>CM034540.1:8603114-8638114 GCA_020002185.1 Paraescarpia echinospica
ATCAGTGAGAACAGAGACAAGGAGGCTGGTGGTAAGGAGAGAAAGGGTGACTTGGACAAGGTCCACCCAGATGGTAAGACTAGAGAGATCAGTGAGAACAGAGGCAAGGAGGCTGCTGGTAAGGAGAGAAAGGGTGACTTGGACAAGGTTCACCCAGATGGTGAGACTAGAGAGATCAGTGAGAACAGATACAAGGAGGCTGGTGGTAAGGAGAGAAAGGGTGACTTGGACAAGGTCAACCCAGATGGTGAGAGTTGAAAGATCAGTGAGAACAGAGAGAAGGAGGCTGGTGGTAAGGAGAGAAAGGGTGACTTGGACAAGGTCCACCCAGATGGTGAGACTAGAGAGATCAGTGAGAACAGATACAAGGAGGCTGGTGGTAAGGAGAGAAAGGGTGACTTGGACAAGGTCCACCCAGATGGTGAGAGTTGAGAGATCAGTGAGAACAGAGAGAAGGAGGCTGGTGGTAAGGAAAGAAAGGGTGACTTGGACAAGGTCCACCCAGATGGTGAGAGTTGAGAGATCAGTGAGAACAGAGATAAGGAGGCTGGTGGTAAGGAGAGAAAGGGTAACTTGGACAAGGCCCACCCAGATGGTGAGATTAAAGAGATCACTGAGAACAGAGACAAGGAGGCTGGTGGTAAGGAGAGAAAGGGTAACTTGGATAATGTCCACCCATATGGTGAGATTAGAGAGATCAGTGAGAACAGAGACAAGGAGGCTGGTGATAAGGAGAGAAAGGGTAACTTGGACAAGGCCCACCCAGATGGTGAGATTAGATAGATCAATGAGAACAGAGACAAGGAGGCTGGTGGTAAGGAGAGAAAGGATAACTTGGACAAGGTCCACCCAGATGGTGAGACTAGAGAGATCAGTGAGAACAGAGACAAGGTGGCTGGCGGTAAGGAGAGAAAGGGTGACTTGGACAAGGCCCACCCAGATGGTGAGACTAGAGAGATCAGTGAGACCAGAGACAAGGAGGCTGGTGGTAAGGAGAGAAAGGATGACTTGGACAAGGTCCACCCAGATGGTGAGACTAGAGAGATCAGTGAGAACAGAGACAAGGAGGCTGGTGATAAGGAGAGAAAGGGTGACTTGGACAAGGTCCACCCAGATGGTGAGACTAGAGAGATCAGTGAGAACAGAGACAAGGAGGCTGGTGATAAGGAGAGAAAGGGTGACTTGGACAAGGTCCACCCAGATGGTGAGACTAGAGAGATCAGTGAGAACAGAGATAAGGAGGCTGGTGGTAAGGAGAGAGAAGCCAAGGTGACTTGGACAAGGTCCACCCAGATGGTGAGACTAGAGAGATCAGTGAGAACAGAGACAAGGAGGCTGGTGGTGAGGAGAGAAAGGGTGACTTGGACAAAGTCCACCCTGTTGGTGAGACTAGAGAGATCAGTGAGAACATAGACAAGGAGGCTGGGGGTAAGGAGAGAAAGGGTGACTTGGACAAGGTCCACCCAGATGGCGAGACTAGAGAGATCAGTGAGAACAGAGACAAGGAGGCTGGTGGTAAGGAGAGAGAAAGGGTGATCTGACAAGGTCCAACCCAGATGAGGAGATCAGAGAGATCAGTGAGAACAGAGACAAGGAGGCTGGTGGTATGAGAAAGGTGACTGGACAAGGTCCAACCCAGATGATGAGACCAGAGGAGGATCAGTGAGAACAGAGACAAGGAGGCCGGTGGATAAGGGAGAGTAGGCATGACTCAGGCCAAGGTCCACCCAGATGGTGAGACTAGAGAGATCAGTGAGAACAGAGACAAGGAGGCTGGTGATAAGGAGAGAAAGGGTGACTTGGACAAGGTCCACCCAGATGGTGAGACTAGAGAGATCAGTGAGAACAGAGACAAGGAGGCTGGTGGTAAGGAGAGAAAGGGTGACTTGGACAAGGTCCACCAAGATGGTGAGACTAGAGAGATCAGTGAGAACAGAGACAAGGAGACTGGTGGTGAGGAGAGAAAGGATGACTTGGACAAGGTCCACCCAGATGGTAAGACTAGAGAGATCAGTGAGAACAGAGACAAGGAGGCTGGTGGTGAGGAGAGAATGGGTGACTTGGACAAGGTCCACCCAGATGGTGAGACTAGAGAGATCAGTGAGAACAGAGACAAGGAGGCTGGTGGTGAGGAGAGAAAGGGTGACTTGGACAAGGTCCACCCAGATGGTGAGACTAGAGAGATCAGTGAGAACAGAGACAAGGAGACTGGTGGTGAGGAGAGAAAGGGTGACTTGGACAAGGTCCACCCAGACGGTGAGACTAGAGAGATCAATGAGAACAGAGACAAGGAGGCTGGTGGTAAGGAGAGAAAGGGTGACTTGGACAAGGTCCACCCAGATGGTGAGACTAAAGAGATCAGTGAGAACAGAGACAAGGAGACTGGTGGTGAGGAGAGAAATGATGACTTGGACAAGGTCCACCCAGATGGTGAGACTAGAGAGATCAGTGAGAACAGAGACAAGGAGGCTGGTGGAGAGAAGGGTGGATGGTGGAGAAATGGATGGGTGAGGTGGATGGACAGTGGCCCAATGGATGGTGGAGACAGAGAGATATTCAAAGGGAGAACAGAGACAAGGAGGCTGGTGGTAAGGAGAGAAAGGGTGACTTGGACAAGGTCCACCCAGATGGTGAGACTAGAGAGATCAGTGAGAACAGAGACAAGGAGGCTGGTGGTAAGGAGAGAAAGGGTGACTTGGACAAGGTCCACCCAGATGGTGAGACTAGAGAGATCAGTGAGAACAGAGACAAGGAGACTGGTGGTGAGGAGAGAAAGGATGACTTGGACAAGGTCCACCCAGATGGTGAGACTAGAGAGATCAGTGAGAACAGAGACAAGGAGGCTGGTGGTGAGGAGAGAAAGGGTGACTTGGACAAGGTCCACCCAGATGGTGAGACTAGAGAGATCAGTGAGAACAGAGACAAGGAGGCTGGTGGTGAGGAGAGAAAGGGTGACTTGGACAAGGTCCACCCAGATGGTGAGACTAGAGAGATCAATGAGAACAGAGACAAGGAGGCTGGTGGTAAGGAGAGAAAGGGTGACTTGGACAAGGTCCACCCAGATGGTGAGACTAGAGAGATCAGTGAGAACAGAGACAAGGAGGCTGGTGGTGAGGAGAGAAAGGGTGACTTGGACAAGGTCCACCCAGATGGTGAGACTAGAGAGATCAGTGAGAACAGAGACAAGGAGGCTGGTGGTAAGGAGAGAAAGGGTGACTTGGACAAGGTCCACCCAGATGGTGAGACTAGAGAGATCAGTGAGAACAGAGACAAGGAGGCTGGTGGTAAGGAGAGAAAGGGTGACTTGGACAAGGTCCACCCAGATGGCGAGACTAGAGAGATCAGTGAGAACAGAGACAAGGAGGCTGGTGATAAGGAGAGAAAGGGTGACTTGGACAAGGTCCACCCAGATGGTGAGACTAGAGAGATCAGTGAGAACAGAGACAAGGAGGCTGGTGATAAGGAGAGAAAGGGTGACTTGGACAAGGTCCACCCAGATGGTGAGACTAGAGAGATCAGTGAGAACAGAGACAAGGAGGCTGGTGGTAAGGAGAGAAAGGGTGACTTGGACAAGGTCCACCAAGATGGTGAGACTAGAGAGATCAGTGAGAACAGAGACAAGGAGACTGGTGGTGAGGAGAGAAAGGATGACTTGGACAAGGTCCACCCAGATGGTGAGACTAGAGAGATCAGTGAGAACAGAGACAAGGAGGCTGGTGGTGAGGAGAGAAAGGGTGACTTGGACAAGGTCCACCCAGATGGTGAGACTAGAGAGATCAGTGAGAACAGAGACAAGGAGGCTGGTGGTGAGGAGAGAAAGGGTGACTTGGACAAGGTCCACCCAGATGGTGAGACTAGAGAGATCAGTGAGAACAGAGACAAGGAGGCTGGTGGTAAGGAGAGAAAGGGTGACTTGGACAAGGTCCACCCAGATGGTGAGACTAGAGAGATCAGTGAGAACAGAGACAAGGAGGCTGGTGGTGAGGAGAGAAAGGGTGACTTGGACAAAGTCCACCCTGTTGGTGAGACTAGAGAGATCAGTGAGAACATAGACAAGGAGGCTGGGGGTAAGGAGAGAAAGGGTGACTTGGACAAGGTCCACCCAGATGGCGAGACTAGAGAGATCAGTGAGAACAGAGACAAGGAGGCTGGTGGTAAGGAGAGAGAAGCCAAGGAGACTGTTGAAGGGAGGGAAGACAGCATTGACATGACGGAATGAGACAGGAGAAAAAGGGACAAAGAAGAAGGTGACAAAAACAAAAAAGGGACAAAGAAGGTGACAGGAGGGAAAGTGACAACAGGGGGAAAGAAGACAGGAGTTAAGGTGGGAGTGAAGGTGACAGGGGGAGATGACAGCAACGAGATGGACGGGAACTATCGAAGGAGCTACTCTGAGGCAGTGATAGAAGGGGTAAGGAGAAAAGAAAGAATATTCATGGGTTCTTTATTGAGAACGACAGACAAGACGCTTAGTGAAGGAGAAGAGAGTAGTTTGCTTACCAGAGGCCAAGATAGAGATGATAACAGAAAGGGTACAGAAAGTGATAGGTTTTGGGAAGGGAGGGACCATTCTAGTACATGTAGGGACAAATAATGCAGAGGGTGTGGACAACCGGAATAGTTCAGGAGAGAAAGGGTGACTTGGACACGGTCCACCCAGATGTTGAGACTAGAGAGAACAGTGGGAATGGAGACAAGGAGGCTGGTGGTAAGAAGAGAAAAGCCAAGGAGACTGTTGAAGGGGGAAAGACAGCACTGACAGGACGGAAGGAGACAGAAGGAAAGGAGCAAAGAAGAAGGTGACAGAAGGAAAAGGGACAAAGAAGAAGGTGACAGGAGGGAAAGGGTCAACATGGGAAAGAAGACATGAGTTAAGGTGGGAGTGAAGGTGACAGGGGGGGATGACAGCAACGAGGTGGACGGAAACCAACGAAGGAGCTACTCTGAGGCAGTGACAGAAGGGGTGAGGAGAAAAACGAGAATATTCATGAGTGACTCTTTAATGAAAACGACAGACAAGACGTGAAGGAGATACATAGTAGTTTGCTTACCAGGGGCCAAGATAGAGCATGTAACAAAAACGGTAGAGAAAGTGATGGATCCTGGGAAGGGAGGGACCATTCTAGTACATGTAGGGACAAATAATGCCGAGAGGGAGGGGACAACCGGAATAGTCCAGAAATACAGACAGTTAGTCAGGAAGTTAAAGCAGACAAGGATAGAACAGACTGTTCTCTCGGGAATTTTGCCAGTAATGGGAGGAAGGGGGCAAACACATATAAACTACAAGAGGATGGCAATCAATGCACTAGTTGAGCAGATGTGAAGAAGAGGGGGTACTTTGTACGGATACTTTGTTGGGAGGGAAGATATGTACATGAGAGATGGCCCCCATCTAAATGGAAAGGGGCAGCAGTTTTTTTCAGAGAACCTGCTGTCATCTGTTGATAGTGAGACAGATTGCATTTATTTAAACTAGATGTGCAGGGGGATTTACAAAAAAGCTGATATATCAAATGTCGAATTGGGACTGACAGGCTATGTAATGTTTAAGAAAGATAGAATAGGAAGAAAGGGAGGTGGAGTTGTTTTATATATTAAATAATCTATCCAGGCTTATGAAATAAACTTAGAAAGTGAAGCTGATTGCAAAGAACCTGTCCAAACATAAGCATAACTGAAAATGAAAAAGTACAAAATCCTGTAAGGGAAGTGAGCAAACAGGATTGTATTATTATGGGGATTTTAACCTATGCATATACAATGGAAATCTGTAGAGAATACAGGGAGTGAGGACCACAAATTTTTAGTTTTAGTACAATGTAGTTTCCTTCCTCAACATGTGCTAGAACCAACCAAGGGTGATAATGTGTTGGACATAGTTTTGTTCTCACAGAATGAATTAGTTGACAATGTCAAGATATGTGAGCCACTGGGGAGCAGCGATCACAACCAGATACATTTTATTATCAAAGTAAAATATGAAAGGAATAATAAAAAGCAGTACAGGAGAAACTTCCATAAAGGAAGATATAAGGACATGAGGAAATATTTAACAACGAGAGACTGGAATGACACACTTAAGAAAAAGACAGCAACAGAATGAAAGGATTGAAATTGAGTGCATCGTCGATAAGTTTGTTCCATTGAAAAAACAAGGGAAACGGTCCAGAAAGAAACATTTATTGAAAGAAGCCATTAGAAAAATTAAGTACAAACAAATGATGTGGAAGTCATATAGATGCACTGGAAATGATGAAGATTACAATATGATGATGGTCAATATCTATAAAGAAGCACTTAACCAAGCTAACTGAAATTAGAAATTCAAAGAGAAGCTATGAACAACAATTAGCTAGTAATATAAAACTTGACAGCAAGAGTTTTATGCATATGTTCAGAGCAAACAGAAAGTTCAGGATAAGGTCAGTCCAATTTAATTAATAGTATGTCACAAATGTACCATAAAAAACACATATTTGATGCACATGTGTTAGTGATAAATGAATAATACAGAGATAACAAAGGTGCACCATAACATAACAATTCCATTTAAAGTAGGAACAGAAACTATAATCAATGCTACTGATTACACAAAAGTAGACATTTTACTCTCTTTTTTTAAGATGTGTAAACTTGCACAACATTGTAGATAATTATTAATGATGAAAGAATTCCCGATTTTAGGATCTACATAGGCCAAAGATAATTGTTTGCAATTTGTCTTGCAATATGGTATTTTATATACTACGTCCTGTCTTGTACTATATTTAGGTGTGGATATTTGCAAAACAAATACAACATTAAATATATCTGGCAACATACCGTTATTATGTTTGAACATTAGAATACAGCTTAAGTATTTATTTCACTGATAAATATTCATTATCCGATAAGATATAAATAAAGGCTCTGTGTGATCAAAAATTCCTACATGACTAATTATGTGCAAAATTCTTTGTTGAAGTATATATATCCTACTTAGTTAGGTATATATATCGGGGTCCTTCCCCAAACAATATTACAGTAATATATGCATAGATAAACATATATAGATTTAGCAATAGGCTTTTATCTAATTTATTCATCACCTTTTTAATAATGCCAATTTTCTTAGATATTTTATTTGATATATATTTAATGTGAGCGCACCAGTTCAATGTGTTATTTATAAGTAGACCGAACAATGCTATTTAGTTTACAGTGTCCACTTTTATGCCGTCTGTGTAATATTATTATTCGTCTCTCTTATACCCTTCATATTAATGGTCATTGTGTGAGATTTTTGTATATTTAAAGAAAGTTTATTAATTTTAAGCCATAGGGATAGTCTTTTTAATTCAGAGTTCAGAGCATTTTCCATTTCATGTATATTATTGCAAATCATTTATGTAGATAAGAAATAGTAAAGGTCCCAAAATTGAACTATTCCGGTTGTCCACACCCTCTGCATTATTTGTCCCTACATGTACTAGAATGGTCCCTCCCACATGTTATATTTTTAAGGGCAGATTTTGTTCCGTTAAATTTTACTCATTGTTGTCTGTTACTTAAGTAGTTATGAATCCATCAGAGTTTGTTTCCTCTAATTCCATAATGAGCTAATTTTCTCAATAAGATGTTGTAATTAATAGTACCAAATGCTTTAGTGAAATCCAGAAATACCCCAATTACGTGGTCTTTCTTGTCATTTGCCTTACTATTGTTATCTATTAGCACTGAAATAGCCATATCAGTGGAGTATCCTTTCCTAAATCCAAATTAAAAATTAAATGGGATTTCGTGTTTTGTTATATAACTTATTAATCTATTATATACAGTATTAATCTTTCAAAAACCTTTGGAAATACAGGCAAGATAGAAATCGGCCTGTAATTGCTGATTAATGTTGTATCGCCATTTTTTTTAAATGGAGATTATATCAGCTATTTTTAGCTGATCGGAAACATATCCTTGATCATATGATAAGTTTACAATGTAACATAATGGTTCAAGTAGGTTGGAGAAGACCTGCTTAAGAATTAAAGGTTTTATTCCATCCCATCCAGAACTAGAGTTTTTTAAATTCTGAATAATTCCCTTTATCTCATCTGGAGTGGCTGGCGACAGATACATTGAATTTCTATAGACTCCTTTAAGGTAATCATCAGGACTCTCTGATATAACTGGTATCATATCAGCCAACTCTGGACCTATACTTGTAAAATATTCATTAAATTGATCAGCTATGCACTTTTTTATTTTTTATTTACCATCAATTAGTAATTGGTCGTTAGATATATGCAAATTGCCCTTTTGCTTATGAAGCTTGTGTCGATAGTGTTCTCTTTCTGCTATGGCAATAAGGCAATTTAATTTATTTCTATATCTTTTACAGTAAATTTTTTTTAGGTAATACTTGTACAATTTGTGTTTAGTTCTAATGGAACCGTAGTAATCCAGGGTTTATGTTTTCTTGCCCTGATAGCTTTTTTTAATTAGTGGAAATGAATCATTGTACACAAAATTTCATTAAGGAATTTAGAATAATTTTCTTGAGGATCTCTACAGGCCTAAATTTCAACCCAAGTGATCTGATCTATACTCTCTTTGAATATATTAGTAGTTTGCTCGTTATTTAACAAGATTTAACAAGATTGCCACCCAGAGAATTAACTCTAGGTGGCAGGTGGACAAGGAAGCCCTTTGGCTTATCGAGAGTCCAACCCTTTTATCTACATATATCCAGCCCGTCTGAGGTATGTGTCGATTTTATTTTTAAACATATTCACGCTACTAGCACCCACACAATCAGCAGATAATCTGTTCCATTCATTTACAGTCCTTTGTGAAAATGAAAACTTTCTTATATCTAATCTACTCTGCTCCTTTGCTAATGTAACTTCATGTCCTCTAGTCCTTCAATCTTTCTTAATTGAAAAAAATATATTTCTATCAATATTTTCATAACCATTCAATATTTTAAACACTTCTATCTGAACTCCTCTCAATCTCCTGGTCTCTAGTGTTGTTAAACCGCATTTTTTTAGGCGTATTTCGTAACTAAGATCCCTCAGTTTTGGTATCATTTTAGTTGCTCTCCTCTGCACTCTTTCTAGCATATCTATGTCCTTCCTGCGATATGGCCTCCACGCTTGAATACAATATTCTAAATGAGGCCTAGCTATTGTTTTGTACAGCGGTATTATTAGCTCTTTTTCCTTATACGTTATGTTTCGCCTGATTAATCCAAGGATTTGATTTCCCTTTGAAGCTGCAATTCCGCACTGCTCTGAAACCTTCATATCAGCACTAATGGTTAACCCTAAATCCTTTTCTTTTACAGTAGCACTTAGTACAGTACCCCCCATTGTATATTCTACCTCTTCGTTTCCATGTCCTGTGTGGAGGCATTTACATTACCCAAAATTGAACAGCATTTGCCACTTTTCAGACCATTTGATCAACCTGTCAAGATCATCTTGTAAATACTGTCTATCTCCATCACTTTTAATCCTTCTAAACACTTTTGTATCATCCGCAAATTTCAACACCTTGCTTGTTATTTCATCATCCAAATCGTTGATATATATTAAGAATAATATAGGTCCTAATACTGATCCCTGTGGTACCCCACTCAATACCGATTTCCAGTTTGAAGCCTCCCCATCAACTACTACACGTTGTCTTCTGTCAATCAGCCATTGTTCTATCCAGTTTATGATACCATTTCCTATGCCATGGGCCTTTAGTTTCAGCAGTAATCTTTGATGTGGTACTTTGTCGAAAGCTTTTTGAAAATCTAAGTAGACGATATCTACTGGTGATCCCTCATCTACCCACTTAGTGATGTCTTCCAAAAAACATAACATATTTGTTAAGCATGACCTCGCTTTAAAAAAAACATGTTGAGATGGGTTTATCAAGTTTTGTTTAACAAGAAAATCCACCATGTGATCTTTAATTAATCTTTCTAATAATTTGCAAATCACTGATGTTAAACTCACTGGTCTATAGTTCCCTGACTTGTTTCTCGAACCTTTTTAAAATAACGGTATAATGTTTGCCTCTTTCCATTCTAAAGGAACCACTCCCTCTTCTAATGACAAATTGAAAACTGTTGTAAGCGGTACGCTAATTTGTTCTATAATTTCCAATAGTAGTTTGGGCGGAATCCCATCCACTCCAGGTGATTTATTATCCTTCATAGCCCTTATTTTCTTAGCTACCATTTCCGGGGTTACAATTAATTGTCCTAAATAGTCTGAATCTGCCCCCTTGAACTTAGCCTCTGGTACTGGCAGTGAACTAATATCTTCTCTGGTAAACACTGAACTAAAGTACTCATTCAGGTCTTCTGCCATTAAGAATCCCTCTGATATTATATTTTCAGCACTATCTTCTAGAGGACCGACCTTATCTTGAACTTTCTGTTTGCTTCGAACATATGCATAAAAACTCTTGCTGTCATGTTTTATATTACTAGCTAATTGTTGTTCATAGCTTCTCTTTTAGTTTCTAATTTCAGCTGTAGCTTGGTTAAGTGCTTCTTTATAACTGTTGTAGTCTTCATCATTACCAGTACATCTATATGACTTCCACATCATTTGTTTATACTTATGTATTCTAGTGTCTATTACTGTATCTACCTTTGTGTCATTAGTTTGTTTATTAAGTATAAACATTGGCAAGTGGTCAGAAATATCTGTATATACTATTCCATACAAATGATAATTTGCACCAAGTAGGCAAGTACATCATTGCTATATATATTATCTATGACCGTGGCAGTAGTTGCTATATATATATTATCTATGACCGTGGCAGTAGTTGCTATATATATTATCTATGACCGTGGCAGTAGTTGCTATATATATATTATCTATGACCGTGGCAGTAGTTGCTATATATATTATCTATGACCGAGGCAGTAGTTGCTATATATATATTATCTATGACCGTGGCAGTAGTTGCTATATATATTATCTATGACCGTGGCAGTAGTTGCTATATATATATTATCTATGACCGTGGCAGTAGTTGCTATATATATTATCTATGACCGAGGCAGTAGTTGCTATATATATTACCTACAACCGAGGTAGTAGTTACTATATATATTATCTATGATCATGGCAGTAGTTGCTATATATATTATCTATGACCGAGGCAGTAGTTGCTATATATATTATCTATGACCGTGGCAGTAGTTGCTATATATATTATCTATGACCGAGGCAGTAGTTGCTATATATATTATCTATGACCGAGGCAGTAGTTGCTATATATATTATCTATGACCGAGGCAGTAGTTGCTATATATATATTATCTATGACCGAGGCAGTAGTTGCTATATATATTATCTATGACCGAGGCAGTAGTTGCTATATATACTATCTATGACCGAGGCAGTAGTTGCTATATATATTATCTATGACCGAGGCAGTAGTTGCTATATATACTATCTATGACCGAGGCAGTAGTTGCTATATATATTATCTATGACCGAGGCAGTAGTTGCTATATATATTATCTATGACCGAGGCAGTAGTTGCTATATATACTATCTATGACCGAGGCAGTAGTTACTATATATATTATCTATGACCGAGGCAGTAGTTGCTAAATATATTATCTATGACCGAGGCAGTAGTTGCTATATATACTATCTATGACCGTGGCAGTAGTTGCTATATATATTATCTATGACCGAGGCAGTAGTTGCTATATATATTACCTACAACCGAGGTAGTAGTTACTATATATATTATCTATGATCATGGCAGTAGTTGCTATATATATTATCTATGACCGAGGCAGTAGTTGCTATATATATTATCTATGACCGTGGCAGTAGTTGCTATATATATTATCTATGACCGAGGCAGTAGTTGCTATATATATTATCTATGACCGAGGCAGTAGTTGCTATATATATTATCTATGACCGAGGCAGTGACCAAGGCAGTAGTTGCTATATATATTATCTATGACCGAGGCAGTAGTTGCTATATATACTATCTATGACCGAGGCAGTAGTTGCTATATATATTATCTATGACCGAGGCAGTAGTTGCTATATATACTATCTATGACCGAGGCAGTAGTTGCTATATATATTATCTATGACCGAGGCAGTAGTTGCTATATATATTATCTATGACCGAGGCAGTAGTTGCTATATATACTATCTATGACCGAGGCAGTAGTTACTATATATATTATCTATGACCGAGGCAGTAGTTGCTATATATATTATCTATGACCGAGGCAGTAGTTGCTATATATACTATCTATGACCGAGGCAGTAGTTGCTATATATATTATCTATGACCGAGGCAGTAGGTTGTGTTATTCTAGTAGGCTTATTGATAAGGGGTATAAATGCATGTTGAAACATTGCATCTATGTAATCTTGAGTTTTCGTGTGATTACCGTTATTAAGTAACTTGATGTTAAAGTCAACCATTATGTAATATTGTTTATTTTCAACCTTGAGAGTTTGTATAATATTCATAACATGTTCAGTAAAAGTGGTAATGTTTGTATTAGGTGGTCGATAGACAATACCAACAATTGTTGTTTTATTATGTATCATAGACCGAGTGTTGACTTCAGTAAACATACGTTCCAGACATTCAGTTATGATACTCATACATGATAACTCAGTGTACTCAAGGGAACTATAAACATACAAAGATGCACCACCTCCCTTCTTGGAGGGTCTAGTCATATTAATACTTTTATACTCTGGTAATTCCTATAAGTCAATGTTATTATTATTTAACATTTATTTTAAAAGTTACACTTGGACCAATAACCTTGAATTTGTTGTCGATCAATGATAACAAATCACTCAGTTTGATAATGTTCTTTGATAAGCTTCTAATATTTAAATGCATGAGTGAGAATTATTCCTCACTGAAATTTTTTTTTTTTATAACTTCGTTAATGTCATCCTCAAGATAATATTTAGTAATTGCAAAGTTAAATAAACTACAATCTGCATCTGTATTATGCACTGCAGCATTACAATTGTCATAATCATGTACATCACCTGCATATGCCAGGGTAGTTTTAAGTAACTGGCTCATGATACGTGTACGTTTTAGGTACATACACAGAAATGTGGTACATAATAATGTTTGTATCACTACATATAGCACTGTCAAGCCCCTGATATACGACGGAATATTCAAACGCTCCACGTGTCCAACATCCCTTATGCAACGCAACAGGTCACGTGATGGATAGGTCAATTGATCGGTGGTTCCGAACAAGCGCAGAATTACGCGTAACGTTACAATCTATCGATTTACGTCTGTCTAACGCATAGTACGAACCCTAAAGCCGGTAACAACCCATAATCAACGGGGAATTTCTTTACTTTTTTCCCTGAACGTTTAGCGCCCAATTATACAAAACGTCTAAGAGGACAACGATACCTTACCTCAGACACACATGCACACCTACACGTAACAACACATACACATGTGTACACGCTTATCTCCAATTACAGTTCTATACAATACAAATACTACTACGCATTCTGTAGCTAGGATGTCATCTAAAGTGTGCGTCAGAGGGTGATACACAGGGGTAATTTGTACAACAGGGAGTAATGCAGGGGGGTGATTTGGTGACAATGGTGTTACACAGGGGTATGTTGTACCACAGGGGGCAGCGCAAGTTGTGCGACAAGCGTGATACACGGGGGTGGGTTATACCACAAGGGGTGAGACACGGGGGTGAGTTGTGCGACAGGTGTTTCACAAGGGGTGAATTATGTGAAAGAGAATAACACTAGGGTTCGACTTATGCAACGGTGTAATACAGAGGGGTGAGTTAGGTGAACGGGGTGATATACGGGGGTTAGTGGTGTGACAAGAGGTAATGGCATGACAGTTGATGATACACGGAAGTTGTGCTGTGACAGTTGATGATACACGGTGGACTAGTGTGACGGGGTGCTACACGGGGGAATGGTGTGACAGGGATTGGTGTGACAGGGGTGATACACGGGGAGTAGTGTGACAAGGGTGATACACGAGGGATTGGTGTGACAGGGGGTGATACACGGGGGAGTGGTGTGACAGAGGGTGATACACGAGGGAATGGTGTGACAGGGGATGATACACGGGAGTGGTGTGACAGGAGGTGATACACGGGAGTGGTGTGACAGGGGTGATACACGGGGAGTTATGTAACAGGGTGATAGACGGGGAGTGATGTGACAGGGGTTTATACACAGGGTGTTGTGTGACAGGGGATGATACACGTGGTAGTTGTGTGACAGGGGATGATACATGGGGTAATGGTGTAACTGGGGGTGATACACGGGGTAGTGGTGTGACAGGGGGTGATACACGGGAATAGTGGTGTGACTGGGGGTGATACACGGGGAATGGTGTGACAGGGGATGATACACGGGAATAGTGGTGTGACTGGGTAGTACACGGGGAGTGATGTGACAGGGAGTGATACCCGTGGAGTGGTGTAACAGGGGATGACACAAGGGGGCGAGTGGATGGGGAATAATTAACAATATACTTGATATGTAGGGTTGTGTTCGTTGTGACAGTTGACTACGTGTTTGTACGATTCTATAAAAAATAATCAGTCGTGTGTAGGTGATACTCAGATTACCGACGTAGCTAATAAAACAAATCTCGTCTCCGACTTGAAAAAACTTGATCACGTGATCACCTGATGCGTTATTTTTTCTGAAAGAGATATTTAGATAATAAATAAAATAATGTTATGAACGCACGTCAGTCACAGGGTATCTATTGCATTTTTTTATAAACTAGACATTGCACTCCATTTCAATTCATGGTTGAACAAAGGTGTGGCGCGTGAGCGTAGCATTTTCCATGAAACCCTTCTGTACAAACATTATACCGGCAATTAACAAGTCATGGTTGTCAGCGTGCATTGTTGTTCGGTCAATGTTTGGTCATTAGTTGTCGCTATACACACGTGTTTACCCGTGCGTGTTTATTGTAACGCAGTTGACACAACGAACCGTGTACGACATATTAGCTCTGGCTCGCACGACGTGGGTCATATAGGTCTTGGTATGCCATCAATGTACGACACGGGGTGGTGAGAGTGTGTGAATCGGGACACGGAAGGAGATGAATGCCCCGGATTGTGGCCAAGCAGTGACGGCCTGACACGTAGCCATACACCTCCGCTCTCAGAAACACTCGGTGTTTCCGGCTAGCGTAGTTACTTGACCAGTGTCAACGAGTATGAAACTAAGGCGACGTCCGTCACGTAGCGCCACCACAGCGGGGCGGAGACAACAGGAATTAGGCTATCGCGTTTCGAAGAAAATTTTCCATGCGCTTTCAGTTGTGACAACATGTTATGAGTGCCGTAGATAGTCATACCGCGGTCGGTGCTTTCATCACCTTTAATCTCACCTGTGATACCGACACCTTTTAAGGCTGATCACTTGAGGAGAATGAACCACCGTCTGATACAGCACCATTGTAATCGGGCCTTTCAATGCAGTAGAAATGTCATTTTTCATAATGTGAGCGAATTGAAGTTAGAATGATGTATAGATTTGAGTAGTTTAACGTATTATTACCGTCACGGTTAAACAGACTTTCTAAAAGCTATCAGAGTAGCATAATGTGAAGTGTATATATTTATTTATTTATAACCATGACATTAGCTGTTACCTACCAAGTATATAGTTCAGGCCAACAGTTAAAACGCGCACGCATGATGCTCGCACGCACGCACGCACGCACGCACACGTACGTACGTACATGCATCCACGCAAACACACACACACACACGCATGCACGCACGCACACACACACGCACACACGCACACGTACGTACAAGCACACACTAAAAAAAACCACACACACAGACACACATACACACACACGCACGCATGCATGCACGCACACACATTATTAACATACTTATTTTTTTTTTTATTGTCCCACCACCGTGCATATGTTCCCCAGAGGGTATCACCTCCCCAGTAGTATGTTAGATCCTAACATACTGCTCAGCCCCACTCGACTCCTCACTCCCACCAGAATGTATCTTCTCCGTGTAGGGGAACCGATACGGATAGTTCAGACTGCTACAGGTCAATGCGTGCATATTCCCATACACCTCTGCCGCATTGGAGATATGTAGTGACTTTAATTATCAAGAAGTATATTGGAATGTAGAGTAGATTTTGAGTGTGTTCCGTTTTTACTATAATTTATATGCTGTATTTTGTTTGTGATAGTTGAAAATCATAGCATAAAAAATGTAAAATAAATATCGAATTGACAACATCATTTGCGTGTTTCTAATTACGAAATAATAATATTGTGTTGTTGTTACCACAACGATGGCACCTGGGAGAAAAGTTGGCGTTATTTTTTTCTCTAAACAAGCCAGTTCCCTCCGCTATCGTCGATAGTAGGTATCTTAAAAAGTAATGTTTAGCAGTCTGCACCATAGCGCTGCGTTCAAGACTAGTGTAACGTCAGCTGATTTGTTTATTTCCTTCCGACAGCCTATCTATTATTACTTGTTTGTATGACTTTACAGATTGTCTTGTCTTGTTTTATATTACAGAAGATAGAAGAGTAGGCGCACCATACGAAGCTGTTAACTGGGTTTGATACAGTGGAGTATTGTATCAAAGCGATTAGAACCCTGACGTAACAATTGTAAAACACTGCACTATACTAGACGACTTGCCGCTACGAGACCTCGGTTTCCCAGACAAGTGAACCACCGTTCACGATGTTTTAAGCCGACATTCTTCTTTTTATATAATGGCTAATCGAAAACACTCTTTACAAGAAAAGAGGCATAACTGCTAGTTTAATTATTGCTAGAATATTATTTCCACAGCACTTAGCAAGATCCCATAAAACGATGAAAGTATTGAAGATTATTGAAGGACGAGTGTTGCACGGATACGCGAAGGAACTTACAACGTCATCAGTTAGGAAGCACCCTTAGTTTGTGCCGATCCAACAGTCCGCCGTCGTTTGTGTTTAGGACTCATATGGGCAAATACATACTGAAACTATATAACATCTACCCGGTTGGTTTAAATGGTTAACTGAGTAATTCCCCATCCAACGTTTCGGTGCATGACAAGTACATTAGTTATTCCATCTTACTTTTCAAAATTTACTGGATACGAAAAAGTATAGAAACTGGCCGACAATTCGACACGAGCCTGCGTAGTTCGACAACCAGACATGACCCTAAGTAGTAGACAGAAGTTCGCGTCAGTAATGCGAGTTATGTCAACAGAACGTCCCCTGTAGGATTCGAAGGTAAACGTGAAAAGGAAGGCCAACGGGTGTATGCATAGCGAACTCGTTCTGTGATTGATGTCTTTCGAAATGTCAACCTGGTACCCTCATTGACGAAGCCCGATCAGTAGTCTCTTTAGATATATGAACTGACGTTTGATGTACAAGCTAGTGGTGGAGAGACCATTTTTAAGACAAACAAACGAATACACGCCTACCCGCTCTTAGCATTGTCAACAAAACAAGGATCATTTCAGGATTTGCCGACGTCAATTTCGCTATACGTACGTGCCACTTCGCAGAGGAACCGCTCGTAGCACGATAACTCACGGCCAACGTGCCAATTAATTAGTTGATTGTACATAATAAAACTTAGTTTTCATTCAATTCAAATTTTAATAAGTTTGACGAAAGTTGCGATAGTTGCCATAACGAATGTTAAGCCCTATATCGTTTGTTGCACCACGTAATTCGACTTGATCAATTTTCATCATCTAGACATATCTTACCTTGGGTAGTTTTGTAAACTAAAGTTTATCTTTAAAGGAAAATAGTAGTCTAAAGCATAAATAGCGGAACGATAGCCAAATTGGTTTTTGGAAAGCCTTTGGGGCAAGAAAATTCGCAGCTCTTACAGTGCGGCAAATTTCCACGAATGCTGTATGTAGCAGGCAACAGCCAGGGTGGACAGAAACGTCGAATGTATATTACATATTTACAACAGGTTGATCATATGAATCCAAGTAGACAATACTCCAACTACAGTCTCTCGTGTGTCCCAGTATCCAGATAGACAATTTCCCTCCTATTACAGTCTCTTGTGTGTCCCAGTATCCAGATAGACCACGTCCCTCCAATTACAGTCTCTAATGTGTCCCTGCATTCAGATAGACAACGTCCTTCCAACTACAGTCTCTAGTGTGTCCCAGTATCCAGATAGACAACGTCCCTCCTATTACAGTCTCTAGTGTGTCCTAGTATCCAGACAGACAACGTCCCTCCTATTACAGTCTCTAGTGTGTCCTAGTATCCAGATAGACAACGTCCCTCCTATTACAGTCTCTAGTGCGTCCCAGTATCCAGATAGACAACGTCCTTCCAACTACAGTCTCTAGTGTGTCCCAGTATCCAGATAGACAACGTCCCTCCTATTACAGTCTCTAATGTGTCCCAGTATCCAGATAGACAACGTCCCTCCAACTTCAGTCTCCAATTTGTCCCAGTATCCAGATAGACAACTTCCCTACAACTACAGTCTCTAGTGTGTCCCTGCATTCAGATAGACAACGTCCCTCCAACTTCAGTCTCTAGTGTGCCCCTGCATTCAGATAGACAACGTCCCTACAACAACTGTCTCTAGTGTGTCCCTGCATTCAGATAGACAACGTCCCTCCAACTTCAGTCTCTAGTGTGTCCCTGCATTCAGATAGACAACGTCCCTCCAAGTCCAGTCTCTAGTGTGCCCCTGCATTCAGATAAACAACGTCCCTACAACAACTGTCTCTAGTGTGTCCCTGCATTCAGATAGACAACGTCCCTCCAACTTCAGTCTTTAGTGTGTCCCTGCTTTCAGATAGACAACGTCCCTCCAACTTCAGTCTCTAGTGTGTCCCTGCATTCAGATAGTCAACGTCCCTCCAACTTCAGTCTCTAGGGTGTCCCTGCATTCAGATAGACAACGTCCCTCCAACTTCAGTCTCTAGTGTGTCCCTGCATTCAGATAGACAACGTCCCTCCAAGTTCAGTCTCTAGTGTGCCCCTGCATTCAGATAGACAACGTCCCGACAACTTCAGTCTGTAGTGTGTCCCTGCATTCAGATAGACAACGTCCCTCCAACTTCAGTCTCTAGTGTGTCCCTGCATTCAGATAGACAACGTCCCTCCAACTTCAGTCTCTAGGGTGTCCCTGCATTCAGATAGACAACGTCCCTCCAACTTCAGTCTCTAGTGTGTCCCTGCATTCAGATAGACAACGTCCCTCCAAAGTCTCTAGTGTGCCCCTGCATTCCAAGTTCAGTCTCTAGTGTCAGTCTCTCCCTGCATTCAGATAGACAACGTCCCTCCAACTTCAGTCTCTAGGGTGTCCCTGCATTCAGATAGACAACGTCCCTCCAACTTCAGTCTCTAGTGTGTCCCTGCATTCAGATAGACAACGTCCCTCCAAGTTCAGTCTCTAGTGTGTGCATTCAGATAGACAACGGTGTGTCCCTGCATTCAGATAGACAACGTCCCTCCAACTTCAGTCTCTAGGGTGTCCCTGCATTCAGATAGACAACGTCCCTCCAACTTCAGTATCTAGTGTGTCCCTGCATTCAGATAGACAACGTCCCTCCAACTTCAGTCTCTAGTGTGTCCCTGCATTCAGATAGACAACGTCCCTACAACTTCAGTCTCTAGTGTGTCCCTGCATTCAGATAGACAACGTCCCTCCAACTTCAGTCTCTAGTGTGTCCCTGCATTCAGATAGACAACGTCCCTCCAACTTCAGTCTCTAGGGTGTCCCTGCATTCAGATAGACAACGTCCCTCCAACTTCAGTCTCTAGTGTGTCCCTGCATTCAGATAGACAACGTCCCCCAACTTCAGTCTCTAGTGTGTCCCTGCATTCAGATAGACAACGTCCCTCCAAGTTCAGTCTCTAGTGTGTCCCTGCATTCAGATAGACAACGTCCCTCCAACTTCAGTCTCAAGTGTGTCCCTGCATTCAGATAGACAACGTCCCTACAACAACTGTCTCTTGTGTGTCCCTGCATTCAGATATACAACGTCCATCCAACTTCAGTCTCTAGTGTGTCCCTGCATTCAGATAGACAACGTCCCTCCAACTTCAGTCTCTAGTGTGTCCCTGCATTCAGATAGACAACGTCCCTCCAACTTCAGTCTCTATGGTGTCCCTGCATTCAAATAGACAACGTCCCTCCAACTTCAGTCTCTAGTGTGTCCCTGCATTCAGATAGACAACGTCCCTACAACAACTGTCTCTAGTGTGTCCCTGCATTCAGATAGACAACGTCCCTCCAAGTTCAGTCTCTAGTGTGCCCCTGCATTCAGATAGACAACGTCCCTCCAACTTCGGTCTCTAGTGTGTCCCTGCATTCAGATAGACAACGTCCCTCCAACTTCAGTCTCCAATTTGTCCCAGTATCCAGATAGACAACGTCCCTCCAACTTCAGTCTCTAGTGTGTCCCTGCATTCAGATAGACAACGTCCCCTCCAACTTCAGTCTCCAATTTGTCCCAGTATCCAGATAGACAACGTCCCTCCAACTTCAGTCTCTAGTGTGTCCCAGCATTCAGATAGACAACGTCCCTACAACTTCAGTCTCTAGTGTGTCCCTGCATTCAGATAGACAACGTCCCTCCAACTTCAGTCTCCAATTTGTCCCAGTATCCAGATAGACAACGTCCCTCCAACTTCAGTCTCTAGTGTGTCCCTGCATTCAGATAGACAACGTCCCTACAACTTCAGTCTCTAGTGTGTCCCTGCATTCAGATAGACAACGTCCCTCCAACTTCAGTCTCCAATTTGTCCCCTTATCCAGATAGACAACGTCCCTCCAACTTCAGTCTCTAGTGTGTCCCTGCATTCAGATAGACAACGTCCCTCCAACTTCAGTCTCTAGTGTGTCCCAGTATCCAGACAGACAACGACCCTCCTAGTTCTAGTTTTTTCCAGCGCTCGGCAACGTTCTGTTAACTGATTAGTCTGTATTATTGTGGTTACAATGTAATGGTCTTTTGAGGTCTCATATTTATGGGTCTCATTCAACAGCCTTTTTCAGAACATTATCGCCAAACCGACCTTTATATATTGGCACTGAGGGTGGTCACTGGCAGGGTGCTTGTCGTCCTCAGTGGTTCTTTTACGTCCCAAATTGAGACGGGACCGACATTAACGTGATCTCCGAGTCACGAGGGATGCACAGTCCCCAATGTTGGAAGCCAGGTTTTTAACCAAATATCAAGCCTGCCCGGTCCGGGTTTTGAACTCAGAGCGCTGACATGCCAGGCGGATGTGGTGACCACTACACTAGCCCCGCTCGTATTACAGTCTCTAGTGTGTCACAGTATCCAGACAGACAACGTCCCTCCTATTACAGTCTCTAGTGTGTCCCAGTATCCAGATAGACAACGTCCCTCCTATTACAGTCTCTAGTGTGTCCCAGTATCCAGACAGACAACGTCCCTCCTATTACAGTCTCTAGTGTGTCCCAGTATCCAGACAGACAACGTCCTTCCAACTACATTCCTTGGTGCATCTGCAGTACTTTGGCTAAGACCAAAGATAATGGTAATGAAATAAGAGTGCCATGTAAGTGTACAATACACAGTGGCATATATAGGATACCGCAAGGGGTCACGCTTAGTCACCCGTTATTTTTCAAAAATCTTCTTCTCGTGTTTGTCTACTGTCTAGACTTGCAGAGTGTTGTTGAGCAGCCACTTCCGGGTCGTCCAGTTCGGCGATGCCAGTCTCTCCGTGTGGAGCACCGTAGAAAGTGCAGTGGCAGTTGTTTGTTGGGCCGCACCGCATTCACAAGCAGCGCTTTCACATAGTCCCCAACTGTGCATATTAGCGTTGAAACGTCCAATTCCCGTTCGCAGGCGGTTTAGATTCGTACAAGTCTTTCGCGGGAGGTCGAAACCAGCACAGTGCACAGATGGTTCTGGAATGAACCTATGTGGGGAGGTCGGTTTGAACAGCCAGTCCTCTCTCCATTTGGTTGACATCCAGTGTGCTTTCTAAAATGCTGTGACGCAACGGGTTCTTCTCCCCCAACGGTCCCTTGCTTAGTAGGGGCCAAATCAGTTGGTCTGTTCCACCCTTTCAATGATGCTTCTCCAGCGGTCCCGATCTTCTGAAATGTGTTACACTCTCGGTTGTTCATTCCTGTCCATTACTGACACTGTCTCTCCTTCTTAAGTTTGGTTTCTCATCTTTTTTCACCTCCCTTCTATTTTCATATGCCCATGCTCTCTTTGTCTATATATCCTCTGTACATTTTTATAGTGAAAATAAAATTATCACATGTCCAATACCCTTCCCAGAAATACCCCACTGACTATGTACACGCCATTTGAAGTAGGAATACTAGGAATTTGCGTCTTTCTCCTCATTTCCAGAGATGGTCGCAATGTCGGGTGTCGGGAGAGGGCAATAGGAGATTTATTGGACAGATTATCTCGGTCCGACTGTGCGTCGTCTCAACCTGCTTAATCACCCCCGACAGCCAGGGGTAATCTATGAGTGTGACAGTTGGAAGCACTCTTGTCACTAATGATGTTGTACATACGATGTGACAGCGACCATGTCGACGTAGTGGACATCGCGGGCGACACTGAGTTATGTGGGAGTTACTGGACAGTGGTCACTACTCGTTATACTGACCGCTGGGGAGTCATTCAGGGACATTCTGACCACGCACCCCGACATTCCCCAACTGCCCCACATCCTCCCGGTTACTTCGACGCAAGATAATGCGTCAAGTGAAGATACTCTCTTGTCATTCTTGTGATTTATTTATGTGTAATAAATTACGCATTGCGTAAAAGAGTGGGGAACGTAAGTGTATCATATCTCGCAAACAAAACCTATCTGTAGGTTAACCCAGAATGCAACTATAACGAGAGTAATTATTCATGCATGTCAAATATCCCATTAATTCTGTTTTAACCATATTGACACTGCTGCCATTCACACGGTCAGTATTACAGTATATAACCACATTAAATCCGTTCGTGTGTAGGTTTATTGTCTTCAGTGAGAACTGGCACTATGCTAAATTAAAACTATTTTGTTCTTTTACTTACATTACTTCGTGCTTTACAGTTCTACAAAACGTATCTCTACAACTCCTCTACGTGGAGACTCCCGTATTGGTTCAAACTGCAAGAGCTTTCGTGGCTAATGTCTCCTAATTTTGTTCTGGAATAAATGTAGGTGCCTCTCTTTGTATTAAAAAAATGAATGCAGCGTTATAAATTACGCCGAGACGATTTCTTGTTAGTTCTTTTTCATTTGATGTGATATTCTCCTATTTAGCCCGATATAATTTGATTACCTATTGTAACTACTATCCCATATTGCAATGAAACATTGATGTCAGTGTTAGTTGTTACTGCTGCTGCTGCTGCTGTTGCTGGTGGTGGTGGTGGTGGTGCTTCTTCTACTTCTACTACTACTACTACTACGACTACTACTGCCACTACTACTGCTACTACTACTACTACTACTACTACTACTACTACCAGTATCACCACTACTGCTACTACTACTACTACCATTACTACTACTACTACTATTACTACTACTACTACTGCCACTACTACTACTACTACTACTACTACTACCAGTACCACCACTACTACTACTACTACTACTACCATTACTACTACTACTACTACAACTACTACTACTACTACCAGTACTATTACTACTACTACTACTGCAACTACTACTACTACTACTATTACTACCAGTACCACCACTACTACTACTACTATTACCATCACTACTACTACTACAACTACTACTACCACTACTACTACCAGTACTATTACTACTACTACTACTATTACGACTATTACTACTACGACTACTACTATTATTACTATTACAACGACTACTACTAACAATAACGACAACGCAGCAAAGGCAGCAGCAGCAGCAGCAACAACAACGACAACAACCACGACCATGACGACGACGACAACAACAACAAAAGGAACAATAGTAAAAAGAATGAATTGTGTGCTCGGTGGCGCAGGGAATGTGTAAGTGATTCTTTGGGGAAACATATTAACCGGGGTGCTGGAGAATCCCCCTCTAGCAGGGTAACTCAGTTATGCCAGGACCGCGCGTGCCTTGTGACACATCAACAAGCACGCGCTGCTGCGTCAGACTTGTCACATTGACTTGAACCAATTATTTCTTGTGACGAAGCCATATATAGGCATAACTGCGCAAATAGTTTACGGTGCGCAATTTGTATCTATAACCGACAAAGTATCACAGAACATGTTTCGTTTTCGCAATGGAGAAAGGAAAGCTGTATATTTTTTTGGTGACAGTTATATGTCGTCTGCCTTGTCCAGAAACGCGGGAAAATGAGCGACATCTACCGAGTGTTTGTGTGACTACGTGAGTAATAGCAGCACTGGTGGCTAATGTCGCTCCTTACAAGTTCGTTCCTCTCGCAAGATTAATTATTCATATGGCATTTGAAGACCGGCACCGTTGAATGATGATTATATTTGTTCAACATACGAACTACGCCGATATCGACGACGGGTAGATCTCGTCCTTTGCCTGCCCGTCCGGTTAGGAGAGTGAGTTCACCGTTACCCGTTCCTCACCCTCTATAAATCAATGTTTTCGACATACGCTTTCAATCGCGGGCGTTCCACCCAAGCGCCAATTTCGCGGGCGTTTCGGGACATGCAGGTTCAAGGCAGAATGTGCTGAGTTGGCGCCGGCTTGTAAGTTGTAAGCTGGTTGCAGATGTGTAACACAACCTGCTGCTAATCGCTAAACAACGGCCCCCTGTTGGGTGGTGTGGCATTAAAGGTGATTCAGCCTGGTTGCTAGACCGAATGGCAATTCAAAGTTAGTTATTTATTGTAGCGTGTGTTGGTGAACAGTGGTTAGCATTCAGCCTGAGTTGGTTCGTCGGCCACGGAAATGGCGGGATATTAGACAAACGGTAACCGCATTTGCCAACTGAGAAGACAGCCCCAGTGTCTAAATGTGGCACACAAATGTGTCTGGTCCATTGTCTGCCGACAGGTGAAACGCCGCGTCTCTTCACTTGTGTTTTATAGGTAAACGTTTCAACAAAAACATCCGCGGGTTTTTTCGGCTATTAAACAGATAGGCTACTGCAATCGCAGCATTCCGTTGTGGTGTTGCGTTACACGCAAACTGGACAAAACCATCTACATTCCCATTTCACATAGACGTCTAGTTTCTGGGTGTTGTGTTGTGTTGTGTTATTGCCCCCGATCATTCCGTTTACATTGCTCACATTCCAAGATATGTTCCGCAGACCGGGTCTCCGAGGGGACTTCGCTATCTTCCGCCTGCTGTCGGGGGTAGAAATCCACCCGACCCGCGCTACGCAAGGACGGTTATTCCGGGTATTTTGCCCGCGTTTTTGAAAAAGAACTAAAGGCTCGCGCGGTAAACCACATGAATGGCAATTTCACTAAATCATTCCTCAGTCGGAGTCATTGTCACTTGCCTCCTAGCACGTTGTATACCTCCTGGCAACGCCATGCACATGCGCACGGAGGCAGTGGTAGTTTTCCAGCACTGCCACGTTTCGAGCGGCGAACATTACTACGCATACACTATGAATGGCTACTATGCAGATAGTTTCCCGCCCGTCCCGGATGCTCTGTCTTTCTTTAGTGGGGTGAAGATCGTTCGTGACAGGCGGGTGGACTGATTTGCAGTTGTGCACATTTTACCGGTATACTCGAAATTTAATTGTGCATACCATAGTTACTGATAATATTTTAAAAGAAGTCTGCTACCTTATTTTATATAATGACCCTATCTAATAATACGTTTTATTTAAAAATACAGTCATCATGAGTTTACCGCCTCCGTCAAACATCATCGTTGCCTGACGATGAGTCGATTCGACGAAACTTGCCCACCACACTCCATGTCATTATCTCCCCGCGAACTACTACGGAACAAGTTCACTGAGAAAATTTGTAGTTGAGAATGTTCAGTGACTGATTTCCCGCCTTACTGGCAAGTTGGAATTAACAACAATCTTTCGAATGTTTGACTGACGCAGGTTAACGTGTCGAAACGTGGCATGCTTCGCATCTCTCTCACGCGTTCGAGCATACATTCATGTTTACCCTTAGAACACGTGTAAATGCGATAAATTGCAATGTTTTAACCTGCCAGTAACTGGCAGTAAGTGAGGTTTTGATACACCACTGCCGAGCCACTTATCCATATGGTGCTCGGGTTACCGCTGCACATTAAACACGAAATGACTTCATTCGTAGGGTCGGCAGTGTTTACTACGAGTTGTGTGTTTATTTGGCTGTACAATGTACATGTAAATTGGTCAACAACGTGTTGTGTTGTTACACGGCTGTTTTCCTTTGGCTATAAACAATGTACACTTCCCCCGTGTCCAACAACACTGGTTACGACACACTTGATTAAAAAAAGTACCGAGGGGTGTGTGCTTGTATCCTATTCGCTACTTTCACACGGCCCAACACTCAACAGTCCATATGGCTGTAACAGTCGCTTTTCGCTTTCAACAAACGGTGAGAAAACGAACAATAGCCTACGTTCAAACAAGAACGAATACGAGCTGACCGTGTGCCTGCCAGGCGTAGACTATTATGAATAATAACAACGGCGTTATTGCGTTTTGTTATCGCGTGGAAAATTCCGCCATCGTAATCAGCCAAGCCAGGGCAGCAAATGAGTCGCTCTTGTTTGAATTTTTCAGGATGAGAGTCATCTAGTCTTGCGGATGTGGGGGGAGGCAACGTCATGTGACCAGATTTCATGCTTCCCAAAGCTTCCCATGAATTCAAAATTAATCATCCCATATTATGTACAATGCATTGCCATGAAATAATTCACATACTTATTGTATTGTCTTCATTAATTGATGCCTATTAAAGTTTGTATGTTGGTTATTACTTAAAGAAACTTTGTAATAGTGAGAAAAAATACGTTTCAAATGAGTTGGTGTCAGTCTCGTGTTTTTTGCTCAGGATTCTCCCGCGCAAAAATAACAACACCGTTAATGCGCTTTTGGTTTTCCGCTGTCACAGGACTTCGTGTTGGCGGGAAACGGAGATGCAGAGCCACAAAAAAGTAAATAATAAATTATGAAATGTCGCATGCGTGTCCGACTTCCATTTCACTGTGGCTGGCCGAGGTATATTTATTTGCATATTCAAAATTGACTGCACTTAAAATATGAGGTAGTTTCTCTATAGACGAATACAAAACTTGTCTGCATACGCATAAAACATTATGCATGTAATCGATATTATAAAACAATTAAAAGCTAAAACACTTTTGTTTATTCCATGCAATAACCCTTTAATAGATTTACAACTGCAATTCCCGTATTTCCTGGCTCTTCCGACAACGATAAGAGAACCGTAGTTATTTCAAGACTAATTGATTGCTGTTATCATTTGAGGGAGTGCGAAAAATGTGATACACCAGAAGATGCCTTGGAGGGTGGTTCGAGAGGGGTCCACCAAAGGTCACAGAGACAAAGGGCATGAGTCACAGTTCGAGGTCAATAGGTCGTGGGCTTCGCCAAATTGACGAATCATTCTTTTGAGAATGCTACCTAATTTCGAATTCATGCAAATTCACTGACTCACAAGGCCAGCACAGCGCGCATGCGCGACGCCGTCATGTGACCTGTGGATCGCGCGTATAAAATCCCGGGAAATCCAACCGGCGTTATCAGCTTTCGCACCAATCGGTCAGCATCCAGCTCTTCATCTGTCATCGAGAGAAGTTCGAAGTCGCAATCATGTGTGATGAACAGCAAATCAAGGACGCCTTCGACGCCTGTGACACCGACAAGAGCGGAAAGATCAGCTGCTCAGAGCTCGCAAAGATCCTGAAGGAGCTCGGCTACGCAGACAAGTCGGACGAAATAGCCGTGGTGAGTGAGCGAGTTCTCATAGGTAACGGGGCGCCCAGGCTCGCCTCGTGTCTTCACGGTTCGGGGAGTCCAGGCATATGCAGTTTTCTTGAGTTAAACGGGAGTGTTTGTCATGTTCTCATTAACCGAACAGCCGATTAATTCAGTTTGTAGTAAATTTATTTGAATGTCCACAGTGGTCGTTGGAGCAGTACCTAAACTAACGACGCTTATGCTAAGCGACATGTTAATAAATGTCCCAGCCATCTGAATTTCGTAATGCCTAACGGTAACGGAGAGAATCTATAGCGACAACATAAAAAAGGCGGTGTTGCATTGCTTCGATACAGTCTTGTATGTATACACGTGTACGCCGACCCAGGATCGTTGTGTGCAGTAGCCCGTGACCGTCATTCACAACTGTGCCGCTTGAGTGGCTGCACGTACTGGTGGGCGGGAATTTGATTTGTGGCCAGTAACCGTGAGGCATAAGAACGCGCTCATGGTAATAGGCGTGCTTGAGGCATATTGACTTTCATTACTCGTGAAACAATGCTTCGTTAAAACATGACTTTTTAGAGACAATGATCAGTTTAAAGACTCGTTTCATCAATCAGTGTATTATTTTAAAACATGTTATATCAAACAATAGCCCAACAAATGCTAAATGTCATGTGTCGGCGATGTCAACCCGGATGCCTTGAAATGCACATATTTATAGCATAGACTATGATGTTATTCACTTAGCCGTTAACACGAGCACGAGTTTTCCAAATGATTAAGTCAATCAAGCACTAACATATCTGGGCTACACGCAGCGTTAACACTTCACTAAAAGGCTCACAAAACGCGACTGACGGTAGAAATTACATTTACAACCTCATATGCCAGAATGGTGTCGTTAATTATGAACATTGGCCTGGGCTTGGCTATCTTCCAAACGAAGTGTCTGGTGCCTGCGTTGAGCGTTTTATTTCTTTACGACATAAGTCGCCACGTGAAGCATGACGATGCTGCACTGAACTACTTTGGTAGGAACAGTATTTTAAACTGATCAATTGTCAAAACGACCTATGTCCGTTTTTTGTCAGCGATGCTTCGCCAAATACGGTTCGTCTGCGGCTTGGCGGGCGGCGGTGGGGTGGCGGTCTCGCACCGCACAGTCGCTGCTCGGTAAATAGTGACTGTTCCGGCTGGGAATTTTCCATTCGCGCATAGCGATTCGTGAAATTAAATAGGCATACATCATTATAAGAAAAATAAATAAATTAAACAGATGTCTGCATAGGTGTTTCATAGTTGCTTCTCGTGACTGAAACTTTGAGCACTGTTCACTTTTGGTGTTTAAACTGTACAACTTTTACCGCCACTTTTTAACATCGGTAGTCGCCAAGACGTCCTTCTAATTTCGTATTATTTAGGCGAATATTTAACATTACGCATTAGGTAAAATTAGCAAAAGTAATTTTAGGTAACTAGCCGAGTAGAAAAGTTCACTGGATGCTCGTATTAATGTGTCTGCCTTGTCGCCGTCGTTAAAACCCCATTAAACGGCTTCTCCGCCAAACATGTTGGGTATATTTCGAACTAACCCATTTGAGTAATTGATGTGGCCATTAGCGGGGCTTTGTATTGTCGTGCGTAAACACGGCTTGTTTGAACGACTGGTGATCGTCGCAAATCCGAATTGCAGATTACATCTCCAATCTACCATACAGCCAATGCATGTGTTAGTTGGTGCTACAGCGTAAGTTAAGGTGTGGCGACTGCGCTCAAACTAACTTATGATATTCCACCTCCGGTTGACTCGGGAAAAACACGTTTCATTTCACATTAAAAAAACGAAACATTAATAAAAGTTATGACGAAATCCAGGCGTGTGTACTCACGAATACCAAAGTGTATGGTCTATTTTGTGAGTTGAGTGTACATAAGGATCTAATTTATTTGGCCTAGTGTTTATCGCCCGTTGATGTATAGCAGTTTAAGTACATAGTGCGCGTTGTTTGTGCAGGCTATCGTCAAGGAAGTCGACAGCAACATGGATGGACAGATCAGCTTCGATGAATTCAAGGCTGCGCTTGCAAAGAACCCGAAATAGACGGTGTACAGTCACGTGACAAAAAAACTATAGGTGAGCTCTTTCATTCGCATTTAACGCTCTCTCGCCTCGCCAAAGGTGTCACCATGTATGTACGAGTACAAGGGCGATAGTAAGGAGAGAACATGGTAAATTATGCGGTGTCGTCTATTATACGCCCATTATTGGTGGTCGCTCTGCGTGTCCGATTGCAGAGATGCACATTTGTGTTCTGATTTCTGTTATGTTTGTTATTTTTTTTGAAGTACTTTATGTACTCCTGACATTGCTCTGCAATGACGTAACGTGTTCTCATTGGCTCCCTGTTGTTGCAGTGTCAGCGTCGTGCGGGCCGATAACGAGACGAGAGACAACGAGACATCCTGTCACTTCCACCACGACAGATGGCATACGAGATTCGACGGCGCGATACAAACACCAGTATTGTAGCTGACGGAGCATTCGATCACCAACAAACGCCAGTGACGCAACCGAACATTCGATTCATCTGTTGTTCGCAGAGCACCGGTCTATGCGGACACGAAATGTCGCTAGCTGGACCGAGATCGGCTGGAGGGCCTGTGATGTGATAACATCCGGTTTAGTTTGCTCGCAACTGGTGCGAAAACACTGCTGACGTTGTAAAGATAATTATAATGTATTGAACCAACTGTCAAACGGTGCTTGCTATAATAGTCTGACGCAGTGTCGTCGCAGAAATGCAAACAGATCCTAGATTGAGGCGATCTCGATTATTTATTGGCGACCTGTGGCGCCTCCTAGTGGCCATCATTAAACGTCATTATGTGTAACTGTATCATATATTTTTAATTCATGCCAGTAATTACTCATTTTGAAACAGCATATTTAATTATCGTGTGTATCCAATTAAATATTGAAACAACTACAGTACATCCATTCTGAAACATGTTAAATGCCACTACACATGTCATTTGTACAGATTTAATCACTCCAATAAAATGCAGTGAAGAATGTAATTGATCGTGTTTGTGCATTACTCCATTTATTGCAACTTTAGCAAAGGAACACCAGGGTTGCTTATTTAAGCTGAAGTGGACACCCTTCTAAGTACCATGCAGTTACCGAACGCAAGATTATTACAAGGACTGAGAATACAATTTTAATTGACATACATCACATTCCTTTATTAGCATCCATTAATATATTACTAGTTAGAAATAGTGTTATTATCGTAGTAATTAAATGAAAGGTCCCGAATGTCAACGCTATCGCTCACTCGCACTGCTAGGCTCGTTTAATAGATTAACATTTAATATATTAACGTAAAACGTAGTCTAATAATGTAGAACACACCCTGTACTGTAAGTAATGAGTGCCCATCTCGATTCTTGATTAAGCTATCTTGTCCAATACATCCGAAGTACAATACATCCGAAGATGCATTACCCCATTATTCGGGTCTCCGGTGAGATTATGCCCATTCAAAGCAAGCAAAACGTGGCCGAGATAGAGTAGGCCCCCCCCCTACTTGTAACGCTTCTAGGACCCATCCCGAAGCTGAAGCGAGTCGTTCAAACAACGCTCCACAAAGTTATTTAACGCCAGCAGCGACACGCACTGCGTTCAGTCTCAATATCCATCGGCAGAATTAAACGATGCATGCATTGTTCCAGCCCTGTCTACAGCCAGATGCTATCGCATACCTCTACTCCAGACAGTAGACTAGCCAGACATGTGAAGTTACTAACTAGATACAAAAAGGTTGTCGGCATACCGTGTCCCCTATGATATAGAGCTCCGGGTGATATCAAGGATGCGGCGTCTACAAAGGCGATAGGAGCAACTGCTATGGCAGGTAGTGATTCAATTACACCCACAAATGGAAGGTTTCAGTAGCATATATGGGGGGGGGGTGGGCCTGGACTCCTCGTTGGCTTGGATCTTTAAGTTTTTTCGTATATATATTGCGCCATTAGTCGACAACATAGCAGACTAACGGAGTGACTAGGCTTGCCTCCCTACCATTGAATGATTCTGTAGTTCTGAACTTAGTCATTAATTGGCGCCGTATATATAATATTATGCAGTATTTAGTATTTATATCATGTTAATCATCTTATTTTAACATATAGTTTATTCGGTAATACAATCTAACAGACTGTCGTTTAGTGGGATCTAAAATCGCTTAAGTATTACAACGAGAAATTACATTCTTACTAAACTTATACTTGGATAGAGAAGTGTGGGGCAAAACGCCCCCCACGACCAAGTGCACCCGCTGTATCTGTGCATATCCCACGTTATTGAAACCATTTAACGATTGATTAAATATATGATTGTTTGTAATTAAATTATCCAACACATCGGCGTTGTTATAGGAGGGCACGATGGTGACAACTGTGCGCTGAGCAGGGCTGGAATGGTCTGCTCAAGGTCACATGTTCTTCCAATGGACACATCCGGTGAACCGGATACCCATGATGCAAAATGGTGCCAAACCAAACAGGTAAAAAAGATCACGCCAACTGGCCTACGGTACAGCAATGAGAGAGTGTTGTAATCCATGTGATTATAAATTTAACATGCTTAACCGGTCCCGTAGCATTTATATATACTAAACGAAAGTGTGAAATAATTATTTAGACTCTAATTAGCGTGTAAATTGAAACAATTAGGTTAAATCGTGTTTGCTTCTAAAGGGGTGCGCGTTACCCCGCGCAATTCAATGACCGTAGGTTGCAATCATGTGTTGGTCATTACAGCGTGAGAAAAGTTTAACACAATAAACCATTGAACAGTAGGACGATACGCCTACATTGGTATACACTTTAATTGTTATATTAAATATGTGTCAATCCTTGATTTGATGAATTGGGCATGGGTTTTATTGACCTGGTATGAAGAAAACGTGCTTACATTCATTTGCTGGTCGTGAACAACATTCAAAGTGAGGCCCTGAACTACCTTGTACATTGCAGATGAGATACATTATACATATCGTATCCACGCACTCGGCTGGGAATTACACAAGTCTGCGAAATGGACTAAATCATGTTGTTTCTCGACCAGCTAATTCCCGGAGACAAACATTGACAGATGTTACACCAGCGCCGATTGGGCGGGGAGTCTGTGCGTAGACGCCATCGCTGGGCGACGGTCGTAACAACTATTCTACAACAATGGCAAGCCACGGAAACGCCCACCGGTGTCTAAACACGATAACTCATGGATATAAATAGCGCGGTTTCAGCCTCACAACAACGGCGCTTTTGAAACTTTGGCGGCGCGCCAACCGTCACGAGCCGGGCCGCGTCATGGAAAGTTACCGTACACCACACCTTGGCGCCACCAGATGGCGGAAAGGAAGCACCTGCCTGACGCTACGACAGGTGTGGATCCCACGACAGATGTACTGCACTGGTCGTTAACGCTGACACCTCTCGTTAGGCGCCACGTGTTTCATTTCAGCGAGTAAAATACGTTGCGAGAACGCGGGAACATTGTATACGGTAAGCGCGCCTCGTATTGGCGAGACGGCGAACGAAATTTTTGCTCAACTTAGAGACGTGTTAATGTAGTCTAATTATGGTCTATCGTGAAGAAGGTTTGAGAATGGTGTAGAATGTATTGGTCTTATTTACGCCATTAAAGGAAATAAAAACAAGGCATTAGCTAAAATCCGTTTTCCATGTGTACAGAAAGTTTAATATTGTATGTAACATTCGAGAACATTAAAAAAATACAGAAAAATACATTTGTAGCATAAATTCGATTTTAAACCCGTCTGTGTAGCGATTCCCGCGGAAAATAAAAATTTAATGAGCTAGGCGATCACGTTGTATCTTAACGTCACACATGACTCACACTCGCAGCAGGCCGACCCTTGCTATGCATTCAGAGCATGTTTACATGGAAAATGTTGAGGTCGAAACGAGCGTCAGAATGAGTTGTTATGCAATAATCCGATGTAATACAAACACTAGTCATCATAGAGGAACAATCAGTTATCTTACGGTTCCACATGAATTCAATTTTATTCAAAACAATGAATGCGAATGAGCCTACAGTACAAGTCGACTAGGTTTCGCCGAGCTTGGCCCTGGGCTCGTTTTCAGAATAATTTTAATTTTTTAATATTTTTGTAGTAATTATTTATTCGCCACAAAAATGAAAATATGGTCATTATATACAACGATGTTTCTAAATTGTATTTATCCAGACAGATCACAATCTGTTTTCACATATATAATTACAATATATTACTGTACAATATATTTACAATTAATAAATTATATATCCATTACATTATATTTGTTTGGATAAATAACATTTAGAAAGATCGTTACATAATGACCATATTTTCGTTTTTGTGGCGAATAAATAATTACTACAAAAATAAAAATTATTTACAAACATCATAGTATACTAAATGATTTGGTTTATATTACTTCATGAAAACATAAACAAAACAAGTGTAAAGAAAATCAATAATTTGCATGCTGTCAGGATTGAACCGGCGTCGCCCGATTGTAAAACAAATGCCAAGGAACCAAAGCGTTTACCAACTGAGCTATCACGGCCGGCAGAAATTCTCTGACTGATTTCAGTTGTTATGATAAATTGTACAACTCCTCCTTCATACATCGATATTCTAGAGATATTATGATATTTTACAAGTTACTTAATGTAGCTGGATACAATATATGTTTGCTATGTATGTTTATTGGTGTAGATTATCTCCCGTTGGTTGCATTCGATATAATTATTCTGAAAACGAGCCCAAGCTCGGCGAAACCTACTCGACTTGTAGGCCCATTCGCATACGTTGTTTTGAATAAAATTGGATTCATGTGGAACCGTAAGATAACTGCTTGTTCCTCTATGATGACTAGTGTTTGTATTACGTCGGAAAATTGCACAATAACTCATTCTGACGCTCGTTTCGACCCAAAAGCTATACTTGTAAACATGCTCTGAATGCATGGAAAGGGTCGGCCTGATGCGAGTTTGAGT
>CM034540.1:8643114-9084011 GCA_020002185.1 Paraescarpia echinospica
CTAAACCAGGCTTATCTGATGAGATTCATGCCAGTACGATGCTAAACAGTACACAATAGCGGTTCCAACGGTCAAGCGTAAAGTGACGACTCATTTTATAGAAATGAAATTCCAAGCATAAACGGAGATTAATAAGGGCCACAAGTCTGGAGTACAGTCATTTGCCCAAAGTGTGAAAATGGTAATTTGCCCAGTTGTGAAAACTAGAAATAAATTTATTTAAAGTTGCAAGCTATCTCTTGTTTATTCCAACTTTAATGTATATATATATATATATATTTATATATATATATATATATATATAACAAACGAACACGTATGATATCACACTTAGAGAAATGTGGTTCATGTTTGCAATAGGCCCTATATTTACTTTATATATTTGTATATAATATATAGGATGACACACAGTGGCTTTACAGTTTTGATTACCAATGGCAGTTATGAAGTGCTACTTCACGTACAATTATCACCTATCTACAAATCTAAACTGTTCTAGACAGTTCGACGTCAACTCAACACACCATCGACGTGTGTGAAACATTCTGCTAAAATCCGTGAACCCTACAACGGCTGTACAGGTCGTAAACGAGCACGCACATCGCAAATCCCAGACATGGAAAAACCACCGTTGACATGTACGAGACCAGAACGTTTCACCGAAGCTCTCCAAGGCTACGATGTTCACCCTTGGGCAAGGCCACACATACTTCTATATGTGCAGCTCCGGTTGGCTCGACAGCTTCAAGACACTTACACTACTAAAACTGTCGTCAATTGCATATTGTCCAGGTGCAACTTGAATGGTACAACTTGCAAAGTTTTGTCTGTATAAAAACAATTAATATCTCGTTACGCAGGTATTTGTACGGGTATAACTTGCAACGATTCAACTGTTTTAATATGACATAATTACCTCACAAGAAACTGTTTAAAATGTTCTGTTTTAAAATGTATTGTTTTAGGACAAACAATAAAGTATTTTTTATTTGATTTGATTTGGTTTCTCTTCTTTTGAATATTTCATCGACAGAATGACGTCGCGGGTGTGTCACATGACCACTGTCACGTGACAAGTGGTCACGTGAAACACGCTGGAAATGGACTGCTGGGAGCTCCTGGCCGACGTCGCGATTCAATGTAGGTTTTCCTTTGTTTATGTTGATTGCCTACTTTATCTTTTTCAGTGCCAGTTCTTCTCGTGGTTTAACATTGTGACGTCCATCAATGAACACTGACGGCCTGTGTTCAGTTTATGTTCACTTATCGCTGATAGGGGTTGGCGACATAACTTATGTTCTTTCATTCTTGTGCCAAGTTCTCTATCTGCTTCCCCTATGTAGTGCTGGTCGCATTCTGGGCATCGAATGTTATGACAGTGGTCATGTGTCACACGACAGACAGTTTTTGTACCGGTGTCGCGCTTACATTTATCCGGGCGTTAAATAATATCCGGGTGACGTTTCTGCGCGTGCGCGTATCTAGGGGAATGTATTTAGCACCAGCTACGACTGTCGCGTTTTCAGTTATCCGGGCGTTATGTATGTTTATATGCATATCTATATTTACACATATGTCTATATATATACATAAATTATAAAATGTTTGCTTCCCACAAACATACAAAATTTCTGTTGTAAAACAGTTTCCTCTCCACGCACACGTCACGTGACTTACTATTATACTTGGTCACAAATCTGAAAAAGCAAATTATAATTATATACTTTAACTTTAATGCTCATATTATGACAACAAACGAAACATATAACTACTGGATATTATTTATCACTACGTGATCTACTGGTGCCAAATAGTATGCCTTACATGTGCAAATAAACATCACCCTGATAAAATTTAACGCCCGGATAAATGTAAGCGCGACACCGTTGCAAGTTGCACATTGCAACGGTGCAAATGTACGTGTAATGCGAGCTACAATGTTCAGGACGTCGCGACAGGGACAACGTAGCAGCGGCAACCATGCGATGTCAACCGTTACGACAGAGAGTAACGAGGATGGTGAACCACACGATGAGATCTCTCTCAGTTATATAACGGACGTCGGGTGATTTACCGCAACTCTTTGGTGTTCAGCGAGGTCGCGTTCGTTCGAGATAAACAATTCAGCGAACTGCCTGTTAATAATTACCACGCTGGCTGATTCCACGCACCGTTGTCGCTACACACATTCCAAGATTCGGGAGATCGAGAACAAGTGCGGGTCTATTTACAACGAAAGTTTAGATGAACGATAATGTCCACAGCGCCATCGTGTGGGTATAATTTACAGGAAGTGCCTGTGTTGCAAAAATACTTTGTTTGTTTGAAATAAGGTTTGCCAGTAGTAAGTCACATAGCTGAACCGCCCAATTAGGTACGAGTTATGTCAGTTTTTAAAGTTATACCAGTTCGTGTTGCGTGGTGTCAGTGAGCAACGCGACAATGACGCGGTTCCTTGTAGGAAAGTGGCCCCCAGCACAAAAGCAAAATAACAACTTTGAAAGAAGGGCCTATTGTTGTCTGCTTTATGCAGTATTTCCCAGTCATAGACAAAGATGCGCGTGGCTCTGATGGTCCGTATATGTACCGTCTTTTCCATTTTTTTTTTTTTTTTTTTGAAAAAAATAATAATAAAAGACGGTACATATACTAACTTCTTATATATCTCTTGGACACTTTTTGAACCATGACAAAGCCATTGGATGCACGAAAAATAGTTAACAAATGCAGGCTTATCAACTTTTTTGTACGCGCTCTTAATCTAGCCAATCTGAATACCTAAGTTTCCCTCAAATGTATTGCAGATGAATACACCTGTAGGCGTACATAATGTTTTCTGCAGCCTGTACTGCTGCAAGTCATGTACGATCATGACATTCCTGAGGCAGTTACAACACCACGAGCCGTTTAGCCAGGGTTGATCTGACAACGATGTCAAATGTTTTTGTCAAGTAAATTACACAAATACATTTTCTCTTGTTGTTTTACCTCGTTTCCTGAAGTTGCCGCTAGGTGAATAACATGTCGATTGTAGAAGACGAGAACATGGAACCCACATTGGGCTTTGGTGGGAATCGTTTCTGCAGCTGTCTGTCGGCGTTTCAAAACGATGGTGTAAAATTGTATACGCGTACGCGCGCGTGTGTACTTGAGTGTGCATGTGCGTTCGCGTTCGTGCATCCGTGCGTATGTGCGCGCGAGTATGTGCGTGTGTGTCTGTGTGTGTGTGTATGTGTCTCAGTATGTGCGTGTGTACGTGTGTGTGCGCGTACTTGAGTGTGCATGCGTATTCGCGTTCGTCCGTGCATGTGCATCCGTGCATATGTGCGCGCGCGTGTGTGCGTGAGTGTCTCTGTGTGTGCGTATGTCAATCTGTGTGTGCGTGTGTACGTGTGTATGTGCGTGTACTTGAGTGTGCACGTGCGTGTGCGTTCGTCCGTGCATGTGCATCCGTGCATGTGTGTGCATGTGTGCGCGAGTTTTCAAAATATATGCACGCACGCACGCACGCACGCACACGCGTCTAGGAGTTTCGCAATTCTTCACGCTTTGCCACATTGCGTATTGGCCAATCCCCAGTGAGGGATCGCAGGTGTGCATGTTTACAACGACTGTGTAGTAGGGGAGACCGGGGATGGTTGTCCCACTACGTTTTTCTTATTTACTTCTTTGTGATAACAGTTCCCTAACTTTTGTTAAAATATAGTTTTTATGTGACATTCGTTGTGCGACTGGGTTTACTATAGACATTCGAGAACCTACTATCGGTCGTATTCGACATGACAATCTTTTCAAATATAACTAGATACAACTCGGTGCTATATCATAAATAGGAACAGCTCAATATTTTGTTACGTTCAACATAAAAACGAGAAGACGTCGCCTAGCCGACGCGTCAACATTCAGTCATGAAAGTAGAAATTACGCCCGCTCCACGGTGACTCCGAGGTGACCCTCGCAGTGTGGATCACGTACCGCGCAGGAGGTAGTTGTAGTAGACACTCGCAGACAATCCATATTGACAGAGCGGGAGACCTCCTGTTTTACACATGTTTTAAGCATCATCCTAATTTCCCGTCTTTCAAAAGCTCTTTTTTGGCCTATATTTTCGTTGATATATTGTGTTTTACTTGACTCAATTGATCTATCACCTACATTAAACTGTACAATATAATTGTCTGTGTTATGAATGTAGATACCCGTAATCAAGCCAAGCCAAACTGAAAATGTTTCTTACGGGCTGACCGGGCGTAACAATATACCATAGCTCGTGTGTAATTCGGGTAAAGCATTTGAAGGTGACGCCACCAACGGACATTATACGTTAAAATAGCTTGTAAATGATCCCTCTATGAAATCCTGCGGGGGGGGGGCATCTCGCGTTGTTAGATTGTGTCATCCTGGCCCGTCTGCCCGCGGTTTCAGACAACTGCCGTCTCGTACGCATGGGTGCGTGAGTTTCGCCCGATTACCTCATGTCTTTAAAGGAAAGCATTAAGAAAAACTGCATCTAATGCGCTAAAGCTGCTCTGTCGCAATACAAGCGGGGAGAGGTATGGTGGTCTACTACCTGGGTGGATATAGGGGGAAATCTATCCGGCGTCTAAATATATCACCCGGGTGTCAAAGGTCGTGCACTACAGCGCGTGTACGTACACATATATGTCTTTATAAGCCCCAGTCCATACCCTACAGGTGCGTCCCCCAATTGTCACATGGCTATCCCAACAACCTATAGATGCTGACCGCGTCTGTCAATGGATGGCGCTGTCAGTTTCCTCTGACAAAGTTCTGTTTGAACTGAAACAAGGACGCGGTCTAGACAGACGACAACGTGCTGTGATCTGGCCCAGTAGGGTCACTGTTAATAAAAGTAACACTTTCACAATACAACAATGTTTACAACCCGTACATTACATTACATTACATTACATTACGGGCATATCATCAGTGAAAAAACGGAATTGAAACGTTTGACCGTGTTCCTGCACACAGTTAAAACCTCCGTAAATCCACCCCCCCCCCCCTATATTCAACATGATGATCTAAATAATGAGGGATATGTGACAGGGGTGATGACCTACCACCTACGTTATGTGCATTTTATGCGACTGTTCCGAGGTTCCGAGGATCGCCGATCAGTTGGGGGACGTTTTATGTCTACGAATCTTCGGATGAAAAGTAACGTCTTTATTTTTTAGAAATCTACCTTTCGTCTAAAAGTCTTAATGGCTTTGATCCATATTACGGCTCATATCGCACGTTAGACGGACGTTACTCGATCGCTCATAACGTGACCCTATTTTCTGCGATTGTTCCGAGGAAAGCCAGTAAGTTGGGGACGTTTTTACATAATATGCATTAACACGAAAAACGGTTACAAATTTACGTCGTAACGAATGGCATTAACAAATGTACATCGGGAAACCGTCCTCAGCGTCTGCGGTATGTAGCGCCATCTGGAGAATGGGTATAATGTTTCTAAAGTAATTAAAGTAGGATGATGCTTTCGGTTGCAACACAAAAATGTTTTATCGGAGCCCTGATATGAGCGTGAAAGAGTCATGCTATCTATAGAATAGTCGTCATAGATAAAGCATGTCACAGCAAAACGAAAGCGAAAGCCGTGCGCAGTGTCATTGTTCAAACAAGTTGTATATACATTTTTGACCATTCAGCAATTTTAAGCACGTTTTTCTATTCTTTCTTCCGCAGTTTGTTTAAACCAAAGTGCAGACATGTGTTTCAAATAGGCTGATGCCATATTTAAAGGACGTTCCTCGATTCGGTGTTTGACTTGTCACGTTTCGGAATCATGTCCAGACCTATCTAGTATTCACTACAGCCTACAACCTGCTAGCTCGAGTGTGTAAATGTTATTTAATATTGATGAAACCTTCGAAAAAACCACTAAGCCTAATTATTTTCAACTGGGCCATGTCAATATTCGGCAAGAAATTGCAAAATTGATCCGACCCTTCGTTGCTACACTGGTTGATGAGGAGTTCCAGCACTAAAACATTTTCGAAAGGGGGATAACAATTTTGAATATTCATGAAATTCAAAGTTTCATTCTGAGTTAAACTACAATCTCAGCTATTTTTTTAAAAAGAAAATGTATGTACAACATGAACTACATTTTCCTTTTTTATCATACGCGCTACCAATACGCATGTTACTTTGACATCTGATATACGTAATTCGATCAATTATTTTTTTGCAAAATTACTGGTCGCCAGGCCCGGCCAGCAGAATAATAAAAATACATTATTATGTGAACAACGTTAATATGGTGTTGAGGAAAGTGATACGTAATGTAAGTGACATTTGCATTTATAAGATGGGCGATCTCATAATGAAACTTTCAGAAAGCCACACGTGCGCACAGCAATGGAATGTGTATGTAATAAAGTTTGACAGACAATAGAAATAGTTTACCGTACGGAAGTGAGAATGTGCGCTATGACGAACAAGGGAAACGTGTGACAGCACCGGATACGGTGTGGTCGAACAGGTGTAGAGGAACACTAAAACAGGCTTAAACTGTGTCAATACCGAAGGTCAACATGTGTCAGGAAGACTAAAAGAATCCATTATTGTCAACCTCTTCAGCCCGTCAGCTACAAGACGCCAAGCCGAGCGGAAATAAATTTTGATCTGACCCCATCGTATCGTGCAGGGTTAGCTGGTCCATCTGCCATCCCCTTTCACTCGTCTTTCCGCCCTCCCACTGCCGCCTCCCCGGCCTATGACGCGACGGGAGAGTAAACACGGAGCACCTGTTCATCAAAGACTGTGACCGTCCGCGTGGAATGCGGGTAATGGGGGAATTAATTAATGGGCGAGCCGCCCATACATCTGCACGGTCAACTGCATCAATGCTTTGGGAGTTTTCCACACATTATCAACATTTTTCCACAATGCGTTTTGAAGCTTCGACAAAGGCGAGTTGGTTTATGTATGGAGTTCAAATTTGAACACGCGCGATATGCTATTATTATGGAAATTCCCGTAACGAACCTAACATTGACTGGGGATAGATACGTAGAAAGTAAACATCGATGGCATCGTTTTATTTTTAAGTGTATTGTGGTACCTAAATATAATCAGTAAGCTTACTTTTTTACTGCTTTCCGTATGCTGTTCATACATACATACATACACACATGCATACATACATACAAATACACACACGCACACGCACGCACATTATTTCATTGTGAACACCTGTAATATTACTATATTATATAACTAGACTTTAATCAATAATATATTGTACAAGTCATTAAATGTTATCATGTACCGTTGTAATGTAATAGGTCTACGTTAGCGTGTACAAGTGTAGTAGGTGTACGTTAGCGTGTACATATGTGTAATAGGTCTACGTTAGCGTGTACAAATGTAATTGGTGTACATTAGCGTGTACAACTGTAATAGGCGTTAGGTCCTACTATAACAGTAAGCCTGTGCTGAAGTATAGAGCCCGAGCTACTACAACCAAACTGTCGTTTCGGTGGAGTCGTGTCCTTATCGCGATGAGAATGTTGGTGTGACAGGGGTGTTTGTTATCGTGTTGTGTGGTGTAAGTTTGTGGAACCTCAAAGAATTGTCGGAATGCCGATCGAATCCGGGTACCACGTCACTGATAGCAGATAATCAGATTGACAGTAGATTTAACAAGACAAGATTGACCAATATTGCCACACAAAGCGATAAGCTTCAGCAGTCGCATACAGATAGACTTGGAAGATATCGAAAGTCGGAAAGAAGGAAGTTATAGAAAGTTCGACCATTTTTCATTTACATATAGCGTGCCCGCATGAGATGTGTACACTTTAGTTTTAGGCACATTCACACAGCTTATTAGCGTAATAATTATAAATAAAATAATTGTTCCATTCATTTACATGGACAGGTTACCTGATCTACATGGGGGCGGGAAGACTACCATATAGAACAGAGCCGGAAGAAACGTCAAGGCAGTAGGGAAATGGGAAGACGATAGCTGAAATGCGAGAACTGCGTGAAGATGGATTTAAAAAAGACGCGGGAAGATAAAAAGGTGGAGGGAGGGGGACTGATGATAGGAGCGGTTGACGGTAGCAACAAAGGCAGTGCAACAGTACAGCACTTACACTTCATCTCCGTACGAGGGCACTGGAAGAGGAAGAATGTATTTATTTTTAATTGAGATAATGAGTACTTTCTCATACATATTCAATGTATTATGTTCTCTTGGTACTGCTTCATTGTGCACAGAGCATATCTGTGACAGACTCGCTGGCCTACAATAAGCGTCAAACATTGCCTGACGACGTTCTTGATGACGATTCATAAACTACCGGGCATTTATATTCACGTTGCATTTGTTCCCTCAGGGGTTATGCAGCGTCCGGTGTATGCGAACCATTGTCCATCGCGTACATGTGTATGTACAAGTTCTCAAAGACCGACGAGCTCACATATTGTATTTATTCTTAATTAACAATAACTTTTACAAACTCAACGTTTCAGTTAATTAGTCATTAACACACACACAAACACACGCACGCACGCACACAAACACACACGCACGCATACACGCACGCACACAAACACACACACACACACGATCACGGACACACACTTGAACGTGCTCAATCTAACATTAGCGCAGGGTGACACCTGTTTACTACCGTTAAAACATCCATTTATTATTAGCAGTCGTAGTAGACATAAAACTGTCAGCTTTGTTTACCCGGTCGAGTTATTGACTGCGCCTGATCCCTTCGACCTGTCCGCATGGACACGTGTAACTGGCGTCTGGTCATCCACCGTCTCAGTTGCGTCGTCTAGGTGTCGTTACGCCGATACAACTTCATTTGCATAATGTTTTGACGGACGCCGAAACTGGGGGTCTGGATCGAAACTACAGACGTAAACCAGACGAGGTCGACCCAGACCAGATCGAGCTAGGAGGGAGGGTCGCTTAGTTGGAACAGGGTTTACGGATAACCCTAAACGATGTTTATGGTCGCTTCCAGTTTGATCTAGCTTAACCTGGTTACTAAGCCGGGCCAGTCGTGTATCATACTTGGGTTACACGTTCCCATACGTATAACGTGTTAATGCGTCATTTCAGACGGATTCTTGACATGGTTGATGTGCCCTGTGCGTCTGTTTGGCAGCTAGCGACAACAACAGAGACGACGTAATTGACACGCATGCAAGCCAAAGTTTTATTGGCAGAGTATATTATTTTACTAAATACGACATCAACACAAGAGACCAAATGAATGAGGGGATACCAAATTGAAGTTAAAAATATATTGAATGGCTAAGAAAATACTATATATCAGCAGGACCAGCGGCGGGTAAACAAATGAAAATAATTTTATTTAAAAATAAAACGTTACGTTAGATGGGAATCCAGTTAAATATTGTTAACTACTTGGGCTAGAAATGCAAGTACGGAATATTTGTGAAAGCGCCACTCCAGATGGATTCTCCACACGTTTGATAAGGCGTCTATTTTGCAGCGAGTGACAACAATTAACAACACAGATCACGACGTACCAAGAACACATCGTGGTTAATGGACCAAAGTAGTATTGACAGAGTAGGCAAATGTGTTACCTAGAGGACATTTGTTGTTTGAATGGAAATGTTCTGATACAAACCATGTATACCGAAATGGCATAGCGATGACTGAACTAGTTAAAATTACCTGTAGCATAATAATTACCCGTATCAAGATAATTGCATTAACAAAAGTGTTGACATTACTTGTACGACAATCAAATATCATGTAAATGTTCAATAAAACTTCACAAATTACATACAATGTATACATGTTATTAGCTGGTACCAACAAACAACATTCTACCATAATAAGTAGTGAGTTGCTAATCAACAGTGATTTCTTTGTATATCCTGTAGTTGTATAATTACTTGCTGGAACCAATACTGTGCAGATTTCTACTTAGATCCAAACTGCATATGTCTTAATATAATACTTCTCATGACTAGTTACCACCCATTACTGACTAGTCCACGGTCAGATTTAGGAGAACAAAACCCTTCCCAGCAGAGCACAATATGGAATGACGTAGAAGCAGCAATTACATTATATATTTCAATAAATTTTTTTTTCTGACATTCCTGAGGTAAATGATAGAGGAATGTACGTTGTAGAAGTTTGCTCGAAAACAAGTGGATGAGAAGAGTTACGGGAGTATAGCGAGTACACGAGCGAAGAATGGAAGAGCTGAGGGAGGAGGTTGGCGTGAAATGAATTAAAAAACCATTATTGTCAAAACAACAGTTGTGCTCACAATGTTAAGGTAATGATTATTTTATGAGACAGATAAAACGTATAAAGCATATAAAACATGTTTGTATGTATACTGTACATGAAAGAAAGTTGTTGAAGTTGGTGTTGATTCTGTTAAAATAGGTTGGACAATCGGATGCTCTGAGAGTATGGGTAAATGGTAAAGAGGACGATCTCGGCACTAAGATGGGAGGGGTGTATAAAAATACATTTAACGGGATTGGGAGAGAAGGTGGAACAGGAGAGCGAAATATATACACCAGTCCGTGTTGCATTGAACGGAAGTACCCACTCACATAACAGGATTATTTCAAACGGAAGTACCCATTACCAGGGCTATAATAGACTTTTGCGAACAGAAAGCAAACCGCCAAGGCTAATCAATTAAATAGGTTGCTCTCCTCCGTGTTCCCTGCTGCACAGGGGTGATGGTCAAGTACAGTAAAGCTGAACCACTCGCTGTCTCTGTTCCTTCCATAGTGTTCTGTCCATCGCTCCCACTCTCCATTTTCATCCTCCCCTGATCATGTCCCTCCTCACGCAGTCCTGCCATCTCAGCTTCTTCTTCCCCTTTTCCTGTGTCCTTTATATTGTTCTGCCTCTGCTCTCTTCCGGGATCCATCCTTGCTAAGTGGCCTGCCCATCTCACCCGGCTTCTCAATAATCCTCCTGTTATGCTGCATTGCATTGCAACCTCTTTTCTCATGTCATTCATGCTTCTTCTGTCTACCCTCTTTGTTCTTGTCATTCTTCTAACCCAGTTGGTCTCACAGACTTGCAGCTTCTGTTGTTGTTCTGGCAGCGCCACTATCTCCAGACCACATAGGCTTGCCTAACAAACTCTCAGGACTTTCCCTTTCAGCTTTTTCGAGATGTTTCTGTCCATCATGACTCCCTCTACCTTTCTCCAAGCATTCGCTCCTGCTTGTATTCGGCGTCGCACGTCCACATCTGAACGCCCATCCGCCGTAATCATTCCTCCAAGGTACAAAAAGATGTCCACTTGCTTAATTTCCTTGCCATCCAACGTGATGACCAATTCCTCTCTCTGTTGCCCAGCCCACATCACTTCTGTCTTCTCCAGGCTCATTATCAATTCGTGTTTCTTGAACACCCTGTTCCATTCCTCCAACATGTGTTGTAGCTCTTGTTTGTTTTCTGCTACTATGGGCAGATCGTCTGCATACATTATCTTTCTGAGAACATCCTTCGTGCTGATCTTCCTGCTGATTAGTTCCATCACCATGATAAATAGTAATGGAGTTAGGACACTTCCTTGCCTCACACCGATGTTAACTTCTGCACTCCCATCCTCATCCCACTGTTGCCATCATCATCTCTACTGGGACTCAGTCGTAGGCCTTCTCCAGGTCCACAAATCCCACTGCCATTCTCCCTTGCATCTCTAACCTCTTCCTCATCAGCTGTCTCTATCGCAGTCGTCATCCCTCTGCCCTCTCTGAGTCAATTAAATAAGTCTTCACCAACAGATGGACCAATTCTCATGGTTAAATCCTTACAAAAAGAGGGACAAGTTCTCATGGCTAAGCTATACTAAGGTCTACACCTATTTTGTCTTTTTGTTAAATGTATTATTCTGTTGACTGTTTATTGATTGTTACTGTATATTTTATAGTTCACCATTTCTATGTATCATGTATACATGTAGGTATAATTTATATTGCTTTTCAATGGCATGTTTCGTTGTTGCTTTTGTGACGAATATAACTACCATTTTCCTTTATAGGCTACCGTCGGTCATTGAGAATGGGCTAGAGACGTTTATAATCCACCCAGTTGTAGTAGAACCCATTCATCGGCCTATACATGTACAAAAGGAAGAATTCCTTTCTAAGGAAAAACACACGCGAAACGAAAAACCAATCCACGGGAAAATGTACTTTTGTACATCCTTGCAAATGATAGGACCGTCTCCCAATGCAAGAGATCGACGAACTGTCCGACGGTAGGACATACTCACATGAGTAAACTGATGCAACAAAAAGGACCAACTCACAAGATGTAGACCATAATTATTTAAACAGAATGACACACTGCCAGAAGCAGATTAATGTGTTTTTTATTCTTGTTAGTTTTTCCTGCAAATAAATGCTCAAGTTATTACATTAATTTCATTGTTGTAATCAATTATATATGTAACATTTACAAGGTGACACTTCTACGTGTTATTAGCGCAACCCTACTTAGAAACAACGCCTACTTCTGGCACGCTACGAGTAGGGGCCTAGGCCCTACTTCTTGCAAGAAGCTATTCTCGGCCCGTCACACTGGGAACATAGACATAGTCTACCCTCACAATGGTGCATGTTCAACGCTGACTTTCGGTAAAGTTTAAGGAAACAAATATTGTTTAGCGTGTGAGCTGCATACTGTCATACTGATACACTAGCGACGCAAATTTACGACTGGAAGTAAATCCACACGCGATAACTAGACAAACACAGAACCGCGTGCCCATTAACACGCAGTAAACGCGACACACCGCGTTATGTGCAGGTGGGTCACGTGACAGGAAGGTGCAGGGTCCGTCCGTACTCTTCAAGGATGGGCGACGGTAAATATAGAAAAAACATATGATTTACGATCGATGTCTAGACGAAATACAATACCGTACGAAGGAACTGTCACACGTTGACAACACCAGCCGTACATTCGAATTTAATGTCGCATGTCGACAAAAAGGTCGACTGGATCACGTCAAAACAACAATGCTGCGTCTTGTATCAAACAATCGCATAATTCACGCACGCTGCCGTTATTAAATTAACACTCAACTATTACACGAAACGACGGCAGCAGAAGAATAGGCATGTTGTAGCTTAGAGTTCACGAGGGCCATTTGTGTTGAGTTATTATTGCCGCTACATTCACCGGTGTCGTCTGCGCGCCGGTGGCGACACCGAGCGGAATAACGCCAGGATGTGGCAGGGCGTGAAACTCCCGTCAGACGAAACACAATAGGACGTAACGTCCCGGTCTGGTGGAGAGATAATAAATCACTAACGCATCGGTTCACACCTGGCTTGAATATACGCCGGTTCACATAAATTATCTTCGGCGATAAAGGTAAACGCGGACGGGATGAAAGTATTTTAACGTCAAACGTCTACTGTAGCCTGCAGTTTTTGAGCTGCCACGTGGTAGGCTTATATTTGATACTTAAACCAACGAACGTAAAAATAAGACCGTTCTGGACACAGTTTATTTGACAGAAGAATTCACATCAAACTACACAATGAGGCACGGAGTCGGACCTTTTACGCCGTAAGTTGTTTAGATTTGTGAGGCAGCGACATAATCTGTGATTAATAAAAACGACTTGCGCGTTAATCCTTTGCCTTTTAGAGGCATTGGTCGAGTACTTCTACTGTCTACAGCCCACTTCTCACATGTTTTGGGGCCAATCTCCCATTTCTCACATGTGTAGGGTGTCAAACTCTCATCTCCCACCTGTTTTAGTGCCAACCTCCCATCTCCCACTTGTTTTAGGGCCAACCTCCCATCTCCTACCTGTTTCGGGGCCAACCTCCCATATTCCACTTGTTTTGGGGCCAACCTCCCATCTCCCACCTGTTTTGGGGCCAAACTCCCATCTCCCACCTGTTTTTGGGGCCAACCTCCCATCCCCCTACTGTTTTGGGGCCCACAATTTGTGTGATTTTACTTCTAGCTTACCTCTAACCGATTTACTTAGGGGTGTTAGGCTAACCTGTCCACATCCACACACATTTTAGGATCAAACACCCACCCCCTCAGTTGTATTAGAATCCAGGTTGATGATCGAGACAGTTGGCGGATATGGCGAATGGACGCGTATGCTCCAGGAAACAATACGGTAATGTTTTAGGTTCAAAACAATCGTATTTGCTTGAAAATAGGTCGACGTTCTGTAGACAGATAACAATCATTTGAATCCAAGTCAGATAAAAACACATGTGGGCGCTACAGATTTCGGAATAGATAAGGACATTGGAATTATAACATGGTTTTATGATAAAACGATCGTGGCGCCAACAATGATCAGAAATGGAACAAGGAAAACGAACATCGGAGACAAGTAACGAGGCGAGCTTCCACGCTGACGACATGCACAAACAACGAGGGCAGCACATTAACAAGATTTAACAAGATTGCCACCCAGAGAATTAACTCTAGGTGGCAGGTGGACAAGGAAGCCCTTTGGCTTATCGAGAGTCCGACCCTTTTATCTATGTGTATCCCGCCCGTCTGAGGTATGTGTCGATTTTATTTTTAAACATATTCACGCTACTAGCACCCACACAATCAGCAGATAATATGTTCCATTCATTTACAGTCCTTTGTGAAAATGAAAACTTTCTTATATCTAATCTACACTGCTGCTTTGTTAATGTAACTTCATGTCCTCTAGTCCTTCTATCTTTCTTAACTGAGAAAAAAATATTTCTATCAACATTTTCATAAACATTCATTAAACACTTCTATCTGATCTCCTCTTAATCTCCTGGTCTCTAGTGTTGTTAAACCGCATTTTTTAGGCGTATTTCGTAACTAAGATCTCTCAGTTTTTGTATCAATATTCTAAATGAGGCCTAACTGTTGTTTTGTACAGCGTTATTATTAGCTCTTTTTCCTTATACGTTATGTTTCGCCTAATTAATCCAAGGATTTGATTTCCCTTTGAAGCTGCAATTCCGCACTGCTCTGAAACCTTCATATCAGCATCCGCACTGCTCTGAAACCTTCATATCAGCACTAATGGTTAACCCTAAGTCCTTTTATTTTACAGTAGTACTTAGTACAGTACCCCCCATTGTATATTCTACCTCTTCGTTCCCATGTCCTGCGTGGAGCCATTTACATTTCCCAAAATTGAACAGCATTTGCCACTTTTTAGACCATTTGTTCAACTTGTCAAGATCATCTTGTAAATGTTGTCTATCTCCATCACTTTTAATCCTTCTAAATACTTTTGTATCATCCGCAAATTTCAACACTTTGCTTGTTATTTGATCATCCAAATCGTTGCTATATATATTAAGAATAATATAGGTCCTAGTACTGATCCCTGTGGTACCCACTCAATACCGATTTCCAGTTTGAAGCCTCCCCATCAACTACTACACGTTGTCTTCTGTCAATCAGCCATTTTTCTATCCAGTTTATTATACCATTTCCTATGCCATGGGCCTTTAGTTTAAGCAGTAATCTTTGATGTGGTACTTTGTCGATCCCTCATCTACTCACTTAGTAATGTCTTCCAAAAAACATAACATATTTGTTAAGCATGACTTCACTTTAAAAACCCAAGTTGAGATGGGTTTATCAAGTTATGTTTAACAAGAAAATCCACCATGTGATCTTTAATTAGTCTTTCTAATAATTTGCAAATCACCGATGTTAAACTCACTGGTTTATAATTCTCTGACTTGTTTCTCGAACTTTTTTAAATAACGGTATAATGTTTGCCTCTTACCATTCTAAATGAACCACTCCCTCTTCAAATGACAAATTGAAAACTGTTGCAAGCGGTACGCTAATTTGTTATACAATTTCCAATAGTAGTTTGGGCGGAATCCCATCCACTCCAGGTGATTTATTATCCTTCATAGCCCTTATTTTCGTAGCTACCATTTCCGGGGTTACAATTAATTGTCCTAAATAGCCTGAATCTGCCCCCTTGAACTTAGCCTCTGGTACTGGCAGTGAACTAATATATTCCCTGGTAAATACTGAACTAAAGTACTCATTCAGGTCTTCTGCCATTAAGAATCCCTCTGATATTATATTTCCAGCACTATCTTCTAGAGGACCGACCTTATCTTGAACTTTCTGTTTGCTTCGAACATACGCATAAAAACTCTTGCTGTGATGTTTTATATTACTAGCTAATTGATGTTCATAGCTTCTCGTTGAATTTCTAATTTCAGCTGAAGCTTGGTTAAGTGCTTCTTTATAACTGTTGTAGTCTTCATCATTTCCAGTACATCTATATGACTTCCACATCATTTGTTTATACATAATTTTTCTAATGGCTTCTTTCGATAAGTGTTTCTTTTTGGACCGTTTCCCTTGTTTTTTGAAGGGTACAAATTGATCGACTATGCACTTAATTTCACTCTTTAATATATTCCAGCATTCTGTTGCTGTCTTATTTTTCAGTGTGTTATTCCAGTCTATCTTTGCTAAATATTTCGTCATGTCCTTAGACCTTCCTTTGTGGAAATTTCTCCTATACTGCTTTTTACTATTCCTTTCTGATTTTACTTTGATGGTAAAATGTATCTGGTTGTGATCACTACTCCCCAGTGGTTCACATATCTTGACATTGTCAACTAATTCATTCTGTGAGGACAAAACTATGTCTAACACATTCTCACCCCTGGTTGGTTCTAGCACATGTTGAGAAAGGAAAGTATCTTGGTTAAAATCCCCCATAATAATACAGTCCCGTTTGCTTACTTCCCTTATAGCGTTTTGTATTTTTTCATTCTCTTCTATGCTTATGTTTGGACTTCGATAAACTAACCCAACTGTTAACGTTGAGTTTCCTGTAACTATGTTACACCAAACAGCTTCTTCGCAATCTGCTTCTCTTTCTAATTTTATTTCATAAGCCTGGATAGATTCTTTAATATATCAAATAACTCCACCTCCCTTTCTTCCTATTCTATCTTTCCTAACCATTACATATCCTGTCAGTCCCAATTCGGCATCTGATATATCGGTGGTGGTGCATGATTCGGTTATACCTATTATGTGAGGGTCAATATCTTCTACCATAATGTTTAGTTCATTTATTTTGTTTACTATACTCCTTGCATTTAAACAAACACATTTACATCCAGCTTCAGAAGAGTTTTCCAGACTGTTCTTTGCTGATTTATTTGTGCTGTCTTTATCTATGCCTCCAGTTTCAGGCTTTTCTGTGAGTCCCCCCTGCGAATCTAGTTTAAATAGATGCAACCTGTCCCACTGTCAACAGATCGCAGCAGGTTCTCTGAGAAAACTGCTGCCCCATTTCCACTAAGATGGAGGCCATCTCTCATGTACATATCTTCCCTCCCAACAAAGTATCCCCATAAATCTGTGAATCCCACACCCTCTTCTTTACACATCTGCTCAGCTATTGCGTTGATGGCCATCCTCTTGCAGTTTCTATACGTTGCCCCCCCCCCTTCCTCCCATTACTGGCAAAATTCCTGACAGAATAACCTATTCAACTCTTGTCTTCTTTAGCTTCCTCATTAACTGTCTATACTTCTGTACTATCGTAGTTGTTCCCTCCTTGTCTGCATTATTTATTCCTACATGTACCAGTATAGACCCCCCTTGCCATGACCCAACACCTTCTCTACCTTGTCAGTCACATGTTCAATCCTAGCCCCTGGTAGACAAACAACGACGTCCTTCCCCTCGCTCAGTGTCTTGTCTGTCTTTCTCATAATGGAGTCGCCCATAAACACCCTCTCTTTCCTCATTGCCCCCTCAATCACTGCCTTAGAATAGCTCCTTCTTCGGTTTGCGTCTGTCTGGTTATTGTCTTTTCCCCCTGTCGTCTTCTCTCCTGTCACATTCTCTTCCGATCCATTCTTTCCTGTCGCTTTTTCTCTTCTGTCTTTTTCACATCATATATACAGGACCGGGAAAAGATTGCGGGACTGTCTACATAGTTGGGCATGCGTATTTGTTTCATTATTTATTAATTAAAAACACTTAATCACGTTACGTTTATATCAGTACTCCATCTACGGAACAAAAACAATATGCGTAGAAACGTTCAATCATTCTTGACGCTTTGTTTTACTGCATTGCGTTCCAATAAAATATAATAATGCTTTTAACTAGTGGATGGTCCCATTCACGTCGTCTCAGAGTATTGTTTAGGGGGATTGTGGATATTGTCTGTGGTGGTTATTTAGAGAGGTCGCCTTAAATGATTGCTTGTTCATGTTGTCGAGGAGACTGTTTAAGGAGGTTATAAGGTTTTGAGGACGTTGTTTAGGAGGGGTGTTCAAAACACAGTTTATTGAGGTTGTTTGCGAACACTACCTAGGGAGTTTGTTTAGAGAAACTGTTTACGCAGGTTGTGTGAGGGTACTGTGTAGGGAGGTTATTTGAGGGCAGTGTTTAGGGAGGCTGCTTGAAAACTGTATATAGGGATGTTGTTTGAAAACAATGCTTACAGAGAGGCCATCCATTAAGTGTATCTCACTACCGTTGGACATGTTTGAGAAAACCCACCATTTGTAGCGCTGGCATCTACACCCACCTAAAATAAAAGTTTGTTTTGACTATTACAGACCCCACGATACAAACATCTATACTAACTATTACATTCGTTGCATTTATTCATTTTTTACACGTACTATAATTTATAAGTACGCAAAAAGTAACACAAGCAATAATAAAAATAAACGTTGCATTTATTCATTTTTTACACGTACTATAATTTATAAGTACGCAAAAAGTAACACAAGCAATAATACTTTGCTGGTCCTTCATTGGAATGCTGTTGAAATCTACCCAAAAACTGGCAGAACAATTAATGCTACCTGACATCGACTGATTGACGAGCCAACATTTAAAAATCGTTACGTAACATTTAACCAGAGACCCAGTCTCACAAACAGCCTGCCTGACCCCATCTGACCCTACTTATGACCCGTCTCTCCGAGCAGCCCTGAAACCCTTATCAGCCTTAAGCCAACCACAGGAAGGGCGCCTCGGGCGTCCAGACTTCCTGGAAGCTATAGTGCTAATTAGCCTAGCAATTTAATGTAGGCCTATTGTTTCTGTGGGAATTCTAGTGTCATGTTTCTCCGTCTCTGTTACCCCGTCACTGGGTACAAATGGCCCGGGTTTGTAGTCGGCCATTTAATGTTTTGGTGAAACATGTGGCGCCTCTGTGCAATAAGCCTTTGCCTGGGTCTTATTTGTCACACTGATGAACGTCCTCAGCCAGGTTCTCTTCTCATCCACCGCACAGTTGTAGTGCAGCCATGATTTTGAAAAGACACATACATGTGCGAATTCATGAATATTTTATTTCGTTGGCGCGAAACAGATTTCATAAGTGTCAAAGTTATATATTTCTTGTGACATCAACACCGAAAATGACAGCACAAAGTTAACAAGTTATAATTAAAATTTGTGTTTCCACCTGTCTTGCACCAAGACTGTCACGGACACCAAGTAGAGTCATGACTGCTGTCTTGCACCAAGACTGTCACGGACACCAAGTAGAGTCATGACTGCTTTCTTGCACTAAGACTGTCACAGACACCAAGTAGAGTCATGACTCCTGTCCTGGATCACAATTGTCAAAGACAGCACGTAGTCATGCATGTTGTCCTGGGTCACAATAATTTGTTTGTCATGGACAACAAGCAGTCTGACTCTTAAAAAAACTAATAATAAGAACAAAAACAGCCCACTGAAAAATATTGTATAAAGCTAACAGGTGTGTATACACTTCCTTACTGGCCCTAACAGCTGTGTATACACTTCCTTACCGGGCCTAACAGGTGTATATACACTTCTTTACTGGGCCTAACAGGTGTGTATACACTTCTTTACTGGGTCTAACAGGTGTGTATACATTTCTTTACCGGGCCTAACAGGTGTGTATACACTTCCTTACTGGCCCTAACAGCTGTGTATACACTTCCTTACCGGGCCTAACAGGTGTATATACACTTCTTTACTGGGCCTAACAGGTGTGTATACACTTCTTTACTGGGTCTAACAGGTGTGTATACATTTCTTTACCGGGCCTAACAGGTGTGTATACACTTCTTTACCGGGCCTAACAGGTGCATGTGTATACACTTCTTTACCGGCCTAACAGGTGTGTATATATTTTTTTACTGGGCCTAACAGGTGTGTATACACTTCTTTACCAGGCCTAACAGGTGGGTATACACTTCCTTACTGGGCCTAACAGGTGAGTATACACTTCCTTACCGGGCCTAACAGGTGTGTATACATTTCCTTACCGGGTCCAACAGGTGTGTACACACTTCCTTACCGGGCCTAACAGGTGTATATATATACACTTCCTTACCGGGCCTAACAGTAGTGTATATACACTTCCTTACTGGGCCTAACAGGTGTATATACACTTCCTTACCGGGCCTAACAGGTGGGTTGACACTTCCTTACTGGGCCTAAATGAAAAATTAGTCTTTTTGTGAAATAGCTTTGAAAATGACCAAGAGAACAGAAAAGAAAGCCTACAATAATTCATGTTAAAATAAATTTAACAGAAATGTTGCTGCTTGAGAGCGTCCTTGTTTTAGTTGTCAGACAACGTTCAGTGGTTGGAAGAATCTACACGCAACTGCTCATCACCACTTTAGATGCATGCAGCCCATTAGAGTGCAAACGGAAACAAAGCAACAATTCAAAATCACACTTCCCCTTTTATTGGGTCAGTATTTGCTTGGTCGACATTTGTTCCTCTGGCAAGCAATAAACCATACGCTAATATTTGTGAGGTGTCTGTGTGTATTTGTACAGGACTTGTACGATACTTAGCAGAACATGCAGAATACGTGTCAAAGGCGGCATCTAGTGATTTAGTGACATCAAGATTAATACACTAACAATACACACTTGCTGAGTTAGAATTTATTAGACAGATGGTGAAGGCTGCTCTATTAACAACATTATTCAGCAAGGTCCAACATTAATATGCAATTTTTTTTATTGGTATGGTATAACTGAGTAGATAATTATGTCTCTGGTCCATGCGTGGGAAATTTGTTAACTTCACGTATGGATGGGTATGCAAGACGGCCCCACCACTGTAGAGGTTCTCTTTGTATACAATAACAATTCAACAGTGCCTGGTTAATTGGCATGTTTACAAAACCATGAAGTAGGCATGGACACAATTCAGCAAACCACAATAATTTATTTTTGTATCGTTTCTCAATTGGATACAATCACGATCCATTGACATACATCTGAATATGCAAATAGTTAAAATGATTAATAGTCATCATTTTGTGGAATAGTTAAAATTACCTGCAGCATAATAATTACCCGTATCAAGATAACTGATTTAACAACAGTGTTCACATTATTTGTACGACAATAACAAATCATGTAAATGTTCAATAAATAAATCACAAGTTACGTACAATATGCTATGTATACATGTTATTAGCCTGAGTGCACATACATATGTATGTGCATTCATGCATGTGTGCATTCATGCGTGTGTACATGCATGCACACGTGCATGACAATCTTGTCATATATTGTTTGCCAGCTGGTGAACAGTAAAGCTGTTTGAGCTAAGGACTGGCTGTATAAGAATACACCGGTGTACTGAGTGGTGGGGTGTTAAACAACATTATTAGCTGGTACCAGCAAACAACATTATACTATAATAAGTAGTGAGTTGTTAATCAACAGTGATTTCTTTGTATATTCTGTAGTTGTATAATTACTTGCTGGAACCAATACTGTGCAGATTTCTACTTAGATCCAAAATGCATATTTCTTAATCTAATACTTCTCATGTCTACCTGGTAGTTACCACCCATTGCTGACTAGTCCACAGTCTATCTCAGACTTAGGAGAACAAAACCCCCACCTTTCCCAGCAGAGCACAATATGGAATGACTTAGAAGCAGCAATTACATTATATATTTAAATAATAATTTTTTTCTGACTTGTCTCAGGTGAATCAATATTATCGATCAGCACAACTGCAATTGATGTAATTATTAAACAATAGTCAGCAGATGATATAACGTAATAAATAACAAATGAATTATGCTAAATTTATCAGCAGATGACATCACATAATAAATAACGATTAAATGATGGTAAATTTAACTGAACAAACCATTCCAGTTGACACTCCTTCCTCCTCAATTGATTTCACCAATCACGGATCAGGTTAGTTAAGATTCACATCAATGTTTGATTGTATAAGTAACATATACTGTTTGGGTATGTACTTTCAGTAAAATAATTGGTCAAATCGACTTTGATAATTTGATCGGGTAACTGGTAAAACACTGAAAATGGGTATACCTTTACAATTCGGGCCACTTCTTTGTTTTGCAAACTTTAACTAATTTATGTAAACAAGTGTTGTTTCATGAACTAACCCTTAAAAAGAAGTGTGAAAAAAACTAAACTGAGGAGGGACTTTTAATTAAACAAGTTTGCTCATTATTCCATGAACACTGATTTATGCCTTCAGATGGTGGCTCTGTCTGTAGCCAGTGACCACATCTGTAGGTTTGTCATGTGAGCCACTGCTCAATGAAGTTCATGAAGACGTCCTGGTCATAGGGCCAGTCCGAGTGGTGGACCCCGGGTTTCATGTAGGTGTGGACACGGCCTAACCAGTCCAAGGTACGCAGACCGAATGAGTCTTTGACGTACCACTGTAACAACAGGACACGTTTCCTCAAGATCTTAGGATGATATATTATTACAAAGATATTGTAGGTTGGAGAATATTTTGTAAAATGAAAGAAGAAAGAAGTAAGATGAGGGGATGTAAGTGTGAGAGCAGGCGGCTGTTTCACTAAAATAATGAGCTCGATGAATAAGGAAAATCCATCATTAAACAGAATCTGTTGTTCAATTTAAAAGAATGTTTTCAAAATGCAAAAACCATTCCCGTATAATCAAGGACAATATTTCCACGACACATTGGCGAATGTTTCCGATTGTACATTCTGGTATTAAGTTTTCAATACACAAGACCACTGTTAAGAAGCAAAACTGATTTTACAGTGCAAAAATAACATTAAATTTTGCTCCTTAAAGTTGATTTCGCTCCTTAAACAGTGATCTCGTATATTACGTGTCAACACCAGGGGGCACCACTGGGCTGATTTTGCCAGAGTGTTATGGAAATAATGTCCTGTGTGATTTTAAAAAGCTACTTAAAATAAGCAATGGATTCTGTTTTATGATGGATTATGAAAGTAGTTAGGAGCAGTCTGAGATGACCATGACATGTACAGTGGAGGAGTGAGGAGAGACTGACAAAGGACACATGAAAAACAAAAGATGATGACAGAAAGAGGATGACCATAAGTAAGATGGAGAGACAATGTCAAGGCTCAAGTTGGATCACAAAAGTTAGGGGTGAATAGCCAAGATCTTAAGAGTGGGAGGTAACTCTTCAAGAGAGCAAATGTTTTTTTAGAGGTAATGGACAGCGAGATGATAGAGTAAGAAAACAATTTTTGATGGAATCCTTTTGTGACTAGAATTTTGTAGACGTGAACAAAGACTTACTGACGTGTGGTAGTATCTCCAGTGAAACGTACACACAGACTTACAGACATGGTGAAAACCTCAGTGAAATGTACAAACACTTACAGACTGGTGAAGGAAACCTGAATGAAACATATACATTCTTACAGACTGATGGATGAAACCTCAATGAAATGTACACACAGTTACAGATTAGGGTAGGTAACCTTGGTGAAATATACACACACATGCCGATTAGGTAATCTCAGTGAACATACAGACTAGTGCTAATAACCTCCGTAAAACATACCTCTTGTTTCTTCATCTCCACAACACTTCCATTTGTGTCAAACGTTCCAAAATGGCTACAAAAAAAGGTGAAGTTACTATAGATTATACAACAGTAACAGAGCTGCTGAAATCAATTGTAACAATAACGTATTATACACTTTGTAACTGTATGCTGTGCTACAGGCGTAGTAGGCACGCCATGATTGAATAATGAGAAACACCTTTTAGACGACACTAATTATAACAAATGATAGTTTTGTATTTTGTACATTTGTTTGGGGCAACTGTTCTGTCTGGTGACTGTAACTATTGTTCTACGCGTTGTTTATTGGGCTTGCATTCTGCTCTGTTCACTGTTTTGATTTCTCAGAACATGTGGTTTGTGTTACTGCAGCCTAAAAATCTTACCTTTTGACCTCAAGGTCAAACAGCAACAGGTAGTTTATAGCCGCAGCATGAACCTAACACCAGATATGGTTATTTTAGCAGTTCTCATTGTCCAGTTATAATTTATGCACAAACTCATAGGGGGGGGGGGGTCGATATAGATACATCATGCATACATACATGCACAGATGGTACCAATTACAATATTTGATGTCTCACTACTTTTGTGAAGATGCCAAACCAATCGCTGGAATTTTGTTACACCAAGTATGTGTCAACTGACAGAATAATCTATACACGTGGGTTTCCACACGAATGGTGCTGATTAACCCAGCCTTGAAAGCAACGTGCGGGGCACATGAAGCAGCTGTCTTAGTTGGATGCCTTGTAAAAACATCCAGACAAGACAGATTATTTTAGCAACTTGGCGCATGACTACGACGTCCTGGCAAGGTGGTGGTGGTGCCGGTGGTGATGGTGCTGGTGGTGGTGCTCGGGGCAGTAATGGTGTTCATTATTATAAGTGGTGGCATTTGCGGAAATGGTCCTTTTAGTGACAGAACTCACCGACCGTGCATTAAACGCCGGGAGGAAATATAATTTTATATGAATAAGTAGGCCACAGGGCTATTTATGTCTCATTTACTCATTTAGTAGACCATTTAGTAGCGCGCTAACTAAACGGGTGAGAACTTTCCATTGCATTTACATATGGTGTCGTATAGGTGCATATTAAATAATTTGTATTGAAATTGCACTCTGCAGTTACCAACAAAATACAATGATCAGGAGTGAGAAAACATGTCAGTGGTCATTTCAACAAAACAGACTCCCCAGAATATGCACTCAATGAGTACCCCAGTGGGTTCTCAAGAGGGTACCCCTAATAAGTGTTCCTGTTGGTACTTGAATGGTTCACCAGTGGCTACTACAGTAGGTACACAAGTGGGTATCTCAGTGGGTACTCCAGTGGGTACACCAGTGGGATCCCCATTAGATACTCCTGTGGGTACCCCAGTGGATAGTCCAGTGGGTACCCTAGTGGGTACTCCAGTGGGTACCCCATTGGGATCCCAGTGGAGTGAAATAGTACTATGAAGTTAAATTAAAGTGAATAACACAACATGTCTTAACTGCATCACCAGAGAGACATTTTAGTCTGATGTAACCGTAAACCATACCAGAAAAAATCCATTGTCTGTCTGTTGTTCTAATTCATTCAACTGGCATGTAAATCAGTTTGCATACATTTAAAACTGTGATTGTAACTATATCCACAAACTTTTCCATGATGGTAGCTAAAAATAACCATTCCATGCCTGTATAGTTGCACTGCCGTGCCTGCATGTTTTGGTCCACAACACAAAGCATGCAAGTATAATCAATACATTATAATAATATAAATGCCCTACAATTTAAAGATATTTTAAGGCGAGGGACATATGGTTCACAGCAGGCGTGGCAGGGCATAATGACAACCCCCATTCATTACCTGCATTCATAAAGGTCGTCAACAGACAATAAACCAGACTACACCACACAAGTAATTAACCTTGTGTCCCCACAATGCTCCTGATAGAGCAGGTAGGGTTGATACCCACTACTATCAAAGTTCTGGGTTGGAAACATGCCCTAATAGATACCTCGGGTATCAGTTTTCACCCCTCCTGACTGTCACACACTAGTTGGTAGTTATTAGTAATAGTCACACATTCCTGGTCATTGGTACCTGTTGTAAACTCAACCTCTAACATATCATTTTGTCATTTCTTTATTGGATGAATCCACAACATTTCTGGCTATGTCCGAAACAATATAACATATCATTGACTTAAAAAAAATGTTCTGGATTCAAACGACTAATGTAACAACCTCAACCTTTATCAGGATTTATAATTATACATAACACAATTCTGCTGACAAAATCTAAGTGTGTGGAAACAGAAAAATTTCTAATTTGGAATGAGACTGAATCGGACAAGGTTTAGTTGTATTCAGTGGCTGAGGGACTGTGGCTTGGAAACTTGCTAGGTTGACGTGACATGGATGTGTGTTGTTTTACAGGTGGTAAACAAAGTGGTACATCTTTTTCTGTGCCTTTTTAGTGTTGTCAACTAAACTTAGTGTTGTTTACCGAGTGACCTAGTGGGCACAATGTCAAAGGAATCCACAGTTGGAGGAAACTGGCATTATTCCACACCAGAAAACTATGCAGCCAGTGAAACTGTCAACAAAACAAAAGTGCATAAAAAGATAAAGATGAGGAGAGGCTATTGAAGGGTCTTAGATGCAGGTGTATGCATATGCACGCACACGCATGCATACACATGAACAAAAGGACCAGTTCTTATAGGGTGGTATCCAGTTCTTACAACTGTTCAGACTGTTTTACATTTTACTCCCTGCCATCTCAACTTCTCTGGGAATTGCTATTACTGCAGAAAGACTATTTGTATGTAATTATCCACCAGTCTCTGTAGCCAGGTACTCATTTGTAAAGCTGACTGAACAGGAAGAACGTGGACTGAATGAACTTGTCCAAGGTTCGAAATGAAAGGCTCGAACCCGGAATCTCTTGATTGAGAGTTTGAAGCACTAACCACTATGCCACCGAGCTCCACATACTTGCACAGTTGAAGTTATCAGATTCCATTTTTACTTAAACAACAGCAGCAAATGAACAACTGATAAAATTGCATAGATTACACTATTTTATTTGTAAAGAATTATTACTCGTCATGTTAAACATTATAAACTACAAGGTTCTGCATTAATCTATCATTGTGATAAAACTTCCACTAAATTTATAAAACGGTTATTGCTATATATTGTGTCAAAACATAATATAAGCATCACACATCTGTGATACAATATTAAAAGCCATACTTTTAGTGACTATGACACCCTACAAAGCATCTGTTCGTACTTGTCTCAGTGTTTAATTCAACTAAGAGCAGACAACAGTTGCGTGTTTGCTATCTGAACTGGTTCAGTCTTCTCTCACAAGGCAGACACAAAAAAAAAACTAGTTTACACATACATAGCACGGAAATAGGTTATCAGCGTGATTGGGTGCAGAGATGGGCAGACAGATGGCTCCGTTATAGACAACTTGTCGCTTGTTGTAATCGGCACAATGTCCATGCTGTATACCCCATTAGCTGGCTATCTCACCCACGTGATGAAATCAAATTTTGTCAGCATTTTTATCAGATGGAAATCTACTAAGTGGCTGAAACAATGTGTGTGACACATACGCCATTTGACAAAGCAATGAAACAATGTGAGTGACACATACGCCATTTGACACAGCAATGAAACAATGTGTGTGACACATACGCCATTTGACACAGCAATGAAACAATGTGTGTGACACATATGCCATTTGACACAGCAATGAAACAATGTGTGTGACACATACGCCATTTGACACAGCAATGAAACAATGTGTGTGACACATACGCCATTTGACACAGCAATGAAACAATGTGTGTGACACATACGCCATTTGACACAGCAATGAAACAATGTGTGTGACACATACGCCATTTGACAAAGCAATGAAACAATGTGTGTGACACATACGCCATTTGACAAAGCAATGAAACAATGTGTGTGACACATACACCATTTGACAAAGCAATGAAACAATGTGTGTGACACATACGCCATTTGACACAGCAATGAAACAATGTGTGTGACACATACGCCATTTGACACAGCAATGAAACAATGTGTGTGACACATACGCCATTTGACAAAGCAATGAAACAATGTGTGTGACACATACGCCATTTGACAAAGCAATGAAACAATGTGTGTGACACATACGCCATTTGACAAAGCAATGAAACAATGTGTGTGACACATACGCCATTTGACACAGCAATGAAACAATGTGTGTGACACATACGCCATTTGACAAAGCAATGAAACAATGTGTGTGACACATACGCCATTTGACAAAGCAATGAAACAATGTGTGTGACACATACGCCATTTGACACAGCAATGAAACAATGTGTGTGACACGTACGCCATTTGACACAGCAATGAAACAATGTGTGTGACACATACGCCATTTGACACAGCAATGAAACAATGTGTGTGACACGTACGCCATTTGACACAGCAATGAAACAATGTGTGTGACACATTCGCCATTTGAAACAGCAATGAAACAATGTGTGTGACACATGTGCCATTTGACACAACAATGAAACAATGTGTGTGACACATACGCCATTTGACACAGCAATGAAGCTTGATTAGAAATCTGCATCGAGATAATTCATCGGCTTTTATGTGTAATTGTTGATAATACTACAAAACACAAATGTGGACACTGTTTATTCTGTGACTGAAGTAGAACTGAAAGACGGCAGTAATATTTTATACAATTCCTTTGGGATCATTCAGAATGTCAGTGTCCGATATAACACAAAATTGCTTTCATCTGGCCTCAGCCCCCCACCCTCTGCATTCAGATGAAAGTATGTAAACACTGATATAATAATATTAATATAATTTATTAACAGTATCGGTCAGTAGCATAACATATCAATGTCCAACGCCAGATGAAACTGCCTATGACCCCCCAAACGAAAGTAATTTCGTCTTATATCGGACATCAACGTTCTGAAATGATCCCTTACTGATAGGTTTTCTTATAGCTAGTACTCACAATTCCCAGCCACTTCCAAGGACAAGGCCCTGTTTCCTTGCCATCTCATGTAACTGCATCCTTGAATTCATGTGGACTTTAATCCATAAGGAGTATCCCTACTCCATCTACAGCCATTACCCCATCTACAGCCGTTACCCCATCTACAGCCGTTACCCCCTCTACAGCCGTTACCCCCTTCTCTTCCCTGCATCATGACACTCCACTTCTCACAGCATTACATTTTTTCAATCAATATATTTAATCTGAAAAAATGTTTAGTTTCATATTATAATTTAAAAAATTATTAAGGTCATTAATACATACAATTTATGCAACAGAGTTAGTAAGACATTTACTGCATTTATCGACATGAGGTACTCCATAAATATTAACGCATGCATGCACGCACGCATATACACCACATACATATACACAAACGCACACATAGGTTGTACCATCTTGTACAGTTAAATTGAGGTTAAAGGTAAGTTCTTACATATGTAAGCCCCTTACACTTCACTCTCTCGCAGACCTGTTCATTCGAACATCATCTTTCCTTCTATGGGAAGTATTCAGCCTCACTACAATTACTGTGTAAAGACTATTCATTTGCATATCCCCTCCCGTGTCTATAACCGGGTACTCATTTATACAGGGGATTGAACTGAGGCAATGTGAGTGAACAAAACAGCGCAAGCTTCAAAATGCCCCCAAGAAGATTAAAATTCTCTCGATCGAGTCTGGGGTTCTAACTACTGTGCTACCAAGCCCTGCATGTGTACACCTTTGGACTGCCTCACCCCTGATACATTCCAAGAAGTGAACATTGTCCTTTTTATGCCATGCTATCTCAATATCCATCCGTGCATGCGTGCGTGCGTGTGCCATACACATAATACAGGGGTTGAACAAGCCCCGGAGAATGTCTCGTGGATATTTTCCATAGTGATTCATCCACGGCGAACATTCCAATCTAATGGCTGGCTCCATTCTATGAGTTCAATTAAAAGTGTATATATTATTCTGCCTCTTGAAAAGAAGCCTTTGAAACTGTCAATTGGACACAGCGGCCGCTGAGGACAACCGTCAGAAGTCATTGACTGAAGCACATCCTGTCTGTCTTGGTTCTTGTCTTCAGGGCAGTCACGCTTCACCGAACGCACGCTTCACCGGGCAAGGAAGAATGACAGGGAATACCGCCTTTTTGTAGTCGCAAAGGGAGGAGTGCATTGATACACCTGGCATCGACATGGCCTCGGTCTAGGATGGGTGGTCTAACCATTCCTGTCATAAAAAGAACGGCAGACTCATCCTAGATGGAGCTATCTAGACACACTGTAGGTTCACAGGATGCGTGCAGCAGTGGCAGTTATGACAGAATGCATTACAGTTAGATACACTTATTTTAAAGCAGTAAAAAATAAATTAAGAAAGAATACTAAATTAAGCAGACACAGATAAACAAAAAGAAAATAAATAAAAATGATGACTAAAATTTATTTAATGAACAGGAATATAATTAATAAAATAATAACATAAAATAACTACAATAAAAATAAACAAAAGTGAATAGATAATAAAATAAAAAAGGAAATTAAAATAAAATAAATTAGTAAATGGCACAAAAAAACATAATATTGGTTGGTCTTCATAAGAGCTGATTGTTATATAGTCTAATAACATTAAGTTATCACGTACTGCCGTACACCCACATTATTATTATTATGAATTATTAATATTCTACCCATCTCTACTGGAGGGGAATAATAATACCACAGGTAGTCAGCAGCTACTTAGGTGAGACGGGATGGTTAGAGTTTACTGCTTATGTTGGAAGGGAGCTAACATTATGTTGAAAGAGGCATGTATTGCCTCAAACAAGTGTAAATATATCAGTCATTACCCTCTAGCTGAAGGGGGGGGGCAGTGAAAGGTGCCAGTGGCCACTAAGCTGTACCATGAGAGGGGGGTTGCTCCCTTGTTGAGGGTGGATTGTGTGGGAGTGGGCATCTTCATGGTGAATAGTCTTCTTGCATTAATTGCAGTGTGGATGAATACTTCCCAAGGAAGTCGAGGTGGTGTTCGGATGAACAGGTCTGCCAGGGACTGAAGTGTAAAGTGCTTTGAGCAGCCCTTAGGACCGAATTAGTGAACACAGCGCTATATAAGAACACACCTTTACCTTGACCTCAATCTGAGAGCGGAAGGTATTAATTTAATTGTGTACACACCTTGGCAAAAACACAGATTTATCACATAAATCATTTTTTAAATGGGACACACTTTATATATAGGCATAATCTATTTTTAACTTTTTACACTAATACTAGATCAGTGTAATTTTATTTGTTTTCTGTATTAGTATCTTGAGCCCCCCCCCCCCTCCCCCCTCCGCTCCCATGGCAGTAAATGGTAATGCAACACATTAAAAAAAAAGAATAAATGTCACCAAGCCACCGCCACACTTTAATGCCTGGCATGCACATAAATCATACAGGAAAAAGTTGGTGTGATGTTCTGAGGGGGCGAATGATATCATGACCCCAGAAAAACTATGCAAATGTCACACAGGCAAGACCAAACATTTATATGAAAAACTGCACAATGGGGGCGGAAACTGTTACTGCATAAGAGACAATTTTGCAGGGAAGGCTATCCAGGCAGTGGTTGGGTACACCTTGTGGTTCATCCCACCCCTGAGGGGGCACTGGGTGGGTCAAGTGACTAATGACCCATTAGGTTGTCCCACTGCTCCTGGAATTACATCATAGGGAAGGGAGAGGTCACTGGGTCAGTTCATCTAGGAAAAACACCCTCATGACTTGGGAGAACTGCAAGGCGTAGAGATAAAGGGTGTATGACATGGGTAAAGGATTCTTAGTCACCCTCATATCACTGACTCAGCCACCCCAGATATACCAGGCTAGGCATGGCAAACAGCTAGATAAATCTTCCCTGAGACACCCTATTGGGGTATTTAGAGTCAGGTGGTTGTGCCACTAGTGTGTGGAATTCTGGAGGTGTGTGAATCAATTAGTGACAGCCCACCAAGGCAGTCTGTGGAATGCACTGGAGGGTGTTTCCTAACAGCCACTGCTTCAAACCCTCATACTACAGTCTACAGTCCATGTGGCCATTTCCTGAGGCAGTGCTGGTGTTTTAATAATCAGAGGCACATATGCATGCACGCATGCTTGCTTATTCCTATTCTCACACAAGCAAACATGAGCACCATCGCACACCCGCATGCACACACACCAACCCCAAACACACACAGAGTGACAGACATAGACGCACATGCGTGCACGCGCATGCACGCCCACCCACCCTCCCCCCACTCACTCACTCACTCATTCACTCACTCATTCACTCACTCATTCACTCACTCACTCACTCACTCACTCACTCACTCACTCTCACACATGCACACACCCATCCATGCTAGCTCACACTCAGATACAGACATATAAATATATAGTTTAAAGTAACACTACTGAGTTATGACGATAACAACCATTACAAATGTTCTACTCATCCTCACATAACACCAGTACCTAATATAACATATTAAAATAACACATCCTGAGAATATCTACCAACGGGTTGTAAATCTCATCAGCAGTTAAAACATCAACTAAAACAGACTTACCAACAAAAAGTGAAAAGATTACAATCACACTTCTGTGGCATATCATAATAAAACCACACCACTGAGAAATAAATAACCAACCGAGTCTTAGTAAAAAATGTGATTAGATTGTGCTTTTGTGCATTAAGTTTGACAAATGTGTGTTTGGTCAGCGGTCCTTTGTCTGTCTCTTTGTAAGCCTATCACGTCTCCACCTGCCTCTTTATACATCTGTCTCTTTGTTTGAATGGCATCTTTTTTCCCCATCACCTGCAACGCATCACAGCGGAGATACAGATGAGATATGCTGATTTCGTTTTTCTTGAGTTTGAACAATAACTTGCCAAGGACAGAAACAATATACTAAACAAGATAACTCTATCCAAACAAAATGAAGTACAGGGCCTGTACAAGGAATTGTGTATAAACATTATTACTTTATATTTAACATAAACAAGATATTTAAATGTCACAGAAAAATCCAAACTGTTCATGTGTACAACATACCTAAATACTAACAATTTGAGCTTTATACAGAATCATAAAATAAAGTAATAATGCTTCTACATAATGAAACTGATTATGATAACTGATGAAACAAGTAAATATTACACATTTGAACTTCAGTAAAATAAACTGCAAAATCCACTCTAAAACTGGATTTAATTTTTTCATTGGTAAAGTTTTTGAAAATCTTACCTATCTAGTTCAACTTGTGTACCATGTTCAGTTATATTGTCTATAATTAGTAAAACATGCTTATTAGCATGTATAAGTCCTTTGTTAAAATAAGCATTATTAAATTATACTTCATGTATCTCATTCATCAAATTATCTTTTAAGTACATGTATTATGGAAAGGGAATTGCTAACTATAAGTATTGTACTTCTTACATTTCCTTTCAACATTTCAATATATTATATACTATAGTATTTTTTTCTTTAGTATGTATTATAGAAGTTATGCTGTATGTATGTATGTATGTATCCTGTATTTTGACTGGCAAAATGTTAAAATAAGCATTATTAAATTTATACTTTACATGTATCTCTTTTATTGTGACTGGGAAAAAGCTGTTTCCAAATATGTTTGTCGAATTTGTACTAACTGTTTATTATGTTTTAGCATCTGGTGTTGCGTTTGGTGTGATCTAGTGGGTATTATGTTATGAAAGGGATTGGATTGGAGCTACCGTTCCAGGCTCTCTAGAATAGTTGTTCTTACAAAATCTGGCGGCTTGTCTCTGGGTTCTTTCTATGAGTTTGATATTTCTTAGGCAATGTGGATCCCATGATGCTGACGCATATTCAAGTATGGGGCGGACAAGGGTTGTGTAGGCTATGGACTTGATTTGGGTTGGGCATTTATTTAAATTTCTTCTAATCATTCCCAATGTCTGTTGTGCTTTTTTTGTGACCGAGTTGCTTTGTATTGTCCAATTTAATGTATTTGATATATGTATGCCAAGATAACAGTGTGATTCAACAGATTTAAGTTGTTGTCCGCAGAATGTGTAGAGATTTGGTGTCGGTTTTCTTGAGGCTATTGTCATTGTATAACATTTAGTGGGGTTGAATTTCATAAGCCATGTATGTATGTATGTATGTATGTATGTATGTATGTATGTATGTATGTATGTTACGTTGAATAAAATTCAATTCAATTCAATATTATTACAAATGTAATTAGTTTACACAATTCAAAAGTTTACACAATTCAAAAGTTTACACAATTCAAAAGTTTACATAATTAAAGTTTACACAATTCTAATTTCCTCCACAAAATACAGGATAACAAAACTTCCTCTGTGCCATGTTATTACTCTATAATAAATTACATATATAATTATTCTTGTTTCCTGGGAGGGTAAGGAAAGTACCCCTTCCAGTGAAGCCACACACCCTCTTTAAACTCCAGTTCACCCCTACCCAATTAACCCCAAGGGACAATTGCCCCTGGCCTGCCGCTACCTTGCAGCTGGTGGACAAGCCAAGATAGCAACAGTTTGCCAGTGACAATATTTCATGTGACACAGACTGACTGCCATTAGTCAGGACTGTGTCTAACACAAGCTGCAGATCCCCTGTGATTGAGAACAAACAAGATGACACTTCTATCTCTCGGCCTGGAATATTCCATGCATTTTTTTGTTCTGACAACGCTCATCAAAATAAATTGTCTGGGAAAGATTCAAAGGTGATGAGTAACTTCCACATTTGTTCAGTGTTATGTAACATAATATGAAGAGGCAGGAATTTTGATATAAGGTGCTAGGCAGGTCTGTCTGGTTTTTTACAACATTATTTTTAATGAGACCAATAACAAAATTGAATTGTATAGGCATGCACCTTTATTAGCTGTAAACTGCTTGCATAATTTATGATAACACTATTATAATAATTCTATACAATACGTGGTTATTACCTATGTTGGAATACATGTCTAGTATCAATATCTACAGTTATAGTATGACAATGAAAATTACCTTGATACAAATACTGCATCATTGTAACACAAAGCATCAGTAAAGCACTATGGACTTATACTCTACAGTGCTGACACCTAGTGAATTGTGACACATTTAATGAACATAGAAAAAATAAACACCTCATGTAAATTCTATCAACAGAAAAGATATTCATATTTTACCTAAATGACTGCATTACATTATAGCTAAAACATGTCAACTGGCTCTAAACAGACTCATGCATCATAATTCTCACATCACTGAAGTCAGGACAATATGTTGGGACATCCAACCTGTTGCAACTCAACTGAAAGTAGCCTGGATCTTTCATTGCCATGCCAACGCAACTACAGAAACAAAGTTGAGGGGTTATCTCAGATATTATTAGGGTAGTTAATGGTAATTCCAGAAACCATGTCAAAAATAAAATAAAAATGATAATCTAAATGCAGAGTGTGGGTCTGTGTCATTCTGTATGTCCGAGCTTATCTCCGTCAGTTACACATGCATGCAGTATGGGACTCACATTGTTGTGGGCATGCTAGGGGGCCCATTAGTCGTTTGTAGATTTAGAGTTTTTTAATTCAGCCTCAGTGGGACATGGATCTTAGCGCAAATGAAATGTTAACACTGCATGTTAACACTGCATGTCAGTGACTGTGTCAGCATTCAGCCAAGTGGTAAGCTCTTTCTGGCAGGGTTTGCCGACCAACAAATGCCAGCATGGCATTATTAGTAAGACTAGAAAAAATGTCCATCCACCAGATGGTGCCACAAACACAGAAGACAATTTCCTGGAGTGTTCATAAATGGCCCTTATTATGACGTAAATAATTTGAACGTTTTTTGCATTAACACAGTTCACGTAAAATCCCCCAGCTGACCAGCAGTACTTGTGACTTCGGAACATTAACTGAAAATATATGTAACACTATGAACAATCGATTTATGACTATCTGACAATACCAATCGATTTACAAGTAACTTACAGTATAAACCCTAAAATTTGTAATTAAGAACCCTTAATCAACGAGGAACTTTGAGAAAATAACGGCATTAATTTCTTTTGAATGGTCATAGATTGATGCCTTTAACAAGATTTAACAAGATTGCCATCCAGAGAATTAACTCTAGATGGCAGGTGGACAAGGAAGCCCTTTGGCTTATCGAGAGTCCAACCCTTTTATCTACATATATCCAGCCCTTCTGAGGTATGTGTCGATTTTATTTTTAAACATATTCACACTACTAGCACCCACACAATCATCAGATAATCTGTTCCATTCATTCACAGTCCTTTGTGAAAATGAGAACTTTCTCACGTCTACTCTACACTGCTCCTTTACTAATGTAACTTCATGTCCTCTAGTCTTTCTATCTTTCTTAACTGAAAAAAACATATTTCTATCAATATTTTCATAACCATTCAATATTTTAAACACTTCTATCTGATCTCCTCTCAATCTGCTGGTCTCTAGTGTTGTTAAACCACATTCTTTTAGGCGTTTTTCATAACTAAGATCCCTCAGTTTTTGTATCATTTTAGTCGCTCTCCTCTGTACTCTTTCTAGCATATCTATGTCCTTCTTGCGGTATGGCCTCCACGCTTGTATACAATATTCTAAATGAGGCCTAACTATTGTTTTGTACAGCGGTATTATTAGTTCTTTTTCTTTATATGCTATATTTCGCCTAATCAATCCAAGGATTTGATTTCCCTTTGAAGCTGCAATTCCACACTGCTCTGAAACCTTCATGTCAGCACTAATTGTCAGCCCTAAGTCTTTTTCTTTTACAGTAGTACTTAGTACAGTTCCCCCCATTGTATATTCTACATATTCGTTCCCATGTCCTGTGTGAAGGCATTTACATTTCCCAAAATTGAACAACATTTGCCACTTTTCAGACCATTTGATCAACCTGTCAAGATCATCTTGTAAATGCTGTCTATCCCATCACTTTTAATCCTTCTAAACACTTTTGTATCATCTGCAAATTTCAACACCTTGCTAGCTATATCATCGTCCAAATCGTTTATATATATTAAGAATAATATAGGTCCCAGTACTGATCCCTGTGGAACCCCACTCAAAACTGATTTCCAGTTTGAAGCCTCCCCATCAACAACTACCCGTTGTCTTCTGTCAATCAGCCATTTTTCTATCCAGTTAATTATACCATTTCCTATGCCATGGGCTTTTAGTTTAAGCAGTAATCTCTGATGTGGCACTTTGTCGAAAGCTTTTTGAAAATCTAAGTAGATGATATCTACTGGTGATCCATCATCTACCCACTTAGTGATATCTTCCAAAAAACATAACATATTTGTTAAGCATGACCTCGCTTTTAGAAACCCATGTTGAGATGGGTTTATCAAGTTATGTTTAACAAGAAAATCCACCATGTGATCTTTAATTAGTCTTTCTAATAATTTACAAATCACTGATGTTAAACTCACTGGTCTATAGTTCTCTGACTTGTTTCTCGAACCTTTTTTAAATAAAGGTATAATGTTTGCTTCTTTCCATTCTAAAGGAACCACTCCCTCTTCTAATGACAAGTTGAAAACTGTTGCAAGCGGTATGCTAATTTGTTCTACAATTTCCACTAGTAGTTTGGGTGGAATACCATCCACTCCAGGCGATTTATTTTCCTTCATAGCCCTAATTTTCTTAGCTACCATTTCTGGGGTTACAATTAACTGTCTTAAATAGTCTGATTCTGCCCCCTTGAACTTAGCCTCTGGTACTGGCAGTGAACTAGTGTCTTCTCTGGTAAACACTGAACTAAAATACTCATTTAGGTCTTCAGCCATTAAGAATCCTTCTGATATTATATTTCCAGCACTATCTTCTAGAGGACCGACCTTATCCTGAACTTTCTGTTTGCTTCGAACATACGCATAAAAACTCTTGCTGTCATGTTTTATATTACATATAAAACATGACAGCGATGCCTATAAAAGCTTGGCACCCACGATGCAAACCATCTAGGTGGAAGATGTCAAGGTACATACAATAGCTTGATAATAATTAGATTGTAGCCATCCAGGACACCAGTCTTTTCTCATCATATGCAACGTCTGGTAACACAGCTTGTATTTGGTAAATTACCTGACCTGGGTGAGATTCCACAAAAACATATATTTTGGAAACAGTTGTAACAACAAGAATATGTTGCACACAAATTTTCAACATGTCACTGAAAGAGGAATTCATTGTTAGACTGTTGACATTAGCAGGCTCCCTTGTCCACTTCCAAACTGGACACCTTGTCCATTTCCAAACTGGACTGCTACATTAGATTGCAATCAGGTAGATGGTGACCATAACATACAATGCTGCCACCTTGTGAATGCATCTTGAACTAAACATTGCACACCCAAGTTATCAGCAGTTGAACCTACACACTAACCTTGCATCGTAATCTTAGTCATTCCTTTACATATTATGATGCCATCACACAAAATAAATTCAAGGCTGCTTTCACAAAACACTTGTACAATACAATGCATGAATGTAGACAGTTCTTGCACATTAATTGTTTCGTGATGTCTTTGAAGTTTACACTTATGAGTGATTCTTCTGAGTGCCAACTGTATGTTTACTCTTCTGGCTTGTATGTTGATCAAGACCAGATTTGTATCTGTTTATCAAGTGCGACACTTGTATCGTATGTGTATAATAGTGGGATGTTGAGTGGGAGAGTGTATATATATATATACACAGCAACAAAGTGCTCTTCATATGTGATTGCATGTGGATACAAACACAAGTTAATTACAAAGAGGCGTAATGACAGGTTGTTGGTTAAATAAACGTACAGTTTGTTTATTATCTGTGATAGTTTTATTGCAAATGGTTTTATAAAATAGTTGTGCATCTACGTCAATGCAGGCTGGATCTAGCCCAGAAATATTTAAATGTTAGATCACCTTTTTATGCAATATCATATAGCATTTTGTTAGTGCTGTTGTTAGTACAATGTATTATTTTCTTTTTAACATGGCTATGGAAGAACAAAGCTGGACTTATTGAAAACAAATGTGACAAAATGGAATGTCACTATTGCCTATAGCTGCAACAGTCACAACAACTGATGATTAATAGTTTGGTAAATATTTCTTGACCAGATTAGGACACAATAGCTGTATATAATAGCTAGATATATTTCTGGACACAATTGATTGATATGTCTGCTAAATGTATGTGTACCATGTGATGTGTAAATAGTCTAGTACATCTGAGGTGATGGGGACATTTACAAATCTGGTGTCATATCATAAAAACATCCCATTTGATGAAGTTACATCATAAATACATGTCACATACCTTGATTGCCATGGGGTAATTACCCCATCATCTGGCCCACCAATAAGAATCAGGTTCTTCAGACGAATGAAGTTCTGTCTGTATGCTGTGTAAAAGATGAGAATACATGTCTGTTACTGACATTGTGCAATACACAAGCCATTGTTGTCTGGGCCAAGTCAAGTAGATCTACATGCCATAGCTTCATGTGGCATTCTCGCTAAAAATGTCAAGGAATGGTAAAGACACACGATCGTGGCAAATAAGAACTAATGTTTTGGCCTTTGTAGACATCTGTAGCAAAGTACATCATCACAAGTACAGATACTGTCCCGATGGGAAAATAAATAGTGATCTGACCCCATCAGCCACAGATCACATGCAGTACAGTTAGAAAGAACACAGTCCTCTTGATAAGGATTAAAACAAGGTTACTTCTGGGTGTTTATGCCTGAGGCAAACATTATCAAGAACTGCAGCTTTGACCCTGTCATCAACACAACGTGAGACGTTCTAAAGATTCAACATGACACACACACACACACACACACATATACACACACACACACACGTCTGACGACATTAATTTAATTCTGACTCACTAGACCTAGACACAGAGTCACAGACTACAAATATAACACCACTTCTACAGACACACCCAGTTTAACTAAGCAAACATACAATGGAGTTTATTTTATCACTCTCCTCCTAGTACAAAATGTACAATGCCTTTCCCTCCAGGAATATGGTGGCTGTTAGTACAATCACTACAATGCATATTATTAATAGTATAATAAGAATACTAAAACTAATAATATAACAGCATCATTTAATTAATTTTCACCTAAACACTGGAATATCTTCTGTAAAAAAGTCACAAGACAACAGGACTACCAAACTTGTGACTATCAGGCAAGCAGTCAGTGAATTTGATGGTTTGTGACTCCCAGATTTAGAAACCGGTGAAAGGTAAGATTGTTTAGTCTCTCACCATCACTCTGGGTGGAGTTGATGGTCTGGTTGTTGAGATCGGCAAGAAAGAGAGAATATTTCCTGTACAGAGGCTTTTGGAACGGATCTGAAACCAGGAAACATATCAACACACTGGGCTTTCCCTGCAGCTGCTTCCAAAATCTAGAACAAAAACCTTAAAATCATCTGCAATTGTAGCTCTATTGTGATGCAATCTCAAATCATATTTAAAAAAACGTTTGGACCCTAAAGATAATGTTAAGTTCGTATACGGCGTGTTGTGGTATCCAGTTCTCAGAACTGCGCAATGAACTTTACACTTCACCCACTTGACTTTTCTGGAAAACATTCAGCTAAGCTGCAGTTATGGCACAAATACTATTCATGCACACATATCAACTGCTGGGTATAGCCAGGTACATATTTGTATAGCCTAGCGTACTAAGGCAAAGTGGAGAGCACAAAATCAGCAAAGCTTTGAATTGCCAGCTATTTCATGCATGTTATGTAAAGAGCATTGAGCTTCAAAGAAACTGCACTATATAAAACAAATTTATCATTGTTATTAGTGCATGCTGTAGAAGCCATTTCTACATGAACCTGAAGGAAAGAGAAGACAGACACCTACCGTACCAATAGTTGCCAATAGACACCAACTGGCCTTTGAACGTGTAGAAAAATCTACAGCATCAACAGTAAAAATCTGTTGTATACATGCATTACATGCAAGTGCATACACACTTGCATGCCTGCACTCGCACGCATGCACGCACGCACGCACGCGCACACACACACACGCGCATGCATGTACATTTCTGAATGTGGATTGATATAACTCATGTAAGGCATGCTACAATGTCTGCTCATTGTAAAAATAAGTAATTGAATAACTGTTATAAAGTATACAACATTACAAACATGTACAAACTGATTGTAAGTAGCACTTAAAAAAGATCACCCATTAAATTTATATCCCCAGCCACAAAATCATATTAACATAGAAAAGTCATAGGACATACATATTTTATAAAAAAAAGTCAATAAAACATTTCAGCCAGTGTAATTTATATAGAGTACAATAAAACAAGACACATACTTGTATATATTTTCTTTCACATAGTTGGGGAAGAGGAATCTCAGGTAGTCTGTGTCTGTAATATGCAAGAAACACAGTCACGCAATGGATGTACACCCGCAAAAGAAAGCTGGAAAGGACATAAACCCCGAGAAAAAATTACTTTCAAAATCTATAGTATGTTAAAAAAGACTATAATTATAATGATCTAAAAATGCTTAAAATTGATTCAGAGCTCTGATTAATTTAATAAACACATGTTAATCCAAGGTTTGGATACTATTGGACCGCTATAATTCCCAAACAATGAAATAAATGGTTTGAAGACCACTTAGAAAGAAGAAATTGACTGCTGTACTTAATAAGAATTGCTTAAATAATATATACTTTTATATAATTATTATTATTCTTACATTAGGGAGACACCCTGCAAAGAAAGGCAGAGACATATTCAAGAATGAATAGTTTCATCAGACTGGATGATTCAAATGTGTAATATTTTACTTATTTCACAGTCATTTTACCTTTTTATATGCGACGTGTTGCTTGCTGTCAGCAATTTTCATCAGGCATCTTCCACTAGAATAACTATCATGCACCATCTAGGGCAGTTGTCTGACGAAGATTGCAGATAGCAAATCACAGGAAAAAAGGCAGACTGTGAAATACGTAAAAATTACCCAAACAAAGAAATATTCCATCTCATGGGCCAGATTGCAGGGCAAATACTGACCTCCGTATTGTCCAGCTTGTGGGGAGCTCAGTGAAATGAAATTTTGCACGTTGTGTCGAGGCAGGGTTTGGATGATAGCCCGACACAGAAGGCCCCCTACAACACCAATAAGTCACACATTCCAGAGAGTAAAACCGAAGAAACCTGATGAGTAACAACTAAAATGTTGGAGCACGGGCAGGTGGTGTAACTATAAGGCTAAGAATAAACTTTCTATGGATGTTTATTAGGGAAACATAAGTGATCAAAAATGCAGTGATAACAGATGTCCCAATGGCAGTATAGTGATTACAAAAGTAACAAGTGGCAATGTAAGTCACAGTAACAAACTGACAATGGAGTGAAGACAACAGTCACAACTAGTGACAATGACGTGATGACTAAAATCGTAGTAACAATGGAGAGATGGTAATTGCCACAGTGACAATGTTATGATGATAAAAGTAATTGTGACAATGTAGTGATGACTAAAGTCACAATAAACTGTAGATAATGAAGACGAAGTCACAGTAATAAAATGTCATGATGTTATTTCCTATAACATTGATTTTTAAAATAGGGTAGGTAGGTAGGAAAAACATTCTATTTAAAAAAAAAATTTATTGAAAAAAGTAGGGTAGGCAGACCTATTGTAATATTTTATTTTCATCAGTCTATAACAATTTCTGGCAGTCTATAAAAGGGCATGTTATAACTTGCACTGGTGGGGTTAATATAAAATGGACACATTTGAATGAAACTGGGAGGTACTGTTATATGTATCTTAATGTGATAAAGAAAACACTGCTAAAAATACACTTGTTTTATTAATTGAACATGAAATATCAAGAGATCTATGGCTTCTAGTTAAACCACACAACCCACCGTTTATTTTAATACGAGCAAAACAAGCTGTAACACACTGCACATTTAAATGGTCTTTCATGAATGTGAGTTACAGAATAAGGAATTGTACATTTAAATGGTCTTTCATGAATGTGACTTACAGAATAAGGAATTGTACATTTAAATGGTCTTTCATGAATGTGAGTTACAGAATAAGGAATTGTACATTTAAATGGTCTTTCATGAATGTGACTTACAGAATAAGGAATTGTACATTTAAATGGTCTTTCATGAATGTGAGTTACAGAATAAGGAATTGTTCATTTAAATGGTCTTTCATCAATGTGAGTTACCGTTGCAGTTGAACAAAAGCAACCGAATCCAATCCGTGATATTTTAAAAACGAATATCACATTAGAAGCTGCAGTATGCATCATTTATAAACACTGAAATCAAATCAAGCCATAGGCTATCTACTAGTAGTACTTGTATTGGCAATTAAAGTAATGTCACAGCCAAAATTGACCATATATTACATAAATCAATCACACAAGCCATGGACTATATGCAAGCTCAGTGTCACTAATTATTTTTGTTCAACAATTTTAGCTAGCTTTATGGATGTTGTGCCAGTATTGGAAACAGAAACAGTGCCACATATTATGCCATCCCACAGAATTTGTTAGAAATACGAACCCCAGACTATATCACTTTGAGCCAGTGTAATCTAGGCTGTTGTTATTCCTAGTTTTTTTTGTGGTTGTGTTCCTTCAAGTTTTGTATTCGAAACCGGAATTTGTACACTTATATATATATATAAAGCATATTCTAATGAAGTGACATGTATATTTAATTGACAACATGTCTTCAATACCCTTAACAGACAACCAAACAACGATCACGAAACGGTTTATGTTAGCGCCTTCTGCCCGTATCCCTGTTTACGTCGGTTGACACGAGGCAACAGGGGCGCAATGACACTTCGCAACGATTTGCCTTGCGCGTCTTAAAAATCCTGCATCATAAATCCACCAAAATATACCGCTGCATAGCAATCATGTTTATTTCAAAATATGGCCAATAAAGACAATATCATTTATGGTGTTGGTAATACTACTCTTTCAGCGTTTACGGAGTTTCAGTTCGAGAATGCAAATCCTGTGTCAAAATGTTGATTACGCTGAATTCCATCCATTTTTTTGGTCAGAGGCAAAGGTCGGCATCATAAAAAATATTTTTCTTTTGTTCTTAAAAAAATGCGTTGGGTCACACGGAAATACTAAGGATGGTTGGGTTACCGGAAAAACATATTATTTGATTTGGCCTAATGACAAAAATCAGTGAAATGTTCAGAAATTTGCTGACACTATAATCTTACAGAATGGTAAAAAACCTACTAAACACACCCTGTGTGGACTACATCATCCAGGGGGATTGCATAACCCATTCACGGAGTGGGACACAACATTCTCTGTGGGAATATTACTCATACAGGGGATGCTACACAAACACCCACCCAGGGGGGAATACACTCACTCAATCCATTACACTTCCCTAGGCCTTAGGGGGCACTATGCTCAACCAGGGAGCACTACAATGACAGATGTAGGACTGTAGCACATCCTCCCGGACATTCCCCTCAGCTCTTTATTCATGAATGGGGCTCTACACGCACCCAGGGGGCTCTACACGCACTGATGGGTGGAACAATGGGGCATAAGTCACTACACACGCCCAGGGGGCATTACACTCACCGATGGGGCTCTACACACACTGAGGTGGCTCTAAACTAAATTTTGGGGTTCTACACTTATCTGGGAGCTTTTCACTCACCCGGGAGTTCTACACCCATTCACTCAATTCAGAGGGCTCAACCCTCACCAAGGGGGCTCTCTACACACACCCCAATGTGACCTGACTGACCTTGTGAGTAGCAGAGGAGATGGACCCCCTCTGGATGCTGGTCCATAATCGCCTGCATCTCCTGACCAACAACGTACGTCTGCAGCCACATCGCTACCAAACTCTTTGAGTTCTCAAAGATGTCAATCACAGTGCATGTGCTGCCAGGGTGGGTCTAGCAGACACAGGTACAACACATCATTTACATAATAATATATTTTATTTACTACAGAGCCAGATCCAATGTTAAACGGTTCGTGGCGCTTTATAGCATGCAAGATAAATAGTTTTGTAAAATTGCTAAATAAATACACATTCTCTACCAATAGTATAACCATATTAAATCAGGAAAATTTAAGAAGAAAAGATTGTTGTTATACATTTGATTTATGTTGTACCTGCATCCACACATTATAGTCACAAGAAAAACACAGAAGGTGCACCAATACAGCCGTATGCGTCAAAGTGTCTCCCTCTACCGATTAAAGTTAAACCACATCTATACTTTGAACCGCTTTCTTTTCTTGGCGTGTCAACAGTTGAGATTATATTTAACTTCAGTACTGCATGACACTTGGCTTCAACTTCAAGTGGCATTCAGTTGTTTCCGTAAACAGACTAGCACCAACTGTTTACTTGCTCTTTCCACTTCAAGTTTGGTACGCACTACGCCTACGGCTAGGCTAGCTTCAAGTTCAACTTCAAGTCAAGTCTCAAGAGACAAGACAAAGTTCAAACCAATTATATTTTAATGCTAGGAATGCAAATCAGTTGGCACATCATACACCGCAATTAACTGGTTTATCATCAATTATATTTGCTGTTTTAAGCTTTGTTGTATGTATTTATACACCCAGGTAAGGTATAAAGTGACGAAAACAAAGACTAAACTTAAGACGTTCGCGAATAATAATCACGTTATATAGACTGCAGTCCAGACGTCACTATTATTTTAAACTAATTAATTGACGGCGCACCATAGTAAGTTTTAAACAAATCTTTCTGACTAAACTTCATATTTAATTAGAGTTGTGCTTCATAATGTTGTCAAAATAAAACACCACATTTCGTAGTGATAAAATAATGGCTAGGCCAGCCTACGCCGGAAATTCGCTATGCCTATGCCAAGACTAGGCCGGCGGTACAACATTGTTTTAAGTTCAATTTTTAACGAATACACACCTCTTGCAACATCTTTTTAAAAGTATTGAATTCAGCTCCACTAGCCAGCATGCCATGCATTAGAATCAAATGTTTGTAGCCATGCGAAGCACTCAGTAACATAACAAAACAGACCACGACCAGCACCGCTCCAGTAGATCCAGTCGCCATCCTGCGTTTCCGCGTGATAGATGAAGGTCAAGGTTCAAGGCCGCTCATTGACATTGACACCTAAAAATATCGCGACGTTGCAGCAAAGTACTCATTTCGCCAGAGGACAAACTCACTTTTAACTTTATTTATGAGTACGGACATTAAAAATGGCAACGCCCGAACAGATTAAGAAGGTAAGTATTTATTAACTACACAGTTTTTTATATAGATCATAAATCCATTACAAGTAACAAGAGTGACTAACTAAGTGTTTACGTCTTAGAAAACATGGTCATGCCTCAGGCTCATGGGTAGACCTCACGTACAGTCTGTGGTGGCCTCGGCAGCGTTACCACCTCCTCTGAGTGAACAAACTTATTAAGTCGCGTCGGCAGGAAACCTTGGTGAATTTGGTCACGTCGGCGGCGTTTTCGGGAAAAAATTTCGACAAAGTGGTGTCGCTGCTGTGTAGTTAACAAATACTTACCTTCTTAATCTGCTGAAGTGGCATTGCCATTGGCATTGGCATTGCCGACGCGACCAGAACAGAACTGATGAATTTGGGTCGAATCGGCGCCGTTGTTTTGTAAAACATTTCAACTCCAATAAAAATATACTTAACTTTTTATGGCAAACTACTTTTTAATTACATGTTTAGCAGAAATAACATCATAATTTGAAACAAAAATGTCAAAATACTAACACATTTTCCATTTTGTAGTTTTCTAAAGGGTTTGGATTTGATGGTTTGACTTTGTCTATTATATTTTATAATATACCAAGTATATAAATTTGACCTGCAGTGAAATGACACATAATTCGTAAGAACTGCCCAGTTGTCCCTTCATAGTGTAGCGTTTGCAGCCCGTATGCTTTGCAGGGAAGCATACGGGCACATGTTCACTCACTCAGTCGTACTAATGATAAGTCAGGTTATACGTTTTCACAGTTTAATATATGTGGAAAACTCTACCAATACAAGATATAATACACAATATACAGTTATAAATGTCAGAATGATAAGTTCAGACGGCGGCGACTTATACACAGCAACCGAATTGTAACCAATATATTAAAAATGTCAGAATGATAGGTTCAGACCGCGGCGGTGGCTTATACACAGCAACCGAATTATAGGTGTCAGAACGTTAAGTCAGACAGCAGCGGCTTATATACAGCAACCGAATTATAGGTGTCTGAACGATAAGTCAGACGGCGGCGGCTTATACACAGCAACCGAATTGTAGGTGTCAGAAAGATAAGTCAGACGGCGGCGGCTTATACACAGCAACCGAATTATAGGTGTCAGAACGATAAGTCAGACGGCGGCGGCTTATACACAGCAACCGAATTATAGGTGTCAGAACGATAAGTTCAGATGGTGGCGGCTTATACACAGCAACCGAATTATAGGTGTCAGAACAATAAGTCAGATGGCGGCGGCTTATATACAGCAACCGAATTATAGGTGTCATAACGATATGTCAGACGGTGGCGGCTTATATACAGCAACCGAATTACTCACCGAGTCTGCGAATAACTGATTTTCACGGGTGTACTGCGATAGTCTTTTAGTACTTCTTGCAGGGCGCTCGGTGACAGTGCTTCATGATAAATGTTTCTCTGGCAGTGTGCCCCAGTAGTCGCTCCGATTATCCACAAATCCTCCTCCTTTCGGTGAGACGCTGACCCTTTAGATATGTCTTTTCCAAAGTCTGCGGGTCTCTAGAAATCTTGTCAGGGTGTCAGTGAACCTTCTGAAAAAAGGCCCTCTGTATAGGGCTCTTGCCTCCCCAAAACCAGATGGCCTCAAATGTAAACAAATCCCCCACTCCAGCTATAGTCATATGCATATAAATTGGCTTTTCGGAGCCTGTACAACATTCAGCAATTATGAAGATTTATACTATTTATATAATTCTAAATTCTCTACAAATAGTATTAATAGAAGCAGTCATGACCCACTTAGCTGGTAATGGGTTAGCCCTCTTCTAACGTTTCCTATCAATGTAGACCTGTGTTCATCAAAGGGAAGCCATTTTGCTTTGATGGGCAAGATCACATGGTGGATTTTTTTTAAAACAACTTGATAAACCCATCTCAACATGGGTTTCTAAAAGCGAGGTCATGCTTAACAAATATGTTACGTTTTTAGTCCTTTGGCTGAAGGTCCAAGGGACTATTGGCATCACTCTGCGTCTGCCGTCTGCTGTCCGCCGTTAGCTGCCGTATCTCAGAAACCGTTCAGCAACTTTTTCTCTAATTTTGCATAGACATATCTTGGGGCACTGCCACTATGCACGAGAAATCTGTATTTGATTGAATCATTTTAAGGGCTCCCTAGGGCCTCCAAGGACCCCAAAACTGGTAAAAATGTAACATTTGGTCTACTTTTTCAAAAACTGTTCAGCAACTTTTTTTTTAAATTTTGCATAGATGTATCTTAGGGTGCTGCCACCATATACAAGAAGTCTGTATTTGATTGAATCATTCTAAGGGCACCCAAGGGGCCCCCAAAGTGCAAAAGGTTTACATTATCTAGTGATGTGGTTTTGAGAAGGGCCCTTGAGACCACCCCCAACATTAGATGTTGTGTATTGTGCCACAAAGTCAACAGCTGTGACTAATCTCTACAGCCCAGTCCATTAAGACCTTGACTAATCTTTAATTGGTCACAGCACCCAGAGTAGACATACTTGACCCCTGTTAGACTGAACAGTTGCCTAACACTTTTAAACTGTATCTTCAAAACTATTGATTTTCTGTAATTGCAAGGTGTGTTTATTTTGATGTTCATTTAATTATTATAAAATGGTGTGACTGTGGTGTCTATTTGTTAAAGATGTATTGTCTGTAGAAACCTGTAGGTGACAAACATAAAAAATTAATATTCTGGACAACTATAGAGTGAAATATCCTACACTTTATTGATATCAAATGCATTCTACTGTTCTGTTTACGCTTGACATGCCTTGTGTAGACATGGTACTGTGTAAATCAATTGTATCAATATAGACTAATAATTACAGATTCACAATATAGTTGACACCTGAAACAACCAAATGTCAACCATTAGAAGAGTTGACATAGTTCCGCTATACACAAGCAAGAAATCTGTATTTGATTGAATTATTCTAATGTCATCAGCATATAGTAGAACATACATTTTCTACATCATCATCACTAAGGTTGTAAATTTCACTAGCTGCCATGTCAAGTCCGTTATAATTGTGACTAACAGTGTTCAAAATTATTCAGGTAAGTAGCAAATAACAAAGGACACAAGTTTTCTCCTTGCCATACCTCTACACATGAGAAGAAGGCTGACACAGCCTGGCCCTCATTTATACATGATTTAGCATTTTTGTACATGTTGTATACAACTTTCAACACAATACCATTAATACCGCATGAAATTATCTTAGACCACAGGGAGGACCGGTCTACTAAATCAAATGCTTTCTTATAATCGATGAAGGCACAATAAAGCCTTTTGCGTCGAGACAAATACAATTCAACCAATACCCCTATTTGAACACTGCCTGTTCTTCACCTATTACATTCGCTTTGTTTAGGTATGTGGTCAGTCTGGTGTTCTGAACAATCACTAAGGATTAATGAACACTTGTGCAGGATATCACCCACTTGGCAGATTTAATTGATCTAATCAGCAATGATGACACTGCTTAGGCCTCACTCTGGACACTGTCACTCACAGTGTTGTGTATTGTCTTAGTTGGTGCATTGAGCTAATCTACTTGACCAGTGGTGGCTCTGGTTGTGTATTACACCCAGCTGTGGAGCTAAGATTCTCTGCCTGCTATTGTTTGAAGGAAACTATGACTAATCTGTAATTGGTCACTGGCAGTAGCTTGTGTCAACAGACAGCATTAAGCCACTAGACCCCTGTTAAACTGGACAGTTGCCTGTAGGTTTTAAACCGTGTCAAACAGTGAGTCTAGTGAGCTCTCAGATAATCTGTCCTCTTAGTTTTACACATGAAGACATACTCTGGCATAACTTGATCAGTCTTTGTAGCAGCACATTTGTACTTCCAGTGTATCATTGCAACATAACATACATATTACATACTGTGTGCCACATTTGAATGTTGTGCATGTAATATTTCCATGCAATCCATTTGCATATATAATGTAAAACTTCAACAGCCGTATTCTTCATTTTCACTTTTTGATCCCTACCATGTTCAATGCTCCATAACTTTGCAAATTTTTGTAGCAGTCATATTTTTTGAAACCGTGTAAAGCACCCTACTAAACCTTTACAAGGATGTAAGAAAATAATGTTACAATTTTTCCGACACTCATTTGGTCAGCCGGGGTCACATATAGACGTATTAGTCCAAAGGACTTCAGGGCCACTTAGCCCACTTTTTGGAAGATATCACTAAGTGGGTAGACCAGGGATCACCAGTAGATATCATATACTTAGATTTTCAGAAAGCTTTCGACAAAGTGCCACATCAAAGATTACTGCTTAAACTAAAGGCATGGCCATAGCATAGGAAATGGTATAATTAACTGGATAGAAAATGGCTGATTGACAGAAGACAACGGGTAGTAGTTGATGGGGAGGCTTCAGACTGGAAATCAGTATTGAGTGGGGTACCACAGTGATCTGTAGCAGGACCTATATTATTTTAAATATATTTCACCGATTTGGACGATAATATAACAAGCAAGGTGTTGACATTTGCGGATGGTACAAAAGTGTTTAGAAGGATTAAAAGTGATGGAGATAGACAGCATTTACAAGATGATCTTGACAGGTTGATCAAATGGTCTGAAAACTGGCAAATGCTATACAATTTTGGGAAATGTAAATGCTTCCACACAGGACATAGGAATGAAGATGTACAATATACAATGGGGGGTACTGTACTAAGTACTACTGTAAAAGAAAAGGACTTAGGGTTAACCATTAGTGCTGATATGAATGTTTCAGAGCAGTGCGGAATTGCAGCTTCAAAGGGAAATCAAGTCCTTGTATTAATTAGGCGAAAAAAAAAGCATATAAGAAAAAGAGCTAATAATACCGCTGTATAAAACAATAGTTAGTCCTCTTTTAGAATATTGTATACAAGCATGGAGGCCATACCGCAAGAAGGACATAGATATGCTAGAAAGAGTACTGAGGAGAGCGACTAAAATGAATCCAAAAACTGAGGGATCTTAGTTAAAAAATACGCCTAAAAGAATGTGGTTTAACAACACTAGAGACCAGGACATTGAGAGGAGATCAGATAGAAGTGTTTGAAATATTGAGTGGTTATGAAAGTATTGATAGAAAGATTTTTTTCTCAGTTAAGAAAGATAGGACTAAAGGACATGAAGTTACATTAGCAAAGGAGCAGTGTAGATATCAGAAAGTTCTCATTTTCACAAAGCACTGTAAATGAATGGAACAGATTATTTGCTGATTGTGTGGGTGCTAGTAGCGTGAATATGTTTAAAAATAAAATCGACACATACCTCAGAAGGGCGGGATACTCGTAGATAAAAGGGCTTCCCCTTGTCCACCTGCCATCTAGAGTTAATTCTCTGGGTGGCAATCCTGTTAAATCTGGTTAAATCTTATTAAAGTATAAAAACAGTCACTGATTAAAGTTTGTTCAAAATCCGGGCGTCCATCTCATTATAAATGCTGAACCCGTAGATCAAACACACAGTGGAATTGGCTTCGTTGCCTGCTAATTATGCACAGTTTCATTGATCTCGTATTTCCTCAACATCTGTGGATCGGAAGAGAATATGACAGGAGAGAAGATGACAGGGGGGAAAGACAACAACCAGACAGATGCAAACCGAAGAAGGAGCTATTCTAAGGCAGTGATTGAGGGGGCAATGAGGAAAGAGAGGGTGTTTATGGGCGACTCCATTATGAGAAAGAAGGACAAGACACTGAGCGAGGGGAAGGACATCGTTGTTTGTTTACCGGGGGCTAGGATTGAACATGTAACTGACAGGGTAGAGAAGGTATTGGGACATGGCAAGGGGGGGTCTATACTGGTACATGTAGGAACAAATAATGCAGACCGGGAGGGGACAACTGCGATAGTACAGAAGTATAGACAGTTAGTGAGGAAGCTAAAGAAGACGAGAGTTGAACAGGTTATTCTGTCAGGAATTTTGCCAGTAATGGGAGGAAGGGGGGCAACGTATAGAAACTGCAAGAGGATGGCGATCAACGCACTAGTTGAGCAGATGTGTGAAGAAGAGGGGGTGGGATTCACATATTTATGGGGATACTTTGTTGGGAGGGAAGATATGTACATGAGAGATGGCCTCCATCTTAGTGGAAAGGGGGCAGCAGTTTTCTCAGAGAACCTGCTGCGATCTGTTGACAGTGGGACAGATTGCATCTATTTAAACTAGATTCGCAGGGGGGACTCACAGAAAAGCCTGAAAATGGAGGCATAGATAAAGACAGCACAAATGATTCAGCAAATAACAGTCTGGAAAACTCTTCTGAAGCTGGATATAAATGTGTTTGTTTAAATGCAAGGAGTATAGTAAACAAAAGAAATGAACTAAACATTATGGTAGAAGATATTGACCCTCATATAATAGGTATAACCGAATCCTGGACCACCACCGATATATCAGATGCTGAATTGGGACTGACAGGATATGTAATGTTTAGAAAAGATAGAATAGGAAGAAAGGGAGGTGGAGTTATTTTATATATTAAAGAATCTATTCAGGCTTATGAAATAAAATTAGAAAGAGAAGCAGATTGCGAAGAAGCTGTTTGGTGTAACATAGTTACAGGAAACTCAACGTTAACAGTTGGGTTAGTTTATCGAAGTCCAAACATAAGCATAGAAGAGAATGAAAAAATACAAAACGCTATAAGGGAAGTAAGCAAACGGGACTGTATTATTATGGGGGATTTTAACCACGGGCATATACAATGGAAATCTCTACAGAGTATGGGGAGTGAGGACCACAAGTTTTTAGTTTTAGTTCAAGATACATTCCTTTCTCAACATGTGCTAGAACCAACCAGGGGTGAGAATGTGTTAGACATAGTTTTGTCCTCACAGAATGAATTAGTTGACAATGTCAAGATATGTGAGCCACTGGGGAGTAGCGATCACAACCAGATACACTTTACCATCAAAGTAAAATCAGAAAGGAATAGTAAAAAGCAGTATAGGAGAAATTTCCACAAAGGAATGTATAAGGACATGAGGAAATATTTAGCAAAGATAGACTGGAATAACACACTGAAAAATAAGATGGCAACAGAATACTGGAATATATTAAAGAGTGAAATTAAGTGCATAGTCGATAAATTTGTACCCTTCAAAAAACAAGGAAAACGGTCCAAAAAGAAACACTTATCGAAAGAAGCCATTAGAAAAATTAAGTATAAACAAAAGATGTGGAAGTCATATAGATGTACTGGAAATGATGAAGACTACAACAGTTATAAAGAAGCACTTAACCAAGCTACAGCTGAAATTAGAAATTCAAAGAGAAGCTATGAACAACAATTAGCTAGTAATATAAAACATGACAGCAAGAGTTGTTATGCGTATGTTCGAAGCAAACAGAAAGTTCAAGATAAGGTCGGTCCTCTAGAAGATAGTGCTGGAAATATAATATCAGAGGGATTCTTAATGGCAGAAGACCTGAATGAGTACTTTAGTTCAGTGTTTACCAGGGAAGATATTAGTTCACTGCCAGTACCAGAGGCTAAGTTCAAGGGGGCAGATTCAGACTATTTAGGACAATTAATTGTAACCCCGGAAATGGTAGCTAAGAAAATAAGGGCTATGAAGGATAATAAATCACCTGGAGTGGATGGTATTCCACCCAAACTACTATTGGAAATTGTAGAACAAATTAGCATACCGCTTGCAACAGTTTTCAACTTGTCATTAGAAGAGGGAGTGGTTCCTTTAGAATGGAAAGAAGCAAACATTATACCGTTATTCAAAAAAGGTTCGAGAAACAAGTCAGAGAACTATAGACCAGTGAGTTTAACATCAGTGATTTGTAAATTATTAGAAAGACTAATTAAAGATCACATGGTGGATTTTCTTGTTAAACATAACTTGATAAACCCATCTCAACATGGGTTTTAAAAGCGAGGTCATGCTTAACAAATATGTTATGGTTTTTTTTTGGAAGACATCACTAAGTGGGTAGATGAGGGATCACCAGTAGATATCGTCTACTTAGATTTTCAAAAAGCTTTCGACAAAGTACCACATCAAAGATTACTGCTTAAACTAAAGGCCCATGGCATAGGAAATGGTATAATAAACTGGATAGAAAAATGGCTGATTGACAGAAGACAACGGGTAGTTGTTGATGGGGAGGCTTCAAACTGGAAATCAGTTTTGAGTGGGGTTCCACAGGGATCAGTAATGGGACCTATATTATTCTTAATATATATAAACGATTTGGACGATGAAATAACAAGCAAGGTGTTGAAATTTGCGGATGATACAAAAGTGTTTAGAAGGATTAAAAGTGATGGAGATAGACAGCATTTACAAGATGATCTTGACAGGTTGATAAAATGGTCTGAAAAGTGGCAAATGCTGTTCAATTTTGGGAAATGTAAATGCCTCCACACAGGACATGGGAACGAAGAGGTAGAATATACAATGGGGGGTACTGTACTAAGTACTACTGAAAAAGAAAAGGACTTAGGGTTAACCATTAGTGCTGATATGAAGGTTTCAGAGCAGTGCGGAATTGCAGCTTCAAAGGGAAATCAAATCCTTGGATTAATTAGGCGAAACATAACGTATAAGGAAAAAGAGCTAATAATACCGCTGTACAAAACTATAGTTAGGCCTCATTTAGAATATTGTATTGAAGCGTGGAGGCCGTATCGCAGGAAGGACATAGATATGCTAGAAAGAGTGCAGAGGAGAGCAACTAAAATGATACCAAAACTGAGGGATCTTAGTTACGAAATACGCCTAAAAAAATGCGGTTTAACAACACTAGAGACCAGGAGGTTGAGAGGAGATCAGATAGATGTGTTTAAAATATTGAAGGGTTATGAAAATATTGATAGAAATATTTTTTTTTCAGTTAAGAAAGATAGAAGGACTAGAGGGCATGAACTTACATTAGCAAAGGAGCAGTGTAGATTAGATATAAGAAAGTTCTCATTCTCACAAAGGACTGTAAATGAATGGAACAGATTATCTGCTGATTGTGTGGGTGCTAGTAGCGTGAATATGTTTAAAAATAAAATCGACACATACCTCAGACGGGCTGGATACACATAGATAAAAGGGTCGGACTCTCGATAAGCCAAAGGGCTTCCTTGTCCACCTGCCACCTAGAGTTAATTCTCTGGGTGGCAATCTTGTTAAATCGCTTGTTAAATCTGTGTCTAAATTTAGTTTGATAATAGCTCAAGTTCAGGTGTTCCTATGCAAGCACCCGGGAGATGTAATAGCAGCTGAGAGGGCACATATCAAAGGGAAGTCAAACAATTATTGAGTCATTGTTCTTAAGCACTTTTTACGTAACTAAATTGCAGTTCAGACCCTAATATGATAGAGCTTTGGAACAACATGAATCTATTGTGAGCAGATCGGGTTCTAAGCAGATCATATGTATTACTTGGTTATTAAATTCAAATACATTAAAATAACAAACAAACTAAAAAGTAGTGTAACATTTTAGATAAAATTAGTTTCTTACAAATATAATTATTTAGTAATAACTGTACTCAAGAATTGTACAAGGACCTTGTTACACAACACCTCAGGGTATGTTAGCTTTGTTTCGTCAAATATTATAATAGTTCTTGTATTTTATACATCCGGTGTCCAAAAATTGTATTTAAGTAGTTATGGGGATGATTATGGAAGTAAACTACCAAAGATAATAGGTGAAGAATGTATCATTATTACACAATTGTTACGACCACTATTTCGTCGCCATACATATTTAACTTATTTATTTATTTAACCGATATAACTTTTATTACTTTTTTTTTAAAAACATTTTTTATATTGCATGTACATTTGTTTTAATATGCTGCTTTACACTCCAAATGAATTTCCCTCCCAAGGGACAGTAAAGTATTGTGATTGTGAAAGATAATAGGTTAAGAATGTATCATTATTACACAATTGTTACGACCAACTGAAGCAGTAACATTGCCGAGGTGACACGTTTTATAACTTAGGAAGTGATCAAAACACCACCGACGCAACCAAAAATCTACTCTGACATATCACATTACATATCTGTAGCACCGCCGAAGAGACCAAACAATTCACCGAGTCGTCCAAGAATGTTCCCGCCAAAGCGGTAACGCTGCCGAACTGATCAATTTTGCACAGCCGAGACGACAAAAATACTGCCGAAGCGACCAAACTATTTTGCCGACGCGATCAAAAATGTTGTTGAGGCATCCAACAATTTTGCCGACGTGTCCAAGAATTCCCCGCCGAAGTGGTAACGCAACCGACGCAACCCGGAACCCCTCGCATGACACTAGCTACTCTTGAGTAGCATTGTAAACGGCGATAACCAAAACAACGACAAAACCAGAATGGTAACAAACCAGAACAGCAACAATTAAAAATGCGACAACAGGATACGCAAAACGGCGTCAAGACAAAATAAAATTTTATAAGCGTTTACAAGTCATAGCGGCAACATTAATTGCCATTTAATTGGTCAAAATGGCGACAAACCAACAAAAACAGCGAAAAATTAAATACTAGCTACTATGATTATGGGTCAGTGGCAGTGTGCCGACAAATAAAAACGGTGACATAATTGTGTATCCAATGGCAGCGGGCTGATCGATCTGCCATTATTAATTAAAAAATATATATATATATGTGTGTGTGTAAAACGAACAAATTTGGCATTACAATGCACATTGTTTTAATGGACAGAATATAATTGATTGTTTGCTTGAATTTTAAGAAAATGCAATATTGTTTTCCGTTTAGTTTCAGACTGATGGCTTCTTTGTTCTGGAAGACTTCGCAACGGAGGAAGAAATAGCCGCAATGAAGGCCGAGTGTTTTGACTTGGTTGAGAAAATGAACCCATCTGATCATCACACAGTCTTCTCAACAACAAAAAAGGTAAGTTCTTTATCTTGATGTGTTTAGTCAGGATGTATTTCTGCTTAGTATTTAGTATTTCTTATGACACCTGCATGTGGAACATTGAATTTGTATGATTTTTGCAAACTGCAAAGTATTATATTTTTTTACGTATAAAATATATAAATCTAGTGTAGACAAGATAGAAATTGGCTGCTGGTTTTCTTCTTTTTCTCATTGCTAGGTGGGAGCCACATCATTTAATCTTTTCCATTGACTCATGAATCATCTTCACCTATCATGATCCTCTGCAGTTCTCTTCCATTCTTGGCTGTTCACCCCTTCCCATTTATTATCTATCTTAGGAGTGGTCGCAAAGTTCACCAAGTCCCTACTATTGCATTCCAAATAAGTGTACAGGTCGGAATAACATAGCATAGGGGGGAAATTTCTCGAAATTATAATAAGAGTATAGGGCGGAAATTAAATTTCTTGGAATTATAATAAAAGTACACCTTGGAATAATAGTGTAAGCCAGTAATAATGTGGAATTAAGTTGCAATGTGTGTTTTTAACAATGCAACAACATAATTATATGCAAACAGGAGTTGCCTACATCAAACTAACAATAATACTGTAAATTAAATTAGTAGTTTAACACTAACTGATATCTGTTGAAAACAGCAAATGAAATATATCTATAATTGTTAGTATTACATTAATAGAAACAATGCCAAATTCTGCACTGTGCGGCAGGATACATAATGTAGTTAATTCCGCCAATACTGCCTAAATACATAAATGCAGTGATCCACTATGGCTTGTTTACCACGTTGCTCTGCCACATAACATCGAGGTCACTACTGCAGTAAGGGTTGTCTGGTGACGTCGCGCCACGTGAATTGGTCGTGTCGCAAATTTGCCCACGAAACGTTGTTAATCATGCTTTATCGCCCAGCTCTATACTGCAAGATTCGCAATTTACTAGCCATAATACTAACGTCCTGACCACAACATGATCCCAATAAAACATAACAAACCTTTATATCTTACACACAGATTCCCTAAGTACTCCTTTTGTACATACGTATAGTTTTTCAATTTGTTAGTGAAAAGATCGTTATCTGCCATGATTGGCATGGTGACTGGCGTAAACAGCGTCGCCGTAAGAACGAAGAGCACTGCTCATTTGGCTTCGTCGATTCGCCGGCAAGAATAATTGTTATAATATATATACAAATTTCTTAGAAGATTGTATCGGTGATGCAAATAAATACATGTGGTGCCTAATAAAAACAGTATAAGGTGGAACCAACAACAGTAAATAACGTTGACCCAAATAAAAACATATAGGGTGGAACTGCCAACATTAAATAAGCGTACAGGCCCGAATAAGACCGTATAGGCTGGCATTTTTTGTCCAAATAAATAGCTGTACATATACGCTTATTTGGAATGCAACAGTAAATATGATAAACAATTACCATTTGGTCATCACGCTATGGCGAATATCCAGCATAGCTTTGGGACTTGGGACCTATCTGGTAATTGACATTAAATATGTACCTGTTGCCAGTTTTTGCAGAAAGTTCATAATCTTGAAATATCCCAGTCCTACACTCATAGACAAAACATAGTCAAATTTGATGTTACAGTGATTTGTTTTAGGACTACCGTGATAACTATTTCATGAATAGTGCTGACAAGATTGGTTATTTCTTTGAAGATGGTGCTCTGGACGAAAACGGTTTGTTGAATACTATTCATTTGCCATATGATGTTGATATCTTGTTAACAATTCTAAACTAGTATGGCACAGTATTACTTATATATGTTAGAACTGACATTGTCAGGGGTCAGACAAAAATATTGTGATTTTCTTATCTAGACGATTATTTGATTGACAGATACTTAACTACAACTTTGATGTTTTAGTATAAATCACACTACTCTATGTTGGCAGAATGCCGAGTTAAACATTTAAACTTGTTTGTGTTTGTTTAATTTAATAATTGTTAAAATGGTTGTAATATAATAGTAAGTAGTGATGTGTTTCTAAGCATAAAACGAAATAAACCACCTAGGTAGACAATGCATGTTTATGTTATTGAGTGTGCATATTTATTTTCATATTTTTTAATGTTGCAGGGAAATTGCAAGTGGACAAACACAAATCACTGAACAAAATTGGACATGGTATGTCATCTACAAATGTCTTTGTTTTTGTAATTGCTCTAATGTGAGACCTGGTAGTTATGTTACTGCATGTTCAGGTGTATATTACTTTCGAGTTTTACTGGCACCGAATAACTAATTTGGTTGTAAAATCATCAACTGTGGTCACCAACAAGATAATCTTGCAAGAGATTTAGTATTAATGTGGACATAATTGTGGTTGAAAAGAACCTGTTAGAACTATGCAACAAGATTGTAATAGATTAGAATAATTTCTTCACCAGATGATGAAAGTTATCATATACCAATGATTAAACCAGTCTGCTTCTGTTGTAGCTCTTCATGTTTTATGTCCTGCCTTCAAGAAATTGACCTTCAGCGACAAAGTCAAGGTAGGCAAAGTCATACTTGTTATGTGTCATGACGATTGTCTGTTGTCAGGGGTAGAACTACCCACTAGTCCGCTAGTCCGTACACTAGTAAAGATTACGGCGGACTAATAAACCCGGCCTACCAACTAGTCCGGCTGTCTAGTAAAAATCAGCGTGTTGAGTGGCGCCACCAAACGTACAATTGACAAAGTAAATCTTCACCTAATGTGAATCGACAGTGAAACGGTACTTTTGATTGGTTGTTGTGTGACATAGAAATCTGAAACGACCGTTTTGTTTGGCTTAGCGTATCATGTAGAGGGGTACCGGCTAATGAGTGCAATTGGCGTCCATTTTCGCGTCTATTTTCTAATCTATTTTCAAATGCGCGGATTTCGAATACGGTTCACATCTTCAGTTCTACATCAATTATTTTGTTAATTCATTACTAATTATTTTGTTACGTTTACGCACGATGCATCGTTATTTAACTGGGGTTGCAAAACCAGAAGTTAAACGCAAGGTGGAAAAGCGAGAACGGGACACGCTGTACGACCAGCAGAAACGACAGCGTGGCTATTTGAAGGTTTGGGAACGAGACCACACTTGGCTGTCCTACGATGACGACAACGATTTGATGTTTTGCAAAGTGTGCAGGACACACAACGTAACTGGTGTCCGTGGCAAGAATGCGTTCTTGACTGGCACGGACAACTTTCGTCCAGACTCGCTACGCGCACACAGTACAAGCGAGGCGCACACACGAGCTGTCTTCCGGCAAACTGCGTTCGAAGCCCGTCCCGGCACTGCACCTGCCCACCGAGCCATCCAAGCGCTGAACACGGCCACCATGGACCGTCTGACGCATTTGTTTAGGTAATTATGTTACCCATGTGATATAATGTTATAAAATGTAAAAAAATATTGTGTTTGATTGTACTTTGTTAGGGTTAGCACTATATGGTTTAAATTATTATCCCTCATTTCTCTGTTATCTCTCATTTCAAGCGTGCCGTGCAGTAAACAATGCCATGGGAAATTATTAATTTGCATTTGATGTAGATCTGTGTTATAACTTGCCTGGATCTTCGGGTTCAAAAGTAATACTAATTAGTGTTGTATTTCCCGCCTTTATGCATAATATTTTTGGTTTTGAGAACGTGGCTTGTCTTGTGATTTTTGTGCTTTTATTAAAATTTAAACCTGCCCATCTTCAAATCTTCGTCAAGTTTTGTTTTGAAAGCGAGGATGTTTTTAGTATTCACTGTTTGCTGAGGAAGGTTGTTATGTTGTGACTATACCCAGTATTTACTTAATACTATGATATTTAATATTTCCTGCATTGGATGTTTCAGGACTTGTCACGCGATAGTAAAGCACCGGCGTCCGTTCACAGATTATGTGTGGCAGTGTACCCTGGATGCACAGAAGGGCCTTGATGTGGGGAACACTTATCGGAATGACAAGGCATGCAAGCAGTTCGTGCGTGCCATCGCTGAGGTTGAGCGCCGTCACCTCGCACAGCACCTGGAGAGTGCTCACTTTCTCGCCCTCATCAGTGACGGTACGACAGATGCGTCCATCACGGAAGCGGAGATAGTGTACGTGAGGTATGCAGTGAATGGTGTCGTCTCTACTGCCTTCGCTGGTATTGAGAACGTCGGCAAGGCAGATGCTCCGTCAATCAAGCGGGCAATTGACGGTGTCGTGGAGCGCTACCTCCACATCCCGAAAGAGACACTCATGAAGAAGCTTGTAGGATTCGGCAGTGATGGCGCCGCTGTTATGACCGGATCAGCCAACGGTGTCGCCACGCTCTTCCGAAATGAGCAGCCGTGTCTGCAAGCAATCCACTGCTATGCGCATCGCCTGGAACTTGCATATAAGGACGCATTGTGTCGGTTGCCCATGTACACAAAGTTGAGCGGTCTCCTCCTGAGCCTCTACTTGTTCTACCATCACTCGCCACTGAACCGTAGCAACTTGAAGGCAGCATTCGACACATTGTCTCTGCCATGTGCCCTTCCACCACGTGTCGGTGGCACTCGCTGGTTGCCACATCTGCTGAAGGCACTGCAGGCCCTTGTGAAGGGATATCCAGCATATGTCCTGCATCTGACGCAGATGCAAGTGCCCGGGGGCTCCGGAGATGCCAAGGCAAAGGCCATTGGCTTCTTGGCGACACTGCACCGACGAGACATCATCGAGATGGCACACTTCCTTCTCGATGTGCTGTTTGTTCTGAGCAAGCTGTCGCTGGTGGCTCAGACAGTGACTGCGACAGTTGCTGATGTACATGCCACGCTGACATCCGCTGTGGCCACCCTTGTGATGTACAAGACGACCACAACTGCCAAGGAGCGTGCCCTGGCGCGCATGGAAGACTTCCATGGTGAGACACTCACAGGTGCTGTCTTCGCCAAGCAGACCCGACTGCAGATCTTGGGCAACCTGGTCAGCTGTCTGGAGGGTCGCTTCGTTGACAGCAATTCGGACGTTGTGCGTGCATCATCAATCGTTAGCTTCAAGCTGTGGCCTGAAGCTGCAGGTGATTATGGAAATGACGCTGTGGCCACACTCAACAACCATTTTGGCCCTGTGCTTCGCGACGCTGGCATCGATACTGCCAGTGTGGAGACGGAGTGGACACTTCTGAAGATGATCCTGTATGAACAGTCACCAGACGTGCGACAGCTGACATGGTCTAGTGTCAATGCAGCCCACCAGGCAGAGTATGGAAACATACTTGGGCTTGTTGACGCCATTCTGACTCTGCCAGCCAGCTCGGCTGATGCGGAGAGAGGCTTCAGTCAGCTGAAGCTGACGAAGAGCAGCATCCGGTCAGTCCTGAAGGCAGATCGACTGACTGATCTGTTGACCATTCAGCTGAGTTCACCAGACATCGCTGCATTTGAACCGAAGGAGGCAATCGAGCTGTGGAGTGCTGGTGGAGCCCGGAGGCCAGACACTCAGCCGCTTAGGCCAAGGCCCGACTGTAGTAGTTACACTGACAGCAGTGACACCGACTGTGATGACAGTAGTGCCTCCGACTCTGAGTGACACTGACTGACTGACAGGCAGTGTTAACGCCAGGCCTGGATGACACTGTGGTTTTTTGTGTTTTAAATAAAATTGTTGTGACCTAAATTTGTGCTATGTTTTTTATTTGCAGGACTAGTAAACCTTTTGGCGGACTAGTAAACTTTTGTCTTTACTAGTCCTGCTGTCTAGTAAAATAAATGCTGAAGTTCTACCCCTGGTTGTCATTTATATGGTTATCCATGGTCACTTCTGGGAATTTACTATCCAATTCCTGTGCGGATATGATTAAAATTGCTGCATGGAGCAATTCAGTTTGCCGCATCCACTTGACCAAACTCATCCACCTATGTACCGATAGAACTACTTCTATTAATCTCCACCAGGCATTATATTCATTGTTTTGTACTGATAGAACTACTTCTATTAATCTCCTCTAGACACTATATTCATTGTTTTGCATTCGTTCCAAACATATGGTATCCTAGCTTTAACGTATAAATTAGTTTTCTGATAGCCTGCAAAGAATGACAATTTACACATTTTTATTTACTTCAAAACTTGCGACTGCAGAAACATATTTAAGAGAACATGTAGTTGTTTTGTTTGCAGACACTTGTGAGAAGTCTGGACTATGAGGACCCAGTGGTTGTACAGAGCATGTATATATTCAAGGTAACCTACTATAAGTCTATAGCAGTGGTTGTACAGAGCATGTACATATTCAAGGTAACCTACTATAAGTCTATAGCAGTGGTTGTACAGAGCATGTACATATTCAAGGTAACCTACTATAAGTCTATAGCAGTGGTTGTACAGAGCATGTACATATTCAAGGTAACCTACTATAAGTCTATAGCAGTGGTTGTACAGAGCATGTATATATTCAAGGTAACCTACTATAAGTCTGTAGCAGTGGTTGTACAGTGCATTTACATATTCAAGGTAACCTACTATAAGTCTATAGCAGTGGTTGTACAGAGCATGTATATATTCAAGGTAACCTACTATAAGTCTATAGCAGTGGTTGTACAGAGCATGTATATATTCAAGGTAACCTACTATAAGTCTATAGCAGTGGTTGTACAGAGCATGTATATATTCAAGGTAACCTACTATAAGTCTGTAGCAGTGGTTGTACAGAGCATGTATATATTCAAGGTAACCTACTATAAGTCTGTAGCAGTGGTTGTACAGTGCATTTACATATTCAAGGTAACCTACTATAAGTCTATAGCAGTGGTTGTACAGAGCATGTATATATTCAAGGTAACATACTATAAGTCTATAGCAGTGGTTGTACAGAGCATGTATATATTCAAGGTAACCTGCTATAAGTCTATAGCAGTGGTTGTACAGAGCATGTATATATTCAAGGTAACCTACTATAAGTCTGTAGCAGTGGTTGTACAGAGCATGTACATATTCAAGGTAACCTACTATAAGTCTATAGCAGTGGTTGTACAGAGCATGTACATATTCAAGGTAACCTACTATAAGTCTATAGCAGTGGTTGTACATCTGTTGTAGCAGCTCCTGCTTCTAGATATCTCTGTCGGTAGTTCGGTATATTTTCTAAAGCTGACCAGTGCCTGCCACTGCAGTGTGGGTATTAAGTTGTAAAATTGTGAAATAGAGTTTTGTACCTTTTTGGATTTCACAGATCATTACCTTTAAAACAATATCTGTTTGTTGAAATATATTCAGCAGTTTTTGATTTATTGCTAAAATGAAGCAAACTTTACAAATGCGACATTTTGAAACCTGAGGTCAGTATAGTATTTTAATCTATGGGTTTCTAAGTGCAGGTATTTTAATATGTTTTATTTGTTTTGGATTGTTTGTGAACAAAATAAACTGGAAATTGAAAGATGCGATTATAAGTATGTGTTTCTGCCAAAATCGCAAAATTGACAGTACGTGGCCTAGAGAGCTATTTTGGGTTTGTGTGCAGAATAGATAGATAGATAGGCCAGTTCACTGTAGCAGTCTACTGTTGTTTTAAGGTTTTTATTATCTGTGATTGTCAGGTTATTCTGTACAACTTATGTGTTTGAATTGCTTGTGACATCCTCGAAACCACCATACAGTTATTTTACTGGTCATGCTCTCGGATTCTGTTGTTGTTTACAAAGTACACAATGTCACACAACAACAATGAGCAAATATTGTAAACCATCTCATTTATTATTTGCTGTTTCAGCAACCAAAGATCGGAGGAGAAGGTAAGTTTGCCTGTGTCGACTTTCATGAACAACATTTGTAGCATGTTTAGCAAGGTTAGTTCAGTTCTATCTACAGCTGCTGTAACAGTGCTTTGTCACAGAGAGTCACAATGGCTTGTCACACAGTGTCACAATGGCTTGTCACAGAAAGTCACAATTGCTTGTCACAGAGTCACAATTGCTTGTCACAGAGAGTCACACTGGCTTGTCACAGAGAGTCACATTGGCTTGTCACAGAGAATCTCAGTGGCTTGTCTCAGTGGCTTGTCACAGAGAGTCTCAGTGACTTGTCACAGAGTCTCAGTAGCTTGTCACAGTGGCTTGTTACAGAGAGTCACATTGGCTTGTCACAGTGAGTCACAATCGCTTGTCACAGAGAGTCACAATGGCTTGTCACAGAGAGTCACAATTGCTTGTCACAGAGAGTCACAATTGCTTGTCACAGAAAGTCACACTGGCTTGTCACAGAGAGTCACATTGGCTTGTCACAGAGAGTCTTAGTGACTTGTCACAGTGGCTTGTCACAGAGAGTCTCAGTGGCTTGTCACAGAGAGTCTCAGTGGCTTGTCACAGTGGCTTGTCACAGAGTCTCAGTGGCTTGTCACAGAAAGTCTCATTGGCTTGTCACAGTGGCTTGTCACAGAGAGTCTCAGTGACTTGTCACAGTGGCTTGTCACAGAGAGTCACATTGGCTTGTCACAGAGAGTCTTAGTGACTTGTCACAGTGGCTTGTCACAGAGAGTCTCAGTGGCTTGTCACAGAGAGTCTCAGTGGCTTGTCACAGTGGCTTGTCACAGAGAGTCTCAGTGGCTTGTCACAGTGGCTTGTCACAGAGAGTCTCAGTGACTTGTCACAGTGGCTTGTCACAGAGTCTCAGTGGCTTGTCACAGAGAGTCTCAGTGGCTTGTCACAGTGGCTTGTCACAGAGTCTCAGTGGCTTGTCACAGAGAGTCTCAGTGGCTTGTCACAGAGAGTCACAGTGGCTTGTCACAGAGAGTCTCAGTGGTTTGTCACAGTGGCTTGTCACAGAGTCTCAGTGGCTTGTCACAGAGAATGACAGTGGCTTGTCACAGAGAGTCTCAGTGGCTTGTCACAGAGAATGACAGTGGCTTGTCACAGAGAGTCTCAGTGGCTTGTCACAGTGGCTTGTCACAGAAAGTCACAGTGGCTTGTCGTAGAGAGTCACAATGGCTTGTCACAGGTAGCCATAATGGCTTACCTCAGATAGTCACAGTGGCTTGTCACAGAGTCACAATGGCCTGTCTCAGAGAGTCACAGTGGCCTGTCACAGAGAGTCACAATGGCTTGTCACAGAGTCACAATGGCTTGTAACAAAGAGTCACAAAGACTTGTCACAGACAGAATGTGTGAATGGCGTTCCTGTGATAAATGTCCGTTGATGTCAGGGTGATCAGTAAGTAAAATGAGTAAATAAAGTTGAGAGACTACCCATAGCAACAATATAAAAGTGACACACCTAGCCCTGAGCATTGTTTTGTTTGTGTACTATTGATATTTCAACGTTAATTATTGACTGTTAAATTTCTTGTTGATATTACATCATCACTTGCACTATCGAGGTGTGTCGAATGATCGATGTAGTCAAGTCAAGTCAAAAGCGTTTATTCAAACAAATCTATACAACGCATACTGGTGAAAAGTTCAAAATGAGAAACATACAAGTAAAAATACTTATAAATTTGTATTGTTGCATTATATTTTATTACTTCTCAGTTATCGTTGAGGCTTTGGTAATTTTTGTGAAACAAGTTGCTTTCACATCACCTACAACCTAAATATCAACTTTTCCACTTATTTTATTGTTTATTCAGCAACTTTTCCTCTGTTTAGTTTGTCCACATCAGGATGGGAGCTACCTGTATACAGAGCCAGTCAAAGTGATGGGATTGTGGCTCGCACTAGAAGATGCCACTGTAGAAAATGGCTGCCTCTCTTTCGTCCCGGGCTCACATAGAGGTCAGTGGAGGTCGCAGGAAGGTCATACTTCTCTAAATAGGTTACTTTATAGCTTGGTGTCATGTGAATACTTCTGTGTACATCTGGGTTATAATAATTATGTTCACATAGTCAAACCAGTAAATAAATGTAAAAGTTTATTGACTTCTATAGCACCATATATGTACAATTATATTACATGGTTCTGTACAATACAGCAATGGCATAGTAGAAAATAAAAACTACAACCAGTTATCAACTAATGTAAACAATATGTATATCTACATCTTAGTAATGGAGTATTTGTCTCTGCACTTGACATATGATAGGGTAACATTTAATCTAATCAATTACACATGTTTTTAATAATTAATCAGGGTTGGATATTGCATGTGGAATATTTCATATATAAACCCTGGAATTTATATTTAACTACTGAAATAATGGGCAGTAAATGTCGGGTGGTGATTGGTAAATCATAGTTAGTCTTGTCAAATTAGATGTCATTGTGTGTTGTCACATGTGTCACTCCTTTTCTTGTGTTTCTTGTCAAGTGTCAGTGTCAGACAGTGTCAGTTCTTGTCAAGTTTGTCGCTATGTCTCTCCAGAGGGCCTCGTTGATGGTTACCGGATGGTACGGAACCCGAGTGGAGATGGACCATCGTGTGTCTTCACTGGAGAGACACCAAAGTATGACCAGTCCAAGGTCGTGATAGTTCCCGTCAAGAAAGGTAATTTTGATATCACACACTGAAATACATCAGGGGTGGTTATGCGATACGATTAATTTACATAACATCACTCCCCGTTCATATTCTCACATGCCAGGGATGGTGCTGATTACATTGGTAGTGTATCACCTTGTTGAAACATGGAAGTCTCACATGCCAGGGATGGTGCTGATTACATTGCTAGTGTATCACCTTGTTGAAACATGGAAGTCTCACATGCCAGGGATGGTGCTGATTACATTGCTGGTGTATCACCTTGTTGAAACATAGAAGTCTCACATGCCAGGGATGGTGCTGATTACATTGCTAGTGTATCACCTTGTTGAAACATGGAAGTCTCACATGCCAGGGATGGTGTTGATTACATTGCTAGTGTATCACCTTGTTGAAACATAGAAGTCTCACATGCCAGGGATGGTGCTGATTACATTGCTAGTGTATCACCTTGTTGAAACATAGAAGTCTCACATGCCAGGGATGGTGCTGATTACATTGCTAGTGTATCACCTTGTTGAAACATGGAAGTCTCACATGCCAGGGATGGTGCTGATTACATTGCTAGTGTATCACCTTGTTGAAACATAGAAGTCTCACATGCCAGGGATGGTGTTGATTACATTGCTAGTGTATCACCTTGTTGAAACATAGAAGTCTCACATGCCAGGGATGGTGTTGATTACATTGCTAGTGTATCACCTTGTTGAAACATAGAAGTCTCACATGCCAGGGATGGTGCTGATTACATTGCTAGTGTATCACCTTGTTGAAACATGGAAGTCTCACATGCCAGGGATGGTGCTGATTACATTGCTAGTGTATCACCTTGTTGAAACATGGAAGTCTCACATGCCAGGGATGGTGCTGATTACATTGCTGGTGTATCACCTTGTTGAAACATGGAAGTCTCACATGCCAGGGATGGTGCTGATTACATTGCTAGTGTATCACCTTGTTGAAACATGGAAGTCTCACATGCCAGGGATGGTGTTGATTACATTGTGTATCACCTTGTTGAAACATAGAAGTCTCACATGCCAGGGATGGTGCTGATTACATTGCTGGTGTATCACCTTGTTGAAACATGGAAGTCTCACATGCCAGGGATGGTGCTGATTACATTGCTAGTGTATGAAGTCTCACATGCCAGTGATGGTGCTGATTACATTGCTGGTGTATCACCTTGTTGAAACATGGAAGTCTCACATGCCAGGGATGGTGCTAATTACATTGCTAGTGTATCACCTGGTTGAAACATGGATGTCTCACACGCCAGGGATGGTGTTGATTACATTGCTGGTGTATCACCTTGTTGAAACATAGAAGTCTCACATGCCAGGGATGGTGCTGATTACATTGCTGGTGTATCACCTTGTTGAAACATGGAAGTCTCACATGCCAGGGATGGTGCTGATTACATTGCTAGTGTATCACCTTGTTGAAACATGGAAATCTCACATGCCAGGGATGGTGCTGATTACATTGCTAGTGTATCACCTTGTTGAAACATGGAAGTCTCACATGTCAGGGATGGTGCTGATTACATTGCTAGTGTATCACCTTGTTGAAACATGGAAGTCTCACAAGCCAGGGATGGTGCTGATTACATTGCTAGTGTATCACCTTGTTGAAACATGGAAGTCTCACATGCCAGGGATGGTGCTGATTACATTGCTAGTGTATCACCTTGTTGAAACATAGAAGTCTCACATGCCAGGGATGGTGTTGATTACATTGCTAGTGTATCACCTTGTTGAAACATGGAAGTCTCACATGCCAGGGATGGTGCTGATTACATTGCTAGTGTATCACCTTGTTGAAACATGGAAATCTCACATGCCAGGTATGGTGCTGATTACATTGCTAGTGTATCACCTTGTTGAAACATGGAAGTCTCACATGTCAGGGATGGTGCTGATTACATTGCTAGTGTATCACCTTGTTGAAACATGGAAGTCTCACAAGCCAGGGATGGTGCTGATTACATTGCTAGTGTATCACCTTGTTGAAACATGGAAGTCTCACATGCCAGGGATGGTGCTGATTACATTGCTAGTGTATCACCTTGTTGAAACATAGAAGTCTCACATGCCAGGGATGGTGCTGATTACATTGCTAGTGTATCACCTTGTTGAAACATGGAAGTCTCACATGCCAGGGATGGTGCTGATTACATTGCTAGTGTATCACCTTGTTGAAACATGGAAGTCTCACATGCCAGGGATGGTGCTGATTACATTGCTAGTGTATCACCTTGTTGAAACATGGAAGTCTCACATGCCAGGGATGGTGCTGATTACATTGCTGGTGTATCACCTTGTTGAAACATGGAAGTCTCACATGCCAGGGATGGTGCTGATTACATTGCTAGTGTATCACCTTGTTGAAACATGGAAGTCTCACATGCCAGGGATGGTGCTGATTACATTGCTAGTGTATCACCTTGTTGAAACATGGAAGTCTCACATGCCAGGGATGGTGTTGATTACATTGCTAGTGTATCACCTTGTTGAAACATGGAAGTCTCACATGCCAGGGATGGTGCTGATTACATTGCTGGTGTATCACCTTGTTGAAACATGGAAGTCTCACATGCCAGGGATGGTGCTGATTACATTGCTAGTGTATCACCTTGTTGAAACATGGAAGTCTCACATGCCAGGGATGGTGCTGATTACATTGCTAGTGTATCACCTTGTTGAAACATGGGTGACACAATTGCTAGTGTATCACCTTGTTGAAACATGGAAGTCTCACATGCCAGGGATGGTGCTGATTACATTGCTGGTGTATCACCTTGTTGAAACATGGAAGTCTCACCTGCCAGGGATGGTGCTGATTACATTGCTGGTGTATCACCTTGTTGAAACATGGAAGTCTCACATGCCAGGGTGACACAATTGCTAGTGTATCACCTTGTTGAAACATGGAAGTCCGGTTGAGTCCATTATCCAATCAAACGGTGCCATTCATGTTGGCTGATTTGGGTTTGGGCCAATCATTGCTGATGTTACATTAAGATTTTTACCAATGTTCTCATAGTTCACTACAATTCCTGGCTTGCGAGGATAGATTACATAGCTATTATTACTACAGTTGTACTCTGCAATCGTTAAAACAAATGGAGAAAATAGTTAACGGATTCCATTTTTAGTCCTTTGGCCGAAGGTCGAAGGCACTATTGCCATCACTCTGCGTCTGCCGTCCGCCGTTCAATGTTGGCAAGTTTAACCCGCCCCCCGAGTTAAACCCGGTGTGTTGTGTATTCTCCTAGTTGGTGAGTTGAGCTAATCAACTTAACAATGAATCAGTGGTGGCTCTGGTAACTTTAGAGGACCAAGGATGAATCCAGTTGTTGGCAGTGAACACAAGTGCTGAGAGGGTAGATTACCACCTGCCAGTCTCCAAGGCTCTATATCCTCCTGTTCCATAACCTGGAAGCTGACACCAGGCTGTACTGGTGTAGGTTGTCTGACTGGAATCACTGCACTTCTTCAGAAGACTCAGCTGGTAATTAATGGCAGTGTCCAGTGTGAGAGAGACATGAATTTTATGGCTATGACACACTGATAAAAGTCCCTTTTATATTGGACTTTCTGGCCTGGTTTAAATACATAAAAGGATTATGGTCTGAACTGGTATCTAGTACAAGTTGTTTGCATAAGGTGGATATTAACTTGGGGTTTCTGGCTGGGGAAAATACTCACATCTGAAGGGAAACCTTTGTAACCTTTATGCAATCAGTGTGCAAAAAAGTTATATCAGTCAGTAACAGAATACCCCAATAGCACGATTATAATCTAATTATCATAAAATGATAACTAGACACACTGACAGACTTATTTAAAGAGCAGTTGTCATCTTTCATTACATAAATAATATTACAACAGTTTTAAACCATCATCAATCTACATACCAACTGTGTTAATATTAAGAATATCCCTCTGATATCATCCTGAGATCTCAGATAGAGTAAAGCTTAGTTTAACCCAGGTTTTACCCGGGTTAAACTAGTAAAACCCGGGTTTAACCCAGGTTTAACCCGCCGGGCTGGGCAAAACCAGTTTAACCCGGGTTAAACCCCAACCCTGCTGCCGTTAGCTGCAGTATCTCAGAAACCGTTCAGCAACTTTTTCTCAAATTTGCATAGACACATCTTAGGGCACTGCCAATATGCACGAAAAATCTGTATTTGATCGAATCATTTTAAGGGCTCCCTAGGTCCTCCAAGGACCCAAAAACTGGTAAAAATTTAACATTTTGCCTATTTTTTCAAAAACTGTTCAGCAACTTTTTTTTTTAATTTTGCATAGATGTGCTGCCACTATACACAAGAAATCTGTATTTGATTGAATCATTCTAAGGGCACCTAAGTGGCCCCCAAAGTGCAAAAGTTTTACATTATCTAGTGATGTGGTTTTGAGAAGGGCCCTTGAGATCACCCCCAACAATAGATTTTGTTTATTGTGCCAGAAAGCCAGCAGCATGACTAAATTCTGCAGCCTAGTGCTATTGTTCTATTGAGACCTTGACTAATCTTTAATTGGTCATGGCCCAGGCAGAGTAGACACACTTGACCCCTGTTAGACTGAACAGTTGCCTAAAACTTTTAAACTGTATCTTCAAAACTATTGATTTTCTATAATTGCAAGTTGTGTTTATTTTGATGTTCATTTAATTATTATAAAATGGTGTGACTGAGGTGTCTATTGGTTAAAGATGTATTGTCTGTAGAAACCTGTAGGTGACAAACATAGAAAATTAATATTCTGGACAACTATAGAGTGAAATATCCTACACTTTATTGATATCAAATGCATTCTACTGTTCTGTTTACGCTTGCCATGCCTTGTGTAGACGTGGTACTGTGTAAATCAATTGTATCAATATAGACTAATAATTACAGATTCACAATATAGTTGATACCTGAAACAACCAAATGTCAACCATTAGAAGAGTTGACATAGTTCCGCTATACACAAGCAAGAAATCTGTATTTGATTGAATTATTCTAGTGTCATCAGCATATAGTAGAACATACATTTTCTACATCATCATCACTAAGGTTGTAAATTTCACTAGCTGCCATGTCAAGTCCGTTATAATTGTGACTAACAGTGTTCAAAATTATTCAGGTAAATAGCAAATAATAAAGGACACAAGCTTTCTCCTTGCCATACCTCTACATCACATGAGAAGAAGGCTGACACAGCCTGGCCCTGATTTATACATGATTTAGCATTTTGTACATGTTGTATACAACTTTCAACATATTACCATTAATACTGCATGAAATTATTTTAGACCACAGTGAGGACCGGTCTACTAAATCAAATGCTTTCTTACATCGATGAAGGCACAATAAAGCCTTTTGCGTCGAGACAAATTCAACCAATACCCCTATCTGAACACTGCCTGTTTTTCACCTATTACATTCGCTTTGTTTAGGTATGTGGTCAGTCTGGTGTTCTGAACAATCACTAAGGATTAATGAACACTTGTGCAGAATATCACCCACTTGGCAGGTTTAATTGATCTATTCAGCAATGAGGACACTGCTTAGGCCTCACTCTGGACACTGTCACTCACAGTGTTGTGTATTGTCTTAGTTGGTGCATTGAGCTAATCTACTTGACCATGAATCAGTGGTGGCTCTGGTTGTGTATTACACCCAGCTGTGGAGCTAAGATTCTCTGCCTGCTATTGTTTGATGGAAACTGTGACTAATCTGTAATTGGTCACTGGCAGTAGCTTGTGTCAACAGACAGCATTAAGCCACTAGACCCCTGTTAAACTGGACAGTTGCCTATAGGTTTTAAACTGTGTCAAACAGTGAGTCTACCTTTTGCTCTCAAATAATCTGTCCTCTTAGTTTTACACATAAAGACATACTCTGGCATAACTTGCTAAGTCTTTGTAGCAGCACATTTGTACTTCCAGTGTATCATTGCAACATAACATACACACTGTGTGCCACATTTGAATGTCATGCATGTAATATTTCCATGCAATCCATTTGCATATGTAATATAAAACTTCAACAGCTGTTTTCTTCATTTTCACTTTTTGACCCTTACCATGTTCAATGCTCCATAACTTCGCCAATTTTTGTAGCAGTCATAATTTTTGAAACTATATAAAGCACCCTACTCAACCATTACAAGAATGTAAGAAAACAATGTTAAAAAAAAGACTTATCACTCATTTGGTCAGCTGGGGTCACATATCGATGTATTAGTCCAAAGAATGCATACTGTTCTCAATACATTTGTATTTTTCCCATGTAGGCTCTCTCATAGCTATAGACGGTCTCGTGATCCACCAGAGTGAGACAAACACATCCGAGAGATCTCGCCACATCTACACCATCCATCTCTACGACAACAAAACTGCCAAATGGAGTGACCAGAACTGGTGAGTCGGTGGAAGACGAGGGGTTAAACAAGTTATAGTTTGTCCGTGTACTTGCTAGTACTTTTGTTGTAGCTGGTCCGTGTACTTACTTTCTAGTACTTTTGTTGTAGCTGGTCCGTGTACTTACTTGCTAGTACTTTTGTTGTAGCTGGTCCGTGTACTTACTTGCTAGTACTTTTGTTGTAGCTGGTCTGTGTACTTACTTGATAGTACTTTTGTTGTAGCTGGTCTGTGTACTTGCTAGTACTTTTGTTGTAGCTGGTCTGTGTACTTACTTGCTAGAACTTTTGTTGTAGCTGGTCCGTGTACTTACTTGCTAATACTTTTGTTGTAGCTGGTCTGTGTACTTACTTGCTACTACTTTTGTTGTAGCTGGTCTGTGTACTTACTTGCTAGTACTTTTGTTGTACCTGGTCTGTGTACTTACTTGCTAGAACGTTTGTTGTAGCTGGTCCATGTACTTACTTGCTAGTACTTTTGTTGTAGCTGGTCTGTGTACTTACTTGCTACTACTTTTGTTGTAGCTGGTCTGTGTACTTACTTGCTAGTACTTTTGTTGTAGCTGGTCTGTGTACTTACTTGCTAGTACTTTTGTTGTACCTGGTCTGTGTACTTACTTGCTAGAACGTTTGTTATAGCTAGTCCATGTACTTGCTAGAACTTTTGTTGTAGCTGGTCCGTGAACTTACTTGCTAGAACATTTGTTGTAGCTGGTCCGTGTACTTACTTGCTAGAACATTTGTTGTAGCAGGTCTGTGTACTTACTTGCTAGAACTTTTTATGTAGCTGGTCCATGCCCAGTGTGGTGTTGTCTCAAGCGGACACTCCATGAATATTTAAAACATTTAGGAACTGATTATCGAATTCAAGCATTTTATACACTATATTGAATATCAGTTTGCTGTGTAATAATGAGTTAGTCTACTTGTTATACTACTACCTATATTGCAGGGAAAATTATGTTAGTTTGTTGACAAGTACTGAAACTATGCTGGCCATTAAGCAAGTAGATATTTTAATTACATAAATAACTGGATATGTTTACACCGCATAGGTGAATAAGTGGCATTTACACTTTTTGGGATTTATATTAAAAAAACCTGTTTGCGACCTTTTTATTTTTCACTAGTGGTCACTTCTGCAGACATGTTTAAAGTTACTAAATGGAATAGTAATACATCACTAAATGCGACAGCTATTTCCTAAAATGTCTTCTTTTGTTTTTAGGATCCAACCAACTGAGGCCAACAATTTTTCTAATATGTTTGAGATGTCACCGTAAAAAGCAGGTTTACATCTGTGGCAACTGGTTTATGCCCAGGACAACCAAATGCGAATAATCTACACAAAGATAATATTAATACATCAGTATTAATCATATTGCTTTTGCGTTCAGGATGATTTTATGGAAACTACAGTGCATGCAGGTGTAGTGTGTATGAGAAGTTTTATTGCTTCAGGTTAGAATGCGACACATTTCAAATATATTTGCAATGGCGGATATTGATATATTGTGCTACTGGTAATTATAATTGTATTATCTGATGAAATCTTTTTCATGATCTTGCTTATTAAATCAGAATTATGTCTCTTACGTCACTTAATGTCCCACTGGTCTGATAAGTGTGTACCCAAAATGCAGATAATTTTGAACAGGGAGTAGTGTCACATTGATTCAGCAGCAAATGATGGCCGTAGTGTAGTTGGCCTGGCTCATGACAGTTTACCAAGTTTATGTTACTTTATGCTATACAAATGTTGTTAACTGAAGTATTAATTTGTTATTGGTAGCTTTTAATCATGTAACTAAATATATCACAGGTAAATAGGCTACCATACTTGGCAGGTATGTAGCTTATTTTCCTAATGTTATCAAGAATGTAGGGAATACAACGAATATATATCCCGTTTTAATCATTTCATTTATAAGCTATTAAACATTTAGCGTCATATGTTGGCTAGATTTCAGAGACTAGGAATACATAACAATTTTTATATAGTTTTTAATGAAGAGATTATATTTGTTAGCGTCTTCAATGTAAGTAGAGATCGTATGTTATGTTTGTTCCGTGTGAAATTGGGATATTGCAGAACATGTTCAAAGACACTGTTATTAAAGTAACGTTGAGTCCACCCAAAATGTGGTTATTTCATGATCAACAGCAGCATTAACAAACTACACATACTTATGTATAGGGTTTTAAGTTACATTTATGTATGTTAAGTTGGATTATGGTGTGATGAAATTCAATATTTTGGTGTAGAACCATCATCGCAGAATCCATGGTAATATATTATTATCATCCATTGCCCAGACAGCAGATATATGTAACCTTTAAGACTCCGTCATGTTATGAAACACACTCGTGAGTATGCAAATACTTCAAAACAATCATTGTAAAATACGCACAGGCCGCAAACATTGAAATAGTGATACTACTATTCACAAGAGGGTAGCACTAGTGACAGCACCGCCCTCTGGCGACTGTCGCTGTTACAAGATTTATGTTCTGCCCTGGCGTGAACCTTCCACTGACCCGTGGCCGGTTTAGTCTTGCTTAACCGACTCTCGCCTGGCTGGGTGACTTCGCCAGAACGACAGTGGCTCTGACTGGTATCCGCCAGATGGCAACACTGGTACACTCATGAATTAAAGCGTCATGAATTTATGAAGTTATATGTAACGTATTGTCAGGATTTGAAATGAAATGAAATTGCAAAATAGTGCTCGAAATAGTATTATATAAAATAAAATGAATCTTAAACTAAATGAACACAAACAAATGTTTCATGTACTCTGTGGGATTCGAACCGAGGACTCTGAAAATAGCAGCTCGACACGCTACTGAGTTAGCCACCAAGATCAGAACGTTTTGGCTGTACTTTGGCGACTACATATATTAGTTAGCAGTCCGACCGTCGCGCGAGACATCTATTGCACTTTGTCTAGTTAAATTTGTTCTTGTTTAGTATTTATATCATGCTTATTCACATTTAGTATTTTGTTTCTGCTTGAACATAAGCAAAGAAAGCCAATACGGAATATTCGACAGCCATGAGAGCTGCCACTTAGTGATTATGCATATCATTAAAAGGCACTAAACTACGAAAAAAAGTTTAATGTCGGTTTATTTTGTGTGTGACATGTTTCAATATAAGTTTAATGTTGAATAGTTGTTAAAGTATAGTATTAACTGATCAAAGTGTATCCTTATTTAATTTATTACTTCATAGTTGGCCTGAGAGCCAATCATCGTCTCTACCCGAATCTGGGGTAAAGCCCCCTACCGGTAACATTGGCTGGAGCTTAGTAATCCAGGCCCTAGTGAGAGGCCAAGCGAATGCTGCCACCTCACGGCGGCTGGATAATCGAGGCTAGGGCCAGCTTCACGAAGAGTACTTAAAGTTACGCAATTACTTAGCGTCACGTGTTTACGTAAACTCCTATGCTCGCTTATATTAAAAAATCACGTAATTTACTAATGCAATCATCTTAGCGTTAAGAACGTTCTTAGCCGCTTCGTGAAACCACCCCCAGTGGAAAGGACATTCACCTAACCGTCAGTGGGCTAACGTAGTACTACAAATTAAGATAGCTAATCACACTAACCGACTGAGAGAAAACGAGGTATGTTGTCCAGATATGACGTATTATTGCCACCATCACAAATAAACACGGTCAGTTAAAGTTTTACTATGGAAGACGATGAGATTGATGTCGAATGTCAGTCAGCCATGGGCATGGTCCATGGCAGGCCAGACTCTGTGTCACGATGATTTCGGTGGCCGTGCATACCGAACCTGATTCAATCTAACTCTGGCCTTGCCCTTGGTCATGGACGTTAGTTCAGCGGCTTAGAGCTATACATTTGACGAATTGTGAACTTTTTGATAAAAAACAAGATAATTGGCATATATATTTTTATGATATGTAGAATCACATGAAGCTAGGTACCCATCGCTATTGACATGGTACTTAACTGGCATCTTGAATTTTAAAATGGCCGCCACGGAAATCCATTAGGCAAATATATCAGCAACTTAGAAATATGATCTTGGTGTCTAAACCAACATTTCCAGGGTCAAGGAATCCATTTCTTTCGTGTGCACTATCCAAAGATGACGGCCATATTGAAATTCAAGATGGCCACCATGGAAATTCATCACCCAAATATCTCAGTTTCTAGGCAACATATAAACAGGTTCTTTTTGTCTAAACCAAAATTTTCAGGGTCAAAGAATCCTTTTCTTCCATATGCTATATCACAAGAAGACGACCATATCGAGATTCGAGATGGCTGCCATGCACAGACGTTTTACGAACATTATTTTAGTGCCTCTCGATATTGAGGACTCCATATAACGAATAATATATTTAAAGGTCAAGGAATCCATTTGTTATGATTATTATTCCCAGATGACTGCCATGTTGAAAACCAAACTGGCTTTATGTTTATTCCGGTAATACGCGTGTACATGAATATAAATAGGTTGCAATCATCAATTGATGGTCACACAAAATATCAAGATGGCTGCCATGCATATATACGCTTTAGGAACGTGATCTGAATGTTTGTTGGGTTTAGAAATCTACACCAGCTTTATGGTATGTGTCTTCACGATTGTAACCTTTCAGGCTGTTACAAAATAAATTTTACTCGGTTATATTCTCAACCATAACATACCTCACACTATACATAAAAATCGTGAAAAATAATATATAAACTAGACTACACTTAGATTTGCAACCACAGTGCACTAGGAGATGGAATGGCATCGGTGTCTCTGTGAGTTCAAGTCCAGCATGGTTTTCATACTGAATCAGTTGCACTCCAACCATAGTGTCCAAAACCAGACAGATGGAGATTTGGCACAGGAGCTTGTGACATATTATACAACCAATTCTCACATATTAGCGCAATGCATGTTTTGTTGGTGGGGTATCCCCAGTCGTACTGCGGTGCAGGAGCACAGGTCTGTGTGATGTGTCAAGTGCTGTAATGGAAGCTTCGGCCGCCAGCTAGCTCCCTTTTGGCGATGAAAAGTGAGCCGAGCACGTAAGTCTCATCTGCTGGTATATAGCCTCTCCACAGATAAGACCCTAGCACAACCTCCTTGTGGTGCACTGCGGATACTGGGTACCTTGCGGCCCCAGGCAAATGTGCTGGGGATCGGGAGCAGGCAGGAGCCCTCAAGTGCAGTGTGCTGGGCCAACCGATGTGTGGACATGTCCCGACGCTCACTAATCCAACCTCCAGCTATGGGTAAATAGCATCGAGCAGACTGGGCCCATTGGCTTTGGATGGCAACCAGTCTAGGAGACGGAAAACTCTGATCATAAACCCCCACTGCCTTGTGGGAGTATCGGGAGAGACAAAGGTTATGGGAGTAAACCCAGACAGAAAATCCGGAGTGGAGCCCCAAAGGCGGTCATATGTCATCATGACATCTTCCGACAGCTCCTGCAGCCAAACTTGTGCCAAATGTCGTTCCATGCATTCCTTTGGATCCCGCTAATGAGGCCGAGAAGGGGATCTTGCCGCTTGGGCAACCCAGGACACCCACGTATCTTGTCCAGGCATCTGCCATGGAGAGTGTCACTCCATAGTCAACTCAACGCGCCTGTACAACACGGAAGGCAGCAGTTACGGGTTATAAGTCCAACTCGATTGGCGTAGAGAACGGACGCCACGGGCTGCCTCAAACCGGGCAGCCCCCGGTCAGTAAAGGTGCTGTCCCGCCACTGTCCATCTGCTTCAAAGGTGCTTGGAGCTTAGAGTTCTCACCTAACAAGTGGACAGAAATACTGCACCTGGCAAAACAAAGGAAATCTCAAGAAGGTACCAGCCCTTCAAATCGCAAGCTAGAATGTCAGGACCATGTGTTCTGGCCTGTCGGAAGACCTCAAGCAGATTACGGACACACGGAAGACAGCTGTTATCGACAGAGAGCTCAGCAGACTAAATGTGGACATTGTATCTCTTTAAGAGACACGCTTCGCAGCAAACGGTTCGTTGCGGGAGAAGGATTACACCTTCTTCTGGCAAGGAAAACAACCCAATGAAACCCGCTTACATGGAGTGGAGTTTACTGTCAGGAACTCTCTTCTGGGAACAATTGAACCACCAACAAATGGCTCAGAACGCATCCCATCCCTCTGTCCCTCCGTCTGTTTACTGAATCAGGCAAAGTGAACTTGCTGAGCATATATGCGCCAACACTATGTTCCCCCACCGGAAGTCAAAGACCTGTTCTACGAACAACCCCACTCTATCATCAACGACATTCCCTACTCTGAACATCTGTTCTTGTTGGAAGATTTCAAAGCTAGGGCCGGTAACGACCGCAATTCATGGTCAACCTGTCTTGGTCACTTCGGCACTGGGAAAATGAACGAAAACGGACAGCGACTACTCGAGCTGTGCTCTTATCACAACCTCTCCACCACGAACACATTCTTCCATACCAATCCCCGCCAGAGAGTCTCATGGAAACATCCGCGATCCCATCGCTGGCACCAGTTGGACCTTGTCATTACCAGGCGGACATCTCTCAACAATGAGCTCATCACATGCATCTTTCACAGTGCGGACTGCGACACTGACCACGCCGTGGTATGCTGCAAGGTTAAACTCAGGCCAAAGAAGTTTCATCATTCCAAGCAGAAGTGTCATCCTCGTATCAACGCTGCCTGTACCTCAGTTCCACTGCTGACTGAAAGATACCTAAATTCCCTTGAACAGGCTCTGTATCGCACACCAGGGGGAGGTATGAAAGCCAAATGGCCACACAACAGGAACAGCATATACAAAGCCGCTTTGACAACTTTTGGCAAACAGAGAAAAAGCAGCGCAGACTGGTTTGAGACCCACATATCCGACATGGAGCCCGCCATTGAAGCGAAACGAACAGTACTATTGAACTACAAGAAGAACCCCAACGCAGCCGCATTTGCTGCTCTCAGAACAGCAAGATCTACAACGCAAAGCACAGCTAGGAAATGCGCCAATGACTATTGGCAAAGTCTCTGCAACAGTATTCAGTTGTCATCCGACGCTGGCGACATCCGAGGAATGTACGAGGGAATAAAGAAAGCTTTTGGACCTACCACCAAGAAATCTGCCCCGCTAAAGAGCAAAACAGGAGAAACCATCACAGAACCAAACAAGTAGATGGACCGATGGGATAAACACTACTTAGACCTCTGCTCCAGGGAAAATGTAGTCACCGAGGCTGCCATAAATGCAGCTGAATCTTTGCCCGTCATGCATGAGCTCGATGAACCCTCTTCAGTGGAAGAGCTTGGTGATGCCATAGACCGCCTAATTCACGGAAAAGCCCCTGGAAGTGATGACATTCCTACAGAGATCAGCAAGTGCGCCAAGGCTGTGCTACTCACCATGCTCCATGAACGTCTAAGCCAGTGCTGGGAGAAGGGCACAGTACCTCAAGACATGCGGGACGCCAATACCATCACTGTGTACAAAAACAAAGGTGAGCGTAGCGACTGTAACAACTACCGCGGTATCTCACTGCTCAGTGTTGTGGGCAAAACCTTTGCACGAATCACTCTGGGAAGACTGCAGAAACTGGCAGAACGAGTGTACCCAGAAGCTCAGTGTGGCTTTCGCAGAGAAGATCCACCATCGACATGCTCTTCTCCTTGCGCCAGATGCAGGAGAAATGCCGCGAACAGCAAGTACCACTCTACATAGCCTTCATCGATCTGACCAAGGCTTTTGATCTTGTCAGTAGGAGCGGCCTTTTCAAACTCCTTGAAGAGATCGGTTGCCCGCCAAAACTGATGAACATGGTCATAACGTTCCACAACAACATGGAAGCCACAGTATGGTATGAAGGAGCAACTTCGAAAGCTATCCCCATCAAGAGCGGGGTTAAACAGGGCTGCGTGCTTGCATCGACCCTATTCGGCATCTTTTTCTCAATGGTACTATCGCATGCTTTTAGAACCTCTGAAGATGGAATCTACATTCACACCAGATCTGATGGCAAGCTCTTCAGTCTGGCCCGTCTGAAAGCAAAGACCAAGATCCGCAAATGCCTCATTCGAGAACTTATTTTTGCTGATGATGCTGCACATACACTCCACTCTGCAGAAAGCATCCAGAGAATGACAGACAGGTTTGTGATGCCTGCAAAGAATTTGGATTAACCATCAGTATTAAGAAGGCAAACATCATGGGTCAGGATTTTCGCAATGCTCCATCCATCAACATCAATGAGCACACCTTAGAAGTTGTCCAAGACTTCACATACCTGGGCTCAACTATCACCAGCAACATTTCCATTGATGCTGATATCAACAAACGTCCAGACTGACCACGAGGGTATGGGAAAACGGCGCACTCACACTGAGCACCAGGGTTTAAGTGTACAAAGCCTGTGTCTTCAGCATCCTGCTGTATGGCAGTCAGACATAAACAGCATACACAAGGCAAGAGCTTCCTCAACACATTCCACTTACGTTGCCTCAGGCGCATTCTTGGAGTGAAATGGCAGGATCGCATCCCAAATGCAGAAGTGCTCAAGCAGACAAACACTCCCAGCATGTAAGCTCTCCTCAGCGAGCGTCGCTTGCGATGGCTCGGCCACGTATGTCGCATGGAGGATGGTAGACATCCTCTAAAATGAGCTTGAAGTAGGATCCAGATCAACCGACGGCCGGTTGTTTCAGTTCAAAGATGTGTGTCGACGCGATATGAAGGCATGCAGCATCAACACAACATCATGGAAGACAGCTACCATAGATCGCAGTACATGGCGCGCAAGTGGGTTAGGGGGTGAAAACCAGCGAGGAAAAGCGGAACGCAACCTGGATGGAGAAGAGACGACAACGAAGGGATCGTGAGAACGGCGCACCAGTTTTGCCATCGAACTACGTCTGCAGAAATTGTGCAAGGGACTGTACACTCAAGGATTGACCAGCATAGTCACAGCAAACGCTGCCCCACCAGTCATTGACTCTTCAGGGGCAGAACCTATTGTCCTTCGGGACAGGGAGGCCTACTACTATTCCCAGTCGTACCAGATTCCTGGGCAAACAGCTGTTTCCTTGTTTCATACACCATGCTAAATGTAAAAGTCTTAATGTAAATTTCGGTGATGAACATCTCTATCTCATTTAATGTACGTGAGTCGACTTCTTGTGATTGTGATGACAGGGAGAGGAAGACATCTGTAACAGCGGGGATTGTGGCCCATGCATAATCATGCCGACTTCTTCCCTCGACCAAGGAAACTGAAGACTATGCATTAATTCAGCATTAATATTTCCGATTTCACAGATTGTTGGCAATGACGTGGGTAGCAATGGGACAAAAATGGGTTTCAACGTCAAAGCGGTCATTTATTTCAACAGCCAGAATAACCACATCTGTATGCACTGCCGGATATTCACTTAGGGAAATCCTTGGTGAACATCTTCTCTACTATATTTCCATGTGTCCTCAACAGTGACTACCGTTAGCATTACATAGTTTTGTGCATGACTAAGTTTGTACTCGGAGTCAGCATATTTGCGCGAATTTCTGCGATTGGATTACACAAATGTTTAAATGTTGACACTAAAGATGATATTTATTTAGTCAAGTTGCAAAATTTATGCTTCGTTTTTTTTTTTTAATTGGCAGTTTGAACACTATCTTCCAACTACACCTAGACACCTGTGATATATCTATAAGTTGTCAATAAACCTCAAGACATGTTGTCAACACGAAGTTGAGTGTGTTTTTCATAATGCTGAAGTGAATTCTAAATGTAACCATTTGTGTTGTACATTCTTAATAAGTGATATATTTCTCTTCACCAGTATATGTACTGCTATTTTTCTTATAGTTCTGAATATAGCTCAGAAACAACTACCAACAAGAATTGACCTACTTGTAGATTATAGGGATTCATGTATGAACCAGGTACGGATTCCTCAACCTCAAGAGGCATTAAAACCAAGTTCGTAAAGCGCATACACAGGGCAGCCATCTTGAATTTCAATATGGCCGTCATCTGAGGATACAGCACATTACAGAAATGGTTTCCTCGACCCTGAAAATGTTGGTTTAGAAACAAAGAACGTGTCTTTATGTTGTTTAGAAGCTGATTTATCTGGGTAATGGATTTCCGTGACGGCCATTTTAAAAAGCAAGATGGCGGCTAGGTACAGCGTCGATAGCGATGGGTACCTAGCCTGAAATAAATCTATACATCATAATCTACATGTCTACCAATTGTCATGCTTTTGTCAAAATGTGCACTTGTTTTAAAGATTTATGTCTTGTCCATGAAGTATGGACATCGTTGTCTTGTTGATGTGTGCTGCTGCTATGATTCATATACTGACAACTGACACAGCATTGGCCGTAGCCCTACGCCTAGGGCTAGGCTAAGGTTAACCTCTGGCCTAGGCGTAGGTATGCTCAGGCCTAGGCCTAGGCAGTGACGCGAGAACGAAATTCTTATTGGGGGGACTAACGGAGTTTCAGCACGATTGAACAATTTTCACCGCCACAGATTTTCACATCTTCCTTGTGGCTGTCTCGTTTGGCTCGACTGTGACATCGGAAGAAGGGGTGGAGGGGGGGGGGGTGCTGTTGAAAAGTTTTTGCAGCTGCGCCGCTGTAACCTGCTTCTCCACTGCTGTATCGGCTTTGAACTCATGACATCCGAACAAACACGGGGGGACAGCGCTGCTATCAATGTACTTTCTCCAGCTTCTCCCCGCTGACTCCGCTGAAATGATGACATTGGAAGGCAGGGGGGTTTCTTTGGAAATTGTTTCGCCGCCACGCCGCCTACTACTAGGGTGACAGAAAACAATATGTCTACCCTCCAATTGCACACACCTTTCACAGTCGACAAAAATACACATTAATTATCTCATCAAATTTACATTTCCCCCTGCCATAGAGGCTCGCCACAAAAACAAACATTCACGCTCACATTTAATGGGGGGGGGGGGCAGAAAAATATGTCAGCCACCCTGTTCCCGCCTCTACGGGCCAAGGCCAAGGCCTAGGCTAGGGCTTTGATGGCAGCCAGTAGGCCCTCCAGGCTTCATTATATAACCGCCACACAAGCATGGACACACGCACGCACACACAATTTGTTTGCTTCAACTTTCCATAAATTTTATTGGAGTCGAAACGTGGTGAATATTGGGGCATCCTCGCACGTCAGGGGTCGCTGCTGCTGATTACGTCAGTGCCTGCCAGCAGTACCCTCTGGCTGATCGCTTTAAGCTCAGCTTATGAAATCGCTTACTAGATCAATAGATGTAGGCAGGTCATGTGGTCATAAGGAAACTAATTTCAACCAACCGTGGCTCGTGTTACATGCAATGTTTAGGAAGTAGAAGCAATTATTCGAATACACAATACCGCTCAGCTGCTCGTGCTAATGGACGAACAGGTAATTATGTATTGGGATTCCCAGATGTCGTTAACCCGTCTTCATATTGGGGCGGGTATTTGCGCTGTTCTCACGGGTGATGCAGACGCGACTGGCGAAGTCAATTACTAGTTTGACTCAGCTAACTTCCGCACTTCGTGTAGGGGATCAGCCAGGGCTACTTTTGCATGGCAAACAGCCCTGGTATGCGAGGATGCTGGGGTGGGGGGGGGGTGAGGCTCTTACATTTTAGGCTCTAAAAATCTACCAGTTACACCCCCTAACGTAGGGCCTAAGCTATCCGAAAACTTCCAATACCACCCCAGAGGCTCTCGAAAAAACCCACCTTAGACTCCTAAAACCTTCATTTGCCCCCCTCTGATGCTCACCAATACCATCCCAGAGGCTCTCGAGAAAACCCACCTTATACTCCTAAAACCTTCATTTGCCCCCCTCTGATGCTCACCAATACGTCCATTTGCATCCCACTTGAGGCTCACCAAAAACCTCCAGTTGCACCTGGAATGCACTTCCTTGCCTAAATATTAAGGGGGAGGGGCTATTCCTATCTCCAATCCTCCACCAAAATATTGGGAGGCTCAGCCCGTCTAGTCCCCTGGTTCCGACACCATAGGATTTATACCTCACCTCTTTACATTTTATGGCAAACAGTGAATGCATCATTTACACTGATTTTGTGACGTTGACAAATCAGCAGTTCATTCAAATTTAAAATTTCAGCCAAGTAATTCCAACATTTAAGACGATCAGCTAAGACTAAAGGCCAGTTTACAATACACAAAGCTAAGAGATAATTGTCCGAAATTTTTGTCGTGCAAGAATTGGTTGTATAAATAATCTCATCAGGCCAATTTTTGTATGATTTTGTGGTCAGTTCTTTCTGCAGACCGAGGCCCGATGCTTCTGTCAATACTGTCAATGAAATAGTAACTCAGATGGGGTGTAGTATGAGTGAAGAACTAGATCACGGTGTTTAGACATGTCGTTTATCTATATACAAGTAATTTTCCTGCACAAATTGTCATGTGACCCATGCCACCCGACCAAGAAAGATCCACATGCACTGTGATGTGTAGTTTGTACTAATTTCCTGATCTAATGATTGTTAATGTATGCCCACACCTCTACAGCCCTGTGAAATATGTCTTATTTAGCGAACTATTAATAATGCCAAAATGGTATCATTTAGCCACAAAGCTTGCTGTATTTGACTAGTTGACAACCGACATTTACCACTCCAGACTATACCTCTAATGAGAGAAAAAGTATATTTCTAAAGCAAAATGTGCAGTGCAGTGCAGTTATGCCCCATTACCTCGGAATAGCAGAACATTCCAGGCATAACTTGACAGGTTTGTGCCGATATTGTTCACAGTCAACATCAACGGTGGGGAGGGTGCCCCCATGGTAAAATTCTAAGATTCTGTCACAGGTATATCTATGTGTGTGTGTGTGTATGTGTGTGTGTGTGTGTGTGTGTGTGTGTGTGTGTGTGTGTGTGTGTGTGTGTGTGTGTGTGTGTGTGTGTGTGTGTGTGTGTGTGTGTGTGTGTGTGTGTGTGTGTGTGTGTGTGTGTGTGTGTGTGTGTGTGTGTAGTCACATGAGTGAAGGTACTGCCGCCTGGTGGAATGAATTGGAGGTAGTGCTTCCTGCTGGGAATTGGGATATAAGGGGTAATAAAGGAGTAATTAGGGAAGATCAAGGTGTAATTAACATTGTGTATGTGTGCTGGATGTATGTAAGAATTCCTAGGTCCTATTGTGTATAAGTAGGAACGAACAAAACAGTACACAGGATAACCTGTGAATGGAAGCGCCTAACAGGCAGCAGGCCAAATTGTTCTCTGGAAATGATCGTGTTTTTCAATGGATTTACGCTGCACTGAGGATCACAAATACCATTGTTTTTTCGTGAAACTACAGTGATTCTCACGGTACACTTTTTATACGTCAAGACAGTGTACATTATCTATGATTTATAAATGTTATAAATGAATGCAGTCAGCCACCCGTGACGTTGACGAAGTTTGTGGTCGACAACGCCCGTGAGTTACATAATTTGGCAGGCTGTAATTGTGCGACGATGTGCTTCATTCGGGCTCTTTGGCCTGGCTCCAGGGGTGTCACTCCCCGATTGCCGGATGCAACATATTCCTTAATAAGACGTTTAAGACTGTCTGCGACACGTCCAACGTTGCGTGGCAAACGAGGGGGCACGCGCAAACAGCGCGCGATCCCAACGCGAATTACTCACCATTTGGAGTATGCTACACGAGCTGCAAATGTTGCCAGAGCAAATAATGCAGCCCATCATGCATGTGACGTTCCACTGACGATGTGTGTTCTCAATGCTCGGTCAGTTCGAAATAAAGTTTTGTCGCTGGCAGACCTGGTAATTTCCAGGGACATCGACGTATTAGCGTTGACAGAAACCTGGCTTGGAACAGTCACTGACAATCAGGTGATAAAAGAACTTGTGCCATCTGGCTACACATTTCAACATACCTCTCGCTACAAGTTCGATGCCACGTCAAAACCTGCCCAGAAGCGCGGTGGTGGAGTGGGCTTAATGTATAAGTCCGGCATGAAAGTTGAGAATGTGACATCAAGTCATAATAGTCCTAAATTTACCCATTTTGAACATGCCGACTATTATATTACGACACGTGGCGCCAAGTTCAGATTGGGTGTTATATACCGTCCGCCACCGTCAAAATGAAACGCCTTTACAACGTCTGTTTTCTTCGAGCAGTGGTCAGCATACTTGGACACCGTGATGCTGGACCCGCATGACATCGTTATTACCGGCGATCTGAACTTCCATCTTGACATTATATCAGATCCTGACGCACGGCATTTTTCTGAGACGCTCGCTGACCGTGGCATGAACCAAATAATTACAGATGCCACGCACAATAAAGGTCACCTCCTGGATGTAGTTATCGTTCGAAACAACAGTGCAATAGTGACTACACGACCGAGTGTGTATGACCCGTGCTTATTTGACACACATGGAAATCCATCCGGTGATCACATGGCCATAATGTTCTGTGTAAATGCCACAAAGCCTGCTCGAATGCGTAAAGAGATAGTTTTTCGACGATTGCGTCATATACGTCTTCCTGATTTCAAACGTGACATTACCTCTTTGCTACGTGACATAAACAGTGAGGCATCCGTTAGTGACATGGTTGCCACATACAACTTTCGGCGGATAGATCCTTAATGTGGTCTTACCCCAAATAGATGTCCTGCAAGTTAAAAATCTTCACGAAGGCTATACTGATATCAAGCTACACACATAACTAGATTAATCAGAAAGGGGAAAGCATGTTACCCTTTCATCTCCGTCACGTAAGTTACACAAAAACAGTACGTAAGTTATGGGTGAGAAAAATCAAGCCCATTTGAAGTTTTATTTTGCCTAATGCTGTAGTACATTCAATATTCACAAGACAAACATTTCCCTGTCAATGTGCTTGAAAGAAATTCATGCAGATCACACCAAAACTGTAATTTGAAGTGCACTCTTTCTGCAGACTAATCCTTAATGTGGTCTTACCCCAAATAGATGTCCTGCATTTCACAAATCTTCACGAAGACTAGACTAATATCAAGCAACCCACATCACTAGATTAACAACAAAGGGGAATGTATGGTAAACTTTCATCTCTGTCACGTAAGTTACAAGAAAACTCATTCCCATTTTATGTTTTATCATGTCTAATGCAGTAGTACATTCAGTATTCACAAAAGAAACATGTCCCATGTCAAAGTGATCGAAAACAATTCACGCAGATCACACCAAAACGGTTCATTGAAGTGCATTCTTTCGGCGGACGGATCTTTGATGTGGTCTTAACCCAAATCGATGTGCTTCATGTCACAAATCTTCACGAAGGCTAGACTGATATCAAGCTAAACACATAACTAGATAAACAACAAAGAGGAATGTATGGTACCCTTTCATCTCCGTCACGTAAGATACAAGAATATAGTACCTAAGTTATGGATGTGAGAACTCATTCCCATTTGATGTTTTATTTTGTCTAATTCATGCAGAATTCACGACACAAACATGTCATATGTCAAAGTGATCGACAAAAATTCACGCATATCACACCAAAACGGTATTTTCAAGTGCACTCTTTCGGCGGACTGATCCTTAATGTGGTCATACCCCAAATAGATGTCCTGCAAGTTACAAATCTTCACGAAGGATAGACTGATATCAAGCTAAACACATAACTAGATTACCAAAAAAGGCGAATGTATGGTACCCTTTCATCTCCGTCATGTAAGTTACAAAAATATAGTACCTAAATTATGGGTGTGAGAACTCATTCCTATTTTATGTTTTATCTGGTCTAATGCAGCAGTACATTCAGTATTCATGAGAAAAACATGTAATATGTCAAAATGATCGACAAAAATTCACGCAGATCACACCAATACGGTATTTTCAAGTGCACTATTTCGGCGGACGGATCACTAATATGGTCTCATCCCAAATAGATGTCTTGCAAGTTAAAAATCTTCATGAAGGCTAGACTGGTATCAAGCTACACACATAACTAGATTAAACAGAAAGGGGAAAGCATGTTACCCTTTCGTCTCCGTCACGTAAGGTACACAAAAATAGTACGTAAGTTATGGGTGAGAAAAATCAAGCCTATTTGATGTTTTAGCTTGCCTAATGCAGTAGTACATTCAGTGTTCACAACACAAACATGTCCCATATCAAAGTGATCGAAACAAATTTATGCAGATCACACCCAAACGGTATTTTGAAGTGCACTCTTTCGGCTGACGGATCCTTAATATGGTCTTACCCCAAATATATGTCCTGCCTGTCACGAATCTTCACGAAGGCTAGATAGATATCAAGGTACACACATGACTAGATTTACAGTAAAGGGGAATGTGTGGTATCCTTTTTTCTACGTCACGTATGTGACAAGAATGTAGTACCTAAGTTATGGGTGTGAGAATTGAATCCCAAAAACAGTACGTAAGTTATGGGTGAGAAAAATCAAGCCCATTTGATGTTTTATTTTACCTAATGCTGTAGAACATTCAATATTCACAAGACAAACATGTCCCGTGTCAAAGTGATCGAAAGAAATTCATGCAAATCACACCAAAACTGTATTTTGAAGTGCACTCTTCCAGCGGCTAATCCTTAATGTGTTCTTACCCCAAATAGATGTCCTACATGTTGCAAATCTTCACGAAGCCTAGACTTATATCAAGTTACACACATAACTAGATTAACAACAAATGGGAATGTATGGTACGATTTCATGTCCGTCACGTAAGTTACAAGAATATATATTACGTAAGTTAAGGGTGTGAAAACTCATTCCCATTTGATGTTTTATCTTGTCTAATGCACTAGTACATTCAGTATTCACAAAACAATCATGTCCCATGTCAAAGTGATCGAAAAAAATTCAGGCAGATCACACCAAAACGGTATTTTGAAGTGCTCTCTTGGCTTGTCGTTAATGTGTTCTTACCCCAAATAGATGTCCTGCATGTCACAAATTTTCACGAAGGCTAGACTTATATCAAGCTAAACACATCACTAGATTAACAAAAACGGGGAATGAATGGTAAACTTTCATCTCCGTCACGTAAGTTACAAGAATATAGTACCTAAGTTAAGGGTGTGATAACTCATTCCCATTTGATGTTTTATTTTGTCTAATGCAGTAGTACATTCAGTATTCACGAGACAAACATGTCATATGTCAAAGTGATCGAAAAAAATTCACGCAGATCACACCAATATGGTATTTTCAAGTGCACTCTTTCGGCTGACGGATCCTTAATGTGGTCTTACCCCAAATAGATGTCCTACATGTCGCAAATCTTCACGAAGGCTAGACTGATATATATTTACACACATACCTAGATTAACAAAAAAGGGGAATGTATGTTACGCTTTCATCTCCGTCACGTAAGTTACAAGAATGTAGTACGTAAGTTAAGGGTGTCATAACTCATTCCCATTTGATGTTTTATCTTGTCTAATGCAGTAGTACATTCAGTATTCACAAGACAACCATGTCCCATGTCAAAGTGATCGAATAAAATTCACGCAAATCACACCAAAAACGGTATATTCAAGTGCACTCTTTCGGCGGGCGGATCCTTAATGTGGTCTCACCCCAAATAGATGTACTGCAAGTTACAAATCTTCACGAAGGCTAGAATGATATCAAGCTACACACATATAACTAGATTAATCAGAAAGGGGAAAGCGTGTTACCCTTTCGTCTCCGTCACGTAAGGTACACAAAAATAGTACGTAAGTTATGGGTGAGAAAAATCAAGCCTATTTGATGTTTTAGCTTGCCTAATGCTGTAGTACATTCAGTGTTCACAACACAAACATGTCCCATATCAAAGTGATCGAAACAAATTTATGCAGATCACACCCAAACGGTATTTTGAAGTGCACTCTTTCGGCGGACGGATCCTTAATATGGTCTTACCCCAAATATATGTCCTGCATGTCACGAATCTTCGCGAAGGCTAGACAGATATCAAGCTACACATATAACTAGATTTACAGCAAAGGGGAATGTGTGGTATCCTTTTATCTCCGTCACGTATGTGACAAGAATGTAGTACCTAAGTTATGGGTGTGAGAATTGAATCCCATTTGATGTGTTATCTTGTCTAATGCAGTAGGACATTCAGTATTCACAAGACAAACCTGTCCCATGTCAAAGTGATCGACACAGATCACACCAAAAGGGTATTTTGAAGTGCACTCTTTCGGCGGACGGAGCCTTAATGTGGTCTTACCCAAAATATATGTCCTGTATGTCACAAATCTTCAAGAAGGCTAGATTGATATCAAGCTGAACATATAACTAGATTAACAACAAAGGCGAATGTATGGTACCCTTTCATCTCCGTCATGTAAATTACAAAAATATAGTACCTAAATTATGGGTATGAGACCTCATTCCCATTTTATGTTTTATCTGGTCTAATGCAGCAGTACATTCAGTATTCACGAGACAAACATGTAATATGTCAAAGTGATCGACAAAAATTCACGCAGATCACACCAATATGGTATTTTCAAGTGCACTCTTTCGGCTGACGGATCCTTAATGTGGTCTTACCCCAAATAGATGTCCTACATGTCGCAAATCTTCACGAAGGCTAGACTGATATATATTTACACACATACCTAGATTAACAAAAAAGGGGAATGTATGTTACGCTTTCATCTCCGTCACGTAAGTTACAAGAATGTAGTACGTAAGTTAAGGGTGTCATAACTCATTCCCATTTGATGTTTTATCTTGTCTAATGCAGTAGTACATTCAGTATTCACAAGACAACCATGTCCCATGTCAAAGTGATCGAATAAAATTCACGCAAATCACACCAAAAACGGTATATTCAAGTGCACTCTTTCGGCGGGCGGATCCTTAATGTGGTCTCACCCCAAATAGATGTACTGCAAGTTACAAATCTTCACGAAGGCTAGAATGATATCAAGCTACACACATATAACTAGATTAATCAGAAAGGGGAAAGCGTGTTACCCTTTCGTCTCCGTCACGTAAGGTACACAAAAATAGTACGTAAGTTATGGGTGAGAAAAATCAAGCCTATTTGATGTTTTAGCTTGCCTAATGCTGTAGTACATTCAGTGTTCACAACACAAACATGTCCCATATCAAAGTGATCGAAACAAATTTATGCAGATCACACCCAAACGGTATTTTGAAGTGCACTCTTTCGGCGGACGGATCCTTAATATGGTCTTACCCCAAATATATGTCCTGCATGTCACGAATCTTCGCGAAGGCTAGACAGATATCAAGCTACACATATAACTAGATTTACAGCAAAGGGGAATGTGTGGTATCCTTTTATCTCCGTCACGTATGTGACAAGAATGTAGTACCTAAGTTATGGGTGTGAGAATTGAATCCCATTTGATGTGTTATCTTGTCTAATGCAGTAGGACATTCAGTATTCACAAGACAAACCTGTCCCATGTCAAAGTGATCGACACAGATCACACCAAAAGGGTATTTTGAAGTGCACTCTTTCGGCGGACGGAGCCTTAATGTGGTCTTACCCAAAATATATGTCCTGTATGTCACAAATCTTCAAGAAGGCTAGATTGATATCAAGCTGAACATATAACTAGATTAACAACAAAGGCGAATGTATGGTACCCTTTCATCTCCGTCATGTAAATTACAAAAATATAGTACCTAAATTATGGGTATGAGACCTCATTCCCATTTTATGTTTTATCTGGTCTAATGCAGCAGTACATTCAGTATTCACGAGACAAACATGTAATATGTCAAAGTGATCGACAAAAATTCACGCAGATCACACCAATACAGTATTTTCAAGTGCACTATTTCGGCGGACGGATTCTTAATGTGGTCTTATCCCAAATAGATGTCCTGGAAGTTAAAAATAGTCATGAAGGCTAGACTGATATCAAGCTACACACATAACTAGATTAATCAGAAAGGGGAAAGCATGTTATCCTTTCATCTCCGTCACGTAAGTTACACAAAAACAGTACGTAATTTATGGGTGAGAAAAATGAAGTCCATTTGATGTTTTATTTTACCTAATGCTGTAGAACATTCAATATTCACAAGACAAACATGTCCCGTGTCAAAGTGATCGAAAGAAATTTATGCAAATCACACCAAAACTGTATTTTGAAGTGCTCTCTTGGCTTGTCGTTAATGTGTTCTTACCCCAAATAGATGTGCTGCATGTCACAAACCTTCACGAAGGCTAGTCTGATATCAAGCTACACACATCACTAGATTAGCAACAAAAAGGAATGTATGGTACGCTTTCATCTCCGTCACGTAAGTTACAAGAATGTAGTACGTAAGTTAAGGGTGTGATAACTCATTCCCATTTGATGTTTTATCTTTTCTAATGCAGTAGTACATTCAGCATTCACAAGACAACTATGTCCCATGTCAAAGTGATCGAATAAAATTCACGCAAATCACACCAAAACGGTATATTCATGTGCACTCTTTCGGCGGACGGATCCTTAATGTGGTCTCACCCCAAATAGATGTCCTGCAAGTTACAAATCTTCACGAAGGCTAGAATGATATCAAGCTACACACATATAACTAGATTAATCAGAAAGGGGAAAGCATGTTACCCTTTCGTCTCCGTCACGTAAGGTACACAAAAATAGTACGTAAGTTATGGGTGAGAAAAATCAAGCCTATTTGATGTTTTAGCTTGCCTAATGCAGTAGTACATTCAGTGTTCACAACACAAACATGTCCCATATCAAAGTGATCGAAACAAATTTATGCAGATCACACCCAAACGGTATTTTGAAGTGCACTCTTTCGGCTGACGGATCCTTAATATGGTCTTACCCCAAATATATGTCCTGCCTGTCACGAATCTTCACGAAGGCTAGATAGATATCAAGGTACACACATGACTAGATTTACAGTAAAGGGGAATGTGTGGTATCCTTTTTTCTACGTCACGTATGTGACAAGAATGTAGTACCTAAGTTATGGGTGTGAGAATTGAATCCCATTTGATGTGTTATCTTGTCTAATGCAGTAGGACATTCAGTATTCACAAGACAAACCTGTCCCATGTCAAAGTGATCGACGCAGATCACACCAAAAGGGTATTTTGAAATGCACTCTTTCGGCGGACGGAGCCTTAATGTGGTCTTACCCCAAATAGATATCCTGCAAGTTACAAATCTTCACGAAGGTTAGACTGATTTTAAGCTAAACACATAACTAGATTACCAACAAAGGCGAATGTATGGTACCCTTTCATCTCCGTCATGTAAGTTAAAAAAATAAAGTACCTAAATTATGGGTGTGAGAATTCATTCCCATTTTATGTTTTATCTGGTCTAATGCAGCAGTACATTCAGTATTCATGAGAAAAACATGTAATATGTCAAAATGATCGACAAAAATTCACGCAGATCACACCAATACGGTATTTTCAAGTGCACTATTTCGGGGGACGGATCCCTAATATGGTCTCATCCCAAATAGATGTCCTGCAAGTTAAAAATCTTCTTGAAGGCTAGACTGGTATCAAGCTACACACATAACTAGATTAAACAGAAAGGGGAAAGCATCTCATCCTTTCATCTCCGTCACGTAAGTTAAACAAAAACAGTACGTAAGTTATGGGTGAGAAAAATGAAGCCAAATTAATGTTTTATTTTGCCTAATGCTGTAGAACATTCAATATTCACAAGACAAACATGTCCCGTGTCAAAGTGATCGAAAGAAATTCATGCAAATCACACCAAAACTGTATTTTGAAGTGCACTCTTCCGGCGGCTAATCCTTAATGTGTTCTTACCCCAAATAGATGTCCTACATGTCGCAAATCTTCACGAAGCCTACACTGATATCAAGTTACACACATCACTAGATTAACAAAAAAGGGGAATGTATGGTACCCTTTCATCTCCGTCAGGTACGCTTTCATCTCCGTAACGTAAGTTACAAGAATATAGTACGTAAGTTAAGGGTGTGAAAACTCATTCCAATTTGATGTTTCATCTTGTTTAATGCAGTAGTACATTCAGTATTCACAAGACAACCATGTCCCATCTCAAAGTGATCGAAAACAATTCACGTAAATCACACCAAAACGGTATATTCATGTGCACTCTATCGGCGGACGGATCCTTAATGTGGTCTCACCCCAAATATATGTCCTGCAAGTTACACATCTTCACGAAGGCTAGAAAGATATCAAGCTACACAAATAACTAGATTAACCAGAAAGGGGAAAGCATGTTACCCTTTCGTCTCCGTCACGTAAGCTACACAAAAATAGTACGTAAGTTATGGGTTAGAAAAATCAAGCCTATTTGATGTTTTAGCTTGCCTAATGCAGTAGTAAATTCAGTATTCACAACACAAACATGTCCCATATCAAAGTAATCGAAACAAATTTATGCAGATCACACCCAAACGGTACATTGAAGTGCACTCTTTCGGCGGACGGATCTTTGACGTGGTCTTACCCCAAATAGATGTGCTGCATATCACAAATCTTCACGAAGGCTAGACTGATAACAAACTAAACGCATAACTAGATTAACAACACAAGGGAATGTATGTTACCCTTACATCTCCGTCACGTAAGTTATAAAAATATAGCACCTAAATTATGGGTGTCAGAACACATTCCCAGTTTATGTTTTATCTGGTCTAATGCAGCAGTACATTCAGTATTCACGAGACAAACATGTAATATGTCAAAATGATCGACAAAAATTCACGCAGATCACACCAAAACGGTATTTTCAAGTGCACTCTTTCGGCGGACAGATCCTTAATGTGGTCTAACTCCAAATAGATATCCTGCATATCACAAATCTTCTCAAAGGCTAGTCTGATATCAAGCTACACATATCACTAGATTAACAAAAAAGGGGAATGAATGGTAAACTTTCATCTCCGTCACGTAATTTACAAGAGTATAGTACCTATGTTATTGTTGTGAGAACGCATTCCCATTTGATGTTTTCTCTTGTCTAATGCAGAAGTACATTCAGTATTCACAAGACAACCATGTCCCATATCAAAGTGATCGAATAAAATTCACGCAAATCACACCAAAACGGTATATTCAAGTGCACTCTTTTGGCGGACGGATCCTTAAAGTGGTCTCACCCTAAATAGATGTCCTGCAAGTTACATATCTTCACGAAGGCTAGAATGATATCAAGCTACACACATATAACTAGATTTACAGCAAAGGGGAATGTGTGGTATCGTTTCATCTCCGTCACGTAAGTTACAAGAATGTAGTACGTAAGTTATGGGTGTGAAAATTCATTCCCATTTGATGTTTTATCTTGACTAATACAGATGTGCATTCAGTATTCTCGAAACAAACGTGTCCCATGTCAAAGTGATTGAAAAAAATTCACGAATATCACAACAAAACGGTATTTTCAAGTGCACTCTTTGGGCGGACGGACCATTAATGTGGTCTTACCCCAAATTGATATCCTGCATGTTACAAATCTTCACAAAGGCTAGACTGATATGAAGCTACACACATAACTAGATTAACCGCAAAGATGAATGTATGTTACCCTTTCATCTCCGTCACGTAAGTTACAAGGAAATAGTACGTAAGTTATGGGTGTGAAAACTCATTCCCATTTGATGTTTTATCTTGTCTAATACAGTATTCGGTATTCTCGAAACAAACATGTCTCATGTCAAAGTGATCGAAAAAAATTCACGCATATCACACCAAAACGGTATTTTCAAATGCACTCTTTGGGCGGACGGATCATTAAAGTGGTCTTACCCCAAATTTATGTCCTGCATGTTACAAATCTTCATGAAGGCTAGACTGATATAAAGCTACACGCAGAACTAGATTAACCGCAAATGGGCATGTATTTTACCCTTTCATCTCCGTCACGTAAGTTACAAGAATGTAGTACGTAAGTTATGGGTTTGAAAATTCATTCCCATTTGATGTTTTATCTTGTTTAATACAGTAGTACATTCAGTATTCTCGAAACAAACATGTCCCATGACAAAGTGATTAAATAAAATTTACGGATATCACTCCAAAACGGTATTTTCAAGTGCACTCTTTGGTCGGACGGATCATTAATGTGTTCTAACCCCAAATTGATGTCCTGCATGTTACAAATCTTCACGAAAGCTAGACAGATATCATGCTACACACATAACTAGATTAACCGCAAAGAGGAATGTATGTTACCCTTTCATCTCCGTCACGTAAGTTACAAGAAAGTAGTACGTAAGTTATGGGTGTGAAAATTCTTTCCCTTTTGATGTTTTATCTTGTCTAATACAGCAGTACATTCAGCATTCTCGAAACAAACATGTCCATGTCAAAGTGATCGAAGAAAATTCACGCATATCACACCAAAACGGTATTTTCAAAAACACTCTATGGGCGGACGAATCATTAAAGTGGTCTTACCCCAAATTGATGTCCTTCATGTTACAAATCTTCATGAAGGCTAGACTGATATAAAGCTACACACATAACTAGATTAACCGCAAATGGGAATGTATGTTACCCTTTCATCTCCGTAACGTAAGTTACAAGAAAATAGTACGTAAGTTATGGGTGTGAAAATTAATTCCCATTTGATGTTTTATATTTTCTAATACAGTAGTACATTCAGTATTCTGGAAGCAAACATGTCCCATATCAAAGTGATCGAAAAAAATTCACGCATGTTACACCAAAACGGTATTTTTAAGTGCACTCTTTGGGCGGACGGATCATTAAAGTCGTCTTACCCCAAATTGATGTCCTGCATGTTACAAATCTTCATGAAGGCTCGGCTGATATGAAGCTACACACATCACTAGATTAACCGCAAATGGGAATGTATGTTACCCTTTCATCTCCGTCACGTAAGTTACAAGAATGTAGTACGTAAGTTATGGGTGTGAAAATTCATTCCCATTTGATGTTTTATCTTGTCTAATACAGAAGTGCATTCAGTATTCTCGAAACAAACGTGTCCCATGTCAAAGTTATTGAAAAAAATTCACGAATATCACAACAAAACGGTATTTTTAAGTGCACTCTTTGGACGGACGGACCATTAATGTGGTCTTACCCCAAATTGATATCCTGCATGTTACAAATCTTCACGAAGGCTAGACTGATATCAAGCTACACACATAACTAGATTAACCGCAAAGATGAATGTATGTTACCCTTTCATCTCCGTCACGTAAGTTAAAAAAAAATAGTACGTAAGTTATAGGTGTGAAAACTCATTCCCATTTGATGTTTTATCTTGTCTAATGCAGTAGTACATCCAGTATTCTCGAAACAAACGTGTCCCATCACAGATTGATCGAAAAAAATTCACGCATATCACACCAAAACGGTATTTTCAAGTGCACTCTTTGCGCGGACGGATCAGTAATGTGGTCTTACCCCAAATTGATGTCCTGCATGTTACAAATGTTCACGAAGGTTAGACTGATAACAAGCTACACATATAACTAGATTAACCGCAAAGGGGAATGTATGTTACCCTTTCATCTCCGTCACGTAAGTTACAAGAAAATAGTACGTAAGTTTTTGGTGTGAAAACTCATTCCCATTTGATGTTTTATCTTGTCTAATGCAGTAGTACATTCTGTATTCTCGACACAAACATGTCCCATGTCAAAGTGATTGAAAAAATCACGCATATCACACTAAAACGGCATTTTCAAGTGCACTCTTTGGGCGGACGGATCATTAATGTGGTCTTACCCCAAATTTATGTCCTGCATGTTACAAATCTTCACGAAGGCTAGACTGATATAAAGCTACACACATAACTAGATTAATCGCAAATGGGAATGTATTTTACCCTTTCATCTCCGTCACGTAAGTTACAAGAATGTAGTACGTAAGTTATGGGTTTGAAAATTCATTCCCATTTGATGTTTTATCTTGTTTAATACAGTAGTACATTCAGTATTCTCGAAACAAACATGTCCCATGACAAAGTGATTAAAAATAATTTACGGATATCACACAAAAACGGTATTTTCAAGTGCACTCTTTTGGCGGACGAATCATTAATGTGTTCTAACCCCAAATTGATGTCCTGCATGTTACAAATCTTCACGAAGGCTAGGCAGATATCAAGCTACACACATAATTAGATTAACCGCAAAGAGGAATGTATGTTACCCTTTCATCTCCTTCACGTAAGTTACAAGAAAGTAGTACGTAAGTTATGGGTGTGAAAATTCATTCCCTTTTGATGTTTTATCTTGTCTAATACAGGAGTACATTCAGCATTCTCGAAACAAACATGTCCATGTCAAAGTGATCGAAAAAAATTCACGCATATCACACCAAAACGGTATTTTCAAATGCACTCTTTGGGCGGACGGATCATTAAAGTGGTCTTACCCCAAATTGATGTCCTTCATGTTACAAATCTTCATGAAGGCTGGACTGATATAAAGCTACACACATAACTAGATTAATCGCAAATGGGAATGTATGTTACCCTCTCATCTCCGTCACGTAAGTTACAATAATTTAGTACGTAAGTTATGCGTGTGAAAATTCATTCCCATTTGATGTTTTATATTTTCTAATACAGTAGTACATTCAGTATTCTGGAAGCAAACATGTCCCATATCAAAGTGATCGAAAAAAATTCACGCATGTTACACCAAAACGGTATTTTTAAGTGCATTCTTTGGGCGGACGGATCATTAATGTGGTCTTACCCCAAATTTATGTCTTGCATGTTACAAATCTTCATGAAGGGTACACTGATATCAAGCTACACACATAATTAGATTAACCGCAAATGGGAATGTAGGTTACCCTTTCATCTCCGTCACGTTAGTTACAAGAAAGTAGTACGTAAGTTATGGGTTTGAAAATTCATACCCATTTGATGTTTTATCTTGACTAATACAGAAGTGCATTCAGTATTCTCGAAACAAACGTGTCCCATGTCAAAGTGATTGAAAAAAATTCACGAATATCACAACAAAACGGTATTTTCAAGTGCACTCTTTGGGAGGATGGACCATTAATGTGGTCTTACCCCAAATTGATATCCTGCATGTTACAAATCTTCACGAAGGCTAGGCTGATATGAAGCTACACACATAACTAGATTAACCGCAAAGATGAATGTATGTTACCCTTTCATCTCCGTCACGTAAGTTACAAGAAAGTAGTACGTAAGTTATGGGTTTGAAAACTCATTCACATTTGATGTCTTATCTTGTCTAATGCAGTAGTACATTCTGTATTCTCGAAACAAACATGTCCCATGTCAAAGTGATTGAAAAAAATCACGCATATCACACTAAAACGGCATTTTCAAGTGCACTCTTTGGGCGGACGGATCATTAAAGTGGTCTTACCCCAAATTGATGTCCTGCATGTTACAAATCTTCATGAAGGCTAGACTGATATAAAGCTACACACATAACTAGATTAACCGCAAATGGGAATGTATTTTACCCTTTCATCTCCGTCACGTAAGTTACAAGAATGTAGTACGTAAGTTTTGGGTTTGAAAATTCATTCCCATTTGATGTTTTATCTTGTTTAATACAGTAGTAAATTCAGTATTCTCGAAACAAACATGTCCCATGACAAAGTGATTAAATTTTTGTACGGATATCACACCAAAACGGTATTTTCAAGTGTACTCTTTGGGCGGACGGATCATTAAGGTGTTCTAACCCCAAATTGATGTCCTGCGTGTTACAAATCTTCACGAAGGCTAGACATATATCAAGCTACACACATAATTAGATTAACCGCAAAGAGGAATGCATGTTACTCTTTCATCTCCTTCACGTAAGTTACAAGAAAGTAGTACGTAAGTTATGGGTGTGAAAATTCATTCCCTTTTGATGTTTTATCTTGTCTAATACAGCAGTACATTCAGCATTCTCGAAACAAACATGTCCATGTCAAAGTGATCGAAAAAAATTCACGCATATCACACCAAAACGGATTTTTCAAATGCACTCTTTGGGCGGACGGATCATTAAAGTGCTCTTACCCCAAATTGATGTCCTGCATGTTACAAATCTTCACGAAGGCTAGACTGATATAAAGCTACACACATAACTAGATTAACCGCAAATGGGAATGTATTTTACCCTTTCATCTCCGTCACGTAAGTTACAAGAAAGTAGTACGTAAGTTATGGGTTTGAAAATTCATTCCCATTTGATGTTTTATTTTGTTTAATACTGTAGTACATTCAGTATTCTCAAACACACATGTCCCATGACAAAGTGATTAAAACATTTTTACGGATATCACACCAAAACGGTATTTTCAAGTGTACTCTTTGGGCGGACGGATCATTAAGGTGTTCTAACCCCAAATTGATGTCCTGCATGTTACAAATCTTCACGAAGGCTAGACATATATCAAGCTACACACATAATTAGATTAACCGCAAAGACGAATGTATGTTACCCTTTCATCTCCTTCATGTAAGTTACAAGAAAGTAGTACGTAAGTTATGGGTGTGAAAATTCATTACCTTTTGATGTTTTATCTTGTCTAATACAGCAGTACATTCAGCATTCTCGAAACAAACATGTCCATGTCAAAGTGATCGAAAAAAATTCACGCATATCACACCAAAACGGATTTCTCAAATGCACTCTTTGGGCTGACGGATCATTAAAGTGGTCTTACCCCAAATTGATGTCCTGCATGTTACAAATCTTCACGAAGGCTGGACTGATATAAAGCTACACACATAACTAGATTAACCGCAAATGGGAATGTATTTTACCCTTTCATCTCCGTCACGTAAGTTACAAGAAAGTAGTACGTAAGTTATGGGTTTGAAAATTCATTCCCATTTGATGTTTTATCTTGTTTAATACAGTAGTACATTCAGTATTCTCAAACAAACATGTCCCATGACAAAGTGATTAAAACATTTTTACGGATATCACACCAAAACAGTATTTTCAAGTGTACTCTTTGGGCGGACGGATCATTAATGTGTTCTAACCCCAAATTGATGTCCTGCATGTTACAAATCTTCACGAAGGCTAGACAGATATCAAGCTACACACATAACTAGATTAACCGCAAATGGGAATGTATGTTACCCTTTCATCTTCGTCACGTAACTTACAAGAATTTAGTACGTAAGTTATGGGTGTGAAAATTCATTCCCATTTGATGTTTTATATTTTCTAATACAGTAGTACATTCAGCATTCTGGAAACAAACATGTCCCATATCAAAGTGATCGAAAAAAATTCACGCATGTTACACCAAAACGGTATTTTCAAGTGCACTCTTTGGGCGGACGGATCATTAATGTGATCTTACCCCAAATTTATGTCCCGCATGTTACAAATCTTCATGAAGGCTATACTGATATCAAGCTACACACATAATTAGATTAACCGCAAATGGGAATGTAGGTTACCCTTTCATCTCCGTCACGTTAGTTACAAGAAAGTAGTACGTAAGTTATGGGTGTGAAAATTCATTCCCATTTGATGTTTTATCTTGACTAATGCAGAAGTGCATTCAGTATTCTCGAAATAAACGTGTCCCATGTCAAAGTGATTGAAAAAAAATTACGAACATCACAACAAAACGGTATTTTCAAGTGCACTCTTTGGGCGGATGGACCATTACTGTGGTCTTACCCCAAATTGATATCCTGCATGTTACAAATCTTGACAAAGGCTAGACTGATATGAAGCTACACACATAACTAGATTAACGGCAAAGATGAATGTATGTTACCCTTTCATCTCCGTCACGTAAGTTACAAGAAAGTAGTACGTAAGTTATGGGTGTGAAAATTATATCCCTTTTGATGTTTTATCTTGTCTAATACAGCAGTACATTCAGCATTCTCGAAACAAACATGTCCATGTCAGTGATCAAAAAAAATTCACGCATATCACACCAAAACAGTATTTTCAAATGCACTCTTTGGGCGGACTGATCATTAAAGTGGTCTTACCCCAAATTGATGTCCTGCATGTTACAAATCTTCATGAAGGCTAGACTGGTATGAAGCTACACACATCACTAGATTAACCGCAAATGGGAATGTATGTTACCCTTTCATCTCCGTCACGTAAGTTACAAGAATGTAGTACGTAAGTTATGGGTGTGAAAATTAATTCCCATTTGATATTTTATCTTGTCTAATACAGAAGTGCATTCAGTATTCTCGAAACAAACGTGTCCCATGTCAAAGTTATTGAAAAAATTCACGAATATCACAACAAAACGGTATTTTCAAGTGCACTCTTTGGGCGGACGGACCATTAATGTGGTCTTACCCCAAATTGATATCCTGCTTGTTACAAATCTTCACGAAGGCTAGACTGATATCAAGCTACACACATAACTAGATTAACCGTAAAGATGAATGTATGTTACCCTTTCATCTCCGTCACGTAAGTTACAAGAAAATAGTACGTAAGTTATGGGTGTGAAAACTCATTCCCATTTGATGTTTTATCTTGTCTAATGCAGTAGTACATTCTGTATTCTCGAAACAAACATGTCCCATGTCAAAGTGATTGAAAAAAATCACGCATATCACACTAAAACGGCATTTTCAAGTGCACTCTTTGGGCGGACGGATCATTAATGTGGTCTTACCCCAAATTTATGTTCTGCATGTTACAAATCTTCATGAAGGCTATACTTATATCATGCTACACACATAATTAGATTAACCGCAAATGGGAATGTAGGTTACCCTTTCATCTCCGTCACGTAAGTTACAAGAAAATAGTACGTAAGTTATGGGTGTGAAAACTCATTCCCATTTGATGTTTTATCTTGTCTAATACAGTAGTACATTCGGTATTCTCGAAACAAACATGTCTCATGTCAAAGTGATCGAAAAAAATTCACGCATATCACACCAAAACGGTATTTTTAAGTGCCGTCTTTGGGCGGACGGATCATTAAAGTGGTCTTACCCCAAATTGATGTCCTGCATGTTACAAATCTTCATGAAGGCTAGACTGATATAAAGCTACACACATAACTAGATTAACCGCAAATGGGAATGTATTTTACCCTTTCATCTCCGTCACGTAAGTTACAAGAATGTAGTACGTAAGTTTTGGGTTTGAAAATTCATTCCCATTTGATGTTTTATCTTGTTTAATACAGTAGTAAATTCAGTATTCTCGAAACAAACATGTCCCATGACAAAGTGATTAAATTTTTTTACGGATATCACACCAAAACGGTATTTTCAAGTGTACTCTTTGGGCGGACGGATCATTAAGGTGTTCTAACCCCAAATTGATGTCCTGCGTGTTACAAATCTTCACGAAGGCTAGACATATATCAAGCTACACACATAATTAGATTAACCGCAAAGAGGAATGCATGTTACTCTTTCATCTCCTTCACGTAAGTTACAAGAAAGTAGTACGTAAGTTATGGGTGTGAAAATTCATTCCCTTTTGATGTTTTATCTTGTCTAATACAGCAGTACATTCAGCATTCTCGAAACAAACATGTCCATGTCAAAGTGATCGAAAAAAATTCACGCATATCACACCAAAACGGATTTTTCAAATGCACTCTTTGGGCGGACGGATCATTAAAGTGCTCTTACCCCAAATTGATGTCCTGCATGTTACAAATCTTCACGAAGGCTAGACTGATATAAAGCTACACACATAACTAGATTAACCGCAAATGGGAATGTATTTTACCCTTTCATCTCCGTCACGTAAGTTACAAGAAAGTAGTACGTAAGTTATGGGTTTGAAAATTCATTCCCATTTGATGTTTTATTTTGTTTAATACTGTAGTACATTCAGTATTCTCAAACACACATGTCCCATGACAAAGTGATTAAAACATTTTTACGGATATCACACCAAAACGGTATTTTCAAGTGTACTCTTTGGGCGGACGGATCATTAAGGTGTTCTAACCCCAAATTGATGTCCTGCATGTTACAAATCTTCACGAAGGCTAGACATATATCAAGCTACACACATAATTAGATTAACCGCAAAGACGAATGTATGTTACCCTTTCATCTCCTTCATGTAAGTTACAAGAAAGTAGTACGTAAGTTATGGGTGTGAAAATTCATTACCTTTTGATGTTTTATCTTGTCTAATACAGCAGTACATTCAGCATTCTCGAAACAAACATGTCCATGTCAAAGTGATCGAAAAAAATTCACGCATATCACACCAAAACGGATTTCTCAAATGCACTCTTTGGGCTGACGGATCATTAAAGTGGTCTTACCCCAAATTGATGTCCTGCATGTTACAAATCTTCACGAAGGCTGGACTGATATAAAGCTACACACATAACTAGATTAACCGCAAATGGGAATGTATTTTACCCTTTCATCTCCGTCACGTAAGTTACAAGAAAGTAGTACGTAAGTTATGGGTTTGAAAATTCATTCCCATTTGATGTTTTATCTTGTTTAATACAGTAGTACATTCAGTATTCTCAAACAAACATGTCCCATGACAAAGTGATTAAAACATTTTTACGGATATCACACCAAAACAGTATTTTCAAGTGTACTCTTTGGGCGGACGGATCATTAATGTGTTCTAACCCCAAATTGATGTCCTGCATGTTACAAATCTTCACGAAGGCTAGACAGATATCAAGCTACACACATAACTAGATTAACCGCAAATGGGAATGTATGTTACCCTTTCATCTTCGTCACGTAACTTACAAGAATTTAGTACGTAAGTTATGGGTGTGAAAATTCATTCCCATTTGATGTTTTATATTTTCTAATACAGTAGTACATTCAGCATTCTGGAAACAAACATGTCCCATATCAAAGTGATCGAAAAAAATTCACGCATGTTACACCAAAACGGTATTTTCAAGTGCACTCTTTGGGCGGACGGATCATTAATGTGATCTTACCCCAAATTTATGTCCCGCATGTTACAAATCTTCATGAAGGCTATACTGATATCAAGCTACACACATAATTAGATTAACCGCAAATGGGAATGTAGGTTACCCTTTCATCTCCGTCACGTTAGTTACAAGAAAGTAGTACGTAAGTTATGGGTGTGAAAATTCATTCCCATTTGATGTTTTATCTTGACTAATGCAGAAGTGCATTCAGTATTCTCGAAATAAACGTGTCCCATGTCAAAGTGATTGAAAAAAAATTACGAACATCACAACAAAACGGTATTTTCAAGTGCACTCTTTGGGCGGATGGACCATTACTGTGGTCTTACCCCAAATTGATATCCTGCATGTTACAAATCTTGACAAAGGCTAGACTGATATGAAGCTACACACATAACTAGATTAACGGCAAAGATGAATGTATGTTACCCTTTCATCTCCGTCACGTAAGTTACAAGAAAGTAGTACGTAAGTTATGGGTGTGAAAATTATATCCCTTTTGATGTTTTATCTTGTCTAATACAGCAGTACATTCAGCATTCTCGAAACAAACATGTCCATGTCAGTGATCAAAAAAAATTCACGCATATCACACCAAAACAGTATTTTCAAATGCACTCTTTGGGCGGACTGATCATTAAAGTGGTCTTACCCCAAATTGATGTCCTGCATGTTACAAATCTTCATGAAGGCTAGACTGGTATGAAGCTACACACATCACTAGATTAACCGCAAATGGGAATGTATGTTACCCTTTCATCTCCGTCACGTAAGTTACAAGAATGTAGTACGTAAGTTATGGGTGTGAAAATTAATTCCCATTTGATATTTTATCTTGTCTAATACAGAAGTGCATTCAGTATTCTCGAAACAAACGTGTCCCATGTCAAAGTTATTGAAAAAATTCACGAATATCACAACAAAACGGTATTTTCAAGTGCACTCTTTGGGCGGACGGACCATTAATGTGGTCTTACCCCAAATTGATATCCTGCTTGTTACAAATCTTCACGAAGGCTAGACTGATATCAAGCTACACACATAACTAGATTAACCGTAAAGATGAATGTATGTTACCCTTTCATCTCCGTCACGTAAGTTACAAGAAAATAGTACGTAAGTTATGGGTGTGAAAACTCATTCCCATTTGATGTTTTATCTTGTCTAATGCAGTAGTACATTCTGTATTCTCGAAACAAACATGTCCCATGTCAAAGTGATTGAAAAATTTACGCATATCACACCAAAACGGTATTTTCAAATGCACTCTTTGGGCGGACGGATCATTAAAGTGGTCTTACCCCAAATTGATGTGCTGCATGTTACAAATCTTCATGAAGGCTAGACTGATATAAAGCTACACACATAACTAGATTAACCGCAAATGGGAATGTAGGTTACCCTTTCTCTTAAAGTCCAACCCTATCGTTTCCGGGTAGAGTCAATCCCTGGAACAGATAACATAGGTGCAGACTACCTAAGCCGAATGGAATAGATGTAGGTTCCATCAAATTAGTTGTGACAATGAAATGTCATGAATTTTGTGTGTGCAACTAGATAGTTACTAGTTCGGCGAGTGATCGCCAGGTTATTTATTGTATTAAATTAGTGTATTAAATGTATTCCTTAATACTTTTGTTCAGGAAGTAGATTCTTAGCGGGGGGTAATGTAGCATTTAAGCTATTTCTGGATGTTTAAATCTACTTTCCTGAGGAAGGTTAAGCCAGTAGATAGACATATTGTTAACCAACCGCCTTAGTTACGTAATTACAGCAACGCGGTTGCAGATGCGCTCAGTGAAGAGTGGTATTCTGTTGTTAGTGTTTCTAGGCAAGCAGGTGGTTTCACTGTAATCTTAGAGAGGGTGTTCCACAATGCCTAGTTTGAATTGTATATTACATTAGCCAATAGAAATTATGGAAACCTGTCATATGATGTGTAATTAGGTCTGCTTATATAAACGTTTGTTGTACGCATTTCGCCATCTGGGCGCTGGCGAAGGACTGGGACAGATCCAGGGTTGAACGAGACAGGTTGCCCTGCTGCCAAGAGAATGGCAAGTCAAGTCGTAAAGCGTGGTGGGAATCGTTAACGTGGGTTACGTTCCCAAGCTTTTGTGTGTGTATAATATTCAGTGTCCAGAGTGACTGTTCGATCGAGTTTCGAAGAATCCATGCCGCCACGTCAGCATTATATTGATACAACGTTCCGGTCGGCCCCAACGTATTTGCGTCGATGAGCAATAATCGCGATGCACTCACCCAGCTCGGGCCATCCTCTAACAGCGGTCTCACAGCGACATCGTCAGAAAGCTTGACCGAATGCGACTCGCAGCGGCCGGCGGTAAACGTATACTGCCAGGCGTCGTCATTCACGCGAACCCGTTCATCCGACTTCTCGATCGTTTGCGACAGGACAAGACCTCTCGATCGAATTCGTAGCGGCCGGCGGTAAGCGTCTACTGCCCGGCTTCGTCTTTCAGTTGAACGTATTCAACTGACTTCGCAATCGTTTGCGACCGTGCGGTCATTAAACGGACGCGACTCGAGATTTCGCGGCGTACGACGGCAATCGTCAAGTGCCCGGCATCATCACTCGTGCGGCCGAGATACACCGTTCCAATTGTGTTCTGAGCTCGGCGCGTTGACTTCAACAAACGTTCGTATATATTCGAGATGGGACTAGCCCAGTGTAAATGTCTATTTTCTGATTGAACGTATCTATTATTTGCTGTATTATGATTAGTAGTTATCTGTGGTTTTGAAGTGAAGTATTATTACCCTTGAAGTATTCACACATATATATGTGTGTGTGTGTGTTGTAACAGATTACTGTAATGATAGTCCGCGAGGACTAGCTTATACTGTGTATTTATATTATTATTATTGGCGCCTAGTGTTTGGTCGTATAGCGGTATAATCCACCGTAGAAAGGAAGTGGAATTTGATAATCGAAAGATTCAGTGTTATTGTTTATTATGTTCTATTAAGATTTGGTTACGGTATTTCTTTATTCTGTTTATATTGTTAATCGAGATATTTACCAAAAGGAAGATATCTTGTAATAAAGTTTATTAAATTTTCCTCGTTCTTTGTTGCTTGTTCACGATAACCGTTCTTTCTCATATGCGTTGACCTTGATATATAAGAACGCTACTAGACTGAGCCAACTAGTGTACGGAGTCCTCGCTAATCCGTGACACATCTGTTCTCTACGACTACCGCCCAGTGGCGCGTACCCCAGTCGTCATGAAGTGCTTTGAGCGACTCGTACTTCGTCCTCTCATGCAGCATGTTGGGGATCAACTGCATCCCCTCCAATTTGCGTATAAACACAATCGAGGTGTGGATGATGCAGTCCTCACTCTATGTCATAATGTGTATACTCACCTAGAAAAGCCCAAGTCGTTTGCCAGGATAGTCTTTATTGACTTTTCGTTGGCTTTCAAAACCATCCAGCCACAAATCATGATGAGTAATCTTGTCAATATGTATGTGAACCCACACATCATCTTGTGGGTAAACCAGTTTCTTACTGAGCGTAAGCAAGTAGTTCACTATAAAGGTGCTTTAACGAGTTCACTCTTCACTTTCACCGGTGCCCCCCCAGGGCTCTGTGATCTCCCCTGTTCCGTTCACATTTTACACAGACGACTGTCGTAGCAGCCAGGAGAGCGTCAATTTCATCAAATACCACGATGACACAGCTATCGTCGACCTATCTGGCTCTGATCAAGTGTGTGCGTGCGCTGTAGCGGATTTCACAGTGTGGTGTGACAATCATTTCCTAGACCTGAACGTTCGTAAAACTGAAGAACTCATAACAGATTTTAGGAAAAATCATACTCCCAAGAGACTATTCATTAACCGAGAGTGTGTAAGGAGAGTAGATGAATACAAGTATATCGGCACTATCATTGATGCAAAGCTCACATTTGGTGAAAATACAGCGGTAATTAACAAAAAGTGCCAGCAAAAGCTATACTCAGACCCCGAACATCCCCTGTTTCCATGCTATAAACTACTTCCTTCTGGCCGCCGCTTTCAACTCCCTCACTGCCAATTGAACCGCACGCGAAACTCTTTTGTTCCCTCGTCAATAAGACTAATGAATGAGTAACTGACCTTCGTTCCCCTCCATCTCTGCCAGTCTGACATTGAGTGAGCTTAATATGATTTGTGAGATGATTTAACTTGTTTAAACTGTTGTAACTTATTTAACATATTTAACTTATTTAACCGATATAACTGTTATTACTATTTTTCTATTTTTACCTTTTTTATATTGCATGTACATTTGTTTTATTTGTTTTAATATGCTGCTCTACACTCCAAATGAATTTCCCTCACAAGGGACAACGAAGTATTGTGATTGTGAACGATAATAGGTGAAGAATGTATCATTATTACACAATTTTTACGACCAATATTCCGTTGCCAACTGAAGCAGTAACATTGCCGAAGTGACACGTTTTGTAACTTAGGAAGTGATCAAAACACCACCGACTCAACCAAAAACCTTCTCTGACATATCACATTACACATTTATAGCACCGCCGAAGAGACCAAACAATTTGCCGAGGCGTCCAAGAATGTTCCCGACGAAGCGGTAACGCTGTCGAACAGATCAATTTTGCGCAGCCGAGACGACCAAAATGCCGCCGAATCGACCAAAATGTTTTGCCGACGCGATCAAAAATTTCGCATTTGACTTTTAAGAAAATGCAGTATTGTTTTTCGTTTAGTTTCAGACTGATGGCTTCTTTGTTCTGGAAGACTTTGCAACGGAGGAAGAAATAGCTGCAATGAAAGCCGAGTGTTTTGATCTGGTCGAGAAAATGAACCCATCTGATCATCACACTGCCATCTCAACAACAAAGAAAGTAAGGTCTTTATCTTGATGTGTTCAGTCAGGATGTATTTTGCTTAGAATTTAGTATTTCTTATTCTTATTCTTAACACATAACGTTTTGGACTTTGCAAACCTAGAGACCATCCCTTAATGCTATCTTTTTGTCTCCATGTAAGTGTTCATCTTCTCCCTCTAACGTGCTCTTGGAACCTAGGAACAGGAAACAAAGGATACTAGCCTAGGCACACGCTATAGCGAATATCCAGCAAAGCGTAGGGACTTGGGACATATCTGGTAATTGACATTAAACATGTACATGTTGCCAGTTTTTGCAGAAAGTTCGTAATCTTGAAATATCCCAGTCCTATACACATAGACAAAACATAGTCACATTAGATGTTACAGTGATTTGTTTTAAGACTACCGTGATAACTATTTCATGAATAGTGCTGACAAGATTGGTTATTTCTTTGAAGATGGTGCTCTGGACGAAAACGGTTTGTTGAATACTATTCATTTGCCATATGATGTTGATATCTTGTTAACAATTCTAAACTAGTATGGCACAGTATTATTTATATATGATAGAACTGACATTGTCAGGGGCAGACAAATATATTGCGATTTTCTTATCTAGACGATTATTTGATTGACAGATAATTAACTACAACTTTGATGTTTTAGTATAAATCACATTACTCTATGTTGGCAGAATGCCGAGTTAAACATTTAAACTTGTTTGTGTTTGTTTAATTTAATAATTGTTAAAATGGTCGTAATATAATAGTAAGTAGTAATGTGTTTCTAAGCATAAAACGAAATAAACCACCTAGGTAGACAATGCATGTTTATGTTATTGAGTGTGCATATTTATTTTCATATTTTTCAAATGTTGCAGGGAAATTGCAAATGGACAAACACAAATCACTGAACAAAATTGGACATGGTATGTCATCTACAAATGTCTGTTTTGTAATTGCTCTAATGTGAGACTTGGTAGTTATGTTACTGCATGTTCAGGTGTATATTACTTTCGAGTTTTACTGACACCGAATAACTAATTTGGTTGTAAAATCATCAACTGTGGTCACCAACAAGATAATTTTGCAAGAGATTTAGTATTAAAGTGGACATAATTGGTTAAAAAGAACCTGTTAGAACCATGCAACAAGATTGTTATAGATTAGAATAATTTCTGAAGTTATCATATAACAATGTTATAAACCAGTCTGCTTCTACTGTAGTTCTTCACGTTTTGTGTCCTGCCTTCAAGAAATTGACCTTCAGCGATATAGTCAAGGTAGGCAAGGTCATACTTATTATGGGTCATGACAATTGTATGTTGTCATTTATATGGTTATCCGTGGTATTTGTAAGCAAGTATAGCATGGTGTAGCTTTTGTTGGCAAAGAATCATCAGACAGGATAAAATATATATTTTTTAGTTTAATGCAACCAAAACTAGGATTCCATATGTATGGAAACGTGAACAGAAACGCATGTGGAATGGGGAATATCTAACCAATTCCTGTACGGATACGATAAATTGCTGCATAGAACTCATCCACATATGTATTTATGGAAGTACTTCTATTAATCTCCACCAGGCACTACCTACATTCATTGTTTTGTACGTATCGAACTACTTCTATTAATTTCCACTAGGCACTATATTCATGGTTTTGTACTTATGTAAGTGTAACGTAACTGACTTTACGCAGGACAATAATACGTGGGACATTATTGCAGTGTGGTCGCGTGCTGTTGTGATCTCCCGTCGAAGTAGTCGGTATCTTTACGGTAATGTAAAATGTCAAAGCCAGCAACGGAATGTGGTTTCAAAGTTGCGAGACAGGTTCGTGTTTATTTTTGACACCATGTTACCGTGTCCTACTTTGTACAGTGATTTAACAAGATTTAACAAGATTTAACAAGATTGCCATCCAGAAAATTACTCTGGATGGCAGGTGGACAAGGAAGCCTTTTGGCTTATCGAGAGTCCAATACTTTTTATCTACAAGTATCCCGCCTTTTTAAGGTGTGTGTCGATTTTATTTTTAAACATATTCACGCTACTAGCACCAACACAATCAGGAGATAATCTGTTCCATTCATTTACAGTCCTTTGTGAGAATGAGAACTTTCTTATATCTAATCTACACTGCTCCTTTACTAATGTAGCTTCATGTCCTCTGGTCCTTCTATTTTTCTTAACTGAGAAAAAAATGTTTCTATCAATATTTTCATAACCATTCAATATTTTAAACACTTCTATGTGATCTCCTCTCAATCTCCTGGTCTCTAATGTTGTTAAACCACATTCTTTTAGGCGTATTTCGTAACTAAGATCCATCAGATTAGGTATCATTTTAGTCGCTCTCCTCTGTACTCTTTCTAGCATATCTATGTCCTTCTTGCGATATGGCCTCCATGCTTGTATACAATATTCTAAATGAGGCCTCACTATTGTTTTGTACAGCGGTACTATTAATTCTTTTTTCTTATACGCTATATTTCGCCTAATTAATCCAAGGATTTGATTTCCCTTTGACGCTGCAATTCCGCACTGCTCTGAAACCTTCATATCAGCACTAATGGTTAACCCCAAGTCATTTTCTTTTACAGTAGTACTTAGAACAGTACCCCCCATTTTATATTTTACCTCTTCATTCCCATGACCTGTGTGGAGGCATTTACATTTCCCAAAATTGAACAGCATTTGCCACTTTTCAGACCATTTGATCAACCTATCAAGATCATCTTGTAAATGCTGTCTGTCTCCATCACTTTTAATCCTTCTAAACACTTTTGTATCATCCGCAAATTTTAACACCTTGCTTGTTATATCATCGTCCAAATCGTTGATATATATTAAGAATAATATAGGTCCTAGTACTGATCCCTGTGGTACCCCACTCAATACCGATTTCCAGTTTGAAGCCTCCCCATCAACTACTACACGTTGTCTTCTGTCATTCAGCCATTTTTCTATCCAGTTTATTATACCATTTCCTATGCCATGGGTCTTTAGCTTAAGGAGTAATCTTTGATGTGGTACTTTGTCGAAAGCTTTTTGAAAATCTAAATAGATGATATCTACTGGTGATCCCTCATCTACCCACCTAGTGATGTCTTCCAAAAAACATAACATATTTGTTAAGCATGACCTCGCTTTTAAAAACCCATGTTGAGATGGGTTTATCAAGTTATGTTTAACAAGAAAATCCACCATGTGATCTTTAATTAGTCTTTCTAATAATTTGCAAATCACTGATGTTAAACTCACTGGTCTATAGTTATCTGACTTGTTTCTCGAACCTTTTTTAAATAACGGTATAATGTTTGCCTCTTTCCATTCTAAAGGAACCACTCCCTCTTCTAATGACAAATTGAAAACTGTTGCAAGCGGTACGCTAATTTGTTCTACAATTTCCAATAGTAGTTTGGGCGGAATCCCGTCCACTCCAGGTGATTTATTATCCTTCATAGCCCTTATTTTCTTAGCTACCATTTCCGAGGTTACAACTAACTGTCCTAAATAGTCTGAATCTGCCCCCTTGAACTTAGCCTCTGGTACTGGCAGTGAACTAATATCTTCCCTGGTAAACACTGAACTAAAATACTCATTCAGGTCTTCTGCCATTAAGAATCCCTCTGATATTGTATTTCCAGCACTATCTTCTAGAGGACCTACCTTATCCTGAACTTTCTGTTTGCTTCGAATATACGCATAAAAACTCTTACTGTCATGTTTTATATTACTAGCTAATTTTTTTTCATAGCTTCTCTTTGAATTTCTAATTTCAGCTGTAGCTTGATTAAGTGCTTCTTTATAAATGTTGTAGTCTTCATCATTTCCAGTACATCTATATGACTTCCACATCATTTGTTTATACTTAATTTTTCTAATGGCTTCTTTCGATAAGTGTTTCTTTTTAGACCGTTTCCCTTGTTTTTTGAAAGGTACAAATTTATCGACTATGCACTTAATTTCACTATTTAAGATATTCCAGTGACACAGGTATTGACAACAGCTCAGTGTACAAAGTAGGACACGGTAACATGGTGTCAAAAATAAACACGAACCTGTCTCGCAACTTTGAAACCACATTCCGTTGCTGGCTTTGACATTTTACATTACCGTAAAGTCGCGAGTTTAAGACATGGCAACAGTTAAAATTCCAGCACCGAAGCCCCTCAACATAAATGATAAATCTGCGTCTAGCCTGTGGAAATCCTGGAGGAAAACATGGACTCGGTTTGAAATAGCAACTGGGATAGATGACGCAGGCGACAAGAAAAGGGTGTGCACACTGCTATCAGTCATAGGAGAAGATGCCGTTAAGGTGTTTGACACTTTTCAATACGGGGATGGTGAAAGTGAAGACAGAATACAAGACGTGCTCAACAAATTTGAGGAACACTAACCCTAGACAAAACACAATCTATGAGCGTTATAAGTTCCATTGCCGCCACCAGGAGGCTGGTGAATCTGGGTCTTGCTATTTAACAGAATTGCGTGTCGCAGCCGATAGCTGTGATTTTGGGACAATTACGACGAGCCAGATTCTGCGCGATCGTTTTGTACACGGTCTGCGCGATGCCAAGGTGCGTGAACGATTGCTGCGTGAAAAGAACCTCACACTGGACAGAGCCTACGAGATGGCTCAAGCGGCTGAGGCTACAGCAGAGCAAATGCATGTGATGTCGGGCGAGCAAACTGTCAGTGCGGTTCATCAGCGAGGTCATCCAGGTCATCAGGATCATCGAGGTCAGCAGGGTCAACAGGGTCAGCAAGGTCGTCAGTCACGCAACACACTGAAGAAGCCATCGTACAGCAAATGCAAGAATTGTTCCTTCGAGCATGCGCCGGTGAGTTGCCCTGCATTTGGGAAGGAGTGCCATAAATGCGGAAAATTAAACCACTTCCAAAGCAGATGCAAACAGAAGAACGTGAAGCAAGTGCAAAGTTCAGTGAGGGACAACGAGTTCAATGTTGGCACACTCACTATAGTGAACAGTGAAGGCAACAAGCGCCGCGCCATGATTACGCTAAATCTGGGCGACAGTGGCATGCCAGTCAGATTCCAAATCGATAGTGGAGCGGATTGCTGTGTGCTACCACGTGATGAGTATGCACGAGTGACTGGAGATGCATCGCTGGCCAAACTGAGACCAGTCAAAACGACTATCGTCACGTACGTAGGCACGCGCGAAAAGGCATTGGGGCACTGTAAGCTTTCTGTCGTCAGGAAAGGCGTCAGACACCGACTCGTGTTCAATGTTCTTCAGGGCAAGTATACACCGATACTTAGCCTAGACGCCTCTGAGGGCATGGGCGTGCTGAAAATCAAGGTCTGCGACCCGCTGGTCTACGTATGCAATGTCAACGAGTCGAACAAACTAACGGAGATGAACCTGAAAGCTGAGTATGCGGAAGTGTTCCAGGGCCTGGGCAGGCTCAAGACGACTCCGTCAGACCAGTTGTGCATGCACCCAGGCGCGTCCCGGTGCCGATGCGCGACAAAGTTCATGAAAAACTAGAACAGCTTGTTCACGAAGGAGTCATCACGCCTGTAACAGACGCAACTGATTGGGTGTCCAGCATGGTGGTGGTACAGAAACCAAATGGTCAGATTCGGCTATGCCTGGATCCGAAAGATCTAAATGTAGCGATCAGGCGCGAGTACTACCCCATGCCGACCATCGAAGAAGTCAGCACTCGTTTGAAGAAAGCCAGACTCTTCACTGTGTTGGATGCCAAGAACGGTTTCTAGCAAATAGCATTGGATGACCGATCCAGCATGCTAACGTGCTTCAACTCCCCTTTCGGTCGATACCGTTGGCTGAGGATGCCGTTCGGCATAAACTCGGCGCCAGAAGTGTGGCAACGCACTATGAATCAATTGGTGGAGGGACTAAAGGGTACAGAGGTCATACACGATGACTTTCTGATCGTAGGTTGCGGCGACACAGACGACGAAGCAGAGGCTGACCACAACAAGAACCTACGTGCGTTCTTGGAGCGTGCCCGTGAGCGTAATCCTCGTCTAAACGCGGATAAGTTGAAGTTGAAGATGACGCAAGTTCCGTACATTGAACATCTACTCACACGAGAAGGACTCCGCGTTGATCCAAAAAAAGGTTGAAGCAATCGAGAAAATGCCTGCGCCAGAGGATGCAAAAGGTGTGCAACGGCTATTAGGGTCAGTGAACTATTTGGCGAAGTTCGTGCCGCATCTGTCGAACATCAGCCCCTCAGACAACTCTTGGACAAGGACACTGAGTGGTGTTGGTTGTATACTCATCAGCCCCTCAGACGACTCATGGACAAGGACACTGAGTGGTGTTGGTTGTATACTCATCAGCCCCTCAGACGACTCTTGGACAAGGACACTGAGTGGTGTTGGTTGTATACTCATCAGCCCCTCAGACGACTCTTGGACAAGGACACTGAGTGGTGTTGGTTGTATACTCATCAGCCCCTCAGACGACTCTTGGACAAGGACACTGAGTGGTGTTGGTTGTATACTCATCAGCCCCTCAGACGACTCTTGGACAAGGACACTGAGTGGTGTTGGTTGTATACTCATCAGCCCCTCAGACGACTCTTGGACAAGGACACTGAGTGGTGTTGGTTGTATACTCATCAGCCCCTCAGACGACTCTTGGACAAGGACACTGAGTGGTGTTGGTTGTATACTCATCAGCCCCTCAGACGACTCTTGGACAAGGACACTGAGTGGTGTTGGTTGTATACTCAACAGCCCCTCAGACGACTCTTGGACAAGGACACTGAGTGGTGTTGGTTGTATACTCATCAGCCCCTCAGACGACTCTTGGACAAGGACACTGAGGACACTGAGTGGTGTTGGTTGTATACTCATCAGCCCCTCAGACGACTCTTGGACAAGGACACTGAGTGGTGTTGGTTGTATACTCATCAGCCCCTCAGACGACACTTGGACAAGGACACTGAGTGGTGTTGGTTGTATACTCATCAGCCCCTCAGACGACTCTTGGACAAGGACACTGAGTGGTGTTGGTTGTCATACTCATCAGCCCCTCAGACGACTCTTGGACAAGGACACTGAGTGGTGTTGGTTGTATACTCATCAGCCCCTCAGACGACTCTTGGACAAGGACACTGAGTGGTGTTGGTTGTATACTCATCAGCCCCTCAGACGACTCTTGGACAAGGACACTGAGTGGTGTTGGTTGTATACTCATCAGCCCCTCAGACGACTCTTGGACAAGGACACTGAGTGGTGTTGGTTGTATACTCATCAGCCCCTCAGACGACTCTTGGACAAGGACACTGAGTGGTGTTGGTTGTATACTCATCAGCCCCTCAGACGACTCTTGGACAAGGACACTGAGTGGTGTTGGTTGTATACTCAACAGCCCCTCAGACGACTCTTGGACAAGGACACTGAGTGGTGTTGGTTGTATACTCATCAGCCCCTCAGACGACTCTTGGACAAGGACACTGAGTGGTGTTGGTTGTATACTCATCAGCCCCTCAGACGACTCTTGGACAAGGACACTGAGTGGTGTTGGTTGTATACTCATCAGCCCCTCAGACGACACTTGGACAAGGACACTGAGTGGTGTTGGATGTATACTCATCAGCCCCTCAGACGACTCTTGGACAAGGACACTGAGTGGTGTTGGTTGTATACTCATCAGCCCCTCAGACGACTCTTGGACAAGGACACTGAGTGGTGTTGGTTGTATACTCATCAGCCCCTCAGACGACTCTTGGACAAGGACACTGAGTGGTGTTGGTTGTATACTCATCAGCCCCTCAGACGACTCTTGGACAAGGACACTGAGTGGTGTTGGTTGTATACTCATCAGCCCCTCAGACGACTCTTGGACAAGGACACTGAGTGGTGTTGGTTGTATACTCATCAGCCCCTCAGACGACTCTTGGACAAGGACACTGAGTGGTGTTGGTTGTATACTCAACAGCCCCTCAGACGACTCTTGGACAAGGACACTGAGTGGTGTTGGTTGTATACTCAACAGCCCCTCAGACGATTCTTGGACAAGGACACTGAGTGGTGTTGGTTGTATACTCATCAGCCCCTCAGACGACTCTTGGACAAGGACGCTGAGTGGTGTTGGTTGTATACTCATCAGCCCCTCAGACGACTCTTGGACAAGGACACTGAGTGGTGTTGGTTGTATACTCATCAGCCCCTCAGACGACTCTTGGACAAGGACACTGAGTGGTGTTGGTTGTATACTCATCAGCCCCTCAGACGACTCTTGGACAAGGACACTGAGTGGTGTTGGTTGTATACTCATCAGCCCCTCAGACGACTCTTGGACAAGGACACTGAGTGGTGTTGGTTGTATACTCATCAGCCCCTCAGACGACTCTTGGACAAGGACACTGAGTGGTGTTGGTTGTATACTCATCAGCCCCTCAGACAACTCTTGGACAAGGACACTGAGTGGTGTTGGTTGTATACTCATCAGCCCCTCAGACGACTCTTGGACAAGGACACTGAGTGGTGTTGGTTGTATACTCGTCAGCCCTTTAGACGACTCTTGGACAAGGACACTGAGTGGTGTTGGTTGTATACTCGTCAGCCCCTCAGACGACTCTTGGACAAGGACACTGAGTGGTGTTGGTTGTATACTCAACAGCAGGCATTCGATCAAATGAAGAAAGGTCTAACGACGACTCCAGCTCTAGAGTAATACGATGTGATGAAGCCAGTAGTCATACAGTGCGACGCATCTGACACTGGGCTTGGCGCTGGGTTGCTTCAGAACGGGCTTCCGGTCGCCTATGCATCACGTGCGCTGACCAGCGCTGAGAAAAACTATGCGCAGATCGAGAAAGAGTTGTTAGCTATAGTTTTCGCCTGCGAGAAGTTCGATCAGTACGTCTACGGCAGAGATAAGGTGCACGTACAGAGCGACCACAAGCCACTGGAAGTGATTTTTAAGAGGCCCTTAGTGACTACTCCTAAGCGCTTACAGCGAACGCTGCTGCGACTCCAGCGGTACAGTCTAGATGTCACATATATGCGCGGAGCAGAGATGTACATCGCGGATACGCTAAGTCGGGCGTACATTCCAGGCGACCCGAGTGTGCATGCAGTCACGCTCGCAGAGATCGATCTGACGGAAGGACTGTCAGTGTCTCCCAGACGACTACAGGAGCTACGAGCTGCCACCGCGAGTGACTGTGTTCTACAGAAACTCATACAGGCTACCCTGAGAGGGTGGCCTTCGCAAAAGTCGGACACTGACCTTGACGTGCGCGCATACTACAATGTGCGCCACGAGTTGACCGTGCAGAATGGTCTGGTCTTCAAAGACAATAGGATCGTAGTGCCGACCAGCGTGCGGAAAGACATAATCGCCACGGTTCGCCGATCTCATCAGGGCATACAGGGTTGCATTCGTCTCGCAAAGGATGCTGCGTATTGGCCACTGATGAACCAACAAATCACCGACTACGTCAGTCAGTGTAGTGTGTGCAACACGTATCGTCCTGAGCAGTGCAAGGAGCCGCTGATGCCACACGCGGTTCCAGATTGACCTTGGACGAAGGTTGGTGCCGACTTGTTTGAGCTACAAGGTCAGCACTACCTTCTACTTGTCGACTACTACTCTAACTTCTTCGAGCTGGCAGTTGGTTCGAGTACGCGTGCAACGTGTGTCATCGACGCAATGCGCTCACAGTTTGCACGTCACGGTTCGCCCGAATTGCTGGTCTCAGACAACGGGCCCCAGTTCTCTTGCGGGGAGTTCAGAGCGTTCACGCAGTCATAGGATATCGAGCATGTTACGAGCAGCCCACACTATCCACAGAGCAATGGGCAAGCTGAACGAGCCATTGGGACCGTGAAGAACCTGATGAAGAAGGCGTCGGAAGACGGCACTGACGTCCAGTTGGCGTTGCAGAGCTTCAGAAACACTGTACGTGAGGGATACAGCGCGTCACCAGCAAAGCTACTGTTCAGTCGTAGATGCAGAACGTCACGTCACAACGCGCGATGTTGAAACCACAACTTGCTGTTGACGTGCCTCGTGACAGGAAGGCTATGGAGGGTGCGCAACGTCTGCAGTACAACAAGTCTTCGCATCAGTTGGAGCCGATAGCACCAGGCAGTGCTATTCGCATGAAGCTACCGAGTCAAGACACTTGGACGCTTGGAGAGTGTTCAAAGAAGCTATCCAACCGTTCGTACCTTGTGCTTGTCAATGGGAATACGTACTTACGCAACCGACGTGCGGTATGTGTCGTCAACGAGTATCTTCCGCGACCTGTGTGCGAGACTCCGATGCCTCTACTCTCACGATAAGTTCGTGCGACTCTGCCTCGTGTCGACGACAACGTCCCGATGGATGCAGACTCACCGCCTGAGGATCCTGTGCTGATGCATGGCACACCGTCCGATGATGTGTCACCTTCTCGTGTCGTCCCGTCACCGGCTGGTGTCGAAACATCACCTGTGCGCAGAGGCACACGGGCCAGAAAGCCACCGTCGTACTTGGCTGACTATCAACATTGATAGACACTTGTCGTGTTTATATTAGTGTTAATTGTTTTCTTACACAATTGATTTTTTTGTAAAAGGAAAGGGATGTAACGTAACTGACTTTACGCAGGACAATAATACGTTTGACATTATTGCAGTGTGGTCGCTTGCTGTTGTGATCTCCCGTCGAAGTAGTCGGTATCGTTGCGTTGTGTGAATTAAACTACTGTCAAGCACATAGTGCTATTACACGTACACTGAGCTGTTGTCAATACCTGTGTCACTGTACAAATTAGGACACGGTAACAGTAAGTACATCTATTAATCTCCACCAGGCACTGTATTAATTGTTTTGTATTTATGGAAATACTTCTATTAATCTCTACTAGGCACTATATTAATTGTTTTGTACTTATGGACTATTTCTATTAATCTCCCCTACGAATTATCCCAGTCTGCTTATTTCCAACGGCTACGTATGGATGCGAAACCTGGACTCTTAATAAGAACATTACTAAACGTATCAATACATTTGAAAACAAGTGTTATAGAAAAAAATATTACGAGTTTCGTGGACTGAACGTAGAACTAACGAATCCATCGCAGGTGAGCTTGGTGTTATACCCGGGACTTTATTGAACTTTGTAAAGAAACAGAAACTAAGTTATTTCGATCATATGAAACGGCATCAGTCTCTAGAGAGACTAGTAATGGAAGGAAAAGTGGAAGGCAGCAGAAGCAGAGGAAGACCTAGTAAACAATGGGGGAAGGACATAGAGGAATGGATGGGAGCAGACGTCTGGCGAGTGGGGAGACTGGCAAACGAAGAGCTGTCTATAGACAATCCATCAGGGCTACAACGTCCAGAAATGGATAAGCAAACTCCCAGGGCACTATATTCATTGTTTTGTACTTATGAAACTACTTATATTAATCTCCACTACGCACCATATTAATTATTTTGTACTTTTGGAAGTACATCTATTAATCTCCACCAGGCACTATATTAATTGTTTAGTACTGATGGAAGTACTTCTATTAATCTCCAGTAGGCACTATATTAATTGTTTTGTATTTATGAAAGTACTTCTATTAATCTCCACTAGGCACTATATTCATTGTTTAGTACTTATGGAACTACGTATGTCAATCTCAACCAGGCACTATATTCATTGTTTTGTACTTATGAAAGTACTTCTATTAATCTCCACTAGGCACTATATTCATTGTTTTGTACTTATGGAACTACGTATGTTAATCTCAACCAGGCACTATATTCATTGTTTTGTACTTATGAAAGTACTTCTATTAATCTCCACTAGGCACTGTATTAATTGTTTGTAATGATGGAACTACTTCTATTAATCTCCACTAGGCAATATATTCATTGTTTCGTTTTGATGGAAGTACTTCTATTAATCTCCACTAGGCACTATATTAATTGTTTTGTACTGATGTAACTACTTCTATTAATCTCCCTTAGGCACTATTTTCATTGTTTTGTATTTATAGAAGTACTTCTATTAATCTCCACTAGGTACAATATTAACTGTTTTGTACCTATAGAAGTCCTACAAATAGCATGGTTCGTGATGTATTTGATTTAAAAAAAATAGGATTTCATAATAAACAGCAAATCTATAGACAACACAAATTGGTTCCTCAAACAATATTTCCAATATTTTCCTAAATTGAATGTATACATGTATTTTCTAAAACACAATCGCAAAAACAGATTCCAAGGCCATGGATAATAGTTCAAATCAGTGGTGCTAAATATATGCTAGATATATCAATATCGATGTTCAACAGACGCCGGTCGAACGTCGCTCATCCCATGCGGGATGGCGAGAACGGATGGATGGTAATTGAAAGATATTTGGAACAGTCTCCGACACCATCGGAACTTCTCCAGATGACACTAATGCCTAGAACAGCACACACTATCCCAGATCCACTATCGTCATACAATATCCGGATGCCAGCGACGCCATCAGACCATCTGCAGAATTCGCCGACGCCATCAGACCATTTGTAGATATGGCCGATATCATCAGACCATCTTCCGCAGATGTCGCAGGCACCATCACCTTCGCCAACGGAACTCTTCCCGATATCATCGACGTCTTCAGAAAGCGACGGCATGTTAAGGATTTCATCGTCTGTCACCAAGAAGTGTTGCGGTGACGTGTGCGTGTCGATGTGTGAAGACCCGTCACTTGATGACAACTCTACCCGCGACAAGTCGCCTCTTGTGTCAATTTGGTCAACCGCGACATCGCTGTTTGCGAGCCTCGTGTCTCGATCTTGGTCAGACTTTACTGGAGTTTCATTTATGTTCTCTTTTTTATATAAGTTGATGCCATTACGGTGTTGGTGTAGACTTGCTTCCAGTGCATGAGCATGATATGCTGAACCTAAGAATGAAACAGCCAGACCTCTACCAGCAATTTGCTGAGGGCTGAGGGTTTCTTCACCATTGCCAAGACGCAAAACCCATTCTCCATGAGCAGCACAATAAAGAACTGAAGATGCGAGGTGGGACCCTTTATCTGAAAGATGAGTGTGTCTTAACAGAATGGTCTGTGGCAGGGCCGGAAGTTGCACGGGTCATTGCGGAGTTTGGGGCTAGAATGCCTTCAAGTAAGGGCTCTGTTCCCAAGCATCACGATCAGAGTCCAAACGAACAGGAGAGGTTTACAGCAGACAGCAAGGCACTCGTCGCAGCATTCAAAGAGGCGGGGAACCCATTTGACGAGGTCAGCGACGAGGTCATCATTCTTGACGCCAAAGAGTTCATGTCAGAGAAGATCGCCCAAAGTATCCTGTGCACCGATGATGAGGGAAATAAACTACATTCAGCTTTTGTGAAGGAGCGCCTGCGACCTTAAACACTCGCCTTCCATGAGCCAATCAAGATGAAGAAAATCCCCCTTCCCAGCAATCGATATGAAAAAACAATGCAAGCTTGTCAATAGCACCAAAGAAGATCTGCATCGACTAGGACATCTCTATGTCTCGTTGCACGTCAGTGAAGGCAATGCCGACCGCCTGTTTGAAGTCGACAATGCTGTCCACCTACCGTCCTTAAGACACGGCAATATGCGAAGTGGCCAAAAGTCTTATCTGTTGTCATGCTTGGAAACAAACTCGCCATCCGTTTTTCGATGAGTTTGATGCAACAACTAACAAGAAGGTGAATCCCTTCACTGAGAAGCATCTGGCAACGGCTAAACGTGTTGATGTCATTTGGAACCGGTATCTATCAATTAGCCTGAAAGCGACGGCCCGAGAAAAAAGGAAGTAGGAATCTGACCGATATTACCAAGTGATGGGAATGGGAAGATGCCGAAGAACAAGAACAGCTATCTGCGCAACGAAACCGATAAAGTTGAGCTGTTCTAGTATCTATCACGAGTGATCGCCCAGTCCGTCTTCCACGAGGGGAAGGCTGTTAATACAACTTGCAATGAAAACGTCCTCCAGAATCCTGCACCATGCAATGACGACCCTGTGATTCGAACGGAGTATCCTCTCAGTCCATGCAACCACGATGAGTTCGATACGAGAGTTATGTTGCAAGCGGCAAATGCAGTGTCACAAGGCTACAAGCGCATACTGATCATAGAAAACAACACTGACATCGTTTTATATCAGTGTCGTTGAGTGTTTCCTAGTCTCACTATAATCTGTGTCCTGCCCGCTGACGGAAGTCAACCAAGCACGACAGCAGGTATTCGCTCAGTCATCTCGCACGTACGTTCGAGTACGTGCCACCAACCTAATAGAGCACGTCAAGAGAGCGACCTACCAAGCTGGATAGGTGCGGAGGCAATCTCTCGTGGACTAACATGTCTTGCCGAGCCCAGACTCTTGCGGGTGGGGTTGAGTGTGAATCTGGTTGGGTGCCTTTCTTGATTTCCCTCCCTCGAGCAGCGAAAGGCCTGGAAGAGGTTGTCAGTTGCGGATGTACAACTAGCTGTACAGGGAGGTGTTCCTGTTACAAGAAGGGTCTTGTGTACATAGCCAGATGCAAATGGGGAGAAAGCTTCCAATTAACAACGTACTACTGAGCTTATTTGAGTCATGCCGTATTAAATGTTGCTCCCGCCTGATTATAGGCTCCACTGATTATTGCTCCACGTCTATAGCTAGAACATTCATATCAGTGATACGAATGTTCCAGCTATACACATGACTCATTTTGTCCACATCCAATTCAATAGTGGGCAACCTATATTAAAAGGGATAGGTCTTGTTTAACACTGTTTTCCGTCATTTCATTGCATTATCTTCAATAAACTTGTGGTTGATCTCAAAACGCCACTGAATGCTGATGTTGATAGCCTCGACATTCATGATTCTGACATGATTGGTTTGATTTTATTAACAATATACGGATTAGAGGTCATCATCTTGACCTTCTTGAATTGACCTTCACTTCATGGAGACAAAAGGAGGCATTTAATTTAGTATAGCATGGTAAGATATAGCATGCGATACATCTATCACAAGAAAATTAGCTTCAATGTCAGTTTTGTTTACCATCATAATTATATTTATTATCAGCAAACACATCATGACCTTGACCTTGGATGATGATCAAACCCTCTTCGATCGATCGGGCATACACAATGCATACCAAACTCATCAAAATTGGCCTATTATTAGATGAGATATGACCATAATTATCTTATAATTGGTGGCGGCTATTTGGGAATTATGCTAATTAGGGGGTGTTAATGAATACCAAAAGGTGTCCTATATCATGATTTCATTAGTACGTATCAAAGGTCACCAAATTTGGTGATTTCTTCCAAACATGAACATTCAAACCACTAAGACAGCAGACTATATTATGCATGAGGGACATGCGATGTGGAGCGAGACAGACAGAATAAGGAACTGAAGATGCGAGGTGGGACCCTTTATCTGAAAGATGTGTGTGTCTTAACAGAGTGGTCTGTGGCAGGGACGGAAGTTGCACGGGTCATCGCGGACTTTGGGGCTGGCATGCCTTCAAGTAAAGGCTTTGTTCCCAAGCATCACGATCCGAGTCCAAACGTACAGGAGATATTTTTAGCAGACAAGAAGGCACTCGTCGCAGCATTCCAAGAGGCGGGGAACCCCTTTGACGAGGTCAGCGACGAGGTCATCATTCTTGACGCCAAAGAGTTCATGTCAGAGAGGATCGCCCAAAGTATCCTGTGCACCGATGATGAGGGAAATCAACTACATTCAGCTTTTGTGAAGGAGCGCCTGCAGCCTTAAACTGTCGTCTTCCATGAGCCAATCAAGATGAAGAATATCCCCCTTCCCAGCAATCGATATAAAAAAACAATGCAAGCTTGTCAATAGCACCAAAGAAGATCTGCACCGACTAGGACATCTCTATGTCTCGTTGCACGTCAGTGAAGGCAATGCCGACCGCCTGTTTAAAGTCGACAATGCTGACCACCCACCGTCCTTATCAAGACAAGGCAATATGCGAAATGGCCAAAAGTCTGATCTGTTGTCATGCTTGGAAACAAACTCGCCATCCGTTTTTCGATGAGGTTGATGCAACAACTAACAAGAAGGTGATTCCCTTCATTGAGAAGCATCTGGCAACGGCTAAACGTGTTGATGTCATTTGGAACCGGTATTTATCAATTAGCCTGAAAGCGACGGCCCGAGAGAAAAAGGGAGTAGGAATCTGACCGATATTACCAAGTGATGGGAATGGGAAGATGCCGAAGAACAAGAACAGCTATCTGCGCAACGAATCCGATAAAGTTGAGCTGTTCCAGTATCTATCACGAGTGATCGCCCAGTCCGTCTTCCACGAGGGGAAGGCTGTTAATACAACTTGCGATGAAAACGTCCTCCAGAATCCTGCACCATGCAATGACGACCCTGTGATTCGAACGGAGTATCCTCTCAGTCCATGCAACCACGATGAGTTCGATACGAGAGTTATGTTGCAAGCGGCAAATGCAGTGTCACAAGGCTACAAGCGCATACTGATCATAGAAAACAACACTGACATCGTTTTATATCAGTGTCGTTGAGAGTTTTCTAGTCTCACTATACTCTGTATCCTGCCCGCTGACGGAAGTCAACCAAGCACGACAGCAGGTATTCGCTCAGTCATCTCGCTCGTACGTTCGAGTACGTGCCACCAACCTGATAAAGCACGTCAAGAGAGCGACCTATCAAGCTGGATAGGTGCGGAGGCAATCTCTCGTGGACTAACATGTCCTGCCGACTCCCGACTCTTGCGGGTGGGGTTGAGTGTGAATCTGGTTGGGTGCCTTTCTTGATTTCCCTCCCTCGAGCAGCGAAAGGCCTGGAAGAGGTTGTCAGTTGCGGATGTAGAACTAGCTGTACAGGGAGGTGTTCCTGTTACAAGAAGGGTCTTGTGTACATAGCCAGATGCAAATGTGGAGAAAGCTCCCAACTAACACAGTACTATTGAACTTAATTGAGTCGTGCCGTATTAAATGTTGCTCCACGCCTGATTATAGGCTCCACTGAGTATTGCTCCACGTCTATAGCTAGAACATTCATATCAGTGATATGAATGTTCCAGCTATAGACTTGATTCATTTTGTCCACATCCAATTCAATAGTGGGCAACCTTTATTAAAATAGATAGTTCTTGTTTAACACTGTTTTCCGTCATTTCATTGCATTATCTTCAATAAACTTGTGGTTGATCTCAAAACGCCACTGAATGCTAGTGTTGATAGCTTCGACATTCATGATTCTGACATGATTGGTTTGATTTTATTAACAATATACGGATTAGAGGTCATCATCTTGACCTTCTTGAATTGACCTTCACTTCATGGAGACAAAAGGAGGCGTTTAATTTAGTATAGCATGGTAAGATATAGCATGCGATACATCTATCACAAGAAAATTAGCTCCAATGTCAGTTTTGTTTAGCATAATAATTATAGCTATTATCAGCAATATACCTCATGACCTTGACTTTGGATGATGATGAAACCCTCTTCGATCGATCGGGCATACACAAAACTATCACAATGCATACCAAACTCATCAAAACTGGCCTATTTTTAGCTGAGATATGACCATAATTATCCTATAATTGGTGGCGGCTATTTGGGAATTATGCTAATTAGGGGGTGTTAATGAATACCAAAAGGTGTCCTATATCATGATTTCATTAGTACGTATCAAAGGTCACCAAATTTGGTGATTTCTTCCAAACACGAACATTCAAACTATGAAGACAGCAGACTATACTTGCGAAGTGGAGCGAGACAGACCGAGTATAGAGAATGGAGATGAAGTAACGAGGACGCCGGAAAAGTTGATATTATATAGCGTATGGCGTAAATTGATTCAGTGGAATTTTTTTTTAAATGAACGATTTCAGAATGCAACTTTTGGAAGACTCAAAGAGCAGACAAATGGAGACACTTATAAGTTAATCGTAACCAAACACGTCAAACAAATTAATCGGAAATCACGCTGATCACCTCATTGCCAGGATATAAAAATCTAGAAGTAATGGGAGGCACATACCACGTATTGCCTCATTGTAGCTACGGGCTTACGGCCTGACTTCTCTGTTACTATTGACAGTGTTATTGTTGATCAATCATTTTCTAAAAATAATACTGTAGTGTTTCATTGTGTGGGCTATGACTTTCCTAAACAGACAATACAATTGTTTTCTCAACAGTTTAATTGTCTACAACATGAAAACTTCATTCACAAATAAAACAACTTCCAACATGGACGTACTAAAATTCATAGCGGGTTCATAAGTGTAATGAAGCACGATGTAAATATGATCAAATACTTATATATTTACAGCAATGAAACCACACTTTTGTTTTTAATGTTGATTTTACACCAGGTCACATTTTAATTTCATACTACTACATACTAATATCTGAGAAGTTTAATATCTACAGTGACAACTTTGTACAGTAAGTAAACTTATGACTGCGGAGGTGCCAACTTGCTCCCATGTAATTGCACAAACATGCGGTAGATCTACTGTGAATATGCAGGAAGCAACTAACTTCGATGTTGCATCATGGGAAGACAGTTGCCCTTTGAGAATAAGCACATAACATTATTATAGGGTATTATTACTTAATTCTAGAGCACTTTTTATGTGTAATCTTTGTTTTTCAAAATATTAGGATTAGGAACATGTGCATAAATTGTGGGTTGGCGGTATATTTTATGGAAACGCATAGGCCAGTAGTTTCAGTAAAATCGAAGAAAAAGCAGTAGTTATTTTGCTAAAGAGATAGACTTGGCATCACTGACACTGAGAAATGTGTTCAGTATAGCTTAGAGGTAGGTTTCTGGGCTAGAAACAAATGGCATAAATATAGCTATGCACAGTCATGTAGCTGTTAAAATGTGTCTGCAAACATTCCCAAAAATAACTACAGCCAGAAAATGCATCAAACAAAAATAACTACATTTTCGAAACTATTATTAAATTCAGTAAAAACACTTCACTTGTTTCTAAATGCATTTGTTCGTCTCTCAGAGCTCAGCATAATGTTTGCCAACATCGTATCACTTGGCATCGGTAAATGAGCACAGAAATTCAACAACAAAACCAGTTGTCAAGTAAACGTATTCGGAGACCTCATTACCAACGTCTACCTGCAATATACTGTCAATTATTTATCTGGGTGCCAACGTCATAATGCCCGCTCACTATCCCCTATGAGATCGTTACCTTGTCGTGGTGGGGTAGCTTGCGTGCCTCCTTGACCTACGCTGTTGGGAGTCTTAATTGTACTCCTGGTAGGGTCACCTATACCGGATTGGTTAAGGGGTAGAGGTTAGACTAAAATCGATCTCCTGGCACTCCAGGTTGGGGGTTGAGCGTAGGGTTAACAACTCTACCTCGTAAAAAACAGCTTGTTACAGAAACTCGTAAAAGAAAATCAACAGATCCCAGCCACCAAGGAGGCTTGAGGCACCAAACCGGTATGACCGATGCTAGTGAAAGCCGCAAGGAAGCTAGTAGCGCAAGGACACGCCTATTGGATGCAAAAACCTCCAAATTGGGACCTGGAATTTTAGGACAATGTTCGATACTGCAAAAACAGCACAAATTATAAGTGAGATGAAATCATACAAGATACACATCCTTGGAATCATTGAGGCCAGATGGACAGGTTTTGGGAGACATATCACCCCGACAGGAGAGACAATCTTGTTCTCTGGCAGAGACGACAACGACATATTGCAGGAGTGGCTCTAATACTCAAGAAAGGAATTGGAAAGACATTGATAGAATGGAAACCAGTCAGTGCTAGACTACTGAGAGCCAGGTTCTTTTGCAAGCACAGCAAACTTACAATTATCCAATGCTACTCACCAACCAATGATGCAGAACCGGATGAGAAAGAGCCTTCTATAGCATGCTGCATGCAAAGAAGGAGAGAGTGCCTGCACATGACGTTTTGATCATCATGGGCGACCTCAATGCAAAGGTTGGATCTGACAATATCGGAAGAGAACGAATCATAGGCAGTCAAGGCTGTGGTACCATAAATGAGAATGGTGAGATGCTATGTGACTTGTGTGGCTTGAACAGTATGGTGATAGGAGGAACCCTGTTCTCACACAAAGATATCCACAAACTGACCTCGATTTCCCCAAATGCACGGTACCAAGACCAAATCGACCACATTATGATCAACAACAAATGGCGACGATCATTACTAGTTGGCTGTGTAAAAAGAGGTGCCGACGTTGGCAGTGATCATCATCTACTTCAGGCAACAGTCAAGCTGAAGCTCAGAAAAACAAGTATCTGTAAATAGACAGGCCAGAACGATTTAATGTACACCTGCTAAACAATACAAAGCTAGAGCTTTCACTGTTAAGCTACAAAACAGATTTGGAAGAAGAAACAGATGCATCTGACCAAGTACAAGAGAAGTGGGAAATCATCAAGAAAGCATACTATCAAACCAGGAAAGCGACACTGGGCATTAAAACCTGACAGCTCAGAGAGTGGATCAGTACGGAAAGATGGGAGTGCATACAAGAGAGAAAGCAACTGAAAATCGTAATTGGACAAACCAAATCTGAAAGACTGAAAGAAAGATTGCGAATACAATACAGCGAGGTGAACAAACAAAAGTCAGCTAGAAGTGACAAAAGAAACCATTTAGAAGAACTTGCAAACAAAGCTGAAACAGCCGCTTGTAGGCATGAGATGAGCACTGTGTACACGATAACTAAACAGATGTGTGGAAACACCAACTACAAGGTCAACCCTCCAGTCATGGACAAAGACGGACGGCTGTTGACCAATGATGAGGAACAAGAAAGAAGATGGATAGACCACTTCAATGAAATACTTAACAGAACAGACCCACAATACCCAACAGACATCCAGCCTGCAGAAAGAGACCTAGAATTAGAAGTGACCCCACCAACGAAGGCTGAAATTAAAGCAGCAATAGCCACACTGGAGAACAACAAAGCTCCAGGAACAGATGCATTATGTGCAGAAGTTTTTAAGACAGACCCAGAAAATGGAAATAAACTGGATATTGAAAGATAGGATTCATTTATGCCAAAATCACAAAATTGATGGGACATGACCGAGATAGTTATATTTGTCTTATGTGCAGAATAGGCCTAGGCCTGTGTAATGCCTGGTTCACTGTGGCAGGTCATGCATTATTACAGCCCTTGTGGATCTTGTAAAGATTCTTACACAAAGGTACAATAAGACAGGCTCGCATAGTTCTTGGGATGAATCGAGTGAACGCCACGCCAGCTGCAGACCCTGAAACATTACATGGGTTTCTTTCACTTTCTAATAGTGCACAATGTTTAATATCCTACATTCAATGTTGTTTCATGCTCTACTAACACTGTGTATCAGAATTTAGAATATTTTCTGAGGCAAACATGGTACATGTTGGCACGAGAAGGGACTGTTGGTAGCTAATTGAGATTGTAGTAGAGCTCTGCTGTATAGTGCGGCATTAATAAAAGTAACAAACATTTCATCACGAATCTCAGAGTAAACAGTGTGACTCAAAAGTAGTGAAAAATCTCAAGAAGAAAAAGAGCTGTGAGGAGAGGAGCGAACAATTCTTAAAGAAGGTGGAAGAAAGAATAAATGAAACAGAAAAAGAACTTGGATCGAAAGTTGACAAGAAAAGAGTGAGAAAAGTTATCTCAGAATCCAAGGTAGAGCCCAAAATTAGCCCAAACAAAGTTAACCATTTGCCCAACTGATTTCAAAGAAGTGGTACGTACAACTACACGTGAAAGAGCAAAACACTGAAACAAAAGAAAGAGAAAAAAGACTTAAGAATGTAGTCATCTTCAACCTGCCAGAATTAACATCACAACTAAAAACCACAAGGCAACAACATTTCTAGGAACAAATCCTAGAAATATGCACAGAAATAGACAATGATTTCACAGACACTGACATATGTCAGAAATCCGGCGGCTCGGGGAAGCCAAAGAAAACGCAAACACCCCAGACCCGTACTGATTATGTACAGTAAGACACATTGAAAAAATGCACCCTTCTTCAAAAGTTCCATCACATCAAGGACAATGATAAGTTAAAAAATAAAAATAAATACCACAACAAAACCAAACAAGAGAATAATCCAAAAAGCTCTATGAAGAAGCAAAGAGACAGGAAACAGCAGATGAGTCGGGAGAATACCTGTACAGAGTCAGGGGTCCACCATGAGAGAGGAGAATAAAAAAGATAAGGAAAAGCCAATCAAGATTACACATGCACCTAGAACAACAGATGGGAAAACGAACGTAAACAAAGATAACCTTAATGAGATTGGCAACATTCAGTGATTTATACCAATGCTGACCAACTAAGGAACAAACAAAATGAATTTGAACAAAGAAAGATCTAAAACCTCATATAATAGCAATTAATGAGGTAAAACCCCAAAACCTCAAATGTTCTGTAACCACACCAGAATTGTCCTTAGAAGGTTACATGTTATTATAATTTTGTTTAGAAAATAACGAAGGTAGAGGTATTATAATATACATGTTAAATTCACTGCATGCAGAACACATAAACCTGGTCACAACTTTCAAAGAATGCATATTTATATAAATCAAACTTAAGAATAAAAACAAACTTCTATTTGGATGCATCTACAGAAACGATGGGGGAACTGAAGAAAATAACATATAATTTCTAAATATGATTATATCAATATCACAACTTAAATACTCTCACATCGTAATTACTGGAGACTTCAACCTCCCAGACATAAGTTGGAATCATTGGACGACCAAATCAAATAACCCCAACAACTTAAACTTTTAATTTGTGGAATGCCTTGGTGAGTACCTTAGCTCTCTGGACAAAAGTGACCATTGTGTAATCAAATTCAGTATTGTGTGCAACTTTATAACAAGTAACTATACTAAGAAAAGGAAGCTGTACAATATGGCAAGCTATAATGCAATGAGGATAGAATGTTCAAATATTAACTGGGAAGAGAAATGTAAAGACTGTAAGGATAATGTTAATGATCAATGGGAAATCTTCAAAACAGTACTAAACTCATTCGAAGATTAATATGCGCCAATGGCTATTAGTTACTATTCCATGATTGTTGTTCAATGGTAATATTGTCGTGACCCCTAGTTTCCGGGTCACGGCCTCGTATGTTTGGATACTTCCTGTTGTGAGTTGCAGTTTTGTGTTCTCTTATTAAAACACTGTTTTAGTTAAGCATACGTACTAGTGTTTGTTTGTGTGACTCGAAGTGTGCATTTGATCACCTAATGGCGTGGTGGCAGCGCTCACAACGAACCCGCTCACCAAAACGGGCGCAATAAAAGCAGATACACATTGACAGTCCGCCGACCTCACGGCGCAAACAGCTAGCCGAAACGGCTCTGTATCACTAGCAGGTGTGGTAACAACATGGCTAACAACATGCAACGCGCACCGAGACAGTGGTGCCTCACAAAAACGGAAACGGTCAACACATTTGAGAACTGGCGCCAGAACCTCGTCTACACCCTCTCACTCGACCCAAACTTCGCCCAGTTTATCGCCACTGACGCTAAATGGGAGAAGCGATGTGCAGCACATCCAAACCGCGGCTTCACCGACGAGAATGATCATACAGCCATTCAGCAAGCCTACATGCTCGATCTAATGTTAGGCCAAATAGCGAACTATTGCCCAGTCATATCGCGCAACACGATCGCCAAAAACTCAACCAGTTTATCCGGTATCTGGCAAACTATCCGACTGCACTATGGGTTCCAGTCTACAGGGGCCCATTTCCTGGACTTTGCTGATATCCACCTACAAGCTGACGAACGCCCCGAAGACTTGTATCAGCGCCTAGTGGCCTTCGTTGAAGACAACATGCTACAAGAGGGAAGTGTCATTCTGCACCACGGTGACGTCATACACGTTGACGAAGAAATGTCTCCTTCCCTAGAGAACATGGTAGTACTGACCTGGTTACGACTTATCAACCCCGCACTGCCTAAGCTCATAAAGCAACGATATGGCACAGAGCTGAGGTCAAGAACACTAGCATCGATCAAGCCAGAAATATCACAGGCACTCGAATCACTACTAGACGAGATTGCGTCTGCTGACACCGCAAAGGTTATGCGCACCGAGACTAGGCCTAACCTACGCGGACAAAGACCAGCGTTCTCAAGACGACAACCGGCACCATCTAACAACCCTAGGCGTCCCACGAGCGTGAAGACTTGCCCTCTTTGCAAACAAGTAGGCCGCAGTGATGTACACCACTTCCTCAGCGAGTGCTCGTACCTTCCGGAACAAGATCGCCGCTACATGGCTAAGGTACGACAAGTCAGTGATATCATCGACGGAGTCGATGAAGGCGACGACGATACCTACGAAGTTTATGACGAACGCCCCGTAAACACCACTACCGTGCAACGTATCGATGTACGACAATCGCCTTACCTCGACGCGTTCCACGACCATCACGCCGTTCGAGTGACGATCGATAGCGGTGCAACGGGCAATATGATCCGTCATGACACGGCAGTGAGATTGGGGTGTACTATCAAGAACTCTTCCCAATCGGCTCACCAAGCTGACGGATCATCGCCTCTAACCATAGTTGGCGAAATTACCATATCACTCGCCCGCAAAAATAAATCATTCCAGTTCTGTGGACTAGTGGTACAGAATCTGGATGTCGAGATGCTGGCCGGGACACCATTTATGGAAGTCAACGACATTACCATCCGTCCCGCCAAACGAACCATCACCCTCGCAGATGGCACCACGTACACATATGGTACAACACAGAGGGCCCTCAACAGGCATGCAGTCCGCCGTGCCCACATACTGCGAGCACCACCAACCAACATCACTGTGTGGCCAGGCGACTTCGTGGAAGTCGACCTGCCTTCAGACGCGTATATCGCAGACGCCACATTCGCTCTGGAACCACGTCACGATACCACCGGCAACAAAGGAGTACACGAGAACGATGTGTGGCCACAACCTTCACTAATCACCAGCGTAGAAGGTGTATTGCGCATACCAAATCTCACGAACTCCACTCGCACACTGAAAAGAAACGAACACTTTTGCCAAATCAGAGAAGTGTTCGTACCCGACAAGGCAACATCCATACCAGACAGTCAATGCACCAGCGTAGCCGTAAGCATACGCACACGCAGCTCGAATGCTACTGCCATCAAACACTCAACAGCGGTCACCATCGATCCTGATCACGCGCTCTCCCCCGACGAACGAGCGGCATTCCGATCGATCGTGGAAGAGTATGACGACGTATTCGACCCAAGCTACAGTGGATACAATGGTCACGTGGGACCATTCAAAGCTGTTGTCAACATGGGCCCAGTACAACCGCCCCAACGTAAAGGACGCCTACCCCAATACGCACGAAACCAGCTCGTAGAACTCCAAAACAAGTTCGATGAACTCGAGACGATGGGCGTGTTCGTCCGGCCTGAGGATGTACCGGTCAACGTCGAGTACCTCAACCCGTCATTCCTGATAAAGAAGCAAAGCGGAGGACACCGACTCGTCACTGCCTTCACTGACGTAGGCCGCTATAGCAAGCCGCAGCCTTCATTGATGCCTGATGTCGACAACACCCTACGAAAAATCGCACAATGGAGGTACATAGCGACTACCGATATGTCCAATGCGTTCTACCAAATCCCTCTATCGCGTGAATCAATGAAGTACTGCGGAGTAGTCACTCCGTTCCGCGGTGTACGCGTATACGCTCGCTCAGCGATGGGCATGCCCGGGTCCGAAACCGCACTCGAAGAGCTGTTGTGCCGCGTACTGGGAGATCTACTCGAAGAAGGTGTCGTCGCCAAACTGGCAGACGATATATATTGTGGAGGAAACACCATCGCCGAACTCCAACAGAACGTAAGACGATTGCTCCAAAGCTTCGCCAACAGCGGGTTGCGCCTGTCCGCTGCCAAAACAACGATGTGCCCTACTACGACCACGATACTTGGCTGGGTGTGGAACCTCGGCTCCATCCATGCAAGCCAACATCGCATCGCCACCCTAGCCAGCTGCGACGCTCCACTCACAGTCAAAGCGATGCGAGCATTCGTCGGAGCCTACAAAATGCTAGCACGCGTCATACCAGGATGCTCCGCCTTGCTTGCCCCGTTCGACGAAGTAACGGGTGGCAAACAGTCAAGTGATCGCGTCACATGGACCGATGCATTAAGAGAAGCCTTCAAACACGCACAAACCAGTCTTCAGACTAACAAGGCTATCACATTACCTCGGCCAAGTGACGAACTATGGCTAGTGACGGACGGCGCTGTCAAACAGTGCGGTCTAGGAGCCACCTTGTACGTGATGCGCAATGGCAAATTGATGCTGGCCGGATTCTTCAGCGCAAAACTCCGCGGACGACAGATCTCCTGGTTGCCATGCGAAGTAGAAGCACTATCCATCGCAGCCGCTATCAGACATTTCAGCCCGTATATCGTACAGTCAGCGCACAACACAGCGATACTCACAGACAGCAAGCCTTGCGTACAAGCCCACGAGAAGCTTTGTCGCGGTGAATTCTCCGTCAGCCCGCGCGTATCGACATTCCTATCAGTCGTCAGTCGGTACCAGGCAACTATTCGCCATCTCGCCGGTTCAGCTAATGTTCCATCAGACTTCGCGAGTCGCAACGCACCCACATGCCGGGAACAACAGTGCCAAGTGTGCTCCTATATACGACAGACTGAAGAGTCAGTCGTGATGCAACGCGTTACAACAGACGACATAACATCTGGGAAAGCTCGACTTCCGTTCACCAATCGTTCAGCATGGCTCGGCATTCAAGCAGACTGCCAAGACTTGCGAAGGACTCATTCACACCTTACACAAGGAACACGACCATCCAAAAAGGTGACAAACGCGAAAGACGTCAAAAGATACCTTAACGTCGCATCAATCGCTCGTGACGGTCTACTGGTCGTACAACGTAACGACCCACTGAGTCCTACACGAGAGTGCATCATCGTACCGCGAAAAGTCCTAGACGGACTAGTAACGGCCCTGCATATCCAACTGGATCACCCGTCTTCGTACCAGCTAAAGCAAGTCATGCATCGCTATGTATTCGCTCTCGACCTCGACAAGTCTGTCGAGTCCACCTCGCGCAGCTGTCATCACTGTACGTCGTTACGGAACACCCCAAACCTAACTATCGCGCAATCTACCAACGATCCCCCAGAAGTAGTGGGTATCTCATATGCAGCCGACATCATCAAACGAGAAAGACAACTGATCTTGGTGCTACGCGAGTGTGTAACATCATACACGGTAACATGCTTCGTCAACGACGAACGACGCGACACGTTACGGGACTCCATCATTCAACTCTGCATCGGCCTCCGACCGCTTGATGGACCTCCTGCCGTAATACGCACAGACCCAGCTCCTGGATTCGCAGCTCTCGTCAACGACGCACTGTTGAACAAGTATCGACTCACCATCGAACTAGGACGGGTCAAAAACATCAACAAAAACCCTGTGGCCGAAAAAGCCATTCGGGAACTCGAGGGTGAAATTTTACACCAACAACCAACAGGCGGCGCCATCACGCAGGTGCTACTGTCTGTCGCTACTGCCAACCTCAACGCCCGAGTACGAAACAGAGGAATGTCAGCTCGTGAGCTGTGGACCCAGCGTGACCAATTCACCAACGAACAATTACCGCTGAACGACTATAGCATCATTCAACAACAGCATGCCTCGCGCAACGCTAACCACGAACACAGTCAAATATCGAAGTCTCCTCGCGGTTCAGTACCCAGACCCCAACATATCGACATTGGCGACATCGTGTACTTGTACTCAGACAAGAGTAAACTACGCTCCAGGTGTCGGTATCTCGTAGTGAGCACAGAAGGAGAATGGATCAACATCAGCAAGTTCGCCGGTAACCAGTTGCGTGCCACGTCATACAGAGTGAAGCGAACAGAGTGCTACAAGGTGGCAGCTGAAGCTACCCACGATCTTCCAGTGTCGTACCAGTATGACGAACTAACACCCGCAGATGACCCAGCTCCTCCAGAGAAACCTCCAGACGTACCAGTTCAACTCTCGTACCCTCCAGTCACAGCAGCTCAGCCCGTAGAACCATCAACAGCCGAGTCTCATCGACAAGAAACGGCGACAGTCAACAACGAATCGACAATGTCATACGAGCCAGATCAACATAGCTGTCCGCCCGAGGAACCTCCGAGACGCTCTACAAGAACTCGGAAGCCTCCTGAGTATCTGAAAGACTTCATCTCATGAACCTTTATCTCTATAATCATTATTGTATGTCTATATGATAGCTATCTCATAGTAGCATACATAATTATGAGAAGAAAGAAGTCACGCCAATGGCTATTAGTTACTATTCCATGATTGTTGTTCAATGGTAATATTGTCGTGACCCCTAGTTTCCGGGTCACGGCCTCGTACGTTTGGATACTTCCTGTTGTGAGTTGCAGTTTTGTGTTCTCTTATTAAAACACTGTTCTAGTTACGCATACGTACTAGTGTTTGTTTGTGTGACTCGAAGTGTGCATTTGATCACCTAATGGCGATGTACCTCAAAAAGTAGTTCCAAATAATAGAAAAGGAACCTTCCCCCGGATGCTAATAAAAGAAAACTAATTGTGGGCAAGATACATGGAAACAAGGGATGGGACAAAATATCTAGAGTATTGTAAAGGTAGAAATAAAATCCGAGCTCTAACCAGAAAGCTCCAAAAGGAGTTAGCATCGCAGACCAAAAAAATAAAATGTCTTTTGGAAATATTATAAATAAAAAACTACAATTAAACAAGGAATTGTGGAACTGAACATAGGCCACAAACCCAAAATCTCAAACAACAAATGAAGATGGAGAAAAAGCAAATATTCTTACCGACAACTTCTCCAGTGTATTCACCAAAGAACAGTCAGGGCCTATACCAACCATACCTAACGTAAACAATAAACACGCGATGGACAAACTGAAAGTAACTGAAAATATAATATTACTGACGTTAAAACAACTTAATATAAGCAAATCACCTGGCTCAGATGGAATAGGCGCCAGGCTACTAAATGAGTTGTCTGAAAGTATTTGTCAGCCCTTAAAACAAAAATTTGAAACGTCGATTAAAACGTCCTGCATTCCCGATGACTGGAAAGAGACTAAAATATCAGCAATTTATAAAAGAGGAAACAAGAAAATAGCTAGTAACTACTGCCCAATAAGTTTAACTAGCATAGTTTGTAAAGGTATGGAACAAAATATTAGAAACCATATTATAAACTACATGAACGTCAATAACCTATTCAGTCAAAAACAATATGGATTTATATCTGGCCGATCAACAGTTCTACAACTAATCAAAATAATAGACGACTGGACTAATGAAATGGATAAGGGCAACCACATTGATGTTATATATACTGATTTACAAAAAGGCTTTGACACTGTGCCACATAAAAGACTAGCTTCAACATTTCAGAAGAACTGATTAACTGGATAGAATCAGTCATCACAGGTAGAAAACAAAACGTTTCAGTAAATGGAGATGAGTCTAGCTGGGAAAGGGTGATATCAGGGATACCCCAGGGTTCCGTCTTAGGACCCCTATTTTTTGTTCTATATATTAATGACCTCCCAGATCTAACAAATTAAAATAAATTTCTATTTGTCGATGACGGATGACATAAAGATATTTAGAACCAAAACAAATAAAGATGACCAGGATATTTTATGATTTAAGCATCCTTGAACAATAACGATCTTACTAATCATGTTGATTCATGTGAAATGTCATTGTATGCTTATGATTCCAAATTGTTTAAAGAAATTACGTCGGTGACCGATTGTCAGTTGGTGCAGAAGGATCTGTCTTTGGTGTGAGACATGGCACCTTAAACTTAACGTTGAGAAATGTTGCATAATGTCATTCACTAACAAAAAGAAACGTATATCCTACGACTACACGATTTTAAGCCAGTCTCTGCCCAAGGTCACCGCTGTCAAAGATCTCGGTATCACATTGACCGACAGTTTGACTTTTAAAGATCATATTAATCGTTGTGTTTGTAAAGCTTTTAAGATAAGTGGTTTTATTAAGCGCGTTTGCACAACATTTACCGATGTACAGGCTTTGCGATCCTTGTATATATCTCTAGTCAGAAGCCAGTTGGAGTATTGCCAGTTGGAGTATCAAAAGAAATTAATTAAATATCTATGTTACAAATCCTAAATACAGTACTCCTCTGACAGTTATCCTGAGCTTTGCCATCATTTTAGACTACCTTCCCTTCAACATCGTAGGCAAGTTGCAGATCTTATGTTTTTATACAAGTGTGTGCACACCCAACTAGACTCGTCGTATCTGGTAGGGGCTAGCCAATTTCACTGTCCTTCACGATCTCTACGAAACTACATCCCTTTTAGAGTTTCCAATAGCAGAATCAACATTAGAAAAAAAAGTTTTTTGAATAGATGTATGACTACTTTCAACACATTGTATTTAAATGATCCAACTTGTGATATATATTCAGGTGCTGAACCATTTAGATACTCACTTCAAAGACATTTATATGTATAACAAATGTTTGCCTGGTATATTTGATGCTGATATTGTGTGGTTTTTATGTCCTTATTGTTTGTATTAGTCTATTATTGTTTTATTATGTATATGTACTGTTTCGGTTATCAGTCCTGTTACTGGGTCCACTGGACCTGTTGGAAACTGAATAAATACAATACAATACAATGGCGCGACAAGTGGTTATTATAATTCCATCCCAATAAATGTCTACACATGGAAATTGGAAAAAATAATATAGGAGAAAATAAATACTTCACGGCAACAAATGTTAAATATGCTCTTGTCACCAGAGATAAACACAAAGATTTAGGAGTAATTATTGATTCAAAACTTTCATATGACAATCACATCAACCCAGTGGTCAATAAAGCAACCAAAATTACAAAAAAATCTGAAAAACTTTTCAATTCTTAGACATACACACTTTCTTGCCACTATATAAGACTATGGTTAGATCCCACCTATATTATGCAATAACAATATGGTATCTATATAAGATTAAACATAAAATAGCCATAGAAAATGTCCACAGAAGAGCCACAAAAGAAACTACCTGGTATGAGGGACTTATTATATATTGAAAGACTGAAATTACCCACACTGGCATATCGTAGATTAAGAGGAGACATGATTGAAGTCTATAAAATAATGCATAACCTATATGATAAAAAATCTGCACCAAACCTCCTTAAATGGGAGGATATGGCATTACGATCCGATAACAGAGGACACTCCCTCAAAATATTCAACCAAAGAGCTAAACTAAACGTAAGAAAAAATGCTTAGAGTAGCTGAGCCGTGGAAAAGTTTACCTGATTCGGTAATACAAGCTAGATCTTTAAATTCATTTGAAAACCGCCTTGACAAATTCTGGTCAACCCAGGAGACACTATACAACTATGACGTCCCATTAACATGAAAAACTGGAACCAGAAAATACAAACTTTTAATACTCGAAGATCTGATCATTGACATTGAGGAACAAAGAGGATTTCCTGCAATCAGAACAGTCCTAAGGCTACGCCTAAGGTATCCGAAGGTATTACTAGAACCTAATACAAGGTGTATATTGATTTAGTTATTTCCTGATATATATTTTATTGCTGTATTTATGTTAAATTATTCTTCGAATTATTCTTAATACATTATTATTATTATATTGATTACTGTTTGAAATTGTACACTATTTTATGTATTTTAATATGCTATGTAGCACCATAAACAAATCTGGATCTGATTATAGTGTATATCAAATAAAATATATCATTATTATCAGTTAGTTATCACAAATTTCCACAAAACGGCCAAACCAGTACGATATTGAACAACCACCCGGCGGCCCCAGCCGGCAGGGGCTCAGGTTTCGAAACCAGCGTGGTTCGATTCTTCACCCGGCTGGAACACTACTTTAAGTTTAGACGTCGGCACTTGTGTAGAATCAAAGCCAAACTAATGTGTATCTTAGTAATTATGTATATATGTCATTTATTTTCCCTCTAGGCATCCTATGCAAATGAAATACGCTGCTATGGTTTTGGGGTTATCTGAGGGGGAGGCTATGTCTATTTAACAAGATTTAACAAGATTGCCATCCAGATAATTAACTCTAGATGGCAGGTGGACAAGGAAGCCCTTTGGCTTATCAAGAGTCCAACCCTTTTATCTACATATATCCAGCCCTTCTGAAGTATGTGTCGATTTTATTTTTAAACATATTCACACTACTAGCACCCACACAATCATCAGATAACCTGTTCCATTCATTCACAGTCCTTTGTGAAAATGAGAACTTTCTCACGTCTAATCTACACTGCTCCTTTACTAATGTAACTTCATGTCCTCTAGTCTTTCTATCTTTCTTAACTGAAAAAAACATATTTCTATCAATATTTTCATAACCATTCAATATTTTAAACACTTCTATCTGATCTCCTCTCAATCTCCTGGTCTCTAGTGTTGTTAAACCACATTCTTTTAGGCGTTTTTCATAACTAAGATCCCTCAGTTTTGGTATCATTTTAGTCGCTCTCCTCTGTACTCTTTCTAGCATATCTATGTCCTTCTTGCGGTATGGCCTCCACGCTTGTATACAATATTCTAAATGAGGCCTAACTATTGTTTTGTACAGCGGTATTATTAGTTCTTTTTCTTTATATGCTATATTTCGCCTAATCAATCCAAGGATTTGATTTCCTTTTGAAGCTGCAATTCCACACTGCTCTGAAACCTTCATGTCAGCACTAATTGTCAGCCCTAAGTCTTTTTCTTTTACAGTAGTACTTAGTACAGTTCCCCCATTGTATATTCTACATATTCGTTCCCATGTCCTGTGTGGAGGCATTTACATTTCCCAAAATTGAACAACATTTGCCACTTTTCAGACCATTTGATCAGCCTGTCAAGATCATCTTGTAAATGCTGTCTATCACCATCACTTTTAATCCTTCTAAACACTTTTGTATCATCTGCAAATTTCAACACCTTGCTAGCTATATCATCGTCCAAATCGTTTTATATATTAAGAATAATATAGGTCCCAGTACTGATCCCTGTGGAACCCCACTCAAAACTGATTTCCAGTTTGAAGCCTCCCCATCAACAACTACCCGTTGTCTTCTGTCAATCAGCCATTTTTCTATCCAGTTAATTATACCATTTCCTATGCCATGGGCTTTTAGTTTAAGCAGTAATCTCTGATGTGGCACTTTGTCGAAAGCTTTTTGAAAATCTAAGTAGATGATATCTACTGGTGATCCATCATCTACCCACTTAGTGATATCTTCCAAAAAACATAACATATTTGTTAAGCATGACCTCGCTTTTAGAAACCCATGTTGAGATGGGTTTATCAAGTTATGTTTAACAAGAAAATCCACCATGTGATCTTTAATTAGTCTTTCTAATAAATTACAAATCACTGATGTTAAACTCACTGGTCTATAGTTCTCTGACTTGTTTCTCGAACCTTTTTTAAATAACGGTATAATGTTTGCTTCTTTCCATTCTAAAGGAACCACTCCCTCTTCTAATGACAAGTTGAAAACTGTTGCAAGCGGTATGCTAATTTGTTCTACAATTTCCACTAGTAGTTTGGGTGGAATACCATCCACTCCAGGTGATTTATTTTCCTTCATAGCCCTAATTTTCTTAGCTATCATTTCTGGGGTTACAATTAACTGTCTTAAATAGTCTGATTCTGCCCCCTATTAGCCATAATTAATTTTAAACTACTCATATATTGTTTAATTTAAAGAAATTAAGGTGACAAGGTCTCTGCCTGAATAATAAAATCCAATTAAACAAATTGTATTTACTACAATATTTATTATTTATTACAATATAATACATAGAAAAAATATTCATAAAACTGTGTTTAAGACTTAACTTTGTGCATCGCACAATTACAACATCAACATTCATCACACTGTCACACCACATAAGCACAACACCAATGTATATGTATGTAGATGTTAACACTTGGACTGTCAGGTGGACGTTAAGTCTACCCGGGCCTCGGCTGCTTCTTTCTCCAGTTCTGATGGTCCTACAGTTGGTCAGAGGGGATGCCCATTCCTGTCAGTTTTAAACGTTTTTGTGCACGTTCATGTCTTTCTATCTTATGGACATCATCAGCTCTACTCTTTTTATATGCGAATACCGATGGCACAAAGTCGGGGCTGTTTGAATCAATTGAGCATTTCCCTGAAAAATTTTGAAATGAATCTGAAACAATACAAAAAACTAACGCACAGTATTTGCTATTAAAGAAAACAAGTTAAATTAGATTGATTGTACACATGTTTAACTATACACCTATGTCTGACATTAAATAATATTATTTTTAATATGAAATAATCAAGTTATACACAAGCAAAAGTTTGCCGTGACAGTAAAATGTAGGCCAAACTAATTGTCCGACTTGATTAAGGGTGGGGGTGGGAAGGAGGAATAGAGGATGGAGTCGGTTTTCAATGCACATGATTTTGGGTATGCCATGCAATTTTCAAAAAACAAAATGTTATTAATAATATTACAAGTTACCGTCACGCATTCGCATATTAACATGTTACCAATGTTAATGGACAAACTGTGGTCACATTCCAGTGAACAGTAGTTCTGGGGTGGATTTCAAATTAGAGTATCACCTAATTAGTCCCACCCACCTCACACACCCAAATAAATTACGATAGCTCCCGTACTTGACACAACATGTGCACTGTATAACCTTGCACTGGCATTGCATGCTGACGAGTTTGTCCGTAAAATCGCTTCTCCGTATGGCATTAAGTCATAATTGACGTTTGTTTTGTGAAAAGGGTGTGTGGCTTTGGGTATTCTGTAACATTCTAAGTGTGGATGTGTGTTTGAGCGATTCTCATACCCGACAGCACAACACGAAGATGGCATGACGACTCAAGCTAACACACCACTGCCTTGCAGGTGAATTTAATTTATGCGCGCGTCATCAGGAAACCCGTCTATAGGGGGACAGTTAAGTTTTACACATTCATATAAACTATAATTATGTTAATACACTAACTTTGAGGCATTGGGTCTGATATACTACCTGGCGATGTGTTCATTTTTAATTTGTAATAATGTCATACTGTCTTTCTACTCTAGAGGGTCTTTCTCCAACCTGAGATAATTGAGTGATGGCAACTTCTCCAGATGGCACCACTGCAAACGTGTATATGTATGCTAAATGCTTTGGTATGCTGTGGTTAATAATAAATGTTTGTCTTTGGTTTATTGCTCCATGGCTGGGAATAAATTAGGGAGAGTTACATTAATTGTTATAATCCCATCCAGCAACTTAATTTTACAACTTCAGTATCTTGGAAAACCGTAACAATTTAAAGGATTATGCATTGATCAGCTCTCGATCAGACGAAACTGTTATTCTTGAAATTATGTATTCTTAAAGTTGAATTATTACTTAAGGAATGTGTCATTTTTAAAACAATTAACTGATTAGTCATAACAATGATACATTGTACTACATTTTTAGAACAGAACATGCCAACTAACAGATAAACAACAAAGTAGTTTTGGTAAAAGAACATGGTAGAATAGATCTTAATAAGGAAGATTCATTCTAAGAGTAAATGTGACTTTGAATAACCAAACACCTCAAACAATAGGCGCCATACATAGTTGTATACGTTGTGATACATATGGTAAATGTTTGAATGTTAAGCAACACATCAAAATATATACAAACACAATGTAAATCATTTCTCAGGTGAATAGTTTATTTATTAATTAAAAATACAATACAATAGCAATCAAAAATATGAAAAGAGCCTCGATTTTCTTATATGTGTGGCATCACAAAAATACAACTTATTCTCTTACACATTTGTTTACAATATTTATTAAAAATATCAAAACATACATTCACAAAATATGACACAATGCACTTGTGACAACACAACAATATAACAACAGATACACTAACAGGCATTACAGAATATAAGTGAAGTTATAGCTCTTCTCACCACTTAAAAAATGCAAATAAATTGTGTGGACAAATCCCACTAAGATCTTAATCCTGCGTTTCACATTGCGGTATCCTGCAAAGTGAGATTTTGTGAGACCCAAGTTTTGTCCCACTGCACAACAAGTCGAGGTATAACCCTTGGATACATGCTATTCTACTGGGTTCTCAATACTCGAAAACAATGACAATAAAACAGTGTACCCTTTTTAGTTAAAGATGTTATGTCCATTCCTCAATTATTAACATTCATATAGCGTTCTTAATACTGGAATAAATAAGTTGAAGACATTATGTCCACCAAATTAATTTGTTGGGTAAGCCCGAATCAGTGTTCGCAGTTTGAAAGTTACACAAGCAAAATGTTTAATTGTAAACATAACATTCCAGTACCAACAGCTGTTACTGCCTGTAAATGGCTCTAATTGTAGAGGTACGCGACCTTTATTTGCAAATACCTCGGTTCCTACACAACAAACTAATTGAAAGAAGTCCAACAGATTCAGCAATCTTCCAGATAATACCAGTAATTATAATGGCTATCCACCCATGGCTGATCCCAGGTAATGCAACAGTCAACCTTCCTTTATACTCACACAGGAAAATGTTTCTGGTGATCAGCTGTTGTTTGGCTACTCAGACCAGTGTGACTACCCACATTCTACGAGTTTAAGTTCAGATCGTGACCTTATAGAACCAAATGAAGATTCTACTTTCATCATCAGTTTGATCGTTTTAATAACAAAATCTGAATGAATCATACTGAACTTTCAAATGTGTTTCATTAAACCCCAATTTTCTATGTAATTTGGAAGTTATCTCCATGCAAAAACTAAATGTGACAGTCAAGTAGAAACATTCAAATTACACAGATAATGGTATATGAACGTGTGGTCCATTCAAACACAGGTGGTCATATTGGTAAAACAAATATAGTTTATACGTATAAAACTATTTTATGATTAAACATCCAGATGTACCTTTACACTTGCTACTTCCGCCCTCACTAGTTATGCTGGAGTTCACACGTTGTGTTAGGTCAATCTATTGAGTGTGCATCTCTCAATATCAAGCTGGCTCTGAAAAGTTGCATCTTCAAAAAAATACGTATTACAAATGACTACTATATAAAATATATTGATACCTAATAACAATATATAAACAAAACTAAAATGTCACTACAAAAACCACTGCCCACATGTCTAAAGCATTTGCTGAAATTCTTCATCCTTTCTGTTAGTATGAAAATAAGCATGGGTACATTTCTAAGTACGTAAGTTCTATATATTATGTCAGAAAATGTGCTTACACTACAATAATAAACATGTAGTTGTTCCTGAGAATGTTTTTTATATATGTACATGTGATATACCATTTACAATGTACTTTGTTATTCGTATTGACTTTGTATTAAGTCAAGAGGCTTAAAATGTGCTCTCATAATTTTTACAGCATTGGGCGAGCCAGTGGAATCGGTTTTCAGTGCACAGGATTTGGGGTGGTGGTTTGTTATAAAAGATTGGGCGTGGGTAAATTTTCAGTGCACAGAATTTTGTCAAAAACAATTCTGCTACAATTAAACAAGATTTCAGTTCAAGTGATCAGTGTGTTGCACTAATATTTGAGTAGGTTGGATTTCGAAATTAGGGAGTGTCCCCTGATAAATAATGACTGTTCCCTAATGGTGATGGCGCTAGGAGACATCCTTGCCTGTGCCACTGGGAGTGCTTGGGCCTTGTAATGGTCATCACCTGGTCAATGATGACTTGTCCATATACTGCTAGGAGACCAAATGTTGATAAGGCATCAACTGCTACATGGACTGGTCAGTTGACCTGATTGACCATCGAGGCAAAGACACTGTCTCTCATCCTCAGGTTGTAGGGTGTGTCCATCTCGAGCACCTTTCCCGCACTCAGGACCACCACCTTGTCACATGTCAAGATGCTTGACACTCGGTGCTGAAAACACAATCGGTGCATCCATCAACTGATGTCACAGTCAGAATTATGCCACGTGGAGTGACGGCACACGCTGTATAAATACACAAATGTGACTTTTTCTCAAAAACCAACATTGTGTTTTATCCTGAAACCCTTCATATGAACTTTGACTTAATTCAATTTTATTATTATTATAACATCTGCTAAATCAATCTATCCCACACACAGTTCTCGTTTAAACAACTTCGCGTAAAGAAAAACTTTTCAACAAAATATTGGACAATGTCCGACACATTTACATGTGTGTCAGCCATTTTGTATGCTTGACGGACCATGTTGCTAGGAAATAGGTCATGTGACCGATCCATTCATTGTCACAACAGTCTTCTGAAAATTTTTCTGGTTTCACAGAACTGGTTGGAATCAGACCATCTCGTCTCAAATTAACTGTGAACATTAGTTAATTTGCAAAAGCTTTGAGTTGACATATTTACAACACAAACTACATAGACGGATGTGTTTTTTCACATGGATGAGGAAGTGGAAAATTGAACTGCTCCATGTAGCGATTCGAATCATATCTGCACAGGAATTGGATAAAGAACTGCCAACATAAGTGATGTCACTACAGAGACACAGTGGAATCTTGCTATTAAGGTCATCCTTGGGGCTGGCCAAAAGTGACCTGAATAGTGAGGTGGCTGTATTACCAAGGTGACCATACAGCAAGGTTCGACTGTATTTCTCATTCTCTATGCTATTCCATACATGTGGAATTCTAGCTTTATATTATTAGCAGTGGTCAGCACTGTGTAAGAAACAGTAAAAGCTTGACCACTGTCCAACATAAAAGGAAGATGGGTATTAAGTCACAAAATTATGAAATTAAGTTTTGTAGCTTTTTGGATTCCAAAGATCCTGAGCTTTAAAATGATATATGCCGTAGCATAAAATACTGCAGATGTTAAATAATGCAGTTCCAAATCTTACTGCGCATGTCCGGAAATTGAAGTTCGCTGCGTAAGGGAATAGTCTGCCCTATTCTAACAAAATGGGTAATCTTTTACTTAAATGGCCCAAACTAGGTTCATCCTACTGACCCTAAGTCCCAAGCCTACGCTTCAACCAAGGGGATCCTACAGAGCAGATTCTGCTAATAATTTAGACCAGTTAAGTAAAAGATTGCCAAAATATTAATCTAATCGCCGTCTTCAAGCTTTTGTTATGGGATGGGATGCAAAATTATTAGAATGTTGCTTATCTGAGACATTTGGAAGAAGGATATATGTGGAAATATTTATGCAAGCCAACTAAGGTGTTTTAAATTGTATTCAGCACAAAAGTTTTTATCTACAAACTGCCAAAATACATATTTGGTATTGAAGTAATTGATATTTCAGTGAATAAATATTTCTTTACACAGGGAACTTATATTTCCGGACATGTGCAATAAGGGTCGGAACTACATTATTTAAAAACTGCAAAATTTTATGCTACAAAATCATTTGTTGAAAGTAATTGTTTTAATTTTTTGCTCAAATTTAAGCAAACTTTTAAAAAGCTTTGAGAAACAAGGTCAACACTTTGAGAAACAAGGTCAGTTTGACTCGTATTGTCTATTGTTTTTCATCTATGGGTTTGTGAATGCAGGTATTTTATTAGTTTTGGATTGTTTGTGAAGGAATTAAGAGGACACTGAAAGATTTTATTATATGGTACATACATTTCTGCGAAAATGACAAAGTTGAAGGGTCATGATCTAGACATCTATTATTGGTTTGTGTGCATAAAGTTGAAGAGACATGATCTAGACATCTATTATTGATTCGTGTGCACAAAGTTGAAGGGACATGATCTAGACAGCTGTTATTGGTTCGTGTGCACAAAGTTGAAGGGACATGATTTAGACAGCTGTTATTGGTTCATGTGCACAAAGTTGAAGGGACATGATCTAGACATCTATCATTGGTTCGTGCGCACAAAGTTGAAGGGACATGACCAAGACATCTATTATTGGTTCATGTGCACAAAGTTGAAAGGACATGATCTAAACATCTATTATTGGTTCATGTGCACAAAGTTGAAGGGACATGATCTAGACAGCTGTTATTGGTTTGGGTGCATAAAGTTAAAGGGACATGATCTAGACATGTATTATTGGTTCGTGCGCAGAATAAGCCCATGTGACTGAATACCCAGTTCGCTGTTGCAGGTTACAAATGTGCACTCACTGCGATGATGACCACTGTGCTGTGGTCGAACTGGACCCGCAGCACCTCCTGGATGACCTGGTCAGTTCGGAGGTCAACTGACGCTGTCGCCTCGTCCATTATCAGCAGGCGAGAGTCGCGCATGATTGCACGTGCGATGCACAACAGCTGCCACACGTAGAACAGTGGTTAATACCAGGACAATACAGTGTAGGAAGCAGACATTGATGGGATAACATTAGAAACTTCAGGAGTTATAATAGAGGTTAAATCATCAGTCATGAGATTAAAACCACAAAAATTTGAATATCTAATGTCCTGGTAATTGCCCTAATGTCTATATGTGTTCAAACACAATGTTTTCGGACTCCTTAAAATCTGCAATTATTATTTTTCAGTACCTTATGTTTTCTAAAACCTGCAATCGGACAGCAACTCCATGAAGTTACGAAGTTACAAAGCCCTGCATTGTATGTGTGTGTGTGTGTGTGTTTGCGTGCCTGAGTGAGTGAGCGAGCAAGTGAGTGAGTGAGCGTGCGTGCGTGTGCATGGCACTGTGTGTGTGTGTGTGTGTGAGTTGTTGCTGTGGTCTTACCTGCCTCTCCCCAACACTGAAGTTCTCTCCCCCTTCTGTCACTATGTAATCTACAATCAACAAACACTATATACTACCCCTCAGAGTGCGCCAATGCACAAGTGTTGGACTGTTCAAAGTGGCAACTAAAACCCATCTTTTTCTCAATTATTTTAAGATTCTATAGTATGTTTACCATTGTGATCTTGATTAACTATACATACATTTAATTTAATATATTTATTATTATAATTAATTTATCATTATTGTTATTATTATTATTCACAGCCTGTACACATGTGTTTATTCATTTTTAAACACAATATAGATTATTTTATTTAATAGTAATAATTACATAGTTTTCATCGGAGGCACATCAAAACAACAGCATCAGTCAATCTCAAATTCAGTAAGACAGCAACAACCAACCAAGTTTTTTTGGAAGCTCTGTGACAGCTGCTTTCATCTGTACTATCTCAAGCACTCGCCAGATGTTGTTGTCATCCTTCAAACCTTCAGCATCCAGGTTGAACCTGCACAGAAATACAATGTCGATCTATTATAGTTAGCTGAAAAAAACCTTTAATTTTAATAATCAGATGAGACTAACACTGTATGGTATTCTCGTGTAAAGTTATCTAATCTACCCATTTATGTACAGTAACACATAGCACAGTTCAGTGTCACCCACTAAGCATTATACATAACTAATTATGCAGGGATCGATCTGGAAGAAGACATGCATGTGCCCCAAATCAGTTGATTACAATTTTATTCATTAATTTGCATGATACTATGATCGTTTAAATACCCAGGTAAATGTGAACATTAATTTTTTTAATATTACGCATGTAATCATGCTATTCTTTAACTTGTTTTGAATTCTATTCAGGACTGCTTATGCGACATATTTCTGGGTACAGAACATGTGCCTGAGAAGAGGACCGGGTCCTGTGGTTACCTGAGAGTGCCTTAGAAGAGGACCGGGTCCTGTGTTTACCTGAGAGTGCCTGAGAAGAGGACTGGGTCCTGTGGTTACCTGAGTGTGCCTGAGAATAGGACTGGGCCTGTGGTTACCTGAGTGTGCCTGAGAAGAGGACTGGGTCCTGGGGTATCACGGTGAGTCGAGACCGCAGTGTGTTGAGACCCATGCGGCTGATATCGAGTCCATCTATGAGGATGCGGCCAGCACAGAGGTGGTTGATCCGGAAGAGACTGAGAGTGACGGAAGACTTCCCGCTGCCCGTGCGTCCACACAGGCCAATCTGACACACAGTAGAGGTGAGGAGCAAGAAGGCAGCCACAGAGGATGCAAAGTTTACCAATGTTAAACATTTTTATTTTTAATCTTTAAAGTTTATCAATGTTGACAATTTTATTTATATTTTGAGTTCATCACACAAAAATATTTTTAAAGTTTACAAATATTGAATTTTTTAATTTTATTTTGAGTTCATTTTTTAAAGTTGTAATTCAATAAAGTGGAAATATATTCATAAACAAATTAATAATTTCTTTTATTTGATTACAAGTCTTGCTAACAAATGCAGAATTTATAAATTTCATGCAGATTCTGAGAGAAAACCATAATACAGGGGCTGTACGTAGAAAATTCAAATTTGGAGTACAAATACATCATAGCGTCACACAGGCACTTTTACTGGCATATTCTGAACTGGTGCAAGTTGCACCCATTCAAACCTCTATGTAAACACTTTTACCAGTACAAGTTCCAAACATTAACACAACTTGCATCATTTCGGAGATTTGACACTAATTGTTTGACTTTCTTCTAAATGTGCAATGGTTTGTCTGTGTAAACACATTGCGTTGGTTGCAAATTGCAATGGTTTGAGACACTTGCACCACATCTCTGAAGTTATGTCAGTTGTGTTGATAGTTGGAAATTACCCCGGTTTCAAATTGTGTTTACACAGGGATATGCACTACAGTAGTCCCTCTATGTGTAGCCGACACATCTGTATCCAAGCATAAGTGTCCCGACATGGCAGGTGTCCGCTCATCGGAGGGACAGGCATCTTAGTGCCAAAGTTCAGACCAGTACAACCGACACATGGTAAAGATGTGGCATTATGTCAACGCATTGACTGATAGGAATTAAGCACTATATATATATATGTTTATTATTACTGTGATGTATTAAAAAATAAACAGTTGGTCATGAAGTCATATCGCCCGCCAGGTATCGTCCGCCCACCTCCCTCTGTCAATCTGAGATTTTCCTCAACCGCGTCCGCGCACTGGTCACTCACTCACTGCCACTAGCCTATGCAATGGTATCGGCCCGGAGTTGCAGTAGAATTTGCTGCGCGTATGGCAGTATTCAACCAAAAATGTCGAACAAAACATCTCCGTTACAACATTTCATAAACTGGTATTCTCGAACAATTTAGATATTCTGTGGCTAAAATACTTCGTAAGTAATTCGCAAGTTGCTGCCCCCTACTGGCTAAAATAATAATCTGGACATGATCAACCGAATATTTAAATCAGTTGCTACATACAGCGTGAACAATAATTAAATATTAAAAACGGTAACGGTACAATCGTTAATTGTCTCACTTCATTTTTCATCCAATTTCGAAACATTCATTAATGCACAAATTGTGCGTCAGTTGATAATGCGTTCCACCGTTTCATACGCTGATAACCAGTTCATTTTTTCAAGGCACTGGTAATATTTGCCGTTTGGCGTAGCGCAGCATAATTTGATGATGCTTGTTTATTATTTCACCTCAGTTTAGGCTTAATGTTGGACTACATTGAAAACAATTGAGGTGAATCTTTTATACATCGTATTAATTGCAATTTACAAGATGAAAAGGTGATGCCAAGCCGAAGCCCTGACTGGGACTGGAGGCGCGAACGGGGAAGCCATCATGGCATCGCTGGTGGCAAACATGATTGATAACAGCACAAAATTAGCAATACCTTCCTCCACATTCACTCTGCCTAAAGTTTACATACCGCAATCAAAGGAAAGTAGTAAACACAATGATTACAGCAAGGAAGAGGAGCTCGTTGTTACAGGTACACGTGTACTTGGTGTTACCATTGACACACACCAAGCTGTATGTCTGCCATTTTTTAAACAAATTCGGCAAAAAATCTTCGAATTAATGAATACTGTCCGTCTTAGGAGGGACATATAACCAAAATATCCTGTCCGCTGTCCGCGTACACGAGGTGTCCCCTCATTAGAGGGACATTAACATGGCAGAACGGTCCGTACATTGACAAACTGTCCCGACATAGCAGGTGTCCCCTCGTCAGAGGGTCCGCTGAAGAGAGGGACTACTGTAGTACAATTATCTATGTAAACACAATAGCTGATCTGGTGCAAGTTATGTTGAAAATGCCTGTGAAAACACAGCTAGTTTTAATCATGGTCCAAATTAAACAAATTCCAATTTATTATTTTAATGGTAGCCACTACCCGAAAACGCCCATATAACCAATATGCCATATCTCTGTTAATATTGAACATATCATAACCAAATTTTGAGTTCTGATTAGAACAATGAATGGCATATAATATTTGAAATATGGGCTATTTGCTTGTGTATTACCACAGCAATGAACACTTCAAGTGAGGCGGATTTTCACATCCTTGAAAATTATTCTGAGCTAACAATTGTATGATCATGCAACTGTCAAGAATCATTACCTAGAATGCTCCTCTGTCAGATAAGGTGGTTTTGGGCAAGGATATCTGACTTCAGTGACTGTTGTTCAGGTTTTAGCATTTTTCAAGACGCCTTGAAAAAAGCTCAAACCTAAAGTCCCCTCTCATAACAGTCTTTGCAGTCAAACTTTCTTGCCCAAAACCACCTTATCTGATAGAGGAGCATTCTAGCTAATAATTCTTGACACCTGCATGATCACACATACAGTTGTTAGCTCAGAATAATTTTCAAGGATGCATGCCCCTCTATCACACTAGAAACGCTCATTGTCATGGTACTGCACAAGCAAATGAGCCCATATTCCACACATCATGTATTATTCATTTAACCAATTAGTACTCCAAATTTGGCTAAGTACAGTATTAACAGAGATATGGCCTATGGCCGTTTTCTGGTAGTGGCTACCCTTAACATGCTATACAATCTTTTTCAACCATTTGTTACAAAAACATTATCGAGGTATGTTACACGCTGATGAAAATAGAAACTAGTTTCTTACTGTGGTTGTTCTATCAGACATTTTTTTTAAAATTCTGTTTTTGTTGACCTTGTTATTTACAAATGCAATAACTATGTCATTGTTTAGATACCAACTACAAATTATCAGTACAGTTCACTAAACTAATACACAATTAAATAACAGCTCCATGTTTGATGTAATGTTGCCTGTTGCATTTCTACAGTTCATACAGGGCTTAACATTAACTCCCATAAAACACTTGTCCAATAGGACAAGTACTAATTCATGTTTCCTTGTCCCAACAGAAATGTACTTGTCACACATAAAATTGCTTTAATCGTAATACACCAGTGTTATTGCCATAACTGGCTCTGGGGTTGTACCTTCCAAATTACGAACGTTGTTACAGGCTTACTAAACACAACTTGGTGGGCAGTATACCTTCAACATAGTTAGTGTAGTCTTAAGAACATTACATTATATTAATTAATTCATTAAAAACTAGGAACAGACTGCCTCCATGTAACTAATTAAAACGCAAAAGGTAAACATGTCGTGGCATTTTACTGAACACAATTTTATATCAACACAACGTACAACGTTCTGAATTATCATCGCTGATAATAATACAAAATATTGTTTGTAATGAATTCCAGATACAGTTATGTAATTGGATCTCGCCATGCATGCTACCTGATAATTTTGTTGATATTTACAACCGTAAGAATTATTTAAGCAATTGAATGCTTTTATGAAATTATACACATTTATTTTGAAAGTATGTATGTCCATGCAGTATTCACATAGGGAACACTCTCATCTTTATTTATTCTGACAGGCTTTATGATGAATAGGCACAAATTATTTCAGCTTAAAATTTAAACAAATAAAAAAACTAGCTAGTTAGTTAAGAGTTGCCCCTTTTTGTAACTGGTTGCCCAAGTGATATAAGGGTGGACAGTACAGGTGTGCCTGCATAGGACTAGCTACAATTTATCAATATTTTGCCCGTAGCAGTAGACCATAAGCAGGGGCAGAGCAAGGGGTTAAAGTGGCATCATGCACAATTTGTTTGATGGCTAATGCCCATTAATATATCAACACAAGGACCCAAATGTCAGTTACCCACGGGTGGGGGGCAGGACAATAATTAATAGGCAAAGCCCTAAATTGCACACTGCAACTAAAGCAATTTATCTAGTAAGATTATAGTCGCAAATGCACCCGCAAATGCACGGAAGTAGTAGCAACTTCAAGCCCTGTTAATACTGTGAGTCAATCAACTTGTCCCATTGGACAAGTGTCCTGGATAATGTACTTGGTAAATACTTGTCCTGGACAAGTGGACAAGTGTTAATGTCAAGCCCTGTCATATAACAAGAAGCCACTGTATATTTATATGCAATCTATCATCAAACGCAAATGACAAAGGAATCTTTAAAATATCAAAAGGTTAACTGTGTACCTTTTCTCCACTGCGAACATGGAGATTGAAGTCAGTGACAACAGGGTCAAGGGTCGTGTCATATGATAGTGACACAGACTCAAACTTCACTTCTCCCTTGTCTGGCCAATTGTCAGGGGGAACTATTTCTGTAACACACATCAAATTTACCAAATATAAACCAACTGCACAACCAGAACATTAAAAGGTTGAAAACTAGATTATTTCCTACATGTAAATGCATTTGATTGGGGGGAAGGGGTGGGTGAAGATGTATGCATGTCTGCATGTGCGTGTTTAAAGGTAAGTTCTTATATGGTGCTGTATCCAGTCCTCAGGACAGCTCAAAGCGCTTTACACTTTACTCCCTGGCAGATCTGTTCAATCGAACACCATCTCGACTTCTCTGGGAAGCATCCAGCCACGCTGCAATTAATACATGAAGACTATTCTTACACAAATATCCACCACTGTCTATAGCCAGGTACTCATTCATACAGTTGAGTGAACTGAAGCAACAAGTGGACAAGGAAGCCATTGCTTCAGCAGCATTCCAACATCTATTCATCCGATAGATTTGTAAATTTAGTTTTTTACAATCTATGGACTATGTCTATGTCGTTAGCATTTACACAAGCAATAGAAAATTAGTTGACAAACGTATCACTAGACAGATCACAATGACTGAAGACTTTCTGATGTATTTGTTTATTAACAAATTAATATTTTGTTGACACATTACTTGGGGTGACTGGCAGTGGCTGCAGAAATTTGAAATGTGGCATTGTTGTAGTGGCTAGAACACAGAATACTTCAATCCTCTTGCTGTAGTTTCAAAGCTTGTGCAATTGTGTTCCATCCACATTGCCCCAATTCGTTCAGCTGTATATATATAAATGTGTGTGTATATATATATCTATATATGTATATATATATCTCTCTCTTTGTTCTTATATGCATATATATATACATATATATAAGAACAAAGTTTTGTTGTTGTAAATGTAACATGGCTGAATGAAGTCCAGATAGTGTTCAAATGAACAGGTTTGTACAGTTGTGTGAGCAGTCGGAGTCCTAAGGATGGATACAACGCTATGTAAGAACATGTACCTGTCTTTTTTTAATTAAACTATTTCTGGTTAATTAATAGTATTTTATGATGTTACCGTAATGACTGTAATTATTCACACCTAAAAATAATTACATTTTTAGCTGTCCAAAGACAAACGTGCAGAAAATTAATTCACAGAAAAGCTATCTGAATATTTTATGAACATGAACAAATCCAGACGTTGTCTCATTTGACAACCTATGATATTAAAAGGGCTTTATAACATAATTGGTGAGAAGTGATACTTAATAAAACATCACTAACAAATGGTGTCTGATTACACAGGAACAAAGACTTATAGTTAGATACCATAGCAACTTGATGGGAACAAACCACATAAGAGCATCAAATTTTGTCGGTGCTTCCTTGAGCAATAAGATTTCAGTTTTTGATTGGAGTAAGCAATTTTTTTGGGTGGGTCCATAAGTGTTCACCCCCCTTTGAACAGATACATTCCGTGGAACAGACCGAATAAAAGTGTCAAATATTTTGAGTTGCTTCACTAAATAATATTCCACTTTTTGATTGGAGTTAGCAAATTGTGTGGGTCCATCATTTTTACCCCTTATTGGACCGCAATATGCTGTTTTACTACAATTTCTCATGGAATTATATGGGGCATTCCAAATAAAAGCACCAACTTGTTTTTGCAGCTTCCTTGAACAACATGATTACAATGTTTGATCAGAATTAGCAAATGTTTTGGTGGGTCCATAATTTCTCACCCTCTACTGAATCCTTAGCCCTGTGCCGTTTTATTACACTTTCCCATGATATATATTACAGACAGGACAAATGTACCACATTTTTGGCTGCTTCCCGTAACACTGATATTTCATTTTTGTTATTGGCATCAGCACAATTTAGGTAGGTCCATACATAAAAATAGCACCACATTTTTGCAATGTCCTTGAACAATACGTTTTCAATTTTGATTCTAAGTTAGCACATTTTGGGTGCATCCATGAGCCCTGAATTATCAGAGTTTGAGAAAGAATACCTTCCCGAACTTGAGGAAAGACAGCATCACGGGGAGTTTCTGTGTGGTAAAAACTGCCTGTGCGATCGAAGCATTGGCAAAGATTAGTACGACAACATTTATTAATCGGTGATCGTTGACATCACGCATTCTATCCATATCCCATTAAAGAAGGGCTCATTCGCCCTATACAAATGCCCTATGCCAGTCCAAAACCAAGCAGGACAAATTTCAATGCTGAAGAATTGACTGACCTTCTCTTGGTTATACACATTATTTGGTTGATAACGGATGAAGAATAATGGACCCACCCAAACAATGTCCTGACTCCAATCAAAAGGTAAAATTAATAACAAAGAGAAGCAGAGAAAAAGTTTGGTGATTGTGTCCATATCCAATGGAGAAATGTAGTAAAATGGCAGGTTTGGTTTGATGGAAAAAAAAGACCCACGCAAAATAATTGCTGACTCTGATAAAAAAAATTAAAATTAACAACCAAAGGAAGGTGTGGAAAAATTTGTCCCCATATTCAAAAAATCTGTCGCTAAGGTACCTGACTATTAAAGTTTCCCGAAAACATAAGGTACACAAAATAATTATTTATGTGTATTTTAGGGTGTCCGAAAACATACGGTCATTACTGTATTTATCAGAAACTCACTCTCGCCATGGTGGTCAATCTCAGCGGTCACTTTGCCGTACCAACAGACACGCTCCACACTGTTGAAGTGCATCTCTGCCTCAGAGACAAACTTCATCGTCCACTGCAGCTTGCTGGCCATCTACAACACGACGGTGACAGGATATAATGAAATAATTATAATAACTTTATTTGGATAATAAAATTCAAAGTAAAGTCCGTTTAGTAGTGTTTACAACAATCACTTAAAATGTTCAAAATAAATAACAATAAATACAAATAAAATGGATAAAAAAGTACAGCTAACACTTTATTACACAAAACTGAACAAGAAAAACTAAATCATGTATGAATTTGTATAAAATATAAAGTACTGTCGAACAATAAAAATTAATATAAAAATTGCATTATCATGAGCCAGAAAATATTAATTAATAAGTACAAGATAATACATTATTAGTTGTCAACCCCGCATTGGATAGGGTGGGTTAGTGGACTTGGTGGGGGTGAACAGGTAAGTGAAATCAGTGCCCTGTGAATATCTCGCAAAACCCCAGATCGTCTTTGTATTTGACTTTCTATAAAACTTGCAAGTAATGTGTATGTGACTTACGAGTACTGCATGTGACTTATGACAAGTGCATATGTGACGAGTAATGCGTATGTTACTTACGAGTACTGTGTGTGTGTGACTTATGAGTACTGCGTATGTTACTTATGAGTACTGTGTGTGTGTGACTTACATGTACTGCATATGTGACTAACGGGTACTGTGTATATGTGTGACTTACGAGTACTGCGTGTGACTTATGAGTACTGCGTATGTGACTTACGAGTACTGTGTATGTGACTTACGAGTACTGCGTGTGACTTATGAGTACTGCGTGTGTGACTTACGAGTACTGCGCATGTGACTTACGAATACTGTGTGTGTCTTACGAGTACTGTGTATGCGACTATCGGGTAGTGCATGTGTGACTTACGAGTACTGCGAATATATGACTTACGAATACTGTGTGTGTGACTTACAAGTACTGCGTATCTGACTTATGAGTACTGCGTGTGTGACTCAGAGTACTGCGTATGTGACTTATGAGTACTGTGTATGTGACTTACAAGTACTGTGTATGTGACTTATGAGTACTGCGTATGTGACTTACAAGTACTGCGTATGTGACTTATGAGTACTGCGTATGTGACTTACAAGTACTGCGTATGTGACTTATGAGTACTGCGTATGTGACTTACAAGTACTGCGTATGTGACTTACAAGTACTGCGTGTGTGACTTACAAGTACTGTGTATGTGACTTATGAGTACTGCGTATGTGACTTACAAGTACTGCGTGTGTGACTTACAAGTACTGCGTGTGTGACTTACAAGTACTGCGTGTGTGACTTATGAATACTGCGTGTGTGACTTATGAGTACTGCGTGTGTGACTTACAAGTACTGCGTGTGTGACTTACAAATACTGTGTATGTGACTTACAAGTACTGCGTGTGTGACTTACAAGTACTGTGTATGCGACTTACAAGTACTGCATGTGTGACTTACAAGTATTGCGTATGTGATGGCGAGGGCCACAAAGGCTGGCTCTGTCCCCATCAGTCCAGAGGTGACACTCAGCACAGCCGCAGCGAACGCAATCACCGCTCCCAGTGTGTCCTACAACAGTACCAATACACACACCATAAATGTTATACGAGGAACATATTATTGAATATTCTTTGGGATAGTTCATTTTCATAACACATTTCCTATTAACATATTTAACAGATGAAATACCTGTAGAGACTTTCACTCCAGGCCTTTATGCAGGATTAATTTTTACCATCAATTCCAAATGCGCATATGCACATAAATACACAAGTAGATAACAATACCTACATACCCATGTGGGACACACATTCTTAAAGCGTAACAGACACATAGATAACAGTGAGAGTCAATAACATTTATTTTCACAAACACTAGCACGCCCCAACTGAAAGCTTGGTAGCTCAAATTTCACTCCATCCAAAACGAAGTCAGCCTAGCTGTTCAAAAGACAGGCAGATGGGTCTCTGAATAAAGCTAATAAGCTTCACCCTCTGTTCAAGATGGCCTCTTCAATACGACATCCAAGTAGGATGACAACATCATTGACATGAGGAAGCTCAAAGTTCCCCTCATTTCGGTCGAAAACACAGACAGCAATCCACCAAGATGAGAACTACCTGCATCTAATCATGTAAGATGTCGTCATCTTACCAGGATATCAGTCATAATTGCTTAAGAATCGATTTAACCAACACTGGGTATATCAGTCAGTCAAATATGACTTCCCAAGAGCGGCACATTAGCAGATTTGCCTGAAAACTAAAGATGCTGTATGTATGTATGTATGTATGTATGTACCCTAAAGAAGCCATCTTGAAAAGATATCAAAAGCCTCTACGGTTACTAAAACTATTGCATAATAAGAACTGTGTCATCATTTCAAGTGTCAACATGTCATTAAAAACTATTGGCAAATGCAGCTTTACGCAGATGCATCATAAGGCGAGATTTACTTAAATTTGAAACAGTCTGTTAGAGGTAAATTGTTCCACGCACGCACTGGTGTCACAGAACAACCTCACTGATCATAGTATTGTCTAGTGTGGGAGGGTACAGGTATGAGGGTTCTACTTACTAGCCTGAAAGCCATCCAAGAGGTGGCCGTGTTCCGAAACAGCATCGCAGTGTTGTTCTCGTCAATCTGCTTAAAGTTGCGCTCTTGAAACGCCTTCTCTTGTCTGATGTGGAAAACATACCAGTCATGAAAACATTAACGATCATGTCCCCTCACATTAGTCTTTCAGCCAGTCACCGGTTACATGTAATGTATTCAACTTGTTAAACGTACGGTGTGCCTAAAAATATTTGAGTTGTACAACATTTGGAAGGTCGCACCACATGGTGTGAGAAACAAACATCTTTCCACAGTTAACTAATGGTTTTGTTACATGGCACCACTTTACCTGATAAACAATGGTGTCCATTGAGAAAGCATGCCATTCCGAGTTCGAGAAAAACACATTTCAGTCAACCATTTGTGGCTACAAGTTTTAAAATATTTATGTCTAACATCTATCTCACCTGTGTTGGGCCAAATTATTTCACCTCTAAGGCCAACTTATCTCACCTGTAAAACCAGATTATCTTACCTGTAGGACCGGATTGTTGTCAGACCTCCCAAGGTCTCGGAGAACTGAGCCAGAAGGGGAGACTTACTGATGTTCTCCAGCCTCTGCATCTCCCTGTAACATGTTACACCATGTTACACCAACAAGTAACACATTATACCAACAAGACTCATTATTTTGAGTTGTCATAGCTGAAAAGTTTTTATGATGACCTCAATATATTTTTATTTTATATGATGTATCACAGCTTGGTGATTATTCAGATGAAATATGGTGAAGTTCTGATTGCTGAAAAATAGTGGGGACAATTCTTGTTATTTTCTTGTAAATGTGAATCTCAACCCCCTAATTCTTTATAGCTAATTTAGACCACATCTACAGGTATAATGTGGCGAAGTTTCAATGCGATCTGAATTTTATAACTAAGAGAATCAAGTGTCTTTAAACAACAAATGATTCTGCCGATGCCAAAATGCCATTGTATACTTCCATATTCTGCATCAGTGACACCTCTTCTATATAACAGCCTCTCTGCTGTAGCCTAATGTCAAGTGACACTGACGTCAGCCTGATGTTGAGTGGCACTGACCTGAGTCTGATGTCGAGTAGCACTGACCCTGATATCGAGTGGCACCGAACCTCATGTCTAATGGCACTGACCATAGCCCAATGTCGAGTGGCACTGACGTTAGCCTGATTTCAAGCGGCACTGGCGTCGGCCTGATGTTGAGTGGCACTGACCTGAACCAGATGTTGTGTGGCACTGACATAAGCCTGATGTCAAGTGGCACTGACCTCGGCCTGGTATCGAGTGGCACTGACCTTAGCCTGATGTCGAGTGGAACTGATGTTAACCTGATGTTGTGTGGCACTGACATTGGCCTAATGTCGAGTGGCACTGACTTTGGCGTGATGTCGAGTGGCACTGACCCTGGCTTGATGTTGAGTGTCACTGACCTTAGCCTGATGTCGAGTGGCACTGATCTTAGCCTAACATTGAGTGGCACTGACCTGATGTCGAGTGGCACTGAACTAATGTCGTGTGGCACTGACCTGCTGGAGGAGATGTAGAATCGTTGTATGGCGAGGTAGAGCAGAAAGACAGGAATGATGGGAAGCAGGAAGTAGGGGTTCGACATGATGTTGACCAGCATCGCAAAGAGGATGTCGTTGATGAGAAACAGGAGGTTGTCGAAGCATACTGGCAGTTGCTGCAAGAAGACAACAGACTCAAACACGCCTCACAGGGTCAGTTCACTCTCAGTGCAACATCCCAGGTGGAAGGAACTTCTCAACTTCATGTCAACAAGTGCTTTTGCTGGTTACAGGATCGTTGACGAAATTTAATAAGATTTAACAAGTTTGTCAACCAGAGCAAACAGCAAATGTGACCTACTACAGCGAACCAACATATTAAAAGACAACAGACAATATGATTAAAATGACCTCGTTTCTCAAAACGTACCTTTTTAAAGTATGTGTAAATTTTAGCAATAAATAAAAAACCACTGAAGATATTTCAACAAATGAGGTATCATTTTAAAGCTCATCATCTGTGGAATCCAAAAAGGTACACAATTCAATGTCCCAACTTTGCGACTTAATACCTACTTTGCGACTTAATACCTACTTTGCGACTTAATACCTACTTTGCGACTTAATACCTACTTTGCGACTTAATACCTACTTTGCGACTTAATACCTACTTTGCGACTTAATACCTACTTTGCGACTTAATACCTACGTTGCTGCGGCAGGTCACAAATGGACAGGCCACAGGTTTTATTATTATTATTAGCTTTAATTTTGAAGAGTTGAACAACGTTTCATGTACACAACTTCTAGCTATGCTAACATTTACACACTCAGCAAACCAATGGGTCTAATTTTGACATCTAGTCTACATTGTCCCTTCACTAATGCTGCTGGGTCCTTTATTTCTGTTTCTTGAGAGAGAACAAATACTTCTATGTATATTTTCATAACCATTCGGTATCATCTTTATGATCTCCTGTTAAAGGTGTTGTCTCCACTCTAAATAACTATCATTGTGCCTTGTGAAATATATCACCAACTGGTAGATCAGGCGCCAATGGTGCAAGGACGGGAACTAACAGAGAAAGAGGTGACTTGGCCTCGGCATCTGGGAAGAGATTATGTTACAATATGCCAAAGTTAGCGTATTAATATATACTAATTATTATGTATTAATACATACAACACATACATAATTCATATGATTATGTGATGTTAATCATTGTAATCTAACCTCTTTATCTAATTGTTGGTTTGACTACACACAAGAACTCAAGTACTGTCAAAGTGAAAAGTGAGTGAAACACTTTACCTCATCAATAATATTTGTGTCTCCCGAGAATCGGTTGAGAATTCTTCCTAGCGGAGTGACATCAAAGAACCTAGAGAAGAAATATTTTCAGCCCACCAGAGTATTATCAACACATCTGAGTATTTCGAGCACACATCTGAGTATCCTGAACACCTTTCATTTTCGATTCCAAAACTACTTTGCATTATGGTCCACAATGTACTTGACAGAAAAGCACTGGGCCTGTAAACAATACGTTTGCCTTGTATACATGAGTAGGGATATGCTGGAGGATACCTAACCTGAAAGTAGTGGCGACTTCCTTGGGAATTCTGATCTCATAAGCCTGATATTGCGCATTAAAATCGAGTTCCCTCCTTGTATACTGAAAACTGTCAACACCAGGGTGCGCCATGGGACACTTCTGCTGGTGTGTCACGGAAATAGTGTCCTCGGTAAAATGGTGGTGGTTTTTTTGCAATTGGGAAAAGCTCTTTAAACAGCAACAAAACTGAATATCACCATAATAGCCTAAGCTTACATTTAATTCCATTTAATGATGGATTTTTTTATGAGCTCCAAATCTTAGTGAGACGGTCCCCTATGAATCACTCACCTGGCCGGGGCACTGAGGAGCCCCCTCAACATGTGGGCGTGCAAGTGTTTGGCTGCTGTCAGACATGTCACCTCTAGGCCAATGATGGCCACCGCCCCAGCAATGACAGCCAGGGAGCACAGCAGGGCAAAGTACCCCACATAATACCCCACGTCATAGTTCACCTGGAACAAGACAGAGAACTGTGAGATTGTTGACAACAGGTCCTTAGTCAGGCCTGTGAAATTATCCAATTTACCTTTTCATATTTTTAATTTACTCATTATGGTCATGAAAACCCATTACACATGTATTGGTCATTGGCTCAGAACATCATAAATATTCAGGGGGATGAGGCTCACCAAAAACCTCCAACTGCAGCCCCCCAAGGACCCCCCTGAGGTTTGCAAAATACTAAAACTTCAAACTACACTCTGCATGCACTTTCACACTTCGTACAACGCCAGCTTTATAATAATAATAATAAATAACTTCTTACGAGCCAATATCCTCAGACAATCCGAGCTCAGTGGCGCACCAAGTGGCCACTGAGCTCGGACATTGTTTTGACGTCATTATTGGGAAAATATAACCACATGGTTCAACACGTGGTTCAACACAAGATCATGGTATCTGAAAAATAAAAATCCCGTTATCCAAAGACTAAGACTTGTTATTTGAAAAAAAATCTGTTGCGATTTTCAAAAAAAACTTTCAAATAATGGGACAACTGTTTTACAAGTGTATTTATATTTTCTTTTGAAAGGTTATTTGGTTGATATAAAAATACTACTACTTTGCACGTGTAATAGTAATACGTGATTTTTATTATTTTGCATTAAAAAGCCACGTTTGACCTATCCACCATGTAAAATATTGCCTAGTAACATGTCTAGCAAGCCTTGAAAAATTAAAGCTAAAAACGAGTCTGGACATTCCATTTTTCATTATGACAAAGTTTTAAAGCACTGACTGTACGCGGGAATGCTTGCTCTAGCAGACGTCATGCGGCACTAGTGATATTCTGCACATTTATAATAATGTTATAAACACTGATGACAAGACAAAGCTTGATGGAGGTCATGTGTATAATTAAGGCAAACTGCAACTTACCGGATCCATCAATTACCATGACAGTGCTGATCCACAGTGGAACCTCACTATTAAGGTCAGCCTAGGACTGGAAAAAAGTGACCTGAATAGCGAGGTGACTGTATTAGCGATACTAATTTCCTATACTTTTCTGTTACAGAAATAATTTGGGTCTATCCTAATTTGAGCTTAACTGTGAAGTGGCTGCATTACTGAGGTGACCGTAAAGCAAGGGTCGACTTACCCCCGGAGTGTCGGTGCTGTTAGCTGGCCAGTAGATGGCGCTACTGTTGATGGCTGCCTGGTGAGCGACGGACGTCCAGTGAGCGAGCCAGTAGTCTGCGGCCATCTTGAGCCCCGGTCTCACAAAGTATGCGATGAGAGTGGTCAGTATGAGAGTGACCGATGCCTCACGTATGTAGCGGAGGTAGACGTGGAGCGAGACTGCTCCCAGCTCCTTTTCCTCCTCCTCTATCAGTGCTCCTTTCTCCTCGCCCCTCACTGGCTCCTCTGTAACACATAGCAATGTCAGAGAAAAAGATGTTTATTTCTGACCCCATATTAAATAACTTTTTAATAAATACACAGCACTATATATCAACACCACACAGATAGAGAACGTTGAAAGCTACGTTTCCACGACATCTTCAAAGGTAACTTTGGAACCTGCTTGAAGAGACAAGTCTACAACTCATGTGTACTTCCAGCGATGATATACGGCATGGAAACATGGGCATTCACCATCCAGGCAAAGAACAAGCTAGCAGCCGCACAAACAAAGACGGAAAGAAGTATGTTAAACATCACATATCGGGAGAGAAAAACAAACAGAAGACAGAAGTGGACCTGGGCCATCAGCAGACTATGAGATAACCGATGGACATTGCATATCACAACCTGGAGACCTTACGAAGAGAAACGAAGACCGGCAAGACCATGGAGAGACGAACTAGACGAGTACAGGAAGGACACCATCTGGCACAGGATAGCGCAAGACAGGCAGATCTGGAAACGACATGCTGAGACCTTCGCCCAACCACGGAACACTACAGCTGCACAATGATAATGATGACTATATTTATGGCATGATTATTTGTAGTACAGTTTTTGTTACTTGAATTTAGATTCCTAAATACTAGTATATATCTTATTTGTTTTGCAAATTTTGTTGACATATATAAAAATGTAATAGTGTACATATCAAGTTGTTATACAGAGTGGTCTGCACATCCGCCTGGCATGCCAGGGCTCTGGGTTCAATACCGGGACTGGGCAGGCATGGTATACTGGTGTAAAACATGGCTCTCAACATTGGGGACTGCAAAAATATGTTTGTTCTGTTGATTATTTATTAACTTTTATTGTAGTCGCGTGTTAAGCTCAGAGGAAGTCTCTGTTATATATGTTCTTTGAGATTTGTATGTGAATATGAGTTCATTTGTTGTAACTTTGAGAGCACTAGGCTCCCATGATTGTTGTTTACATCTATATGGACTCATATGTGTTTAACTTTAACGCCAATTCATTGTATTTTGTCGAGAGAGCTACTTATTGAGAGTTTGAATAGTGTTATGTGAATGGATTCCATATTTACTGTTGATTTAGGTTTATGTCCAAAAGGATTTATATGTGGACATAATTGATTCATTGGTCTTACAAGAGTGCCAGATGCCTCGGGTTGTACGATATAACCGAGTATTGTAATACTTAGGGGAATTGTGAGGTAGCAACATTTGCTCCAGCATTGTTACTTTAGGGTTAGCAGAGGGCCAGGGCTTGTTTAGTTTAGTGTTAGCATAGTTTAGAGTTAGCACAATCCAGGGTTATGTTAGGTTAGGGTCATCGGTTGATAGTTGTTCTTTTATTTTCGTTAACCATTTATTATCTTTTGTTGATTACTTATGTAATAAATTTGGTTTTAATCACCTTCTTTCCTCGTTGTCTTGATCGCGGTTGCTATCCAATTCAAGTTGACCTTATTATAAAGAACTTAACTACCGTAAATTCTGTATTTGTAGCCGCACCCCTAATTAAAGCCGCACCCCGACTTTTGACCTAACCCCTGACTTTCCTCCGCACAGTTTGTCACAGGCAAAAACCTTATTTAAAGCCGCACCTGGACTTTGAGCCATGACCATTTTAGCCCTGCGTGTGACATACTTCCGTAGCGCACACAATTAGAAAAATTAAGACGTTCCATAAAGAAAGTCATAACTTTGCTATTAATTATTATAAATGAATGAATATGGTATAATTTTATTGGTAAAAGACTTAATTGTAATGTGTTGATAATAACTAGATCACATTTTATATTATCGTTGGAATATTACTATACGTGAATGTTGTCAAAATAAAAAACAAAAATAAACAAATTTCACCATGCTACCAGAAAATAACTGAGTGGTTGAATGTCCATACATCTAGTGAACGAAATGTAGCCATGCATTTAAACTATACGGTAAAGCTAGAATTATTCAAATATTTTGAGAAGTTTTATTTTTATGCCATTTTATGTAGAATCGTGTATAAACTCGATGTTATAAATGCATTGAAAAGACTAAGAGCTAGTTCAGTGCAGTTGCTGGCACAGCTGCGTTGACTTCAAAGGTGTTTGATTGACAGCTAGTATTTACAATGTAATAATTGTCGTCGCTGCTCCGCCGTGAGACCGGATGTGATCTTGTGGTTTGGCCTAGTTCTTCCAGTTCCAGACAGTTGACCCAGGCACGTGGGATAATAACACTGTATCTTGTATCAGGGGAAGTGCAATTTACTCCAGTGCAAAGGGGCACTTGTAATGCAATGGTGTTGTGTTGACAATCAGGTGAAGCCTGGCTTCAGCAAAGCTAAGGTGTGAACGTTGTGCTTGGAACTTGGATTAAAACATCTACACCTGATACCAAGAGCAAGCGTCTGAACAAAACAGACAGTTGCTACAGTTGATGTCTGCTAGTGTGGGACAGATGTTAAGAACGGCGGATGCCATCATATTCAAATTTCAAAAACGTTTGTGCGCGGCCTCGATCCTCGATGCCGACGGCCCAGACACGGATACGCGGGATGACGCTGCCAAGCCGTTCCAGGCAGCGTTCTTTGATAGCGACAATGAAAATGACTTTGGAGGATTTTAGTTGTGAAATGGATGATGCCATCATATTTGAAGATGTTTGCCCAGTACGCGCGGTACGGATACATGGAATGACACCGCCGTTCCGGCATGGCATTCTTCAACGGTGACGAGGAGTGATTTCGCTGACGATGGATTTTAATGTTTTCACATGTCTTGATCTTTGTTTCTGAACACTTTATGGACTCAGGTTTGTATGTGTTATGTAATTATTTTGTACCAGTGGCAGTTGTAATACAATGTTTTATTGATACATCCGACTTTGTTTTTTCGGTAAGTTTTTCACTTATTATCAATGTTATTACTGAGAACCCAGTGAGCCAATGTGTGAGATGCTGACAGTGATCTTGAGGGGTTTTAAACCTGATCAAGCTGGACCTACCTGATGGTAGTGATGAACTGGAATGGACACGACATGTTAGCTCTGCCTCTGGTGATGTATGATCGCGTTGCATCACTGCATGCTTTTTATAATAAAATGTTTTGTTGATTTGATACAGCCGACTTCGTTTTTTTATATTTACATCGTCATTGCCATACCGTTCTATTCGCCACTACCAACAACCCAGCCAGCGACCTGATATTAATTTTTTTTCAACAAAATACTGTATTTAAAGCCGCACCCCAACTTTGACATTTCCTTCCCGATTTCAGTGACACAATATTGCAATTGAAGCCGCGGCTATAAATACAGAATTTACGGTAGACCGAACCAACTAGTTACGGCAACCTCACCAATCCGTGACAGTGAAGTTTTTACTAAAAGCATGACCGCCACACAAAGGCTTGAGTTTATATTCGACTGCCGGCTGCTGCCAAAGCCATGCAAAATGTCGATACTCGGCTAAACTTGAAAGCTTTTTAGTGAGGTGTGGCCTCAAATCAAATGTAATCTTCAAACAACAACAACTATTTTATGGCAAATTTAATTTTGTGAAATGGTGAAGTTTTTACTAAAAACATGACCGCCACACAAAGGCTTGTGTTTAGATGCATGTTTGTGGGCAATTTTGTATTCACTCAGATTAGTATGTATCTCTAATTTATACAGCACATTATTACTTCTTTTCAAAACAAACTTTATTCTGGTTAAATCGGAAAAAAATTGACACCGCGCGAGGTGTGTGAAGATGGCATAGTTTTAGTTAAATTTCTCAATCTGTTCAGAATGAATAATAATAATAACTTTATTTGTCGACAAAGAGGAAATACATTTGCACTGAGGAGGGAGCATAATTAAACATAGTATTTAAATCACATTGCAGTATGTACATAATAGAATACAGTTGCTAATTAGTAATACTGAGTGTTGTACATAGATAATAGTACAATCATGAACCATGAATCATTCGGTCCTGACGTATCTGCAATAGTAAATAAAGTAAACACATTAAAACAGTATGAATAAATATGCTAAAACAATGTGGCAATATTAAAAGAGAGTGATAACATTGATCAATGATGTGATGTATATATGACTGGTTCAGGAATTTGATAGAAGATGGAATGAACGATTTCAGCGCACGCTGAGTTCGTACAGTTGGCATTCTGTGCCTCCTTTCAGAGGGGAGAAGGTCAAACTGGTCGTGTAAGAAGTGGGTGGGGTCAGATAACATTTTCTTTGCCTTTTGTAGGGTTCTCAACTTGTACAATTGCTGTAAACTGGTTTCAGGTGTACAACATCCAGCGATCTTGCAAAACTGGTATATAGCTTATTTAGTTTTCCTCTGTTTTTGACCGAGAGATTTTCTCACCAGCAAATAAGCCCAAAAGTCATAACACTTTTCACAAATGAATTGTGAAACAGAGACAGGATATTTCTGTCAACATGCATTGCATTGACTTTTGTCAGGAAGTACAATCTTTGCTGGCCTTTTTTACATAGAGTCATTGTATTATCATCCCACCTTAGCTTGTCATCAATTTTAGTGCCAAGATATTTGTATGTATGAACAATTTCAATGTTTTGCCCTTTGATGTTGACTGGATTGGGATGACGTACACCTGATCGAAAGTCTATTACAATTTCCTTGGTCTTAATAACATTCAACTCAAGGTAGTTGTCCATACACCAAGATACAAAATTATCTACATTGCTTTTGTACTCACTTTCGTCATTTGAGATCAGACCAACAAGCGCAGTGTGATCTGCATATTTGAAACAGTAGCAGCTTGAACAAGTACTTCTACAAGAATTTGTGTACATGGCTTATAGAAATGGTGACAGCACACACCCTTGAGGGGCTCCATTGGAGATAGAGACACATGGCGAGCAATGACCATTGATGTTTACATACTGTGCGCGGTTGGTGAGGAAACTATGAATGTTATGCTCAGCGCCAGGGTAACAACATAGCACCTTAGAACAGACAGCATGTCGCCACGGCCAGTTAATCGTGGTTTCAAGCTGGCTGAACGCGTAATTTTGGAGTTATCAGAAAGAAATTTGACACATAAACAGACCGAATAATGACGTTTTTGAACTACAGTCAATTTCAGTGAAAAATCCCTGCCCAAGTCTATATTAACAGGATTAGTTAATAATTGTGTACATTATAGATTAAAATTTTCAAAGAATTGCTTTAACGACTATGCAATGTGTTACAAGTCCTCATTTCTATCTTAGTACCCTACCTTCCCTTGACTGTGGTTCTGAAGAATTGTCCTGCCAGGTGGCGATGTCTTCATCTGAGGACTTGTCCAGAGTCGTCAGGGAATGGAAACTGAATGCTCCCTTCATCAGCGGCCAAGGTTGCTGTAACACGACAATGTAAAAGGTTAGTTCTTACTAGCACAATATCTAGTCCTGAGGACTACTCAAAGCGCTTTACACTTCACTTTCTGGCAAACCTGTTCAATCGAAAACACAATCTCAACATCTCTGGGAAACATTCAGCCATGCTGCAATTAATGTGCGAAGACTTTTCATATACAAATATCCACCACTGTCTATAGCCAGGTACTCATTCATACAGCTGAGTGAACTGGAACAATGTAGAGTGAACAAACTTGCCCAAGATTCGACACAGCAGCACAGGATTCGAACCCGGGTTCTCTCGATTGAGAGTTGTTTGTTCTAGCCACTGTGCCACTGTGCTCCACAATGTGTACTACATCAACTTATGAATGTCTACAGCGCACACATATAATTTCTGTGAACTTCATAAGGTAATAGCAAAGATACACTGTAATGTTTTACAAATCCGAATCTAATCTACTCTAACCTATTTTCATAATGAAAATAGTATCATTGTATAACGTTGATACTAATATAAAATAGTATCACTGTATAACGTTGATACTAATATAAAATAGTATCATGGTATAATGTTGATACTAATATAAAATAGTATCATTGTATAACGTTGATACTAATGTAAAATAGTATCACTAATGTTGATACTAGTATAATAAAATAGTATCACAGTATAACCTTGATAGAAGTTGATACTAATATAAAATAGTATCACTGTATAATGTTGATACTAATATAAAATAGTATCACTGTATAATGTTGATACTAATATAAATTCAAATGACGCAAAGGAACTGTTGTTCAATCAACCACCTTACAGGCATCACAACCATTTTCGGATGTGATCTACTTGGTGAAACAGAACAGCAATATACTTGACAAAACAGCTCCATGATTTACTTGGCAAAACAGGAACACTATTTACTTGGTGAAACAGAACTGAGATATACTTGACAAAATATATCCATAATCATCTTGGCAAAACATAATTATGTCCACAATTAAAATTTGGCTAAACAGGTCCGTTATCTACTTGGCAAAATAGGATCAATCTTACTGGCAAAACAGGAACTTGATCTTTAATGATTGGTGAAACTGGACTGTGATCTATTTGGTGAAACAGGATTATGATTTACAGAGCAAAACATGACAATGATCTATTGAACAAAACAGAACCATGATCTATTGAGCAAAACAGGACTATGATCTACTGAACAAAACAGGACTATAGCCAAAAAGATTATCATGATCTATAAAGCAACAGAGGATAATAGACAGCACAAATTAAACTTAATTTGGAGCGGAACTTGTTGATGCACTGATGTCATGTGACGCGGCTCAGATTCTGACATGAGTGGGTGAAAAAGATCCGCATTAGACGGGTTGAAACTTCGCATGTTTCAACAACTGCTCCAAAGTAAGTTAAATTCTTGCTGTCTAATGGAATCTTGGAGCCATGAACAATAATTTCATAATAGAGGATAATGATCTACCAGACAAAATAGGATTGTGGTGTACTTATTAAAACAGGACTACAACAGGAAGCCTTGGGAAATGTTCAAATTAAATCCTTACAAAGCCCTGAAAGATAGGTCCTGCACTGTAGTCGCTGATTTACGTGACACGGCGCAATGGTTCTGACTGAAAGATACATTTCACAAAACTGATGAATAACCAAAATATATTCACATGGGTGAAAGGATCAATTTTCATTTCTTTTTCATTTTTAAGAAACAATAAACAATGTACTATTACTTTTTATAATGCAAACTGGAATTAATACCTTGAAAATGTTTTTGATTCATGTTTTGGACTGAATGGTATGTGATTGGAAACATAAATACCTAACTCTGATGGTGCCTGTCTCAAAATTTTGAATTTGTCAGGTGAGTCTGTTCATCCACCCGTAACTTTGCAACAAACTGACTTACGCGGATGACACTGGTATTATTGTAAAACTGAAAAGTTGCCCTTTAATATACCGCCAAAATGTGCCTTAAGGTGTGAACCATCGTGAACTGTCACCTATCAGGGTTTCCAGTTTCAGTCATGTTGAAATGTAAATGGTTATTTGTGATTTACCTGATACTTTGATTTTGGTGTGGATGTGGCCACAACATCTTCCTGTGTACTTTTAGGTTTCTCCTGGTCAGCTCTGTTGGAGGGAAGCAGCCATGTTACACATCAACACTGGGTCCAACACAGGATTTGTTGCCAATAACAAAGTTTTTCTGCAGTTAACAAAGAGATTACTCAAAGAATCAAAACAATACATTTTATAAATTGCTCTGTCCAATGAGTAACAAAATGTATACTGAACATGGATTTGATGATTGTCCCCCAAAGCAGTAAGCTTCAGATGGCCAGTAAACATAGTAGCCATTGACTTATCTAGTCCAACATTTTTCATTCATGCATTGTCTGCTCCAATAAAATAGTTATAAAGTTTAGTGATACATTAACTGGTACACTAATTTGCCCTACTCTTTCTTTGATCAGGTTTTGGTGTAAACCCCTCAAGTCGGTGTAGTTTATTTTTTCATAATTTTCATGATTTTCTTGGCCATCATTTCAGGAGTTACAAGTAACTGTCCTGCCAGTAACTGCTCTGAGTTATCCTCCTCAAATGTAATACTTGGCACTAGTAGTGAACTTATATCATCACTGGCAGGTGAGGCGCAGAAGTCGAGCGGTCAGAGTGGCAGACTGTTGATATAGAGGAACAGATGTTTGAATCCTGGTGCTGACTGGTCAGTGGTTCGATACCGGTATTGGCCAATATGTCAAAACTTGAGCAATTTCATTCACCATTCATTGCCTGTCTTTCTGGAGAGACGCTATAAGCCGATGATCCCTTCTATCTGTTGTCTATGCCAGAGAAAGTAAAAGATCCCATGCTGGGAAATGGAAAACCCATCGTGGACTCACTGAGCTGGGATCTCATTCTCTAAACTCCCATCAGCATTAATGCCAGAATAATCAACCAAATGATTGTGGGTGTCTACGAAAATAAGAAGTATACACAGAGCAAAAATCTGTTTAGATCTTTTTTATGGTTTGCACCAACCACCCAAGGAGGTTTCTAATTTCTAAATCTTGGAACAAGGTCGTCATTTGTGTGAAGTTACACTCTCCTATTCTTCCAGGAAAACAAGGTACTGCTCAATACCCGTTCTAGGAGATTTTCCCCTGTAGATACAACTGTAATTTACCTGCAGTTCTGAACAGCTGTTTTCCATGACTTGTACAGTTCGTTGTCATTCTGTTTGATTTCCTTCATCGTTCCCTGCTGCCGAATACAGCCATTCTCCATTGCAATGATCTGTTGTACACACATCAACAGTCTCAATGACAATGATCTGTTGTACATACATCAACATTATCAGTGACAATGATCTGTTGTACACACATCAACATTCTCAGTGGTGATGATCTGTTGTACACACATCAACATTCTCAGTGACAATGATCTGTTGTACACACATCAACATTCTCAGTGACAATGATCTGTTGTACACACATCAACATTCTCAGTGGTGATGATCTGTTGTACACACATCAACATTCTCAGTGGCTATGATCTGTTGTACACACATCAACATTCTCAATGACAATGATATGTTGTACACACATCAACATTCTCAGTGGCTATAATATGTTGTACACACATCAACATTCTCAGTGACAATGATCTGTTGTACTCACATCAACATTCTCAATGACAATGATCTGTTGTACACACATCAACATTCTCAATGACAATGTTCTGTTGTACACACATCAACATTCTCAGTGACGATGATCTGTTGTACAAACATCAACATTCTCAGTGACAATGATCTGTTGTACACACATCAACATTCTCAGTGGCGATGATCTCTTGTACACACATCAACATTCTCAGAGTCAATGATCTGTTGTACACACATCAACATTCTCAGTGGCGATGATCTATTGTACACAAATTCAAAGTAGTGGACTATATTCCATATCATTGCAGTTGGTTGTCACTTGGTGATGTGTTTAGTCAAGAATGTCAATGTGGTACTGGAAAACTGCATAATTTTTCAGATCTTAAATTTCAGCATTAGCTCCTTTTACACAGGCAAATTATCGCGATGATCACATGATAATGTAACAAAATTAGTTCTGTCATAATCTCGTCCGATTACAAAGTTGTAATCCTGATAATGGATAGACCATATTGAATGACTAAACTACTAAAGCAGTGCAGACAAAAGGGAGGTGGAGAGCGTACGTGGTGGGCATGTGTCAGATGCTGTAGTTGGTGGGTAGTCAGGATAACAGTTCGGTTCTCACGCAGGAGGAAGTTTCTGATTCCTGTCTTCATGACGTGACCCGTCACGTGGACGTCCAGTGCTGACAATGGATCATCCTGAGAGAGACAGACTATATACCATTAAAAGGACGCAGTGTGTTCCTAGTTTTTCATTTACAAATTAATATAATGTTCTTAAGACTATACTAATTACATTGAAAGTATACTGCCAGCCAAATTGTGTTAAGTAAGCCCGTAATATTTTGTACGACCCCGGAGTATGTTCAAATGGTAAACAAAACATCCAGTTTCAAAACAATTTTTATTGGCAATATGACTGAGTCTGGCTTAATGTTTGATGTTCACTGATGTCCCACTTTCCCATGTTCAACACAACACTTACTGTTACAAATTACTAGGCCTGCTAATTCTGGGTAGAGGAACTGACTAGCTCTGTTTAATGCCTATATATATATATGTAAATATATTCTAGTTCTTCTAACCATAGTTGAACAATGTGGGGGTATATTAACAATTTCCTCCTGTATGGATTACATCTTGGGCACCAAACTTTAAGGGATTAATCTACGCCACTTCCCTGCACACTTGGGTAGGGCTTTTATACATTACCATGGTCCGACCAATCATTGAAAATTGTCAACAGGCATGGTGCCCACATCTCCAGAAAGATACAGTGAAACTTGAAAGTGTACAGGGGAGGGCCACCAAGATGTTCACTAACATGTCAAAGTTAACATATTATCAGACTTCAAAAGTGTGGCTTCATGGCCCTACAAGATAGGAGGTAAGGGAGGGTATGATCGGAGTGTACAAGATTATGAACGGATTTACCGACATTGACAAGGAAAGACTATTTGAAGTAAACACACCTCCTCCAGGAAGACACAATAAGACAATATTATGACACCACAGCTGACTGGATGCACGCCACAAGTTGTGTCTCAACGAATAATTAATCTATGCAACTCACTACCAAGCACTAACAGTTAACAACTTTAAAACTAAATATCAAAATTATATTAATAACCACTGACTGGGGCGCTATATATGAGCCAGTATGCTCCCTACCTCAAACCCATTCAAGGTATGATTCAAGGTATGGGAAGAAAGGTTACGCCTGTATTTTATAAAATTCCCTGTTAGTTACCAATCTTGGGGTTGCACCATGTTAGTTACCAATCTTGGGGTTGCACCATGTTAGTTACCAATCTTGGGGTTGCACCATGTTAGTTACCAATCTTGGGGTTGCACCATGTGTTAGACGGACGTAAATTGTTAGTTCTTAATGCTACATGTATTTTCTGTAATTGCCCTGAGGTGGTGAGGACGGCCAATCCTTTGGCAATGTTTTACATAACTTGTGTTGATGCGTAAAACAGATAACATTTTCACTGTAACAAAAGTCGTTAACGAATATTGCAGGAAACTGTTTTCTGTGTATGTAGCACTATCCAGAAGATGGGCATTCTGGTGCATATAAACCCTATTTCTCATTGTGACCAGTCAAACGACATGTCATGTGACATTACAGGTCGACATACCAGGATGACGAGTTCTGCGTCGGAGTAGAAACAGCGAGCGAGGCTGATTCGTTGTTTCTGGCCCCCGCTTAGGTTGATGCCCTAAAATATACAGTCAGTTAAAACTCTAAACAATCTGTCAAATTAAATAAATCATAAACAGAGGTAGATGTTAAGGTAAAAAGTCTGGTAACCCAGATAGAGTACCAACATAGAGAATTCAGTAATCCATCTGGAAATCTGGTAATCCATCAAATTCATGTAAAATAAAAAATACATGTGCTCAGTGGACTGATATGGCCTGTCTGTTTTGATTATACCTGCGTGCCCAAACTGGTTTGAGTTAAATACCGTGATGTCTCGGCCCGCAATATTTTGAGTCGAGCCACCGCCATCTGTAATGCTGCCTTTGATTTCGTGTCAGAGCGCTGTCTTCTTTAGTAATGTTTGTGTATTTCATTTGGGCTCAGTGAATTCATACGAGATGATGTATGCTTCTCCCCCACAAACACTCATACCTTCTCTCCTATTTCTGTCTGATCGCCGGCTGGCAACATGTCCAGGTCTGGCTTCAAGGCACACACTTCCACCACCTGGTTATACCTGAAACAAGGAACACTACACATGTCCAGGTCTGGCTTCAAGGCACACACTTCCACCACCTGGTTATACCTGAAACAAGGAACACTAGACATGTCCAGGTCTGGCTTCAAGGCACACACTTCCACCACCTGGTTATACCTGAAACAAGGAACACTAGACATGTCCAGGTCTGGCTTCAAGGCACACACTTCCACCACCTGGTTATACCTGAAACAAGGAACACTACACATGTCCAGGTCTGGCTTCAAGGCACACACTTCCACCACCTGGTTATACCTGAAACAAGGAACACTACACATGTCCAGGTCTGGCTTCAAGGCACACACTTCCACCACCTGGTTATACCTGAAACAAGGAACACTACACATGTCCAGGTCTGGCTTCAAGGCACACACTTCCACCACCTGGTTATACCTGAAACAAGGAACACTAGACATGTCCAGGTCTGGCTTCAAGGCACACACTTCCACCACCTGGTTATACCTGAAACAAGGAACACTACACATGTACAGGAGTGACATAAAGGTTCTTCAACTTGATCTTTTTTCAGCTTGTTTCAGAATTGTTTTGCCAACAAATGGATCTGCCTACTATCCATTATGACACGCTAGCTCATTTGTACAAATGGACCTGCCTACTATCCATTATGACACGCTAGCTCATTTGTACAAATGGACCTGCCTACTATCCATTATGACACGCTAGCCCATTTGTACAAATGGACCTGCCTACTATCCACTATGACACGCTAGCTCATTTGTACAAATGGACCTGCCTACTATCCATTATGACACGCTAGCTCATTTGTACAAATGGACCTGCCTACTATCCATTATGACACGTTTGCTCATTTGTACAAATGGACCTGCCTACTATCCATTATGGCACGTTTGCTCATTTGTACAAATGGACCTGCCTACTATCCATTATGACATGCTAGCTCATTTGTACAAATGGACCTGCCTACTATTCATTATGACACGTTAGCTCATTTGTACAAATGGACCTGCCTACTATCCACTATGACACGCTAGCTCATTTGTACAAATGGACCTGCCTACTATCCATTATGACACGCTAGCCCATTTGTACAAATGGACCTGCCTACTATCCATTATGACACGCTAGCTCATTTGTACAAATTGACCTGCCTACTATCCATTATGACACGCTAGCCCATTTGTACAAATGGACCTGCCTACTATCCACTATGACACGCTAGCTCATTTGTACAAATGGACCTGCCTACTATCCATTATGACAGGTTAGCTCATTTGTACAAATGGACCTGCCTACTATCCACTATGACACGCTAGCTCATTTGTACAAATGGACCTGCCTACTATCCATTATGACACACTAGCTCATTTGTACAAAATTTATACTTTTGGTGAAATCATCAAACTGATTTATTTTACTGGATCTGATCAAATTACTTATGTAAAACTGGTCTGGCTCTATATACTACAACAAAAGTTTGTTTGCAAGTTACTTGACTTAACAATTACAGTAAATTACTCTGAAGATTTTAATAAAAGAACCCTTATTAAGGTGGCTGGATCAGCTATTATGTGCTTCTTTTGAATTAATCATTTCTAATATAAGTTTTGAAGATAATCTAACCATTTTTTCTCAGAGTTTGCCTAAGACACTAAACAATACTCCAGACCAAAAAGAATATATTTTTATGCTGTTTAGAGATATTTAAATGTGTTTAAAGACAATTAAAAAATATGTAAAAAATCGCCCTAAAATGGCATTTTATTTCATTTTGAGAAACTCCCAAAAACAAAATTTGTATGGTTGTAAGTACAAACATGTTATTGACATTCAGACGGGTTTTTTGTAAACAAATGCATATTAAGTTTGATACAGCTACATAAACATTTTGCTACAATGTTGAAAGACAGCAAAAATCCGTACTGCATTTTTGGCACGACCCCTTCACCAAACATAAAACCATCCTGTGCAATTTTGGGTAAACACAAGTCGAGTTCATATGCCAAGTTATGGCTTTGTAAGTATTGTAGTTTTTATAAAAAGTTACATTAAGTAATACTTCCTGGTTGTTACCGATAATACAAGTGTCACCAGATGCTTGTTTTTTGCTTAGAAATGTGACTTTTTTACTGGCATGTGGCTTATTTCAACACGATTTGACAGACACTTCTATTACTGAGATTTCCCCCCAAGGTTTTCCCGCCAAGTTGTCTCATGATATTGTGTTACGAAGGGCCATGTGTTGAACTTGTTGTGGTAGACAAGATTGATTGACACCTGCTGAGGTCAGTCACGTGTCATTGCAACTGGCGGCTGAGGTCGGGCATTATCGAAGAATAAACAAAACTACCGCCAGTATTTGGTGATTTGACAGTGTGATGCATTTAGGTAATTATAATACAACAGCATAGTGGCATGAGAATAACCACACTATATGCTCTGCATTCATGGTGAACAAATTTATGTTTGAACTGCGCTGACGCACATGATCGTCATTATGGAGACATCGTCAGTTTTCAAGAATCTGAAAAGGGACTTTCCACAGACACATTAAAAATACTTGTTTTTAAAGGACGGATTGGTGACATATGGCGATAGTGCCTTGGTTTTTTTAATAGTACACATGTTCATACTGACCCCTACTAAAGATCTATGAAAAAAAAATGGGCCAAGTGGCCCTGAAGTCCTTTGGACTAATACGTCTATATATGACCCCGGCTGACCAAATGAGTGATAAGTCGGAAAAATTGTAACATTGTTTTCTTACATCCTTGTAAAGGTTTGGTAGGGTGCTTTACACGGTTTCAAAAAATATGACTGCTACCAAAATTGGCAAAGTTATGGAGCATTGAACATGGTAGGGATCAAAAAGTGAAAATGAAGAAAACGGCTGTTGAAGTTTTACATTATATATGCAAATGGATTGCATGGAAATATTACATGCACAACATTCAAATGTGGCACACAGTATGTAATATGTATGTTATGTTGCAATGATACACTGGAAGAACAAATGTGCTGCTACAAAGACTTATCAAGTTATGCCAGATTATGTCTTCATGTGTAAAACTAAGAGGACAGATTACCTGAGAGCAAAAGGTAGACTCACTGTTTGACACAGTTTAAAACCTACAGGCAACTGTCCAGTTTAACAGGGGTCTAGTGGCTTAATGCTGTCTGTTGACACAAGCTACTGCCAGTGACCAATTACAGATTAGTCACAGCTTCCATCAAACAATAGCAGGCAGAGAATCTTAGCTCCACAGCTGGGTGTGTAATACACAACCAGAGCCACCACTGATACATGATCAAGTAGATTAGCTCAATGCACCAACTAAGACAATACCCAACACTGTGAGTGACAGTGTCCAGAGTAAGGCCTAAGCAGTGTCCTCATTGCTGAATAGATCAATTAAACCTGCCAAGTGGGTGACATTCTGCACAAGTGTTCATTAATCCTTAGTGATTGTTCAGAACACCAGACTGACCACATATCTAAACAAAGTGAATGTAATAGGTGAAGAACAGGCAGTGTTCAGATAGGGGTATTGGTTGAATTGTATTTGTCTCGACTCAAAAGGCTTTTTTGTGTCTTCATCGATTATAAGAAAGCATTTGATTTAGTAGACCGGTCCTCCCTGTGGTCTAAGATAATTTCATGCGGTATTAATGGTGTTGTGTTGAAAGTTGTATACAACATGTACAAAAATGCTAAATCATGTATAAATGAGGGCCAGGCTGTGTCAGCCTTCTTCTCATGTGTAGAGGTATGGCAAGGAGAAAACTTGTGTCCTTTGTTATTTGCTATTTACCTGAATAATTTTGAACACTGTTAGTCACAATTATAACGGACTTGACATGGCAGCTGGTTAAATTTACATATATAGTGTATAGCAGAACTATGTCAACTCTTCTAATGGTTGACATTTGGTTGTTTCAGGTGTCAACTATATTGTGAATCTGTAATTATTAGTCTATATTGATACAATTGATTTACACAGTACCATGTCTACACAAGGCATGGCAAGCGTAAACAGAACAGTAGAATGCATTTGATATAAATAAAGTGTAGGATATTTCACTCTATAGTTGTCCAGAATATTAATTTTCTATGTTTGTCACCTACAGGTGACAGAATATTAATTTTCTATGTTTGTCACCTACAGGTTTCTACAGACAATACATCTTTAACCAATAGACACCACAGTCACACCATTTTATAATAATTAAATGAACATCAAAATAAACACAACTTGCAATTATAGAAAATCAATAGTTTTGAAGATACAGTTTAAAAGTGTTAGGCAACTGTTCAGTCTAACAGGGGTCAAGTGTGTCTACTCTGCCTGGGTGTTGTGACCAATTAAAGATTAGTCAAGGTCTCAATGGCCTAGGCTGTAGAGATTAGTCACAGCTTTTGACTTTGTGGCACATTACACAACATCTACTGTTGGGGGTGGTCTCAAGGGCCTTTCTCAAAACCACATCACTAGATAATGTAAACCTTTTGCACTTTGGGGGCCCCTTAGAATGATTCAATCAAATACAGATTTCTTGTATATAGTGGCAGCACCCTAAGATACATCTATGCAAAATTAGAAAAAAAGTTGCTGAACAGTTTTTGAAAAAATAGGCCAAATGTTACATTTTTACCAGTTTCGGGGTCCTTGGAGGCCCTAGGGAGCCCTTAAAATGATTCAATCAAATACAGATTTCTCGTGCATAGTGGCAGTGCCCCAAGATATGTCTATGCAAAATTAGACAAAAAGTTGCTGAACGGTTTCTGAGATACGGCAGCTAACGGTGGATGGTGGACGGAGGACGCAGAGTGATGGCAATAGTCCCTTGGACCTTCGGCCAAAGGACTAAAAAATCAAGAAATCAACTGACATGATACCCGACCCAGCTACCTTAAAAAGTGATTGTTCATGTAACTTAGATTTTATACACGCTAAAGGTTTAAATATCATTGATCGTGACTCACAATGGGCTACACCAACATGTCACAATAATGACATGTCTTACCTGTGACACTGACATGTCACAGTTATGACATGTCTTACCCATGACACTGACACGTCATCATAATGACATGTCTTACCTGTGACACCAACATGTCACCATAGTGACAAATCTTACATGTGACACCGACATGTCACCATAATGACATGTCTTACCTGTGACACCGACATGTCACCATAATGACATGAATTACCTATGACACCAACATGTCACCATAATGACATATCTTACCTGTGACACCAATATGTCACCTTAATGATGTCTTACCTGTGACACAAACATGTCATCAAAATGACATGTCTTACATATGATATCGACTTGTCATCATAATGACATGTCTTACCAGTGACACCAACATGTCACATATCTTACCTGTCTATGTCAAGAGGCCGGCCAAATAAGATGTTTTCCCGCAGTGTCGTATTCATGAGCCAGGCCCGCTGGGAGCTGTAGGCAACCCTCTGTCTCCTGCACACAATACTTGTTTGTACTTTGTTTACTAACACAGCAAGTTGTGCTTGTTTTATAGATAAACAAATTCCACAAAAGCTGGTTCTAAATATACTAATCAACTTTTTAATTAAACGTGCGAAATGCAACATGGTGTGTCTGGATGTGTTTGCATAGAATGCAATGTATGTCCACAAATTCTTTTGTTGATAATTTCAAGCAGTGCTCAATCAAAAACTTCCAATACAAAGCCATACGACAAATACCCCAAGCGCACAGCATATACACTAAAGAATCCAATTATATGTTACGTAGGTATCCAGAAGATGGCGCCACCTCCACGTGTTGTCAATGCTAATGAACGGATCCAGGTTGCTAGGGAAGTGGGTATCTGCAGGCAGTCAGGGTCTAATGGATTAGCAAGCCGAGCAGTCACTAGTTTGTGTCTACAAATTGGGAGTTTTGAGAAATAAAAAGACTTAATTGCTCTGGATGTGTGACGAATTCATGCTTGATGAATGGTAATCTTTAACATACATCTGCTTTTATTTAAATAACACAGAGGCAGTTCAATATGATAACATGGCACACAAATGTTGTTACCTAGCAAGTATTTCACAGTGACAGTGAATTTTGAAAAAAAATGTATAAATGTAGAAATTATTCCCTCACAATACCCTACACCCTGGAGAGTACAACAGAAACTTACGGTTTGAAGTCAACTTTTCCCATGATGCAGTGCAGTTCCCCGGTGAGAACTGACAGCAAGAGAGACTTGCCACTCCCAACTCCACCCACAATCATTGACAGTTTCCCTGCAAACAGTCGCCAGTTAGGAGAAATAATGTCACCACTTACTTCACAATGTTCATGTTATCTTCTTGATAGTTTAATAAGCATTCATATATAATAACATTCAAAATGTCTCAAGGAAAATAACTCTCTAGCACAACGGTATTACCCCCAAGAAATTTCCAATTATAATATAATGTCCAATTAATGAATCAGATAGTGAACAATCATCCACTCTTCAAGATATTTTCTCCAATGCAAATATCATTTGATCAGTGGCGTAGCCAGAGGGGGGCCAAGGCCCCCCCAATCCCAGGAAATTAGGAGGGTAGGGTACTGAGGACCTATAACTGGTTGCCTGATACATAGTGACAAGGTAGAGAGGTTATAGGGGTGCCTGTGTGTATGTGTAGGACTTCCCAGTCCTACCCTTTGGCAAAGAAATTTGTTATCATTCAAATGGGATTAAGTTACCTAAAGTGGAGGAATTCACCGCTTCTGCCATAGGCAATAAGCATACTGCAGGCTGCAGCCCAAGAGGTGACAGGGCAACGAAAATGTCATCATTCACAATGTGCTTGATGGCTGATGCCTATTAATATATCAACACAAGGATGCAAAATGATGGTTGCCCGGCAAGATGATTAGTTACTGGACTAAGATCAAGTTGCCCAGCAAGATGATTAGTTACTGGACTAAGATCAAGTTGCCCAGCAAGATGATTAGTTACTGGACTAAGATCAAGATGATTAGTTACTGGACTAAGATCAAGTTGCCCGGCAAGGTGATTAGTTACTGGACTAAGATCAAGTTGCCCGGCAAGGTGATTAGTTACTGGACTAAGATCAAGTTGCCCGGCAAGGTGATTAGTTACTGGACTAAGATCAAGTTGCCCGGCAAGGTGATTAGTTACTAGACTAAGATCAAGTTGCCCGGCAAGGTGATTAGTTACTGGACTAAGATCAAGTTGCCCGGCAAGGTGATTAGTTACTGGACTAAGATCAAGTTGCCCAGCAAGATGATTAGTTACTGGACTAAGATCAAGTTGCCCAGCAAGATGATTAGTTACTGGACTAAGATCAAGTTGCCCGGCAAGGTGATTAGTTACTGGACTAAGATCAAGTTGCCCGGCAAGGTGATTAGTTACTGGACTAAGATCAAGTTGCCCGGCAAGGTGATTAATTACTGGACTAAGATCAAGTTGACCGGCAAGGTGATTAGTTACTGGACTAAGATCAAGTTGCACAGCAAGATGATTAGTTACTGGACTAAGATCAAGTTTCCCGGTAAGATGGTTAGTTACTGGACTAAGATCAAGTTGCACAGCAAGATGATTAGTTACTGGACTAAGATCAAGTTGCACGGCAAGATGATTAGTTACTGGACTAAGATCAAGTTGCACAGCAAGATGATTAGTTACTGGACTAAGATCAAGTTGCCCGGCAAGATGATTAGTTACTGGACTAAGATCAAGTTGCACAGCAAGATGATTAGATACTGGACTAAGATCAAGTTGCACGGCAAGATGATTAGTTACTGGACTAAGATTAAGTTGCCCGGCAAGATGATTAGATACTGGACTAAGATCAAGTTGCCCGGCAAGGTGATTAGTTACTGGACTAAGATCAAGTTGCACAGCAAGATGATTAGTTACTGGACTAAGATCAAGTTGCCCGGCAAGATGATTAGATACTGGACTAAGATCAAGTTGCCCGGCAAGGTGATTAGTTACTGGACTAAGATCAAGTTGCACAGCAAGATGATTAGTTACTGGACTAAGATCAAGTTGCACAGCAAGATGATTAGTTACTGGACTAAGATCAAGTTGCCCAGCAAAATGATTAGTTACTGGACTAAGATCAAGTTGCACAGCAAGATGATTAGTTATTGGACTAAGATCAAGTTGCCCGGCAAGGTGATTAGTTACTGGACTAAGATCAAGTTGCCCGGCAAGGTGATTAGTTACTGGACTAAGATCAAGTTGCACAGCAAGATGATTAGTTACTGGACTAAGATCAAGTTGCCCAGCAAGGTGATTAGTTACTGGACTAAGATCAAGTTGCCCAGCAAGATGATTAGTTACTGGACTAAGATCAAGTTGCCCGGCAAGATGATTAGTTACTGGACTAAGATCAAGTTGCCCGGCAAGGTGATTAATTACTGGACTAAGATCAAGTTGACCGGCAAGGTGATTAGTTACTGGACTAAGATCAAGTTGCACAGCAAGATGATTAGTTACTGGACTAAGATCAAGTTTCCCGGTAAGATGGTTAGTTACTGGACTAAGATCAAGTTGCACAGCAAGATGATTAGTTACTGGACTAAGATCAAGTTGCACGGCAAGATGATTAGTTACTGGACTAAGATCAAGTTGCACAGCAAGATGATTAGTTACTGGACTAAGATCAAGTTGCCCGGCAAGATGATTAGATACTGGACTAAGATCAAGTTGCACAGCAAGATGATTAGTTACTGGACTAAGATCAAGTTGCACGGCAAGATGATTAGTTACTGGACTAAGAGCAAGATGATTAGTTACTGGACTAAGATCAAGTTGCCCAGCAAGATGATTAGTTACTGGACTAAGATCAAGTTGCACAGCAAGATGATTAGTTACTGGACTAAGACCAAGTTGCCCGGCAAGGTGATTAGTTACTGGACTAAGATCAAGTTGCCCGGCAAGATGATTAGTTACTGGACTAAGATCAAGTTGCCCGGCAAGGTGATTAGTTACTGGACTAAGATCAAGTTGCACAGCAAGATGATTAGTTACTGGACTAAGATCAAGTTGCCCAGCAAGATGATTAGTTACTGGACTAAGATCAAGTTGCCTGGCAAGATGATTAGTTACTGGACTAAGATCAAGTTGCCTGGCAAGATTAGTTACTGGACTAAGATCAAGTTGCACGGCAAGATGATTAGTTACTGGACTAAGATCAAGTTGCACGGCAAGATGATTAGTTACTGGACTAAGATCAAGTTGCCCGGCAAGGTGATTAGTTACTGGACTAAGATCAAGTTGCACAGCAAGATGATTAGTTACTGGACTAAGATCAAGTTGCACAGCAAGATGGTTAGTTACTGGACTAAGATCAAGTTGCACAGCAAGGTGATTAGTTACTGGACTAAGATCAAGTTGCACAGCAAGGTGATTAGTTACTGGACTAAGATCAAGTTGCACAGCAAGGTGATTAGTTACTGGACTAAGATCAAGTTGCACAGCAAGATGATTAGTTACTGGACTAAGATCAAGTTGCCCGGCAAGATGATTAGTTACTGGACTAAGATCAAGTTGCACAGCAAGATGATTAGTTACTGGACTAAGATCAAGTTGCCCGGCAAGATGATTAGTTACTGGACTAAGATCAAGTTGCACAGCAAGATGATTAGTTACTGGACTAAGATCAAGTTGCACCGGCAAGGTGATTAGTTACTGGACTAAGATCAAGTTGCACAGCAAGATGATTAGTTACTGGACTAAGATCAAGTTGCCCGGCAAGATTAGTTACTGGACTAAGATCAAGTTGCACAGCAAGATGATTAGTTACTGGACTAAGATCAAGTTGCACGGCAAGATGATTAGTTACTGGACTAAGATCAAGTTGCACAGCAAGATGATTAGTTACTGGACTAAGATCAAGTTGCCCGGCAAGATGATTAGTTACTGGACTAAGATCAAGTTGCACAGCAAGATGATTAGTTACTGGACTAAGATCAAGTTGCACGGCAAGATGATTAGTTACTGGACTAAGATTAAGTTGCCCGGCAAGATGATTAGTTACTGGACTAAGATCAAGTTGCCCGGCAAGGTGATTAGTTACTGGACTAAGATCAAGTTGCACAGCAAGATGATTAGTTACTGGACTAAGATCAAGTTGCCCGGCAAGATGATTAGATACTGGACTAAGATCAAGTTGCCTGGCAATGTGATTAGTTACTGGACTAAGATCAAGTTGCACAGCAAGATGATTAGTTACTGGACTAAGATCAAGTTGCACAGCAAGATGATTAATTACTGGACTAAGATCAAGTTGCCCAGCAAGATGATTAGTTACTGGACTAAGATCAAGTTGCACAGCAAGATGATTAGTTACTGGACTAAGATCAAGTTGCCCGGCAAGGTGATTAGTTACTGGACTAAGATCAAGTTGCCTGGCAAGATGATTAGTTACTGGACTAAGATCAAGTTGCCCGGCAAGGTGATTAGTTACTGGACTAAGATCAAGTTGCACAGCAAGATGATTAGTTACTGGACTAAGATCAAGTTGCCCGGCAAGATGATTAGTTACTGGACTAAGATCAAGTTGCCCGGCAAGGTGATTAGTTACTGGACTAAGATCAAGTTGCACAGCAAGATGATTAGTTACTGGACTAAGATCAAGTTGCCCGGCAAGATGATTAGTTACTGGACTAAGATCAAGTTGCCCAGCAAGATGATTAGTTACTGGACTAAGATCAAGTTGCCTGGCAAGATGATTAATTACTGGACTAAGATCAAGTTGCCTGGCAAGATTAGTTACTGGACTAAGATCAAGTTGCACGGCAAGATGATTAGTTACTGGACTAAGATCAAGTTGCACGGCAAGATGATTAGTTACTGGACTAAGATCAAGTTGCCCGGCAAGGTGATTAGTTACTGGACTAAGATCAAGTTGCACAGCAAGATGATTAGTTACTGGACTAAGATCAAGTTGCACAGCAAGATGGTTAGTTACTGGACTAAGATCAAGTTGCACAGCAAGGTGATTAGTTACTGGACTAAGATCAAGTTGCACAGCAAGGTGATTAGTTACTGGACTAAGATCAAGTTGCACAGCAAGGTGATTAGTTACTGGACTAAGATCAAGTTGCACAGCAAGATGATTAGTTACTGGACTAAGATCAAGTTGCCCAGCAAGATGATTAGTTACTAGACTAAGATCAAGTTGCCCAGCAAGATGATTAGTTACTGGACTAAGATCAAGTTGCCCAGCAAGGTGATTAGTTACTGGACTAAGATCAAATTGTCTGGCAAGATGATTAGTTACTGGACTAAGATCAAATTGTCTGGCAAGATGGTTAGTTACTAGACTAAGATCAAGTTGCACATTGCAGCCAAAGCAATTTATGTAGTCGATTTTCCACTGGCTAGTCGGAACTTCATATTGTGAATTTATGAAGTTTAATAAGCGACAATGTTACACATGACATGGACATTATTTTGAAGCTCACTCGATGCCGCCGCGGTATGGATTTCTTGTGTAGTTATTGGTTGAATGCCAGCGCCTCATCATCCATATTAAGGTACAAATGTTTACTGTTTCATCGGAGTAAGTGACCAAGTGTTGCTTGTCAGTAGATTTGGGAGATGTAGCATGGGAAATATGGCAGGTATAGGTGGATATTATGTAGGGGCTTTATGGATTCGTCTCTCTCTGGTATTGTGACGTTTTTCTCTTAGTTTGACGGCTTCTGTGAAGGTTTTTGTTGAACTGGCAGCTATATCGGTCAGTAGACTTGGTTGTTATGTCATCAGTTTAAACGAGTTGGGTTTCTGAAACCGACACAATGCAGCATTGCGACAGAATCATGCGATGCACGAATATTGGACACTCTAGTTTATTGTAACACACACACACACGCGTGCACACACACACACACACACACAAACACACACACACACATGTATATAATTGCTCACTGCTTGCTTCGATGCCGGATAGCCCCTTCAATACAAAATCCTGCCTACGCCACTGCATTTGACCATGTAGTAGCTCTGTTAACATCTATACCAACACATGGTTATTATTATGCTGTTTGTGTATGTATGTGTGACAGGTTTAATTATGAATCTCTCTCCACCCCCCTGTTATGTAAATAATCACTCTATCTGCATACTAGATGGCGCCACTCACCACAGGGCACAGTGATGTTGATATCAGAGAGCATCGGTTCTTGGCTGTCCTTGTTCCAATTGAAATAGCCGTTTTGAATCGACAAAGCAAAGTTCCCCACGACCGTACTACGTGGGTCCACCCCTGACCCTGTTGAACTGCCATCATCACCCTCTCTTGCTGTGCCATCTACAGTGACAATTTGACATTATTATTGCATTATGGGTAAAGTGGATCATGGGTGAGACATGAAGACGAACGAACATAACGGCAGGCACATATGTGTAACACATCTGTAAACTTTCATAAATAAAATGTTCCCATCAAAACTGACATACAGCTGAATAAGTAAGTATAGATATATCATAATGACTGTCTGTATTTGGTAAATTATCAGCTGTCCAAAAACATACAGTGTAAAAACAATTTGTCCGGAAAAACAGTCGTCATGGATTGTGTGTGTTTGGACACCTAACATTAATAGGTGCATGAAAACATACTGTATTGTAAATTATTATTTTTGTAGATTTAAAAAAAAATACAGTATCTGAATATATGAAGTCATTACAGTATATATATATATATGTATGTATATATATATATATATATCAGCGATAGAAATAACCCAAAATATTTTACTTGTCTGCCAGATAAGTTAGTTTTGAAATCTACTTGTCCGCTAACATTTTCACTTGTCCGAGTAATTGTTGCAGTGATTCGAAGCTTTGAAAACACATTAAGAAATTATTTAAGTTTAAACAATCTTCCTGCTGTTAGGCACAATCGGATCTCAAATGTATTTTTTTAAATACTCGTTTAATTGCAAATATTTCCCAGGCCATTAAGTGATTAACAATGTGTTTCATCACGAATATTAAGAGGAGACGTATCATATGATGTTTCAACAAATATTTTTAGAGATGCTGAGGATGTGGAAATGTGTACTTATACCGGCAATATAAATATTACGATTATGATAGGAATGAGACAACAGTTACGAATATTTTCCTTGCGATTTTTCATAATGTTGCAAGAAACTTACCAACAAATAAATTGCACTGTCAGACGTTTCCTGGAGTAAACCAAAGCGAGGATGCACAATTTTGTCACATAAGCAAAACTAATGTGATATTGTTTTATTCAACCTATACGTACTTCAGTATATGTTCAGAAAACTTCAGAAAAGTTATGCATTTTACAATGTACCAAAAATTAATTTACAGGGGACCATCTTATAGTTATAATGTATAGACTGAATGACGTCGTAACGTCGAAGTCGTACGTAGACCGCCGTAGTAGGTCGCCATACTGTACATGTCGCCGGCCCCAACGGCTGTGCGTCTTGCTTAAATTAATTTGGATTTGAGTTGTTTACATCCTGTCAGGCATCCGTTATTTTGTTTTAATGTTGTGTATATAAACTGTAATTTATGTTTATTAAATTAAATCATGTTTGAAAACATCGATTCTGTAGGTTCTGCATTCAGGGAATGGTAATTCCGTCCGTTTTCGACATTCGCAAAAAGTTAGTGTCCCTAAACTTACGATTAGTTGTGAAATAAATGTGTTGAAGACATGACAACACTTCTTGAGATGTTTACTAACATTCCGTTCACCAACCACCACAACAAGTTCACAGTAGAGCTGAAAATTAATCCGACGTTGACAATATTTTTCCGATCTGCTGAACCAACAGTTCATGACTTCGCGAAGTCGAAGACTGTCGAGTCCACGTTGGTTAATATTGGTTAACTGGCCTACTACATAATTATTCTAATAAAAGGTAACGATACTCGAATATATATACTATTTATTAAGTTCATCAAATGTGATCAATGCGTGGAAGCAAGTTGACTGTCGGTAAAACTGAAGTAGCTTTTCCTATGAGTCTATAGCAGTGCTAGATCGGTGCAAATGACGCAGTTAACAGACACACCATGCTTCACAGAAAACTGATGTGCAACACAGGATGGTGGCGAAAAGATAAGACGCCAACAAGCTAACGAAATTGCAACGTGCATGATCGTTGGCGAACTGTATTTCATTAGATTTTCCACAAATTAGAAAGTTATAATTTTGCGCACGTCACTATTTACTGTAAATTTCCACTTGTCCACCGGACAACCATGCAGATCATTCTACTTGTCCGGACAAAAATCGCTTGTCCCGGACAACCAGACAAGTGCTTATTTTAAATGCTGTATATACAAAATTATATATAAATCTGTGGCAAGTACTTTGTACTGTTTGGATAACAATATAATGGTAAGACATGTGAACAACAGTGCTATTGCAATGGAAAACTATACTACTTCCTCAGACAGTAAACATTTACTTGCCCCAGTCAACAAAGAAACAAATTTATAAGTTGACATTACGCAATATATTCGTCTATAATAATGGTCAATGTCAGTATTGAGTCCTAAGACCAAAAAAACGTATATCTAACAGCATCCATGGGGAGGGGTAAGTTCCTTAAAATCTCACCACAATGTATGTTTTCCTACCTTCAGCTGTTTGCATCAGTAACTTGGGGTTTTCTTTGTTAGACAGAAGTGGTACCATCTCTTTGTCCTTTGTCAACAACTGTGCATCACTGTCTGGTATCTTGTCACCCTAAATTGTCATAAGCATTTATCAAACATTCCATACAATATAAAACCATTATAACCATACTGAGTAATATTTATAGCTTTCAAACATCATCAGAGTATACAGGTTGTTCCTTGATTTATTACCTTCTATTACATATTGATACATTTGTTAGATTACATGAAATGAAATTTTAAATGTCTTTGAAACTTTGTATACATTGGAGGATTATGCATTCGCGATGTTCAAATGGCAATAACTCAAAAACTAAAACCAAATTTTGGGTACACCAGTGACAAACTTGTACATCAGATTATTATCTTTACAGTGATAATATTAAATCCCAGAGCAAGTTTGAACATTCGGAATCTTCAAATGGCAATAACTCAAAAACTAAAAACAAATTCTGAGTACACCAGTGACAAATTTGTACATAAGATTATTATCTTTACTGTGATAATATTAAATCCCAGAGCAAGTTTGAACATTCGGAATCTTCAAATGGCAATAACTCAAAAACTAAAAACAAATTCTGGGAACACCAGTGACAAACTTGTACATAAGATTATTATCTTTACTGTGATAATATTAAATCCCAGTGCAAGTTTGAACATTTGGAATCTTCAAATGGCAATAACTAAAAAACTAAAAACAAATTTTGGGTACACCAGTAAAAACTTGTACATCAGATTATTATCTTTACAGTGATAATATTAAATCCCAGAACAAGTTTGAACATTCGGAATCTTCAAATGGCAATAACTCAAAAACTAAAAACAAATTCTGAGTACACTAGTGACAAATTTGTACATAAGATTATTATCTTTACTGTGATAATATTAAATCCCAGAGCAAGTTTGAACATTCGGAATCTTCAAATGGCAATAACTCAAAAACTAAAAACAAATTCTGGGTACACCAGTGACAAACTTGTACATAAGATTATTATCTTTACTGTGATAATATTAAATCCCAGTGCAAGTTTGAACATTTGGAATCTTCAAATGGCAATAATTCAAAAACTAAAAACAAATTCTGGGTACACCAGTGACAAACTTGTACATAAGATTATTATCTTTACTGTGATAATATTAAATCCCAGAGCAAGTTTGAACATTCGGAATCTTCATATGGCAATAACTCAAAAATTAAAAACAAATTCTGGGTACACCAGTGACAAACTTGTACATAAGATTATTATCTTTACTGTGATAATATTAAATCCCAGTGCAAGTTTGAACATTCGAAATCTTCAAATGGCAATAACTCAAAAATTAAAAACAAATTCTGGTACACCAGTGACAAACTTGTACATAAGATTATTATCTTTACTGTGATAATATAAATCCCAGAGCAAGTTTGAACATTCGGAATCTTCATATGGCAATAACTCAAAAACTAAAAACAAATTCTGGGTACACCAGTGACAAACTTGTACATAAGATTATTATCTTTACTGTGATAATATTAAATCCCAGAGCAAGTTTGAATATTCGGAATCTTCAAAAGGCAATAACTCAAAAACTAAAAACAAATTCTGGGTACACCAGTGACAAACTTGTACATAAGATTATTATCTTTACTGTGATAATATTAAATCCCAGAGCAAGTTTGAACATTCGGAATCTTCATATGGCAATAACTCAAAAACTAAAAACAAATTCTGGGTACACCAGTGACAAACTTGTACATAAGATTATTATCTTTACTGTGATAATATTAAATCCCAGTGCAAGTTTGAACATTCGGAATCTTCAAATGGCAATAACTCAAAAACTAAAAACAAATTCTGGGTACACCAGTGACAAACTTGTACATAAGATTATTATCTTTACTGTGATAATATTAAATCCCAGTGCAAGTTTGAACATTTGGAATCTTCAAATGGCAATAACTCAAAAACTAAAAACAAATTCTGGGTACACCAGTGACAAACTTGTACATAAGATTATTATCTTTACTGTGATAATATTAAATCCCAGTGCAAGTTTGAACATTCAGAATCTTCAAATGGCAATAACTCAAAAAGTTAAAAAAATTCCTGTATGCATCCAGCGACACATTTGTACCTAAGATTATTATCGTTACCGTGATATAAAAAATATTAAATTCCATGACTGAAATTTTAGGTACGACCTGAAACACAAACCCACATTGATGCGCACCATGCTAAATCCTAGCAGACCAAAATGGGCCTAGAAAAGGGTGACAGTGGGGGTTAAAAAATTAGTTGAAATAGGACACTGTGTTTGGATTATATTTCATTCAAACGGGGATAAAAATGGTTAATTTTGCTTAGTCTGTAAAGGTATACTGTCTGTAATATTGTGTTTAATCAGTTCATGGCATTTGAGGCAATAACATTTTTTCGTATCCAAAAAAAACATAGTTAGGTAGATCTAGTAATCTTTTACTTTTTGAACTGACCATCAATGCAACCACTTAAAGATGCCAGACTGGGCCTCATATATCTGTCATACATGCTACGTTACCAACAAATTACACTTACTTTCTTACGACAATCAAAATGTATTTTAAACACAGATATGTTTGTGATATACCAAAGCTTGGCAAAGAATGAGTGTCACGAAAACCCTGCAGAGAGGGGCTACTATAATTACAAATACAAATAACCAACGATCCTTCATAATGCATATTAAGGGCAGGGCTGGGTTAAATTACACAAAATCAGATCAATTACAATTACTTTTCATTTGTCATTTCAATTGTGTTTCTAAAATGTTCAAATCACAACCATGTTTTCAAATACATTTACATATTTGCTTTAATGGGACAGAACCAACAAAAAAAAACCTTTACTAATGATATTGCTTGCACATTTAAGGGCAATTACAAAGTAGAACTGGAGAACAAATTTTGTGAATTTGTATTAAATTGATCAAAATTATAAAAAATAAACTGAACTGAAGCAAGAAAGACATTCCTTCGAGAAGCATAATTTCCCAGTCAGAAACCTCGAGTGCTATCAACCTGCAAACATGTGCAAGTAGTTCAAAGGACATAATCTTCTCACCCTCCCTATCCCTATCCCCCTCCCCCTTTATCTCCCCCTCCCTCTATAGGGAGGGGGGGAGATCTCTTATTAGTGACTTATCTCTGTGACGTATCTTTGAGCCAGACTTTGACTATGTGTGTATACATATGTACATTCCACTACGATGCTATAGTATCTGTGTGTATACATATGTACATTCCACTACGATGCTATAGTAATTGTGTATACATATGTACATTCCACTACGATGCTATAGTATCTGTGTGTATACATATGTACATTTCACTACGATGCTATAGTATATGTGTGTATACATATGTACATTCCACTACGATGCTATAGTATCTGTGTGTACACATATGTACATTCCACTACGATGCTATAGTATATGTGTGTATACATATGTACATTCCACTATGATGCTATAGTATCTGTGTGTATACATATGCACATTTCACTACGATGCTATAGTATGTGTGTATACATATGTACATTCCACTACGATGCTATAGTATCTGTGTGTATACATATGTACATTCCACTACGATGCTATAGTATCTGTGTGTATACATATGTACATTCCACTACGATGCTATAGTATATGTGTGTACACATATGTACATTCCACTACGATGCTATAGTATATGTGTGTATACATTTGTACATTCCACTACGATGCTATATTATCTGTGTGTACACATATGTACACTCCACTACGATGCTATAGTATATGTGGGTATACATATGTACATTCCACTATGATGCTATAGTACCTGTGTGTATACATATATACATTCCACTACAATGCTATAGTATATGTGTGTATACATATGTACATTCCACTATGATGCTATAGTATCTGTGTGTATACATATGTACATTCCACTACGATGCTATAGTATATGTGGGTATACATATGTACATTCCACTACCATGCTATAGTATATGTGTGTATACATATGTACATTCCACTACAATGATATAGTATATGTGTGTATACGTATGTACATTCCACTACGATGCTATAGTATATGTGTGTATACATATGTACATTCCACTATGATGCTATAGTACCTGTGTGTATACATATATACATTCCACTACGATGCTATAGTATATGTGTGTATACATATGTACATTCCACTATGATGTTATAGTATCTGTGTGTATACATATGTACATTCCACTATGATGCTACAGTATCTGTGTGTATACATATGTACATTCCACTACGATGCTACAGTATCTGTGTGTACACATATGTACATTCCACTACGATGCTACAGTATCTGTGTGTACACATATGTACATTCCACTATGATGCTATAGTATCTGTGTGTACACATATGTACATTCCACTATGATGCTACAGTATCTGTGATGCGTCGACTACAATTTGAATATTAGGCAATTAAGCAATTAGGCAATTTTTTATCATGATTAATTTTAGAAACCATTTTTAATGAATGCTGCCCACAAATTTCCCTTCAATGGATAATAAAGTTTTAATGTATTATATATTATTGTATTGTATATTGTTGTATTCTATTGTATATTGTTGTATTGTATGGCAGTACCCGTGTGTCCATGTCTGAATGGATCAGGAATCGACAGAGACGATCCATGCTGACTGTGCTGTGAGCGACCACACCAATAAACAACGGCATGATTATAATAGGAGTGTGCAACGTGTAGATCACCGCCAACGATGAAAACATCTTCCCAGCATGCATCGGCTCAGAGGAAATGTACGGATAAAGGGAGAATGTCTGAAACGAACACAAAAATGCTGTTATTAAATTATTTTCTTTGCCTTATTTTCTAATTTATTAAAGTCAATGCATTCTTTCTTGATTATGAATAGTGATATTGTCTTTTCAGAATTAAAATAAAAAATACATTATAATTATTCAAAGAGTGTGTATGTATGTACATACGCATGCATACGTGCATGCGTGCGTGTATGCCAAAATACGTGTATGACCGTATGTGTGTGTGCATGTGAGAGTACAGTCGCCAACAGATAGACCAATACTCACAATGAGCACAACTAAAAGAGGGGCTCCATCCACAATGATCACTGCAACAGACACCAACCATTACAATCTGCACCTGATCACTGCAACAGACACACCAACCATTACAACCTGCACCTGATCACTGCAACAGACACACCAACCATTACAACCTGCACCTGATCACTGCAACAGACACACCAACCATTACAACCTGCACCTGATCACTGCAACAGACACACCAACCATTACAACCTGCACCTGATCACTGAAACAGACACACCAACCATTACAACCTGCACCTGATCACTGCAACAGACACACGAACCATTACAACCTGCACCTGATCACTGCAACATACACACCAACCATTACAACCTGCACCTGATCACTGCAACAGACACACCAACCATTACAACCTGCAACAGACACACCAACCATTACAACCTGCACCTGATCACTGCAACAGACACACCAACCATTACAACCTGCACCTGATCACTGCAACAGACACACCAACCATTACAACCTGCACCTGATCACTGCAACAGACACACCAACCATTACAACCTGCACCTGATCACTGATAACAATGGTCAAGCTAGTGGTGTGTGTGGTGTGTGGTGTGTGTGTGTGGTGTGCAGTGCGTGTTATTGTGTGTGGTGTGTGTGGTGTGCGGTGTGTGGTATTGTGTGTGGTGTGTGGTGTGTGGTAGTTATGGATATGAACTTCACATTAATCAAATCAAATCAAATTTATTGTAACTCATTACAATACATACAATACAAATCAAATTAAGACAAATCATATATAATAACATAATGAGCACAACAAGGGAAGAACATTAAATAATGTTATACTCCCTTTGGTATATTTCAATGTAAATATCATTATATTGAAAACACAAACAGCGTGCAGTTGTAGAATATATAATCGTGATTGAAAATTATATTATATATCAACATCATTGTGTAAAATAAATTGCTTAATTATAGATTTGTAACTAATTATTGAGTAAGTCGTAAATGTAAGTCTTGTGCTGAAATGATTCCAAATAATAGCACCCTTATTTCTTATAGCACAGTCTTATTTCTAAAGCAGCCTTGGGTATATGAATTTGTGCAGATTGTCTTGTGTTATAACTATGGACATCTTGATTAAGTGTAAACATATTTTCGAAGATTGTTGGTAAAAGACCCATCTTGTATTTATAAATAAATATTTGTATTGAATATACATACAATTGTCTGAAAGTTAATATATTTAGTAATTTAAAGATAGGTTTTGTAAGAGCTAATCTATTAGCTGAGACAAGCATTCTCACTACTTTCTTTTGAATCTTAATAATACTTGAACAATATGAGTCAAATGCACCTCCCCATACTTCAATACAATATGTCAAGTGAGGGAATAAAAATGAGTAATACAAGGTGACCGAACATGATCTAGTTAATAATCTTCTGGCTTTGTTGAGAATGCCAACACCTTTAGAAATTTTACATTTAACTTTGTTAATGTGTTCAGCCCAGTTGAGTTTGCTATCAATAGTCACACCAAGAAATGTCGTAGAAGATACTAATTTAATAGCATTATTATTAATTTTAAGTGTTGTTGGTTTTGTATGTTTTCTGTTAGGTGTTTTAAATATCATGTATTGGGTCTTATTAATGTTTAAAGATAGTTTGTTGGCATTTAACCAAATTATAATTTTTTTTAATTCAACATCATTTTGTTAGTTATATCATCCAAATGATCACCATTTATAAACAGACTAGAGTCATCAGCAAATAATATGGAAAAAAGAACATCTGAGACACTAGCAATATCATTGATATATAATAGAAAAAGCAATAGCCCCAGGATGGAACCTTGCGGTACACCAAGTAATAGTTTGCTTCGTGGAGCTAGTGTCATTGTAGTACACATATTGACTTCTATTAAATAAATAACTTTTAATCCAATCATTGGCTAAGCCACGGATACCATAACATTGGAGTATGTCATGGTCAACTGTATCGAATGCTTTAGATAAATCTAAGAACACTCCTAGCACAAATTTTTTGTTTTGTAAGGCTTCTGATATTTTGTCTACAATGGTTATAAGTGCCATGTTAGTAGAGTGATTTTTTCGAAAACCAAACTGATATTTATACAAAATATTATGCTTATTAATAAAATTTGACAATATGTTATACATTAGTCTTTCTAATATTTTAGAAAAAGTAGGTAATATTGAAATTGGCCGGTAGTTAATCAATAAGTTTTTTTCTTTGGCTTTATAAACAGGTATTACCTTTGCTATTTTTAGTTCATCTGGGAATATTCCAGTATTTATAGATAAGTTATATAAGTATGTCAATGGTTTAATAAAACTATTATATGTTTGTTTTATTACTTTAGAGGAAATGTCATCCCATCCTGGAGACGATGCTTTGAGAGAGTTTAGTATTACTGATACCTCATTTTCAGTTACCGGTTCAAGATATATTGTTTTCATATTACTGTTTTTTATGTATGACATAGGATCTGTTTGGTTCTGTGGTATGTTTTTTGCTAGGTTAGAACCAACATTTATATAGAAATTATTAAAACTTTCACTTATATGTTTTTTATCTGATGTTTCAACTTTGTTAATAATGAATTTTGTCTGTGTTATGGTTTCATGTTTCTTATTTATTATTTCTTTTAATAGGGACCAAGACTTTTTAAGGTTATGTTTATTTTCTTCAAAGAGAGTTGCATAATGTTCACGTTCAAATTTCCGTAGTAAGCCATTCAATTTACTTTTGTAAACTTTATATTTAGTTTCATTATATATTGTATTTTGTCTTATGTATTTAATATATAGTCTATTCTTCTCTTTTATTGAGTTTTTTAAACCAGTAGTTAGCCATGGTTTCTTATTCTTGTAATTAAGTTTGACTGTTTTTAATGGAAAGCAATCATTATATTCTCGAAGTAGTAGTTTATAAAATATTGAGTAGGCTGTTTGACAATTATTTATGGATGTTATAATTTCCCAATCAATGTTCTGCATGTTAAATTTATCCATGTTTGCCCTCGAAAAGTTTCTGTTTGTTATATATTTAGAATAATTGGTTAATTTACAATTATTATCAATGAGAAATACTGGGAAGTGGTCAGATACGTCTGTGTACATAATGCCTTGGAACATGTTTTTATGGTTATTTGTGAAAATGTTATCAATCAATGTTGCTGATTGATTAGTTACTCGTGTTGGTTTATTTATTAATGGAATATAAGAATGCAAAAACATCAGGTTTAAAAAATTGCATGTTGGTACATGTTCTTCATAATTAAAAAGATTAATATTAAAGTCTCCCATGATATAACATAATTTGTCTTCATTGCTGAGAATGTCTAGTATATTAGACACTTCATCAATAAAGGTATTTATATCATTGTTCGGTGGTCTGTATATGACACCAACTACAATATCTTTACCATATGCAGTACTATCTTTATGAATCTCTATGAACTGACATTCTATGAATTCATTTAATTTAGTAATGTCTAATCTAGTGTGGTATGCAATATTATCTTTAACATACAATGCGACACCACCACCTGTTTTAGTATGCCTATAAATATGTTCTGCTTTGTATCCTGGTAATGCACAACAGTTGACATTGTAGTCTTGACACCATGTTTCACTAACACCAATAACAGAAAACTTATGATCTAGCACCTGGAGATATTGGTCTAATTCATGTAGATGCTTGCCAATACTTCGAATATTAGTGTGCAGTAAGGAAAACATGTTGTTCATTGATGACAATTGAGAACATTTCTTAATAAAAGTGTCTTCAACAAAATAGTCACAGTTATTTAGTACAGTTGCATACACATTATTAAAATATTGTAGATCTGGATCATTATTATACATAGGCAAATTATGACTATTATTATTTAAATCAAAAGGATTAAGTAACTTATTTTGTAACTCACAAAACGATATACTAGTAAGATCAAACCAGTCATTAGCGATGGCATTGAGAAAATCATAGTCATTTTCAAAGTGATTAAATGGCAGAATAGAAGACATGCATTTAGTGCAATGCCAGTTATTAACCAGCTTCACATCATTAGTTTGCAAATAAGGTACACAGTTAGCATGGTAAACACAAGAACATATAATACAATTTAAGGAAGTATTCTTGTTAGCATACTTCTTACAGATATAACAATGTATAGGCATCATTTAACTATGCTTGAAGAAACATAAACATAGAATCTATGTAAGCACTGTGAAAAGAAACAAATTGTGCAATAACAAAAACATAGCAGTATAACATAGTATTTGGTGAACTTACTGTAGACAGTCATAGCTTAGTGTATACAAGTACAAAAGCACTGGAGCTGTGTTAATTCCATACCTTATTTGGTATTGTCATTTAGTTCATTGACAGATTTGACAACACTCTCTCCGACCTTTGTCATTCTGAACAAACAACGTATTTCTGTGAGCTTGTTGTGGTGTTTATATAACAAGCTGTGTGTTTGCAAACATTTAGTAAATATTACTATCACGACTGTCAACTACCAGGGCATTCCATCAGGTGACAGGCATTTTTGTATGTTACATGCAATACAGGTAAATAGTGATCAGCCCATCATCTACTATTCAAGGCATATCCCTGGAAGCTACGACCTTGAGGTGTTACCTGAAGCGACACGAAGCAGGGCAGCCTGAAGCAACAGCTTCAGTTCCCGTCTACGTGTGTCTTCAATCGACCGCTGGAAGACGCCCTCCCATGCGTACAGCTTGAGCAGTTTGATGCTCTGAAGCACCTCATTGCACTTCTTCAGTCTCTCGTCCATCTCACCCTACACACACACACACACACACACACATATAATATGTGACATATTTGGTACTTGGTTCGCAGTTCTAGGCTTTAGGAAGCAGTCATTATTTCACTCCTAGTGCTTTAGGGAGCAGTTGTTACCTCACATCCGGTCTTGTTTCTTTGCTTACGGATCACTCATTACCTCACACTCATAGCTTTTTCTCGGTTTTAGGGAGCAGTCATTATTTATCATAAGCAGTGGTAGGAATCAGGGAACACCGATTTTAAAGTTGCACTCTTGACTTAAACTACGATTTTTACTGGGACAGCATTTTCTTTTTGACTCGGAGAAGTGAAACTTTCAGACATTAAAACAGCTTTCAAGTTTAAACTAATTTGGCCATAAAACCACCATGCATTACTACTTTAGCACACCGTTTTACTCCACTTACCAACAAATAACTACTCTTCAGTACACTTACCAGAACATACTTCTGTTTATCTGCAAGCATCTTTGCGAGAAAGAGTTCCACAGGAATGAAAACGATGATAAAGATTGCTACGACCAGGGCTGACATCCCCAACTGCACCGACAACCACCAAACACCAGTGAGTAACTGCAAAAACACAGGCATTGTGTCTGTACACACCATAATGACAGTGTATAAACGACACACCATGATGACAGTGTGTATACGACACACCATGGTGACAGTGTGTATACGACACACCATGATGTCAGTATGTATACGACACACCATAATGACACTGTGTATACGACACACCATGATGACAGTGTGTATACGACACACCATGATGACAGTGTGTATAAAATACAACATAATGACAGTGTGTATACGAAACACCATGATGACAGTGTGTATACGACACACCATGATGACAGTGTGTATACGACACACCATAATGACAGTGTATACGACACACCATGATGAAAGTGTGTATACGAAACACCATGATGACAGTGTGTATACGACACACCATGATGACAGTGTGTATACGACACACCATAATGACAGTGTGCATAAGACACACCATAATGACAGTGTGTATACGACACACCATAATGACAGTGTATACGACACACCATGATGACAGTGTATACGACACACCATGATGACAGTGTGTATACGAAACACCATAATGACAGTGTGTATACGACACACCATGATGACAGTGTGTATACGACACACCATGATGACAGTGTGTATACAATACGACATAATGACAGTGTGTATACGACACACCATGATGACAGTGTGTATACGACACACCATAATGACAGTGTGTATACGACACACCATGATGACAGTGTGTATACAAAACACCATGATGACAGTGTGTATACGACACACCATGATGACAGTGTGCATACGACACACCATGATGACAGTGCGTATACGACACACCATAATGACAGTGTGTATACGACACACCATGATGACAGTGTGTATACGACACACCATAATGACAGTGTGTATACGACACACCATAATGACATTGTATGCGACTCACCATGATGACAGTGTGTATACGACACACCATAGTGACAGTGTGTATACGACACACCATGATGACAGTGTGTATACGAAACACCATGATGACAGTGTGCATACGACACACAATAATGACAGTGTGCATACGACACACCATAATGACAGAGTGTATACGACACAACATAATGACAGTGTGTATTTGACACGACACAATGACAGTGTGTATACGACACACCATGATGACAGTGTGTATACGACACACCATGATGACAGTGTGTATACGAAACACCATGATGACAGTGTGCATACGACACACCATAATGACAGTGTGTATACAACACAACATAATGCCAGTGTGTATACAACACAACATAATGACAGTGTGTATACGACACACCATGATGACAGTGTGTATACGACACACCATGATGACAGTGTGTATACGACACACCATAATGACAGTGTGTATACGACACACCATGATGACAGTGTGTATACGACACAACATAATGACAGTGTGTATACGACACACCATCATGACAGTGTGTATACGAAACACCATGATGACAGTGTGCATACGACACACCATAATGACAGTGTGCATACGACACAACATAATGACAGTGTGTATATGACACAACATAATGACAGTGTGTATACAACACACCACAATGACAGTGTGTATACGACACACCACGATGACAGTGTGTATACGACACACCATGATGACAGTGTGTAGACGAAACACCATAATGACAGTGTGTATACGACACACCATGATGACAGAGTGTATACGACACGCCATGATGACAGTGTGTATACGACACACCATAATGACAGTGTGTATACGACACACCATAATGACAGTCTGTATTCGACACACCATGATGACAAAGTGTATACGACACACCATGATGACAGTGTATACGACACACCATAATGACAGTGTATATGACACACCATAATGACAGTGTGTATATGACACACCATAATGACAGTGTTTATACGACACATCATAATGACAGTGTGTATACAACACACCATAATGACAGTGTGTACACGACACACCATAATGACAAAGTGTATACGACACACCATAATGACAGTGTGTATATGACACACTATGATGACAGTGTGTATACGACGCACCATAATGACAGTGTGTATACGACACACCATAATGACAGTGTGTATACGACACACCATAATGACAGTGTGTATACGACACACCATAATGACAGTGTATACGACACACCATGATGACAGTGTGTATACGAAACACCATGATGACAGTGTGTATACGACACACCATGATGACAGTGTGTATACGACACACCAAAATGACAGTGTATACGACACACCATGATGACAGTGAGTATACGAAACACCATAATGACAGTGTGTATACGACACACCATGATGACAGTGTGTATACGACACACCATGATGACAGTGTGTATACAATACGACATAATGACAGTGTGTATACGACACACCATGAAGACAGTGTGTATACGACACACCATAATGACAGTGTGTATACGACACACCATGATGACAGTGTGTATACAAAACACCATGATGACAGTGTGTATACGACACACCATGATGACAGTGTGCATACGACACACCATGATGACAGTGCGTATACGACACACCATAATGACAGTGTGTATACGACACACCATGATGACAGTGTGTATACGACACACCATAATGACAGTGTGTATACGACACACCATAATGACAGTGTATGCGACTCACCATGATGACAGTGTGTATACGACACACCATAATGACAGTGTGTATACGACACACCATGATGACAGTGTGTATACGAAACACCATGATGACAGTGTGCATACGACACACAATAATGACAGTGTGCATACGACACACCATAATGACAGAGTGTATACGACACAACATAATGACAGTGTGTATATGACACGACACAATGACAGTGTGTATACGACACACCATGATGACAGTGTGTATACGAAACACCATGATGACAGTGTGCATACGACACACCATAATGACAGTGTGTATACAACACAACATAATGCCAGTGTGTATACAACACAACATAATGCCAGTGTGTATACAACACAACATAATGACAGTGTGTATACGACACACCATGATGACAGTGTGTATACGACACACCATGATGACAGTGTGTATACGACACACCATAATGACAGTGTGTATACGACACACCATGATGACAGTGTGTATACGACACAACATAATGACAGTGTGTACACGACACACCATCATGACAGTGTGTATACGACACACCATAATGACAGTGTGTATACGACACACCACAATGACAGTGTGTATACGACACACCACGATGACAGCGTGTATACGACACACCACGATGACAGTGTGTATACGACACACCATAATGACAGTGTGTATACGACACACCATAATGACAGTGTATACGAAACACCATGATGACAGTGTGTATACGACACACCATAATGACAGTGTGTATACGACACACCATGATGACAGTGTGTATACAAAACACCATGATGACAGTGTGTATACGACACACCATGATGACAGTGTGCATACGACACATCATAATGACAGTGTGTATACGACACACCATAATGACAGTGTATACGACACACCATGATGAGTGTGTATACGACACACCATAATGACAGTGTGTATACGAAAGACCATGATGACCAGTGTGCATACGACACACCATAATGACAGTGTGTATACGACACAACATAATGACAGTGTGTATACGACACAACATAATGACAGTGTGTATACGACACACCACAATGACAGTGTGTATACGACACACCACGATGACAGTGTGTATACGACACACCACGATGACAGTGTGTAGACGAAACACCATAATGACAGTGTGTATACGACACACACCATAATGACAGTCTGTATTCGACACACCATGATGACAGAGTGTATACGACACACCATGATGACAGTGTATACGACACACCATAATGACAGTGTATACGACACACCATAATGACAGTGTGTATATGACACACCATAATGACAGTGTTTATACGACACATCATAATGACAGTGTGTATACAACACACCATAATGACAGTGTGTACACGACACACCATAATGACAATGTGTATACGACGCACCATAATGACAGTGTGTATACGACACACCATAGTGACAGTGTGTATACGACACACCATAATGACAGTGTATACGACACACCATGATGACAGTGTGTATACGAAACACCATGATGACAGTGTGTATACGACACACCATGATGACAGTGTGTATACGACACACCATAACGACAGTGTGCATACGACACACCATAATGACAGTGTGTATACGACACACCATAATGACAGTGTATACGACACACCATGATGACAGTGTGTATACGAAACACCATAATGACAGTGTGTATACGACACACCATGATGACAGTGTGTATACGACACACCATGATGACAGTGTGTATACAATACGACATAATGACAGTGTGTATACGACACACCATGATGACAGTGTGTATACGACACACCATAATGACAGTGTGTATACGACACACCATGATGACAGTGTGTATACAATACAACATAATGACAGTGTGTATACGACACATCATAATGACAGTGTGTATACGACACACCATAATGACAGTGTGTATACGACACACCACAATGACAGTGTGTATACGACACACCACGATGACAGTGTGTATACGACACACCATGATGACAGTGTGTATACGATACACCATGATGACAGTGTGTATACGACGCACCATAATGACAGTGTGTATACGACACACCATAATGACAGTGTGTATACGACACACCATAATGACAGTGTGTATATGACACACCATGATGACAGTGTGTATACGAAACACCATGATGACAGTGTGTATACGACACACCATGATGAAAGTGTGTATACGACACACCATAATGACAGTGTGCATACGACACACCATAATGACAGTGTGTATACGACACACCATAATGACAGTGTATACGACACACCATGATGACAGTGTGTATACGACACACCATAATGACAGTGTGTATATGACACACCATGATGACAGTGTGTATACGAAACACCATGATGACAGTGTGTATACGACACACCATGATGACAGTGTGTATACGACACACCATAATGACAGTGTGCATACGACACACCATAATGACAGTGTGTATACGACACACCATAATGACAGTGTATACGACACACCATGATGACAGTGTGTATACGACACACCATAATGACAGTGTGTATACGACACACCATGATGACAGTGTGTATACAAAACACCATGATGACAGTGTGTATACGACACACCATGATGACAGTGTGCATACGACACATCATAATGACAGTGTGTATACGACACACCATAATGACAGTGTATACGACACACCATGATGACAGTGTGTATACGACACACCATAATGACAGTGTGTATACGAAACACCATGATGACAGTGTGCATACGACACACCATAATGACAGTGTGTATACGACACACCATAATGACAGTGTGTATACGACACAACATAATGACAGTGTGTATACGACACACCACAATGACAGTGTGTATACGACACACCACGATGACAGTGTGTATACGACACACCACGATGACAGTGTGTAGACGAAACACCATAATGACAGTGTGTATACGACACACCATGATGACAGAGTGTATACGACATGCCATGATGACAGTGTGTATACGACACACCATAATGACAGTGTGTATACGACACACACCATAATGACAGTCTGTATTCGACACACCATGATGACAGAGTGTATACGACACACCATGATGACAGTGTATACGACACACCATAATGACAGTGTGTATATGACACACCATAATGACAGTGTCTATACGACACACCATAATGACAGTGTGTATACAACACACCATAATGACAGTGTGTACACGACACACCATAATGACAATGTGTATACGACACACCACAATGACAGTGTGTATATGACACACTATGATGATAGTGTGTATACGACGCACCATAATGACAGTGTGTATACGACACACCATGATGACAGTGTGTATACGACACACCATAATGACAGAGTGCATACGACACACCATAATGACAGTGTGTATATGACACCATGACAGTGTGTATAAAACACACCATAATGACAGTGTGTATACGACGCACCATGATGACAGTGTGTATACGACACACCATAATGACAGTGTGTATACGACACACCATGACAGTGTGTATACGACACACCATAATGACAGTGTGTATACGACGCACCATGATGACAGTGTGCATACGACACATATACGACACACCATGATGACAGTGTGTATTCGCACCCTGGACACCATCAAAATCAACAAAAATATAAAATTTATGTACTGTATGTTTCTGGACAGCTTGGTCAACTGTGAGAGATTCAATGATTGTGGCATACCAAAAACTGCAGAGAAGCAACCAAAATGTGTCCCGAGTCAATGATTGTGACGCACTAAAATGTGGATGAACAACCAATATGTGTTTTCAGACACTGCATGTTTCTGGACATCCTAAATGTTTTGTACTGTACGTTTTCAAACAGCTGGTAATTTCATTATTTTGAGATGTGCGAATTGTCAATACAGTATGTAACCAGCAATCAATACACAAGTACATTGTATTGGGTGTCATACATGTACGTGTTAACACTTATGTTCTATGCCATTGGTTCATCACAGGGTGCAGTCCACCCTGTCTATGATATCTCCACACACATTCCAATATTCTGTCATATTCTTCCACTCTCAGCTGTTCCTCTCTGCCTTTTCAATATTTCTCGACACTATTTGTCTGTTTTACTCGCCACACACACACACACACACGCGCGCGTGTTTGGATTGGATTGGATTGTATGTGTGCGCTCACAGACACACGTATCTACCAGGACATTTTTGGACTAGTAAAAATGTGATCCTGTATAAAGGTGTGACACTCACCTGGACTGGGACACTGATGCCGATGCTGACATACATGAGCAGATAGACAATGTTGAGTGAGTCAACCGACATGTGATTCATCACCTGACCCACGCTCATCTCTCCGTCAGTCAGACTCCAGGGCGACAATCTCAGAGACTTCGCATACACCATCGCCTGTAGACACAAGTGACAGTCTCAGGGACTTTGCATACATTATTCCCTGTGGACACAAGTGACAATCTCAGAGACTATATACCATCGCATGTAAACACAAGTGAGAGTCTCAGCGACTTTGAATACACTATTTCCTGTGGACACAAGTTACAGTCTCAGAGACTACACACCATCGCCTGCAGACACAAGTCATGCTATACATCTACAGTAACTGCACAACAAAGATACACAGTGACAACATCTAGGAAAAAACAGTAGTAATTCTCATAAAAGGCTACAGAGGTGCAGCTATATTTAAAACTAAATTAAACAGATTCTATAGCCAGACAGAGTTATTCATATAACTCCATTCCGACTCCAAACAGCCTAAACCTGAGTTAATGCAAGAGTTCTGTGGTGCTTGTTTGTGTGCATGCGTTGTGGATAGTTTGTTTATTTTATAGGCAATTTAGGTGATTGGGTGTGGTGAAAGGGAGGTTCATGATCGCTGTTTGAAATGCTATGGGGTTTTCTAGTTCAGTAATTTGAGGTGGGATCATATTCCAGATTCAAACTGCTCGGGGGTAGAAAGAGAACACTGCTGCATTGATGCGGCACCTAGGGGCTACATAATGGCCCCTGTTTTTTTACCATGTTAGTAGACCTGGTGGGGGTGTGATGTTGATTATGTTATTTAATATTTTGTAAAATGTCATGGCTTGTTTGATAATGCGTCATCGTTCAAGAGTTGCCCATCCAAGGGTGGCTATTAGGTCTGCTGAGTTTGTTTGGCGTCTATGATCATTTTTGACAAATCTGGCAGCACAGTGTTGTACTCTTTCAAGGTGTTTAATTTGAGTGGCCGTGTGCAGATTACATTTGGGAGAGGAATACTCGAGTTTTGGTCGGATTAGCATGTTATAGGCTGTTTCTTTTACCTCGGGTTTCATGGTCCAATGGTTCGTTTGATTATGCTTAGCACTTTTGAAGATTTGGAAGCTAAGTCAGTGATATGGCTTGCCCAGGTTAGTTTAGAATCTAATTTTACTCCAAGATATGGGTGGCTAGAGACGGTAGAGAGAGGCATGCCAAAGATGTAGTCTCTAGTTTGGATTGGTTTGTTATTGGGAGATGCACACATTTATATATGTTAAACTCCATTTTCCATTTGTCAGACCATGTTTGGAGTTTGATCACATCAGATTGGAGAATTTCATGGTCTGTTTCGGATGTGATTTTGCGATATCTAATGCTATCATCTGCAGAGACATACGGGAGATTGGACATTTTCGTTTATGTAGTTTATGTCGAGTAAAAATAGGACAAGTTCTAGGACTGAGCCCTGTGGTACACCAGATGTAACATCTGTTCTATCCGACAGGGCTCTATTGACTGAGATTCTCTGTTTGCAATTGGATAGAAACGATTTGATCCAGTTTTGTGTGTTTCCAAGTTATTCCATAGAAAGCTAATTTGGATAGGAGGCGTTTATGGGGGCTTTGTCGAAGGCTTTGGCAAAATCAAGTAGGATGGCATCAATTTTTGTCTTACTGGACTGTTTCGATGAGTTGGGATTCACAAGACAGACCTGGCTGGAATCCATGTTGGAAGTGGAGGATGATGTTGTGTTTCCACACATTGCTTAGAATTATGTGCTCCATAACTTTGCAGAGGATGCATGTTAGCAAAATTGGTCTACAATTATAATTTGTGGCCTTTTTGCGTATTGGTGTTACTAGTGCTTGGAGCCAGTCACCTGGGAGTTTGCAAGTGTGGTATGACTGCTGGAAAATGTGTGTGATGATGGGGGCTATTTCCACTGCAGTCTCTTTAAGGACTCTGGCTGGGAGTTCGTCGGGGCCTGTAGCTTTAGTTTGATTTAGCTTTTTCAGTTGCTTAATTACTATGTCTATCCTGATTTCGAGGAAGGGGATATCGGGATAGATGGATGGAGCTAGTTGGGGGATGGGGTAGATTACACAGAACTGAATTGGTTGTTTAGTGTATTTGTTTTGTCGTGATCATTTATGACTGGTTGGTCATTTGCTTGCAGTGTAGGGATGACAATGTATTCTCGTTTGTTTGCTTTAATGACAGACCAGAACTGTTTTGGGTTTGTTTTTAGGCTGTCTCCAATGAGATTGTTTAGATAGTCTGAGTAGGATTTGGCTGCAGCTTTAGTGGCTTGTTTTCGGAGTTGCCTAAACCTTTCCCAGTTGCTATTACGTCCAGTTTGTTTTGCTTTTTTATGGCTTTTGTTACGTTTTCTTTGCATTCTTATTATTTCAGGGGAGGTGGGTTTTTGCTTTGGTGTTGCAGCAGGGATTATTATCGTTGACTAATGAAGCAAGATTATTCTAGAAAAGTTCCAATTTGTGTTGATGTCTCTTGAGTTTGGGTTCGTGTCAAAGTATGTTGATGTTAGTTGTTTTATGTCGTCTTTAAGCTTATCCCAGTTTGTATATTTATATTGGAACACTTTGTATGGTGGTTTACTGTTACAGACTGGATTTAGGTTTACATTAAAGGTCACAGATAAATGATCGCTCATGCCAGGAGTGGTGTGAATGTTAGCAATTATTGATGGATTTGAAGTGAGTATGAGGTCAAGGATATTGCCCGAATCAACTCGTGTGGGATCGTTGACCATGTTTTGTAATCCAAATTCTCTCATTATTTCTAGCAGTTTGTTATGCTTGCCAGTGGTTTGCTGCTTATTACATTAGGGGAAGTTTTTATGATCTGTACAGTTTTGTCAGAGATTCGTGGAGAGCTTCAAGGGAATGGAGGTGGTCACTGGGGGGGTCAGTAGTAGGATGCAAAGTATATGGATTTGTTTCGTGCGAAATGGATTTCTGCCCATATTATTTCACAGCTTGAGTTTAGATTTGCAAGTGGTTCTGCTACAATGTCATCGCAGAGGTCCAACATCATGGGCATTTCTGTCCTTTCGGATGGCGTTATAGTTAGGTTGTAGGAACGAATAGGTAGGATATTTTTCATCTATTTTGGTTTCGACTAGGAATATGATGTCAGGATTATTTGACTGAATAGTTGTTTTTAATTGGGTTGTCTTTGCGATGCTCTTGATGCTGTTGGTGTCGATCAGAATTCCACTAAGTGTGTTTGGTTTGGTTTTCTTACGACGTTCAGGGGTTGATGCATTTTAAGGGTTCGGCCCAAAGGTTGGATCCCAGGTTTGGTATATACGACTCGGAGGAGGGGAGATGATATTAATCTGGATTTATGTCACATTTAAAGTGCACCCATTGGTTGCATTGGTCACAGCAGACTGCCCGGTGATTTGAAGCAACAGGCTTTTTACAAAATCCACAGGGGTGTCTGACCGTCATAAGAACAGTTATTGCACAAGTTGCTTTTCTTGTACAGATATATTAAAACAATAAAATCAAAAGATTATATTCCACTAGATGTGGGTATTTGTTTTTCTGATTAAGTTAATATCACAGCTAATATAAAATCACAGTAGATGTAAATGACAGTAGTAAAATTTCACTAAGTTTAAATCACAGTTGTTATAATATAAAAGTAGTAATAGTAAAAGTAGAGCGCAGTAGTCTGAGAGAATGCGGGTTCGAATCTTGTGCAGCAGTGTCAAACCTGGGGCAAGTTTGTTTACTCTACATTGCTTCAGTTCACTCAGCTGTATGAGTACCTGAAGCTAGACATTGGTGGATATTTGTGTACGAATAGTCTTTGTGCTGAATGTTTCTCAGAGAAGTAAAGATGGTATTCGATTAAACAGGTCTGCCAGGGAGTAAAGTGTAAAGCGCTTTGAGCAGTCCTGAGGACTGGATACTGCACTATATACGAACTTACTTTTTACAGTATTTTGGTTTTAAATTGTTCACTGTGGCACCACCTGGAGCAGACCTGCCTACCCCAAAAACTTCCTGTCAGTAATTCGTCTTCCCATTTACACTGATTTTCAGGAATATAGGCCTGCTGTCAGTAATAGTTCAGAACCGTGTCAGATATTGTCAGGAAAAGAACACCACTGTCAGTAATACTTTACTACTGTGACTATAATGATAGTTGTACCCAAAACATAATTGTCTCTAATAAACTGTGAGGTGTTTTGAAGCGTCCAGTTAACAAGGTAAGGTAGACGTTCATAACCAGCATTGGTGGAAATCAAACGTGAAGAAGCATAACTCTATTGTAAATGCGTCCATACACTATTGGTATAGCTAATTTACAATGACTAGAACTGTTTTACTGTGTTTTCAAGTCAAACTTTAAGCATCTGAAAGAACCTCATTAATGTTGTGTTTAATACTAACCATTTAATTCTGATTTTATCTAACTTTAAAAAACAGCATCCTCACTCAAGCAAAATTCCACACTACACCCAGATTATGTAATAAACAGCAAACAACAAATACCACTCAGAGATTTACATTGTAAACTTTACTGGAGAGAAACACACGATCATCAGAATGCACAATGCATGGTAGTCTCCAAATTCCAAGTTCAGAATCAACAGGTGCAAGTTGAATGCATGTCGAACTTTACACTGCACACTGTTGCGACTAGAGCACTTGTGTAGTTCCTTCATTCAACATCATCCCAGGCATATTTATATTACGAAAATATTGTGTCTTAGCACACTTTTGAAGCCCAAATAGCGACCCGGTTTGCGCTAGTCTGCACCGCTGTGGTCGTGCGTTACTGCATTACGCTCATAAAAAGGGCGATATAGAGGCATATGTTGGTGCAAACCGGGGCGCTATTTACACCTCAAAAGTGCTCTAAGACGCAATATTCTTAAAAGTAAATATGTCTGGGATAATGTTGGGTAACCTAATGTTGAATAACAGAACTAACGCACTGAGCCTGAGGTATCAAAGTTTGGCAAAACACAAGTCATAACGGTAAAATCGAGATAGGTCCAGATTCTACACAAGTGCCGCGACTAGTTATGTCCACTGTCCACACAAGACATATCTGGTTAGAGTGCCGTCAGTATGTTGTTATAAACATTTGCAGCACACGTTTCTTCTTGGCCGGTGGTGGTGGCATTTCCATCTCCGCCATCATTTTGTGCCGCTCGACTTCTTTGTGTTTGAGCGCAGAAATGTGAATTTAACGTAACGCTGTTTCCTATTGGTCAGATTACGACCAGACGCAGCGAATGAAAAACCAGGCCACAACAAGCTGCGTATATATGCTGCCACCTGTTGAATATAGTGAAAGCTAAATTTGAGGAGCACCGAAGTCATTGACGATCATTGTGATAAAGAAAGAATCCGTAATATTTTCATCCCTCGCCGTAATACCGTAATCTGAGGTGTGTTTCTAGAATGATTCCAGACAATCCGGAATGGTAGGCAGGTCTGCTGGAGTGATGAGTAAATAACACTAATTAACTACCCTTGAGGTTTCAGAAATACACTCTAAGGAAGTGGACAAACACAGAAAGAGGCAAATGAACGTCAGCAACTGAGATACTGCCAGACTGCACACAAAGTTAGCATATTAATATATAGATTAAATTAGACAGCTATTCTAACACTTCAGTGTCACCCAAATATATACACAGAACACGGAAGTGTGTCCTACCTGCAATGCCCCCTTGCACCGAATGGCCTGGCGTGTTGCAAGGAAGAGAGAATTTTGGAAGAATGCTTGTTTGAGCATCAGGGCAACAAAGCAGACCAGGGAAAGAATGTAGCCATTCTGAAGGAATCTGCCAACACTGACGCCATGCAAGTCCTACAACAAGTCACATCTCAAACTGATTAATTTCATATATAACCATTTATTTATTATTCAAAACAATTTAATTTACCTCAGATGAGAGAGAAATCACCAAATAAAAAAACATTTTAATGCCTCCAATTGTGTGCAAAAATTGCATGTTAAAAACAAAATAACTATTTACATACCATAAAATCTGAGACATAATACATAAGAAAATACATTTTAAAATTAAAGTAATTAAACACAGGTTTTCTGTTGTGTTACCCGTTGCCAGGGTGGTCAGTATTTATTATTAATATTTGCAATTTGAACATTCAATTGAAAATTTGCAAAATGTATTTGTGTGTGTGTGTGTGTGTGCAGCAACATCCAGACACTGGGCAGCTGTGTGTGTGTGTATGTGTGTGTGTGTGTGTGTGTGTGCAGCAACATTCAGACACTGGGCAGCTCTGTGCTTGTGTAGTAACATCCAGACAATGGACAGCTGTGTGTGCAGCAACATCCACACAATCGGCAGCTGTGTGTGTGTGCAGCAACATCCATACAATCGGCAGCTGTGTGTGTGTGCAGCAACATCCAGACAATGGGCAGCTGTATGTGTAGCAACATCCAGATATTGGGCAGCTGTGTGTGTGTGCAGCAACATCCATACAATCGGCAGCTGTGTGTGTGTGCAGCAACATCCAGACAATGGGCAGCTGTATGTGTAGCAACATCCAGATATTGGGCAGCTGTGTGTGTGTGTAGCAACATCCCGACAATTGGCAGCTGTGTGCGAGTGTAACAACACCCAGTCAATGGGCAGCTGTGTGTGTGCAGCAACATCCAGACAATGGGCAGCTGTGTGTGTGCAGCAACATCCAGACAATGGGCAGCTGTGTGCGAGTGTAACAACATCCAGTCAATGGGCAGCTGTGTGTGTGTCGCAACATCCATATATTTGGCAGCTGTGTGTGTGTAGCAACATCCAGACAATGGGCAGCTGTGTGTGTGTGTGTGTGCGTGCAGCAACATCCAGACACTGGGCAGCTGTGTGTGTGTATGTGTGTGTGTGTGCAGCAACATCCAGACACTGGGCAGCTCTGTGCTTGTGTAGTAACATCCAGACAATGGACAGCTGTGTGTGTGCAGCAACATCCACACAATCGGCAGCTGTGTGTGTGTGTGTAGCAACATCCAGATATTGGGCAGCTGCGTGTGTGTGTAGCAACATCCCGACAATGGGCAGCTGTGTGCGAGTGTAACAACATCCAGTCAATGGGCAGCTGTGTGTGTGTAGCAACATCCATATATTTGGCAGCTGTGTGTGTGTGTGTAGCAACATCCAGACAATGGGCAGCTGTGTGTGTGTGTGTGTGTGTGTGTGTGTGTGTGTGTGTGTGTGTGTGTGTGTGTGTGTGTGTGTGTGTGTGTGTGTGTGTGTAGCAACATCCAGACAATAGGCAGCTGTGTGCGTGTAGCAACATCCAGACAATGGGCAGCTCTGTCTGTGTGTGTGTGTGTGTGTGTGTGTGTGTGTGTGTGTGTGTGTGTGTGTGTGTGTGTGTGTGTGTGTGTGTGTGTGTGTGTGTGTTATCCAGACAATGGGCAACTGTGTGTGTGTGTGCAGCAATATCAGATCAATGGGCAGCTGTGTGTATTGTGTGTAGCAACTTACCAGACAATGGGCAGTGTGTGTGTGTGTGTGTGTGTGTGTGTGTGTGTGTGTGTGTGTGTGTGTGTGTGTGCAGCAATCCAGACAATGGGCAGCTGTGTATGTGTGCAGCAACATCCAGACAATGGGCAACTGTGTGTGTGTAGCAACATCCAGACAATGGGCAGCTCTGTCTGTGTGTGTGTGTGTGTGTGTGTGTGTGTGTGTGTGTGTGTGTGTGTGTGTGTGTGTGTGTGTGTGTGTGTGTGTGTGTGTGTGTGTAACAACATCCAGACAATGGGCAACTGTGTGTGTGTGTGCAGCAATATCCAGTCAATGGGCAGCTGTGTGTGTGTGTAGCAACACCCAGACAATGGGCAGTTGTGTGTGTGTGCAGCAACATCCAGACAATGGGCAGCTGTGTGTGTGTGTAGCAACACCCAGACAATGGGCAGCTGTGTGTGTGTGTGCAGCAACATCCAGACAATGGGCATTTATATTAGTATCACAGTAATTCTTGTTGGCAGATTCAGCACTTGCCTGAGTGCTGGTGAGGTTGTCTGACCGCTCTCTCTCTGAGATGACGTACTGGATGATGGGGTCAATACAGAGTGGACCGACAAAGGCGAGCTGGTCAGACAGGAGCTGGAGGAGGAGGACGACACTCATGACTGGCCAGTAGGCCCGCACAAACACTCGATGCAGGGAGAGGTCAGTCTTTCTCTCCGCCTACAAACATCAACAATCAGAGTTGAAAAATTAAGCTCTTTGGGAACTATAGATGCACACTGCCTAATAGATGCGAACCCCCTTTTTTCAGAAGTGAAACCATGCACGAGAACATATTTTCAAGTGTGAGCGTGTGTTTTAATAATGGCAAATACTCTGCCGGTGCCACATTGCGGATATTTTCTAAATAACAAATATTTGCATTAGTCATAAGATGGCATTACGTTTCTATCAGTTTTGTTTTATTCTCAAAGTCGGGCATTCTAACAACGCAGAGGAATGGTCAAAATGACATGATATCCATAATCACGTAACCGTACATAGCCACAAGAAGCCACAGAAGAACAAACAGCACCTGAATGTCCAATTTAAAGTCTTCAGGAATCGCTCCCTTAGTGCAATGCTCAAAGTATATTGGCACTGCCCCGATGCATCGCTGCCCAGACGTTGGCAAAGCAAGTGGTTTTGAACTTTTTAAGTGCTGATTCAGCACACAGGATTTCCTGCATTGTCCAATGGTATTTATCCAATGTTGTCATCTGACTAGCGCGATGACTGTCTGTTTAGCATTGCTTGACTAATCAAAGCAGTCTGTCTCCACTAATGCTTCCTGTTATGTACCGTGTTCTGTCGGTACATAACAGGAAGCGAGATGTTTTGGTAGGTTTGCTGAATCTGTCTTTGCTACATGCTGCCTACCTTAGAGTTGCATGTATGTGACGAGTATGCAATCTGTGCATCCGCCCACCCCTCACAGCTTGTGCTACTTAAGATAAATTTAGTAGCCGCGCACCCAAGCCCTTGTGCTCGCACACTGCGCGTCTATTGGGGATAATACGGTATGTGCTTCATGTGATGCATCATGACGCCTCATCACCCTTCTCACTATTATCTCAGCTCGCTTTCTGGGGATTTGAGTGAGAGCTCGTTGATTTAAACTGTTGAATTCGACAGTTGTTTCTGCTTTAATGAAACGTATATTTTTGGCGGTAAATACATTACAGTATGCACAGTATATACTGTATAACATTATTTTACAATAAAAATAAACACACAACCCCCTTTAAGCAATACTGATGGCAAAGCACAATTACAACTTTTATACTATATGTGGTTCTCGTTATAAACCCTGTTGGGTTTCTGGAGAATCTCCACAGTATTTATTTAACATTAAGCAATGTTGTAATAACCAACTTGCATGCAAGTGACTGAAATAAAGTTGAATCAATCTAAAAAAACTCACATGCACTTCCTCAAAAACCCTTTTCAGGTGTACAACGTTAACGTCTGCTCGCTCTGTCTACAACAAATGACCAGGATTAACACAACAATGACTGTGACCTGTGCATATGTGGGACAGTTCAGAATCTATAATCTGAGTCAGCTAGAGCCAGAATCATGTAACAATCGTATCATCAATAGATGGTAGGACTTAAAACATGACGTAGATAATAGTTCCATCATTGCATGCACCATTTTGTAGCTACCATGTATAGCCTATTATCTACAGAATCATGTAACAATCGTATCATCAATAGATGGTAGGACTTAAAACATGACGTAGATAATAGTTCCATCATTGCATGCACCATTTTGTAGCTACCATGTATAGCCTATTATCTACAGAATCATGTAACAATCATATCATCAATAGATGGTAGGACTTAAAACATGACGTAGATAATAGTTCCATCATTGCATGCACCATTTTGTAGCTACCATGTATAGCCTATTATCTACAGAATCATGTAACAATCGTATCATCAATAGATGGTAGGACTTAAAACATGACGTAGATAATAGTTCCATCATTGCATGCACCATTTTGTAGCTACCATGTATAGCCTATTATCTACAGAATCATGTAACAATCGTATCATCAATAGATGGTAGGACTTAAAACATGACGTAGATAATAGTTCCATCATTGCATGCACCATTTTGTAGCTACCATGTATAGCCTATTATCTACAGAATCATGTAACAATCGTATCATCAATAGATGGTAGGACTTAAAACATGACGTAGATAATAGTTCCATCATTTCATGCACCATTTTGTAGCTACCATGTATAGCCTATTATCTACAGAATCATGTAACAATCGTATCATCAATAGATGGTAGGACTTAAAACATGACGTAGATAATAGTTCCATCATTGCATGCACCATTTTGTAGCTACCATGTATAGCCTATTATCTACAGAATCATGTAACAATCATATCATCAATAGATGGTAGGACTTAAAACATGACGTAGATAATAGTTCCATCATTGCATGCACCATTTTGTAGCTACCATGTATAGCCTATTATCTACAGAATCATGTAACAATCGTATCATCAATAGATGGTAGGACTTAAAACATGACGTAGATAATAGTTCCATCATTGCATGCACCATTTTGTAGCTACCATGTTTAGCCTTTTTATATGTTTAATTCTATTATCTACAGAATCATGTAACAATCGTATCATCAATAGATGGTAGGACTTAAAACATGACGTAGATAATAGTTCCTTCATTGCATGCACCATTTTGTAGCTACCATGTATAGCCTTTTTATATGTTTAATTCTATTATCTACAGAATCATGTAACAATCGTATCATCAATAGATGGTAGGACTTAAAACATGACGTAGATAATAGTTCCATCATTGCATGCACCATTTTGTAGCTACCATGCACTTATAATCCACAAATACCCAATTATTAAATCGTAACTGCCTTTCGGGACACAACATTGCATATTTAAATAGTTTCACAAGTTCTAAATTCATTTTGCTCTATTTTGAAAATAACATTGCTCTTAATAAACCTGAAATATTGGTCACTATTTCAACGAAATGTATATAAAACATTCAAATTGTGAATATGGATAGGCAACACTAACCGCAAGTTCACGGAATTTGGGTATGACCGACATGGTTTCCTCAGTCAAGACAGTAACTTCACCAGCAAGTGGGACAAAGAACAACGAATTCTGCAAACTTTCCGCCAATTAATAATTAGTTTATAAATTACCACCCCTCCGTGAGCCTTGGCTTGACGTGATCATGATGATACAGGGTGATGGCACAGATTTTAAACTTAATGAACATTTATTATCGCTTCAATTTAGCACAAATGACAATGTATCAATGTTGTGCTTACCTCAGGAAGGACTCCAAGGTCGGTCAACTTGAGGGGCATCTTGTAGCCCCGCCCCAGTAGGGGGGTGAGCCACTGCCAGCATATCCTTGACAGGAAGTTGGCATACGGATGGACAAAGACGACGTCTTCACATATGGATTTCTTTGGCGGCTTTGGCAAACGATGTTTGTGGAGAAAGTACTTCTAGAAACAAAATACACCAACAGGAAATAGGTGACAGATCATAGACTGGTAACAGTTCATAGTCTAATTAATTTGACCTCGGTATAACGATTCACATTTTACACCAGACTTGTTAAAGACTAAGTGAAATGAAATTTTAAATGTCTTTGAAACTTTGTATGCGTAAACTTAATACTCTTGTCAAGTAATCTGCCAAATATGAAGCCTGTTCATTGCGAACTTATGTCACTAAGCCCACTCAAACGTGGTCATTTGAGTGTAACAGCCTGTCAGATTTTGCGACATCACCACAGGCAGGGTTGCAGAGTGCACCCTATCCTTTAGCACGGCGAGCGGCAGTGCGGCCTGTTGTTTCAGACTGTACATGAAATTGCAGAATTTATGTGGAATTTTATATTTGTTTATATCAAGTAAAGATAATATTCTTATCTACAAATTTGTTGCTGAATGTACACAGGAATTGTGTTAAGTTTTTCACCTATAATTGCAATCACGGAATTTACTATTTTTTATATCACTATAAAGATAATAATCTTACCTATAAATGTGTCGCTGGATGCACACAGGAATTTTGATTACCTTTTGAGTGATTGCCGTTTGAACATTGCAAATGCTCAAACGTGCAATGTGATTTAATATTTTTTGATATCACAGTAAATATAATAATCGTATCAACAAATATGCCACTGGATGTACCCAGGAGTTGTTTTTAGTTTTTGAGTTATTGATATATGAACATTGCGAATGCTTAATTGTGCAATGTATACACGGCAGCAGGTGTAATACAAGGTTGAGCATTCACGATGTTCAAATGGCAACAACTAAGTTTAAGCAACAATCTTTGACATGGCACTTTATCAAATGCTTTCTGAAAATCTACGTAGACAACATCCACTGGTGACCCATTGTCTACCCACTTTGTAATTTCTTCCCAAAAACATAAAAGATTGGTTAGACAAGGCCTAGCCTTTAAGAACGCATGTTGAGATTCATTTATTAATTTATGTTTTACAAGGAATTCCACCATGTCGTCCCTTATAAGTGTTTCTAGTAATTTGCATCAAACTGACCATGTTAAACTAACTGGTCTGTAATTAGCTGTCTTGCTCCTCTATCCCCTTTTAAACCATGGCGAAATGTTAAACTAACTGGTCTGTAATTATCTGTCTTGCTCCTCTATCCCCTTTTAAACCATGGCGTAATGTTTGCTTCTTTCCATTCTAATGGGACGATTCCCTCTTTAAGTGACAAGTTAAAGAATTCAGCATGTGTTCAATTTCTTTAAGCAGTTTTGGTGATATTCCGTCAACTTCAGTTGATTTGATTTCTTTCATCTTCTTAATTTTCCTTGATATAATTTCAGGAGTAACAAACAACAGCACTAATTGATTTGATTCAGCCCCTCAAATTTAGTAACTGGTACTGGCAGTGAACTGATATCTTCTGTGGTGTCTGAGCTGAAATACTCATTCAGGACCGCTGCCATCTGAATCCCATCAGATATTATGTTTCCTGTGCTGTATCAAGTGGACCCATTTTATCTCGAACCTTCTGTTTAATCCTTACATTGGTGTAGAAACTCTTGCTGTCATTTTTATATCATTCGCCAATTTGTGCTCAAAACTTTCCTTAGTTTTTCTAATTTCAGCTGTAGCTATGTTAAGGGCCTCTTTATAGTTGTTGAAGTTTTCTATATTTCCAGTGTCTCTATAAACTTTCCACATAATTTATTTGTAAGCAGTCTTAAGTATAGCCTCCTTTGAAAGGTGTTTCTTCCTGGATCGTTTCTCTTGCTTTTTCAGGGGAACAAATCTTTCAATAAGGCCCTCAATCTCATCTCTCAAAACAGTCCAACCTTCTGTTGCTGTCATTTTCTTCATTAAGGTAGCCCAGTCTGTGTGCTAAATATTTTCTCATCTGTTTAAATTTGCCTTTGTTGAAGTTTATCTTCAGTTGATTTTTACCTTTATTCCCCAACTGTACTTTCATATTAGAATGGATCTCGTTATAACTAGATCCCAGAGGTTCATACACTTTCACATTATCAACTAATTCGTTCTGAGAAGAGAAAGCTAAATCCAACACTCTAGTTGGTTCCAAAACATGTTGAGTAAGAAAACAGTCATGTATGTATACGACCATTTTGGAATACTCAGTCACAAGTCTCACACCACATTGGTGGCGTGGGTGCATGATAGTCTCAACCAATAGTAAACACCATATTTATTTTGGGACTTTGTAGACTTACAATATGCCCTCTAATTACACACAAATAAAGCAAATTTTCTGATGTTGGCATACTTACGAGGTGGGCGATGAGATAGATGTCGAGAGCAAAGAGCAGGAGCAACAAAATGAGGAGGAGCAGGGTAAGAGCCATGCGGGTGTGTCCAAGGTGGAGCCCCATCTGTGCCAGACACACCACCCTCATCACAGTCACCCCCACGATGGCCCCCCAGTACATCAGCAACACCCCCAGGTACCCTGTCAGGTGATGTCTCTCCACGAAATCGTAAAACACCAGCGTCAACACACACACCGTTACCGCGGCAACGTGGGGCACGTACAGGTGCAGGCGCACCCCGGTTGTCATGGTAACCGCAATGGCGCCCTCGGCTATCTGGAATACTTGGATGGTGGCGACACACATCGTCACCGCCCATCGTAGACTGTGACCTGGATACCGGACACTCGATCGCACGTCATTGTTTCCACGGCAATGGTTGAGTGTGCGCCATTTGTAGAGACAGTTTGGTAGGATGACGAGAAGGAATAGGAGATTCAAAATTAGGCTGACGGCATCCACCAAAGACTCGGAGAGACGTCCGTTGGTGACAAAGCCAAGCGGCCAGTCACCACAGAATGCATCAACAATCATGTCCACGGTCAAAACACCAAACGTTTGCTTTTACTGCGACTGACCCAGAGCAAGCGCAAATCAAATCATTTGAATTTCAGTGTTGAAATATCCTGTTTGTCATGTCAGTGAGCTGCTTGGAGCTGGTTGACACTCCAACTAGACTGTATGGTTGTCAACTTATCACTGGCTCAGGTTGCTGCCAACTACCTTCCTCTTCCTCCACGCTATCAGACAGAGGGCTGTAATCAAAACATTATTATTTAGTCATGGTCATATCTCCAAGAAACAGTATAATACACACACAACATCATCTGTCAACTTGACATCTATAAGCCATGGCATGACACACATTGAGAAGTGACAAAATTATGACAGGGCGATATATATGACACAATGTCACACACAGTGACAAATTGACAACTGGCAACACAGAATGAAAGATTCCAAGTCTGAGAATCACTTGAATAAATGATTTGACAAACACAAACAAGCTAATGTGTCATAATGGGTACTAGCTAGGTAAACTTTTCAATAAAACAGACAAATTTGAATTGAGATGTGCAAAAAAGTATAAGTGACAATGCAGCTTTAAAATCCTGTGATACACAATATTGAATAATCGCAATGCATGCAGGTTAGGACACTAGCTAATGACAACAGAACAGCTGTTAGTCACTAGATTTGATATGTGTTTTAGTCTGACGATAGCTGAAACCAATCCAACTAAAAGAGCCACGCCGGTCAATCTCAACAAATGTAAATATAGCACTCAGTATTCGGCTAATATTCCACATCAGAGATATTTATCAACACCAAACAATGCATGGTCAAGCAGCTTGGTCAGTTCTTGTTGACCCCACAGTGACCCCTGAGAGCAACTACAATATAATGACCTGACATGTAGGCCAAAGTAGAGGGGTTATGTTCAGTTATTGTGTTTCCAGCAGGTGTTTACCAGATGACCCAGTTACCTGCAGTGAATTTTGCTGACAAGCTGAAAGTTATAAATAGACGGCTCCGATATTATCAGGGCAGTTTGCTTGCAAACATTCCCTCCATGAACTATCTTCACTGCATACCCCCACCTGTTTATTGCTGTTCCAGTGTGAAAATTATAATCATTTATTTCACTGTCAAAATTATCCTACATACTACAAACAACAGAACACTGACAGTGACAACTGCAAACATTGTTTAAATGCCTTAACATTGTTAACTGAACCTTATGAAAGTATGACTCACAAATTACAGTATTGAAAATCATGGACCTTCAGAGTGAATCAGTATTAAGAAAAACTACAAATTCTATTGCAATATTCTTTTTCCCTGAGTATATCTAAACACAATGTCATGAAGGTGTTTGGGGAGTATTCAACCATAATAATAATAATAATAAGATAACTTCTATTGCGCCTAAATCCTTGGAAACCAAGCTCAGAGGTAATTCAATGCATACTGATTATTTAATCACCCAGTGAACAGATATAACCATTCTGAAAAATAAACTGTACTGAAACACAAGTCACTCAGACAACAATACACATATATGTACTGACTCCATTGTAAAGCATGTGTTATTATTGTTGTTTTATAGCACAAATAAATATTGGTTATAAACCAGGCTTACAGAAAAAATATTGTAGCGTAATATATATATATATGGGCAATTTCACAGTAATCTAGTTATTATTGCTTTGACATGAATTTACTCTTCCAGAAATGCAAGTTAGTTGCTGATTAATGCCATTTTAAAGCATGGATGTATCAGGGCAACCTACATGCAAAGTTCGAACTTTCTGTCTTGACAACTTGTTTCGCTACCTCAAGATATGTACTAATTTTGGACGGAATTTTGTGTCTCATTCTGTAATTTCACTTATATGAAAAGGCATATGGTATCCTATACGGGTGTACATCAACAATTGTTGAACTTTTTTCCATCCAAAATGTCCACTCCAACACATTGACCTGTATATCAGACTGCATAATACAAATCACTACTTGATTGTTTCCATAATGAAGATAATGAGTGGCTAAGACAAAAATAGTAAACATTAGTCGCAAATTGTTGTTAAAGCTAGTAGGTCGGATAAGTACCTTATTGATATCTCATTACCTGTCAATTTGAGTGACTACGACCTTGACAGTATTGACAGAAGCACCGGGCCGCGGTCTGCAGAAAGAACTGCCAACACAATCATATAACAAAATTGGCCAATTCTTGCACGACCAAAATTTTGGACAATTATCGCTTAGCCTTGTGTACTGTAAACTGGCCTTTAGTCTTAGCTGAGCATCTTACATGTTGGAATTACTTGGCTGAAATTTAAAATTTGAGTGACCTGCTGATTTGTTAATGTCACAAAATCAGTGTAAATGATGCATTCACTGTTGGCCATAACATTTAAAGAGGTGAGGTACAAATCATATGGTGTCGAAACCAGGGGACTTGGTGAGCTGAGCCTCCCAATATTTTTGGTGGGGGGTTGGAGATAGGATTAGCCCCCCTAATATTTAGGGAAGGAAGTGCATTACAATTTACGGGTGCAACTGAAGGTTTTTGGTGAGTCTCAAGTGGGATGCAAATGGAGGTTTTGGTGAGCATCAGAGGGTAGCAACTGGAGGTTTTTGGAGCCTAAGGTGGGTTTTTTCGAGAGCCTCTCTATGATCAGTTGGTAAACTTAATGTTACTCTGAATCATTATGAATCGTAGCAGCATCACACATCAATGACAACAATGTCCATACTTCATGAACAAGACATACATCTTTAAAATAATCCACGTCCAGGACCAAGAGCAAGGCCAGAGCTAGACTGGATCAGGTTCGGTATGCATGGCCACCAACATCATCGTGACACGGTCCCACGGTGTCTGGCCTGCCATGCCCATGCCCATACCATCCGAACCGTCACCATCACCATGGCATGGGTGACTGACATTCGACATCAATGATTTCATCGTCTTCCATAGTAAAACTTTAACTGACCGTGTATATTTGTGATGGTGGCAACGTTGTATATGGACAACATAAGCCGTTTTCTCTCAGTCGGTTAGTGTGTTTAGCTATCTTAATGTGTAGTAGTACGATAGCCCCCTTACGGTTAGATGAATGTCCGCTCCGGGTCAGTGGAAGGTTCACTTCAGGGCAGAACATAAATCTTATAACAGTGACAGTCGCCAGAGGGCGGTGCTGCCACTAGTGCTACCCTCTGGTGAATAGGGAAAGTACACCTAGATAAGAAATCGGTAAAAACAATTAAAACGAATACACACTATGGAAGCGTCATATGGAAACCAAAGATGGGAAATATTATAATGAATACTGTAGGGCTAGAAATCAAGTCCGTAAATTAATAAAGAAGATCCAGAAGGAGTCTGAAACAAAGTTAGCATCAGAAGTTATAAGTCAAACCCAAATTAAAGGCAGTATCAGTATGGAAATACATGAATTCCAAAACCAAAAGTAGCCTATAGTAGCCAAGTAGGGATCGAAGGTGTTTCAGATTTGAACGTAGTCGTAGGTCCTAATGACCAGAAATCGAGACTGACAAATTCTGACAGGGAAAAGGCAGACGTCTTAGGAACGTTTTCTCAAGTGTTTTCAAGGTAGAACCAGATGGTGTTAAAGTTAAAGAAAAACTAAATAATCTCAATGTGGGTAAGTCAGTAGGACCAGATGGTATACACCCTAGATTCCTAAAAGAATTATCGACTCAATTATGTATACCATTAGCTAGGCTTTTTAATAAATTTCATTCAGACAAATGTAAACTGATCTGCACATAGGAAAAAAACATGAACATATGTATACAAGTTTAAAAATCAATAATATGGTCCACAAGTTAATTAGATCTCATAGAAGAAAAAGATATGGGGTTATTTATTGACTCAAAGCTAGAATTTGACAAGCATATCAACCAAAACATTAATAAAGTAAACAGTATAATGGCAATTATTAGAAGGTCATTTACAACCTTAAATGAAAACAGTTTTATACCATTATATAAATTAAGTTTTAGTAAGGACGTACGTCATTTAGATTACCCAGTACGTATGGTATCTTTATAAACAAAAATATAAGGAGGTGATAGAAAATGTGCAGAGACGTGCAACTAAGCAACTCCCAGGAATTAATTATATTACTTACCAGGAAAGACTTAAGAAGTTGAAACTCGATCCTTACATTAGCATATAGAAGAACACGCGGATATATGATATAAGTATATAAACTGTTAAAAGGCAACTATGAAATTAATGTATCTTCGAGCATTGTCATGTTATGCATAGACTGTGAAATAAAGGAAGGAACGATCTTAGTTTGAAATTATTCCAAGAACGTTCATACACAATTATGGAACAATTTACCAGAACAGGTAGTAAATGCACCTAATATCAACTCATTTAAAAACCGCCTAGATAACCACTGGAGAATAGAAGAATTCCTCTACGACTACAAAGTCAGGAAGCCGTAGAGCTTTTACAGAAACAGACGCAGATCTGCATGACCACCGAGGCCACCGCCTACGGTCAGGAGCAACCTAAGTAAACCTAAGTAAGTAATGGTAGTACAGTGTATCACTATTTCAATATTTGCGGTCTGTCCATAATTTACAACGATTGCTTTGAGGTGTTTTTATATGCAGAATTCAATATGTCGTTTTCACACAAATCTGAAAGACATATTTGCATAGACTCATAACATGACGTGGAGTCTAAAAGACTAAACACCTCTGCTGTCTGGGCAATGGATGATAATAATATATTACCATGGATTCTGCGGTGATGGTTCTACATCAAGATATTGAATTTAATCACATCATAATACAACTTAACATACATAAATGTAACTTAAAACCCTATATATAAGTGTCGTGTACTGGCCGTGGGCTGTGCGTACGACATTATAGAATTTAATCACACCATAATCCAACTTAACATACATAAATGTAACTCAAAACCCTATACATAATTATGTGTAGTGTGTTAATGCTGTAGTTGATCAGTAAAACAACACATTTAGGGAAGACTCAACGCTAGTTTAATAACAGTGTCTTTAAACATGTTCCGCAACATCCCAATTTCACACGGAGCAAACATAATAACATACGATCTCTAACTAACATTGTAGACGCTAACAAATATAATCTCTTCATTACAAACTATATAAAAATTTACATGTATTCCTACAGTCACTGAAATCTATCCAACATGACTCAAAATGTTTAATAGCTTATAAATGAAATTATTAAAACGGGATATATATTCTTTGACATAGATCACATACCGTTTTAAATTTACAAATGTATTCCCTACATTCTTGATAACATTAAGAAAATAAGCTACATGCCTGGCAAGCATAGTAGCCTATTTACCTGTCATATCTTTAGTTGCATGATTTAAAGCTAACAATAACAAATTAATACTTCAGTTAACAACATTTGTATAGCTTCAAGTAACATAAACTTGGTAAACTGTCGCGAGCCAGGCCAACCACATTACGGCCATCATTTGCTGCTGAATCAATGTGACACTACTCTGTTCAAAACTACCTGCGTTTTTGGTATACACTTATCAGAGCAATGGGACATTAATAATAATAAATAACTTCTTACGCGACAATATCTTCAGACAATCCGAGCTCAGTGGCGCACCAAAACCAAAGGATTAAGCATTCCCATACTCGTGTGATAGGCGAAAGTCGTCAACAAATGGATGGATGTGCTAGGAAGCTAGGGAGGATAGGCGATATTGAAAAAAAAGGTTTTGAGGTGACGACGAAATGTAACAATATTTTCTGCTGTTTTAACATTAACGGGAAGCGAATTCCATATAGTTGGCGCGGCAACTGAAAAAGCTCGAGTTCCAGCCTTTCTCTTAACTCTGGGAACAGATAGCAACTTCGAACTAGACGACCGAAGTTGTCTGGCTTGTCTAGCTGGTGTGAGCATTGAGTGTAAATAACTAGGTTGTTTGGATAAAAGGGCTTGGTAGGTGATTGTGCAGATCTTAAACACAATGAGATATCGCACGGGGAGCCAATGCAGTGATTTTAGAAGTGGCACTGAGCGGGAGAATCGAGGAGATTGTGTGACTACCCTTGCTAAACAATTTTGGACGCGTTGTAGTTTTGCAATATCCTTGATAGCAATATTATGAAGGAGGGAATTGCAATAATCTTATCTGCTGCTAACAAGAGCTGTTGCGATAGTCTTAGCGACAGAAAGCGACATATGTCGGCGAATGCGGCGAAAATCACGGATATGATAAAAACAGCAACGGCACGTTTGGGATATATGTTGTCTGAAATTGAAGTCGCAATCAAAGGTCACTCCTAGATTCCGTACTGATGCTGCTGGTGTAATATTTTGACGCATGTTGGAAAAAAGTCATTAAGTTTACCTCGCTGCATTGGAGTACCAATGATGAGGAATTCAGTTTTGTCTGCATTTAACTTTAATTTGCTATCAGTCATCCATGAGAAAACATCTTGGAGACAATCGTTGAGTCGGTTTAGAGAGTGACTTGTATCGGGCGTGGCCAAGGAAATGTAGATCTGTGTGTCATCTGCATAAAGGTGGTGATCCAAGTTATGACTTTGGATTACAGAGCTGAGTGGCGTAGTGTAGAGAGTGAAAAGCAAAGGCCCAAGAACGGAACCCTGGGGAACGCCACACGAAGTGGGGAGTGAGGTTGAAAAGTAATTATCTATCTTTATACACTGATGTCTATTGGTTAGATATGAAGAAAACCAGGTCAGAGCTGTGCCAGATATGCCATACCACATTGATAAACGTTTGACAAGAGTGTTGTGATCAATGGTATCAAAGGCAGCAGGTATCAAGATCAAGCAAGGTAAGTGCAGTTACTTTGCCTTGATCAACGTTTAATATAACATCATTGTGTACTTTTAGGAGAGCAGTCTCTGTAGAATGAAATTGTTTGTATGCTGATTGGAGCACACTGGATAAACAAGTTGAGCTGATATGACACCTTAGACGGCTAGCTACGACTTTCTCAAGTATCTTAGAAATAAAGCTAAGATTAGAAATTGGCCTATAATTTTTGAAATCATCTTTTGGCAGAGAAGTCTTCTTGAGAACAGGATTTACATGTGCGTGTTTAAAATCATCTGGGAATTTACCCGAACTCAGTGATAAATTTATGATATTCGTTATTGTACCAAGTAAAGAGTCGAGACATGCTTTTAGTAGTATGGTTGGTAATGGATCGAGATCGCATGACTTATTTGGGGAGGACATTATTATTTCCCTCACTTCATCAACTGTGGCTGGCTCAAACAATACAAGTGGAGAATTTACTTGTGGGGAGTCCACATTTACAGTACTTAAAGTGTGACATGGAAAAGCAGAACGTATGACTTATTTTTGAAATGACTAGAAAACGAGTCACACACAGATTTGACCGACACATGACTAGGTAGAGATGGAGGCGGCCGTCTGTGTAAAATATGATTTATGCAGTTCCATAGCTGACGTGGGTTATCAGAGTTACTCGAGAACATGTTTGTGTAATAATTTGATTTAGCTTTGGCCATTTGTCTGTTGCGGTAGTGACACTGTTTAGAATATCGTGATCTGTCCAAAGGCGAGCGTGATTTGCGCCATACACGCTCAAGATAGCGCCGGCACATTTTAGATTGTAGAATTTCAGGAGCCATCCATGGAGCATGTGGCTTTTGGGACACAGATTTATATATCACGGGTGCATGTTTATTGAGTAAATCTTTGAGTACTTGACAGTATTGTCGACACAGATCTGACAGATGTTCTTTGGGGTTACTGATGAGGTCGGATTTAAGGATGTCTGTCATTAATGCAGCAATGTCAATCTTATGGATCGGTCGGTAAAACACATTGTGTTTGGACTCTACGGGAATTCTAGGAACTTTGAGATCAGCAATGACAGTGTGGTGGTCTAATAAACCATCTGAAGCAGTAGGTGTCTGAATAGTGTTACAATCTGAACGGGTGATTAAGAGATCGAGCCAGTGGCCATGTATGTGTGTTGAGAAGGTAACATGTTGTTTCATGTCATAGGATGCCAGAATGTCATTAAATGTACTTGTTTTTGATGAAGGTGTATCCAGATGAAGATTAAAATCACCGAGTATATAAAATTCTGAATAAATAGTTGCCAGATTTTCAATTAGATCCTGGAATTCTTCAAAGAAATGGAAGGAGGGCGATAAATGCACACAAAATAAGCAGAGAAAGATGAATCGGAAATTTCGGCACAGATGGCCTCAAAGCTAGAGTAATCAGGGTTTGAATGCAAAATAACTTTGAACTGTTTTGAGACGAGAAATCCAACACCACCACATTAAGTGACGTAAGATACATAATTCTGATTTAATAAGCAACATCATAAAAACGATTTCATCAGATAATACAATAACCATTACCAGTAGCACAATGATATAGTGTCTACAAGAAACATGGTTTACTAAACAAGACTTGAAACACAAATATCTCGCACAGATCTTTCCATGGGATTGGTGTGTCAACAACTGACTATGCAGACGGCATAGTACATGGTCGTCCACCTGGTGGAGTTACAATTATGTGGAATGTTAAATTTGAAAAACGCATAAAACCGCTAAATTTTAATCTCGATTGGTGTGTAGCAGTATAAATTACATTAGGGTCAAATAAATGTGTAATATTTAATGTATATATGCCATATCATTGTAATGACAATGAACCTGCTTATTTATAAAAACTTGTAATCAAGGCAATTACAGATGAATTAGACAATACTTGCTTTGCCATAATTGGTGATTGGAATGCTAATTTAAGTGATATGGATAACTCGTTATTTGCTGGTCACATGATGAACTTCTGCACACAAAATAATCTTCAAATTTCAACCTATGTACACCTACCTGAAAACTCATAAACATATGTCAGTGAAAGATGGGATACAACTTCATGGTTGGATCATGCTGTGACAAGCTATGATTTTCATAATACTGTAACTAGGATTAAAATTTTATGACTTAAGTGACGTAGATCATACACCACTCACAGTGTATGTTAACAGTGACTATGTTCCAGAACTAACAGATCATACTAATAATGGATCTGCTAAAATTAACTGGAACTGTATGACAGAAAATGACATAAGCAAATATTGTATGCTGACTGACAAATACCTGCTTGGAATACATGTCCCTACCGAGGCTGTAAAGATAGTCATTGTGGTGATGCAAATCATGTACATTCTGTAAATAAACTATACAATGACATTGTTTGCTCACTACTCGATGCTAGTGAAAAAATTATGCCTAAGAACAAGACAAAATATACTAATAAGCCAGGGTGGGCAGAGTATGTGGACGATCTGTATGATACCTCCAGAGAAACTAGAGACATGTGGATTAATGTTGGCAAACCCAGACAAGGTCATATATATGACTTGCATCTGAAATGTAAAGCAAGAAATATGCCCTGCGTTTTATTAAAAACAATGAAAACATGTTACGTAAGGAAGCACTGGCTAAGTAACTAACTTAACTTAACCCTGAAGCCTTCTGGAGAGAGATTAAGAGTATAAATAATTGCAACACTCCATTTCCTGCTAGTATAGAAGGCATATCTGGTGGGAATGAAATTGTAGAACTATAGAGGAAACACTTCAGTGACTTTTTGAATTGTGTTAATAATAGTCGTATCGATACTTATGAATATAGTTGTGATACTTCATATGAGGATCTTGTGGTCATGGCAGATGAAGTAATTAATGCAATTAAAAAGCTCGATGCAAATAAAACATGTGGGGCAGATGGCATATATTCAGAACATATAAAATATGCATCCAACATACATATAGCGTTATACTTACTATGTGCTTCACGAGCTTCATGGTTTATGGGTTTCTACCCGAGGCAATGTTGTATGTGATATTTGTACCAGTTATTACGGACAATTATTAAAGCTGGACACATTTCCTCCACGGACAATTACCGTCCGATTGCATTAGTTAGTGTATTTAGCAAATTAATTGAAATAATTACATTAGACAGAATTGAAATGTACATAGATACGAATCCAAATCGGTTTGGTTTTAAGAGGAAAATTGGTACAGATCAATGTGTGTTAAAAGAAATTATCGATTTATACAGATCTCTTAATGGTAGCGTATGTGTATGTTTCCTTGATGCCAGTAAGGTAAATCATAGAACATTGTTTAGGAACCTTGGGGAAAGGGGTGTCCCAGGATATTTATTGCGTATGTTGATTTACTGGTATAGTAACCAGGACACGTGTATTAGGTGGGGAATATATGCTCTAATAACTTTAAAGTAACTAATGGTGTTAGACAGGGAGGGATTTTATCTCCATATGTTTTTAATGTATATGTATATGAACTAAGTGAACAACTTAAACCATGTAATGTGAATGGTCATTTGATTAATCATATCATGTATGCTGATGACTTAATTTTGATATCACCATCATCAGCTGGAGTATGTGAACTATTGAATGAATGTGAGAGATTTGGAATAAGTCATGATGCAGACCTGCCTACCATTCCGGATTGTCCGGAATCATTCCGGAAATACACCTCAAATTACGGCGAAGGATGTAAATATTACGGATTCTTTCGTTGTCACAATGACCATCAATCACTTCCGTGCTCCTCAAATTTAGCTTCACTTTATTCAACAGGTGGCAGCATATATACGCTGCTTGTTGTGACATGGTTTTTCATTTGCTGCTTCTGGTCGTAATCTGACCAATAGGACACAGCGTTACGACAAATTCGCATTTCCGCGCTTATGGCGCTCAAACAAGATGAAGTCACGACTCGCGGCACGAAATGATCTTCTTAATCTTAATAAATAATCCATAAATTCCCAGAAGGGACAACATATGGATGATAGATGAGAGGCAATACGTTCAGGGTAGCGCCTCTAGCCCACTCCGAAATGATGTACTGGATCGAAACGGCACCACTGCCAGCCAAGTCTTCAAAAAGAAACGTATGGTGCAAACGTTTATAAAACAGCATGCACGCAGACATGGCCCGTATTGTAAAGTTTAAAGAAGGGGGTCGGCTTTACATACTGCCGTATACGCGAAATTTATTTTCTTATTTCATATGACATGGTGGCCGTGATAATTGCAGGTACTGAGTACGTCGTTAGACTAGTACTAGTGACAGAGTAGTGGATGTTGTACTTGTAGTGTCAGGCCAACTGACTGTACGAAGACTAAGTTAGTGTATTTATTGAGTTTAGTCTATCATTTACAGGGATAGGCATATATATACTAGAGTAGAGTCGAGTAGACTAGACGATGTCGATGACTAGCGACGTAACGTAATGGTTTTGCCGTCCCCCGGCACGATTTTCTGTTTGACTTTGATGTAGTCAAGCTACTTTACTGTGTAGTCTATAGCCTAGGACTAGGTATACCGGCTACTAATATTAATCCTAATGACACCACTAATAGACAATGACGTGACGCATTGTTATAATTTGTCATGTTTTTGTAGTCAGCATGCTGTTTTTTTAAATTTACATAAAATCAGAATTATAATATGTATAGACGCATTTGCGTTACAGTTACGCTTGTTCACGTTTTATTTCCACCAATGCTGGTTATGAACATCTACCTTACCTTGTTAACTGAACACTTCAAAACACCTCATAGTTTATTAGAGACAATTATGTTTTGGGTGCAACTATCGTCATAGTCACAGTATTAAAGTATTACTGACAGCAGACCTGTAATCCTGAAAATCAGTATAAATGGGAAGATGGATTACTGACAGGAAGTTTCTGGGGTAGGCAGGTCTGCATGATGTTACATATAATGCTAAAAAAGTGCCATTATGGTATTCAGGTCTAAGAGTCTTAAAGGATGTCATATTCTTAACTTTAAACTGAATGTAGTGACTAAGTACAAGTATCTTGGACATTTCATCACAGAATATCTCTCTGATGATGCAGACATTAACCGACAAAGGAGAACATTATGTGTTCAAGGTAATATTATACTGCATAAATTTTATATGTGCTCATTAGAGGTGAAACTCACTTTGTTTCGAACATACTGCTCACCGATGTATACTGTGCAGTTATGGTGGAATTATAAGAAATCAACAATTATTAGATTACATGTGACATATCATAATATTTTCAAGTTGTTCCTTGGTGTATCTAAATATGAAAGTACTAGTTTTTTTATGCACCTTATTTGATGTACAGTGTTGCCAATCTCTAATTAAGAACTTAATATATCGCTTTATACATATATTTGATTGTTCTGTTAATCATATTATAAAGGATATTCTTGCTACCAGCTTGCGGTATATATCCAGAATACGCAAACACTGGAATCAGCTATTGTACCTGAATACTTGACATATAACTACAGAACATATACAGCAGTACATGATTATATTTATAATCTTTAATGTATGCTGGATAACAACATATGGACCCCAGTTTCATGTATGTGTATGTATCATATAATTTTTTATATAGATGTGCGTGTACTATCGAGTCTGGAATAAAGCTATTTAATTGAATTGAATATATCAATATCCGCCATTGTAAATTGTTTTTAAATGTGTCATATACTAACCTGAAGCAATAAAACTTCTCATACACACTACACCTGCATGCACTGTAGTTTTGGTAATATCAACCGGAACGCAAAAGCAATATGATTAATACCGATGTAATAATACTATCTTTGTGTAGATTATTCACATCTGGTTGTCCTGTGCATAAACCAGTTGCCACAGATGTAAACTGGTTTTCACGTTGACATCTCAAACATATGAGAAAAAGTGTTGGCCTCAGTTGGTTGGATCCTGAAAACAAAAGAAGACATTTTGGGAAATAGCTGTCGCATTTAGTGATGTATTACTATTCCATATACACTGTAGTAACTTTAAACATGTCTGCAGAAATGACCACAAGTGAAAAATAAAAAGCAAACAGGTTTTTTCAATATAACTCCCCAAAAGTGTAAATGCCATTTATTCATCTATGCGGTGTAAACATATCCAGTTACTTATGTAATTAAAAGATCTACTTGCTTAATAATAATGTGCAATAATTAATATATGTAGACACTGTAGAAACAGTAATAGACCTGCCTACCCCAAAAAACTTCCTGTCAGTAATCCGTCTTCCCATTTACACTGATTTTCAGGAATATAGACCTGCTGTCAGTAATAGTTCAGAACCGTGTCTGATATTGTCAGGAAAAGAACACCACTGTCAGTAACACTTTAATACTGTGACTATGATGATAGTTGTACCCAAAACATAATTGTCTCTAATAAACTGTGGTGTTTTGAAGCCTCCAGTTAACAAGGTAAGGTAGATGTTCATAACCAGCATTGGTGGAAATAAAACGCGAAGAAGCGTAACTCTAATGTAAATGTGTCTATACACTATTGGCACAGCTAATTTGCAATGACTAGAACTGTTTTACTCACTTTTCAAGTGAAACTTTAAGCAACTGAAAGAACCTCAATAACTTTGTGTTGTTTAATACTAACCATTGTAATTCTGAGTAATATGTATCTTTCAAAAACAGCATGCTGACTCAAGTAAAATTCCACATTACTGCAGAATATGTAATAAACAGCAAATAACAAATACCACTGAGATTTACATTGTAAACTTTACGATAGAGAGAAATGCACGATCATCAGAGTACACAATGCATGGTAGTCTCCAAATTCTAAGTTCAGAATCAACAGGTGCAAGTTGAATGCATGTCGAACTTCAGTACACAGCACACTGTGGCGACCAGGGCACTTGTGTAGTTCCTTCTTTCAAAATCATCCCAGGCTTATTTATATTATTACGAATATATTGTGTCTTAGCACATTTTTGAAGCCCAAATAGCGACAAGGTTTGCTGCGGTCATGCGTTACCGCATCACGCTCGTAAAATTGGCGATATAAAGGCGTATGTTCGTGCAAACCGGGACGCTATTTACGCCTCAAAAGTGATCTAAGACGCAATATTCTTAAAAGTAAATATGCTTGGGATAATGTTGAATAACAGAACTAACGCACCGAGGCTGAGCCTGAGTGAGCCTGAGGACCACTGACTGAGAGAGGTATCAAACTTTTTAAAGTTAGGCAAAACTCAAGTTACAATGGCGAAATCGAGGTGGGTTCAGATTCTACACAAGTGCCGTGACTAGTTGTGTCCACACAAGACATATCTGGTTAAAGTGCCATCGGTATGCGGTTATAAACTTTTGCAGCACACATTTCTTTTTTGGCTGGTGGGGTTGTGCCATTTCAATCACAGCCATCATTTCGTGCCACGTGACTTTTTTGTTTGAGTGCGGAGATGTGAATTTATCGCAACGTTATTTTCTATTGGACAGATTACGAATGAAAGCAGCGAATAAAAAACCATGTCATAACAAGCTACGTACATATGCTGCCACCTTTCGAATATAGAGGAAGCAACATTTTAGGAGCACAGAAGTGATTGACGATCATTGTAATAAAGAAAGAATCCGTAATATTTTCATCCCTCGCCGTAATACCAAAATTTGAGGTGTGTTTCCAGAATGATTCCGGACAATCCGGAATGGTAGTCAGGTCTGCAGTAATAGCCAGCATAGTTTCAACAAATTAACATATTTTCCCTGCAATGTAGGTAGTAATATAACAAATAGAATAACTCGTTATTACACAGCAAACTGATATCCAATATAGTGTATAAAATGCTTGAATTCGATAATCAGTTCCTAAATGTTTTAAATATTCATGGAGTGTCCGCATGAGACAATACCACACTGGACATGGACCAACTACATCAAAAGTTCTAGCAAGTAAGTACACGGACCAGCTACAACAAATGTTCTAGCAAGTAAGTACACGGACCACCTACAACAAAAGTCCTAACAAGTACATGGACCACCTACAACAAAAGTTCAGGCAAGTAAGTACACGGACCAACTATAACTTGTTTAACCCCTCGTCTTCCACCGACTCACCAGTTTTGGTCACTCCATTTGGCAGTTTTGTTGTCATAGAGATGAAAGGTGTAGATGTGGCGAGATCTGTCGGATGTGTTTGTCTCACTCTGGTGGATCACGAGACCGTCTATAGCTATGAGAGAGCCTACAGGGGAAAAATGCAAATGTATTGAGAACAGTAAGCATTCGCCTTATTGACTGATACTTGTGAAAAATAGAACCCAATAACTATTTTTCCATTTGTTTTAACGATTGCAGAGTAATAATAATAGCAAGTTGAATGCTATCTTGCTATATAAACCATCCTCGCAAGCTAAGAATTGTACTGAACTATGACACCCTTGGTAAAAATCTTAATGTAACATCAGCAGTGATTGGCCCAAATCCAAATCAGCCAACTTGATTGGCAGCGAGATGATTGAATAATGGGCTCAACCGGACTTCCATGTTTCAACAAGGTGATACACTAGCAATGTAATCAGCACCATCCCTGGCAGGTGAGACTTCCATGTTTCAACAAGGTCATACACTAGCAATGTAATCAGCACCATCCCTGGCATGTGAGACTTCCATGTTTCAACAAGGTGATACGCTAGCAATGTAATCAGCACCATCCCTGGCATGTGAGACTTCCATGTTTCAACAAGGTGATACGCTAGCAATGTAATCAGCACCATCCCTGGCATGTGAGACTTCCATGTTTCAACAAGGTCATACACTAGCAATGTAATCAGCACCATCCCTGGCAGGTGAGACTTCCATGTTTCAACAAGGTGATACACTAGCAATGTAATCAACACCATCCCTGGCATGTGAGACTTCCATGTTTCAACAAGGTGATACACTAGCAATGTAATCAGCACCATCCCTGGCATGTGAGACTTCCATGTTTCAACAAGGTGATACACTAGCAATGTAATCAGCACCATCCCTGGCAGGTGATACTTCCATGTTTCAACAAGGTCATACACTAGCAATGTAATCAGCACCATCCCTGGCATGTGAGACTTCCATGTTTCAACAAGGTGATACACCAGCAATGTAATCAGCACCATCCCTGGCATGTGACACTTCTATGTTTCAACAAGGTGATACACTAGCAATGTAATCAGCACCATCCCTGGCATATGAGATTTCCATGTTTCAACAAGGTGATACACCAGCAATGTAATCAGCACCATCCCTGGCTTGTGAGACTTCCATGTTTCAACAAGGTGATACACTAGCAATGTAATCAGCACCATCCCTGGCATGTGAGACTTCCATGTTTCAACAAGGTGATACACTAGCAATGTAATCAGCACCATCCCTGGCATGTGAGATTTCCATGTTTCAACAAGGTGATACACTAGCAATGTAATCAGCACCATCCCTGGCATGTGAGACTTCCATGTTTCAACAAGGTGATACACCAGCAATGTAATCAGCACCATCACTGGCATGTGAGACTTCTATGTTTCAACAAGGTGATACACCAGCAATGTAATCAACACCATCCCTGGCGTGTGAGACTTCTGTTTCAACAAGGTGATACACTAGCAATGTAATCAGCACCATCCCTGGCATTTGAGACTTCCATGTTTCAACAAGGTGATACACTAGCAATGTAATCAGCACCATCCCTGGCATGTGAGACTTCCATGTTTCAACAAGGTGATACACTAGCAATGTAATCAACACCATCCCTGGCATGTGAGACTTCTATGTTTCAACAAGGTGATACACTAGCAATGTAATCAGCACCATCCCTGGCATGTGAGACTTCCATGTTTCAACAAGGTGATACACCAGCAATGTAATCAACACCATCCCTGGCATGTGTGACTTCTATGTTTCAACATGTTGATACACTAGCAATGTAATCAGCACCATCCCTGGCATGTGAGACTTCCATGTTTCAACAAGGTGATACACTAGCAATGTAATCAGCACCATCCCTGGCTTGTGAGACTTCCATGTTTCAACAAGGTGATACACTAGCAATGTAATCAGCACCATCCCTGACATGTGAGACTTCCATGTTTCAACAAGGTGATACACTAGCAATGTAATCAGCACCATCCCTGGCATGTGAGATTTCCATGTTTCAACAAGGTGATACACTAGCAATGTAATCAGCACCATCCCTGGCATGTGAGACTTCCATGTTTCAACAAGGTGATACACCAGCAATGTAATCAGCACCATCCCTGGCTTGTGAGACTTCCATGTTTCAACAAGGTGATACACTAGCAATGTAATCAGCACCATCCCTGGCATTTGAGACTTCCATGTTTCAACAAGGTGATACACTAGCAATGTAATCAGCACCATCCCTGGCAGGTGATACTTCCATGTTTCAACAAGGTGATACACTAGCAATGTAATCAGCACCATCCCTGGCATGTGAGACTTCCATGTTTCAACAAGGTGATACACTAGCAATGTAATCAGCACCATCCCTGGCATGTGAGACTTCCATGTTTCAACAAGGTGATACACCAGCAATGTAATCAGCACCATCACTGGCATGTGAGACTTCTATGTTTCAACAAGGTGATACACTAGCAATGTAATCAGCACCATCCCTGGCATGTGAGACTTCCATGTTTCAACAAGGTGATACACTAGCAATGTAATCAGCACCATCCCTGGCATTTGAGACTTCCATGTTTCAACAAGGTGATACACTAGCAATGTAATCAGCACCATCCCTGGCATGTGAGACTTCTATGTTTCAACAAGGTGATACACTAGCAATGTAATCAACACCATCCCTGGCATGTGAGACTTCTATGTTTCAACAAGGTGATACACTAGCAATGTAATCAGCACCATCCCTGGCATGTGAGACTTCTATGTTTCAACAAGGTGATACACTAGCAATGTAATCAACACCATCCCTGGCATGTGAGACTTCTATGTTTCAACAAGGTGATACACTAGCAATGTAATCAACACCATCCCTGGCATGTGAGACTTCTATGTTTCAACAAGGTGATACACTAGCAATGTAATCAGCACCATCCCTGGCATGTGAGACTTCTATGTTTCAACAAGGTGATACACCAGCAATGTAATCAGCACCATCCCTGGCATGTGAGACTTCCATGTTTCAACAAGGTGATACACTAGCAATGTAATCAGCACCATCCCTGGCATGTGAGACTTCCATGTTTCAACAAGGTGATACACTAGCAATGTAATCAGCACCATCCCTGGCATGTGAGACTTCCATGTTTCAACAAGGTGATACACTAGCAATGTAATCAGCACCATCCCTGGCATGTGAGACTTCTATGTTTCAACAAGGTGATACACTAGCAATGTAATCAGCACCATCCCTGGCATGTGAGACTTCCATGTTTCAACAAGGTGATACACTAGCAATGTAATCAGCACCATCCCTGGCATGTGAGACTTCTATGTTTCAACAAGGTGATACACTAGCAATGTAATCAGCACCATCCCTGGCATGTGAGACTTCCATGTTTCAACAAGGTGATACACTAGCAATGTAATCAGCACCATCCCTGGCATGTGAGACTTCCATGTTTCAACAAGGTGATACACTAGCAATGTAATCAGCACCATCCCTGACATGTGAGACTTCCATGTTTCAACAAGGTGATACACTAGCAATGTAATCAGCACCATCCCTGGCATGTGAGATTTCCATGTTTCAACAAGGTGATACACTAGCAATGTAATCAGCACCATCCCTGGCATGTGAGACTTCCATGTTTCAACAAGGTGATACACCAGCAATGTAATCAGCACCATCACTGGCATGTGAGACTTCTATGTTTCAACAAGGTGATACACCAGCAATGTAATCAACACCATCCCTGGCGTGTGAGACATCCATGTTTCAACCAGATGATACACTAGCAATGTAATCAGCACCATCCCTGGCATGTGAGACTTCCATGTTTCAACAAGGTGATACACCAGCAATGTAATCAGCACCATCACTGGCATGTGAGACTTCTATGTTTCAACAAGGTGATACACCAGCAATGTAATCAACACCATCCCTGGCGTGTGAGACATCCATGTTTCAACCAGGTGATACACTAGCAATGTAATCAGCACCATCCCTGGCATGTGAGACTTCCATGTTTCAACAAGGTGATACACCAGCAATGTAATCAGCACCATCACTGGCATGTGAGACTTCTATGTTTCAACAAGGTGATACACCAGCAATGTAATCAACACCATCCCTGGCGTGTGAGACTTCTATGTTTCAACAAGGTGATACACTAGCAATGTAATCAGCACCATCCCTGGCATTTGAGACTTCCATGTTTCAACTAGGTGATACACTAGCAATGTAATCAGCACCATCCCTGGCATGTGAGACTTCCATGTTTCAACAAGGTGATACACTAGCAATGTAATCAGCACCATCCCTGGCTTGTGAGACTTCCATGTTTCAACAAGGTGATACACTAGCAATGTAATCAGCACCATCCCTGGCATGTAAGACTTCCATGTTTCAACAAGGTGATACACTAGCAATGTAATCAACACCATCCCTGGCATGTGAGACTTCTATGTTTCAACAAGGTGATACACTAGCAATGTAATCAGCACCATCCCTGGCATGTGAGACTTCCATGTTTCAACAAGGTGATACACCAGCAATGTAATCAACACCATCCCTGGCATGTGAGACTTCTATGTTTCAACATGTTGATACACTAGCAATGTAATCAGCACCATCCCTGGCATGTGAGACTTCCATGTTTCAACAAGGTGATACACTAGCAATGTAATCAGCACCATCCCTGGCTTGTGAGACTTCCATGTTTCAACAAGGTGATACACTAGCAATGTAATCAGCACCATCCCTGACATGTGAGACTTCCATGTTTCAACAAGGTGATACACTAGCAATGTAATCAGCACCATCCCTGGCATGTGAGATTTCCATGTTTCAACAAGGTGATACACTAGCAATGTAATCAGCACCATCCCTGGCATGTGAGACTTCCATGTTTCAACAAGGTGATACACTAGCAATGTAATCAGCACCATCCCTGGCTGGCATGTGAGACTTGACCATGTTTCAACAAGGTGATACACCAGCAATGTAATCAGCACCATCCCTGGCATGTGAGACTTCGGCTTTCACTTTGATACACCAGCAATGTAATCAGCACCATCACTGGCATGTGAGACTTATGTTTCAACAAGGTGATACACCAGCAATGTAATCAACACCATCCCTGGCGTGTGAGACTTCTATGTTTCAACAAGGTGATACACTAGCAATGTAATCAGCACCATCCCTGGCATTTGAGACTTCCATGTTTCAACAAGGTGATACACTAGCAATGTAATCAGCACCATCCCTGGCATGTGAGACTTCCATGTTTCAACAAGGTGATACACTAGCAATGTAATCAGCACCATCCCTGGCATGTGAGACTTCCATGTTTCAACAAGGTGATACACCAGCAATGTAATCAGCACCATCACTGGCATGTGAGACTTCTATGTTTCAACAAGGTGATACACCAGCAATGTAATCAACACCATCCCTGGCGTGTGAGACATCCATGTTTCAACCAGGTGATACACTAGCAATGTAATCAGCACCATCCCTGGCATGTGAGACTTCCATGTTTCAACAAGGTGATACACCAGCAATGTAATCAGCACCATCACTGGCATGTGAGACTTCTATGTTTCAACAAGGTGATACACCAGCAATGTAATCAACACCATCCCTGGCGTGTGAGACTTCTATGTTTCAACAAGTTGATACACTAGCAATGTAATCAGCACCATCCCTGGCATTTGAGACTTCCATGTTTCAACAAGGTGATACACTAGCAATGTAATCAGCACCATCCCTGGCATGTGAGACTTCCATGTTTCAACAAGGTGATACACTAGCAATGTAATCAACACCATCCCTGGCATGTGAGACTTCTATGTTTCAACAAGGTGATACACTAGCAATGTAATCAGCACCATCCCTGGCATGTGAGACTTCTATGTTTCAACAAGGTGATACACTAGCAATGTAATCAACACCATCCCTGGCATGTGAGACTTCTATGTTTCAACAAGGTGATACACTAGCAATGTAATCAACACCATCCCTGGCATGTGAGACTTCTATGTTTCAACAAGGTGATACACTAGCAATGTAATCAGCACCATCCCTGGCATTTGAGACTTCCATGTTTCAACAAGGTGATACACTAGCAATGTAATCAGCACCATCCCTGGCATGTGAGACTTCTATGTTTCAACAAGGTGATACACTAGCAATGTAATCAACACCATCCCTGGCATGTGAGACTTCTATGTTTCAACAAGGTGATACACTAGCAATGTAATCAGCACCATCCCTGGCATGTGAGACTTCTATGAGCTGGCATGTGAGACTTCCATGTTTCAACAAGGTGATACACTAGCAATGTAATCAGCACCATCCCTGGCATGTGAGACTTCCATGTTTCAACAAGGTGATACACTAGCAATGTAATCAGCACCATCCCTGGCATGTGAGACTTCCATGTTTCAACAAGGTGATACACTAGCAATGTAATCAGCACCATCCCTGGCATGTGAGACTTCCATGTTTCAACAAGGTGATACACTAGCAATGTAATCAGCACCATCCCTGGCATGTGAGACTTCCATGTTTCAACAAGGTGATACACCAGCAATGTAATCAACACCATCCCTGGCATGTGAGACTTCTATGTTTCAACAAGGTGATACACTAGCAATGTAATCAGCACCATCCCTGGCATGTGAGACTTCCATGTTTCAACAAGGTGATACACTAGCAATGTAATCAGCACCATCCCTGGCTTGTGAGACTTCCATGTTTCAACAAGGTGATACACTAGCAATGTAATCAGCACCATCCCTGACATGTGAGACTTCCATGTTTCAACAAGGTGATACACTAGCAATGTAATCAGCACCATCCCTGGCATGTGAGATTTCCATGTTTCAACAAGGTGATACACTAGCAATGTAATCAGCACCATCCCTGGCATGTGAGACTTCCATGTTTCAACAAGGTGATACACCAGCAATGTAATCAGCACCATCACTGGCATGTGAGACTTCTATGTTTCAACAAGGTGATACACCAGCAATGTAATCAACACCATCCCTGGCGTGTGAGACATCCATGTTTCAACCAGGTGATACACTAGCAATGTAATTAGCACCATCCCTGGCATGTGAGACTTCCATGTTTCAACAAGGTGATACACCAGCAATGTAATCAGCACCATCACTGGCATGTGAGACTTCTATGTTTCAACAAGGTGATACACCAGCAATGTAATCAACACCATCCCTGGCGTGTGAGACATCCATGTTTCAACCAGGTGATACACTAGCAATGTAATCAGCACCATCCCTGGCATGTGAGACTTCCATGTTTCAACAAGGTGATACACCAGCAATGTAATCAGCACCATCCCTGGCATGTGAGACTTCCATGTTTCAACAAGGTGATACACCAGCAATGTAATCAGCACCATCCCTGGCATGTGAGACTTCTATGTTTCAACAAGGTGATACACCAGCAATGTAATCAACACCATCCCTGGCGTGTGAGACTTCTATGTTTCAACAAGGTGATACACTAGCAATGTAATCAGCACCATCCCTGGCATTTGAGACTTCCATGTTTCAACAAGGTGATACACTAGCAATGTAATCAGCACCATCCCTGGCATGTGAGACTTCCATGTTTCAACAAGGTGATACACTAGCAATGTAATCAACACCATCCCTGGCATGTGAGACTTCTATGTTTCAACAAGGTGATACACTAGCAATGTAATCAGCACCATCCCTGGCATGTGAGACTTCCATGTTTCAACAAGGTGATACACCAGCAATGTAATCAACACCATCCCTGGCATGTGAGACTTCTATGTTTCAACATGTTGATACACTAGCAATGTAATCAGCACCGTCCCTGGCATGTGAGACTTCCATGTTTCAACAAGGTGATACACTAGCAATGTAATCAGCACCATCCCTGGCTTGTGAGACTTCCATGTTTCAACAAGGTGATACACTAGCAATGTAATCAGCACCATCCCTGACATGTGAGACTTCCATGTTTCAACAAGGTGATACACTAGCAATGTAATCAGCACCATCCCTGGCATGTGAGATTTCCATGTTTCAACAAGGTGATACACTAGCAATGTAATCAGCACCATCCCTGGCTTGTGGGACTTCCATGTTTCAACAAGGTGATACACTAGCAATGTAATCAGTACCATCCCTGACATTTGAGACTTCCATGTTTCAACAAGGTGATACACTAGCAATGTAATCAGCACCATCCCTGGCATGTGAGATTTCCATGTTTCAACAAGGTGATACACTAGCAATGTAATCAGCACCATCCCTGGCATGTGAGACTTCCATGTTTCAACAAGGTGATACACCAGCAATGTAATCAGCACCATCACTGGCATGTGAGACTTCTATGTTTCAACAAGGTGATACACCAGCAATGTAATCAACACCATCCCTGGCGTGTGAGACTTCTATGTTTCAACAAGGTGATACACTAGCAATGTAATCAGCACCATCCCTGGCATTTGAGACTTCCATGTTTCAACAAGGTGATACACTAGCAATGTAATCAGCACCATCCCTGGCATGTGAGACTTCCATGTTTCAACAAGGTGATACACTAGCAATGTAATCAACACCATCCCTGGCATGTGAGACTTCTATGTTTCAACAAGGTGATACACTAGCAATGTAATCAGCACCATCCCTGGCATGTGAGACTTCCATGTTTCAACAAGGTGATACACCAGCAATGTAATCAACACCATCCCTGGCATGTGAGACTTCTATGTTTCAACAAGGTGATACAGTAGCAATATAATCAACACCATCCCTGGCGTGTGAGACTTCCATGTTTCAACAAGGTGATACACTAGCAATGTAATCAGCACCATCACTGGCATGTGAGACTTCCATGTTTCAACAAGGTGATACACCAGCAATGTAATCAGCACCATCCCTGACATGTGAGACTTCCATGTTTCAACAAGGTGATACACTAGCAATGTAATCAGCACCATCCCTGGCATGTGAGACTTCCATGTTTCAACAAGGTGATACACCAGCAATGTGATCAGCACCATCCATGGCATGTGAGACTTCTATATTTCAAGAAGGTGATACACTAGCAATGTAATCAGGACCATCCCTGGCATGTGAGACTTCCATGTTTCAACAAGGTGATACACTAGCAATGTAATCAGCACCATCCCTGGCATGTTAGACTTCTATGTTTCAACAAGGTGATACACCAGCAATGTAATCAACACCATCGCTGGCGTGTGAGACATCCATGTTTCAACAAGGTGATACACTAGCAATGTAATCAGCACCATCCCTGACATGTGAGACTTCCATGTTTCAACAAGGTGATACACTAGCAATGTAATCAGCACCATCCCTGACATGTGAGACTTCCATGTTTCAACAAGGTGATACACCAGCAATGTAATCAACACCATCCCTGGTGTGTGAGACATCCATGTTTCAACAAGGTGATACACTAGCAATGTAATCAACACCATCCCTGACATGTGAGACTTCCATGTTTCAACAAGGTGATACACTAGCAATGTAATCAGCACCATCCCTGGCATGTGAGACTTCCATGTTTCAACAAGGTGATACACTAGCAATGTAATCAGCACCATCCCTGGCATGTGAGACTTCCATGTTTCAACAAGGTGATACAGTAGCTATGTAATCAGCACCATCCCTGGCATGTGAGACTTCCATGTTTCAACAAGGTGATACACCAGCAATGTAATCAGCACCATCCCTGGCATGTGAGACTTCCATGTTTCAACAAGGTGATACACTAGCAATGTAATCAGCACCATCCCTGGCATGTGAGACTTCTATGTTTCAACAAGGTGATACACCAGCAATGTAATCAACACCATCCCTGGCATGTGAGACTTCTATGTTTCAACAAGGTGATACACTAGCAATGTAATCAGCACCATCCCTGGCATGTGAGACTTCTATGTTTTAACAAGGTGATACAGTAGCTATGTAATCAGCTCCATCCCTGGCATGTGAGAATATGAACGGGGAGTGATGTTATGTAAACTAATCGTTTCGCATAACCTACCCTGCTGTGTTTCAGTATGTGTGATATCAAAATTACCTTTCTTGACGGGAACTAGCACGACCTTGGACTGGTCGTACCTTGGTATCTCTCCTGTGAAAACACAGGATGGTCCATCTCCACCCGTGTTCCGTATCATCCGGAGACCATCAACGAGGCCCTCTGGAGAGACATAGTGACAGAATTGACAAGAACTGACACTTGGCAAGAACCACAAGAAAAGGAGTGACAGTTTTACTTTCTACTATGCCACTGTTGTATTGTACAGAACCATGTGATATCATTTTATAAATAATATATATATATATAATATATATATATATAAACATTTACATTTATTTACTGGTTTAACTATGTGAACATAATTATTATAACTCAGAGTACACGGAAGCATTCATGTGACACCAAGCTCTAAAGTAACCCATTTAGAGAAGTATGACCTTCCTGTGACCTCCACTGACCTCTATGTGAGCCCGGGACGAAAGAGAGACAGCCATTTTCTACAGTGGCATCTTCTAGTGCGAGCCACAATCCCATCACTTTGACTGGCTCTGTGTACAGGAAGCTCCCTTCCTGATGTGGACAAACTAAACACAGGAAATGTAGCTGAATAAACAGCAATGACGAGGGGAAAAGAAGTCGATATTCAGATTGTAGGTGTTTGTTGGCGATGTGAAAGCAACTTGTTTGAAGAAAATTACCAAAGCCTCAATGATAACTGAGAAGTAATAAAATATAATGCAACAATACAAATTTATAAGTAGTTTTACTTCTACGTTTCTCCTTTCGAACTTTTCCCCAATGTGCGTTGTAAATTTCATTTGTACATATAATTTTTTGGATTTGTTTGAATAAATGCTTTTGACTTGACTTGACATCGATCATTCGACACACCTCAATAGTGCAAGTGACGATGTAATACTATCAACAAGAAATTTAACTATCAATAATTAACGTTGAAACAACAATAGTACACAAACAAAATCAGTGCTCAGGGCTAAGTGTGTCACTTTTATATTGTAGCTGTGGGTAGTCTGTCAACTTTATTTACTCATTTTACTTACTGATCACCCTGACATCAACGGACATTTATCACAGGAACGCCATTCACACATTCTGTCTGTGACAAGCCATTGTGACTCTCGATGGCAAGTCATCGTGACTTTCTGTGACAAGCCATTGTGACTCTTTGTTACAAGTCTTTGTGACTCTATGTAACAAGTCATTATGACAAGCCATTGTGACTCTCTGTGACAAGCCAATGTGCCTCTCTCTGACAAGCAACTGTGACAAGCCATTGTGACTCTCTGTGACAAGCCATTGTGACTCACTGTGACAAAGCACTGTTACAGCAACTGTAGACAGAACTGAACCAACCGTGCTAAACAGTCTGCAAAGATTGTTCATGAAAATCGACAAACTTACCTTCTCCTCCGATCTTTGGTTGCTGAAACAGCAAATAATAAGTGAGACGGTCAAAAATATATTTCTCGTTGTTGTGTGACACTGTGTACTTTGTAAACAACAGAATCCGAGAGTATGACCAGTAAAAGAACTGTATGGTGATTTCGAGGATGTCACAAACAATTCAAACAGATAAGATGTGCAGAATAACCTGACAATCACAGACGGTGAAAACCTTAAAACAACAGTAGCAGTTCAATAGGAAATGCAGGTTTCATGATAAAATATGACCGCCGCAGTGAATTGGGTAGTCACACAGGCCTATTCTGCACACAAGCCCAAAATAGCTCTCTAGGCCATGTACTGACAATTTTGTGATTTTGGCAGAAACTCATATTTATAATCGCATCTTTCAATTTCCAGTTTATTTTGTTAACAAACAATCCAAAACTATAAAAAAATTAAAATACCTGCATGCATTTACAAAACCATAGATTAAATAAGTATACTGACCTCATGTCTCAAAATGTCGCATTTGTAAAGTTTGCTTCATTTTAGCAATAAATCAAAAACTGCTGAATATATTTCAACAATTAAACATCATTTTAAAGCTAATGATATGTGAAATCCAAATAGGTACAAAACAATTTTATAACTTAACACCCACATTGCAGTAGCAGGCAATGGTCAGGTTTAATAAATATACTGAACTACCGACAGAGAAGGAGCTGCTACAACAGATGTACAACCACTGCTATAGACTTATGGTAGGTTACCTTGAATATATACATGCTCTGTACAACCACCGGGTCCTCATAGTCCAGACTTCTCACAAGTGTCTGCAAACAAAACAACTACATGTTCTCTTACATATGTTTCTGCAGTCGCAAGTGTTGGAGCGTACAATATATATTGTATAAAATCAATAATAATTTATAAATTATCATTCTTTGCAGAATATCAGAAAATAATTCATAACATTAAAGCTAGGATACCATATGTAAGGAACGGATGCGACATGCGGCAAAACAATTAATATAGTGCCTAATGCAGATTAATAGAAGTAGTTCCATCAGTACAAAACAGTGAATATAGTGCCTGGTGGAGATTAATAGAAGTAGTTCTATAAGTACAAAAAATGAATATAGTGCCTGGTGGAGATTAATGGAAGTACTTCTATAAGTACAAAACAATGAATATAGTGCCTAGTGGAGATTAACAGAAGTAGTTCCATAAGTATAAAACAATGAATATAGTACCTAATGGAGATTAATAGAAGTACTTCTATAAGTACATAACAATGAATATAGTGCCTAGTGGAGATTAATAGAAGTAGTTCCATAAGTATAAAAACATAATAATAGTGCCTGGTGGAGATTAACAGAAATAGTTCCATAAGTATAAAACAACGAATATAGTACCTAGTGGAGATTAATAGAAGTACTTCTATAAGTACAAAACAAAGAATATAGTGCCTAGTGGAGATTAATAGTAGTTCCATAAGTACAAAACAATGAATATAGTGCCTGGTGGAGATTAACAGAAGTAGTTACATTAGTACACACAAATTAATATAGTACCTAGTGGAGATTAATAGAAGTAGTTCTATAAGTACAAAACAAAGAATATAGTGCCTAGTGGAGATTAATAGTAGTTCCATAAGTACAAAACAATGAATATAGTGCCTGGTGGAGATTAACAGAAGTAGTTACATTAGTACACACAAATTAATATAGTACCTAGTGGAGATTAATAGAAGTAGTTCTATAAGTATAAAACAATGAATATAGTGCCTGGTGGAGATTAATAGAAGTAGTTCCATAAGTACAAAACAATTAATATAGTGCCTAGTGGAGATTAATAGAAGTACTTCCATCAGTACAAAACAATTAATATAGTGCCTAGTGGAGATTAATAGAAGTAGTTACATTAGTACAAAAAAATGAATATAGTGCCTAGTGGAGATTAATAAAAGTAGTTACATTAGTAAAAAAAATGAATATAGTACCTAGTGGAGATTAATAGAAGTAGTTCTATAAGTACAAAACAATTAATATAGTGCCTAGTGGAGATTAATAGAAGTAGTTACATTAGCACAAAAAATGAATATAGTGCCTGGTGGAGATTAATAGAAGTACTTCCATCAGTACAAAACAATTAATATAGTGCCTAGTGGAGATTAATAGAAGTACTTCCATCAGTAAAAAACAATTAATATAGTGCCTAGTGGAGATTAATAGAAGTAGTTACATTAGTACAAAAAATGAATATAGTGCCTAGTGGAGATTAATAGAAGTAGTTATATAAGTACAAAACAATTAATATAGTGCCTAGTGGAGATTAATAGAAGTACTTCCATCAGTACAAAACAATTAATATAGTGCCTAGTGGAGATTAATAGAAGTAGTTACATTAGTACAAAAAAATGAATATAGTGCCTGGTGGAGATTAACAGACGTAGTTACATTAGTACAAAAAATGAATATAGTACCTAGTGGAGATTAATAGAAGTAGTTCCATAAGTACAAAACAATGAATGTAGTGCCTGGTGGAGATTAATAGAAGTACTTCCATCAGTACAAAACAATGAATATAGTGCCTGGTGGAGATTAATAGAAGTACTTCCATCAGTACAAAACAATTAATATAGTGCCTAGTAGAGATTAATAGAACTAGTTCTATCAGTACAAAACAATGAATATAGTGCCTGGTGGAGATTAACAAACGTAGTTACATTAGTACAAAAATGAATATAGTGCCTAGTGGAGATTATTAGAAGTAGTTCTATCAGTACAAAACAATTAATATAGTGCCTGGTGGAGATTAACAGACGTAGTTACATTAGTACAAAAATGAATATAGTGCCTAGTGGAGATTAATAGAAGTAGTTCTATCAGTACAAAACAATTAATATAGTGCCTGGTGGAGATTAACAGAAGTAGTTACATTAGTACAAAACATGAATATAGTGCCTAGTGGAGATTAATAGAAGTAGTTCTATAAGTACAAAACAATGAATATAGTGCCTGGTGGAGATTAACAGACGTAGTTACATTAGTACAAAAAATTAATATAGTACCTAGTGGAGATTAATAGAAGTAGTTCTATAAGTATAAAACAATTAATATAGTGCCTAGTGGAGATTAATAGAAGTAGTTACATTAGTACAAAAAATGAATATAGTGCCTAGTGGAGATTAATAGAAGTAGTTCTATAAGTACAAAACAATTAATATAGTGCCTAGTGGAGATTAACAGAAGTAGTTACATTAGTAAAAAAAATGAATATAGTGCCTAGTGGAGATTAATAGAAGTAGTTCTATAAGTACAAAACAATTAATATAGTGCCTGGTGGAGATTAACAGAAGTAGTTACATTAGTACAAAAAAATGAATATAGTACCTATTGGAGATTAATAGAAGTAGTTCTATGATTACAAAACAATTAATATAGTGCCTATCAGTACAAAACAATTAATATAGTGCCTAGTGGAGATTAACAGAAGTAGTTACATTAGTTAAAAAAATGAATATAGTGCCTAATGGAGATTAATAGAAGTAGTTCTATAAGTACAAAACAATTAATATAGTGCCTGGTGGAGATTAACAGAAGTAGTTACATTAGTACAAAAAAATGAATATAGTACCTAGTGGAGATTAATAGAAGTAGTTCCATAAATACAAAACAATGAATGTAGTGCCTAGTGGAGATTAATAGAAGTACTTCCATCAGTACAAAACAATTAATATAGTGCCTAGTGGAGATTAATAGAAGTAGTTCTATAAGTACAAAACAATGAATATAGTGCCTGGTGGAGATTAACATATGTAGTTACATTAGTACAAAAAATGAATATAGTACCTAGTAGAGATTAATAGAAGTAGTTCCATAAATACAAAACAATGAATGTAGTGCCTAGTGGAGATTAATAGAAGTACTTCCATCAGTACAAAACAATGAATATAGTGCCTGGTGGAGATTAATAGAAGTACTTCCATCAGTACAAAACAATTAATATAGTGCCTAGTGGAGATTAATAGATGTAGCTCTATAAGTACATAGGTGGATGAGTTTGTTCAAGTGGATGTGGAAAATTGAATCGTTCCATGCAGCTATTTTAATCGTATCTGCACAGGAATTGGATAAGAAATTCCCAGAAGTGATGTCACTCAAAGGTATCCCCCATTCCACATGCGTTTCTGTAGACGTTTCCATACACATGGAATCCTAGTTTTAGTTGCATTAAACTAATAAAACTACATATTTTATCCTGTGCGATGATTCTTTGCCAACAAACAACAAAAGCTATGCCATGCTATACGTGCCTACAAATACCCTGGATAACCATATAAATGACAACATACAATTGTCATGACACATAATAAATATGACCTTGCCTACCTTGACTTTGTCGCTGAAGGTCAATTTCTTGAAGGCAGGACATAAAACGTGAAGAGCTACAATAGAAGCAGACTGGTTTAATCATTGGTATAATTATGATAACTTTCATCATCATCTGATGAAGAAATTATTCTAATCTATTACAATCTTGTTGCGTGGTACTAACACGTTCTTTTCAACCACAATTATGTCCATATTAATACTAAATCTCTTGTAAGATTATTTTGTTGGTGACCACAGTTGATGATTTTACAACCAAGTTAGTTAAAACTGGTAATTATATTCACCTGAACATGCAGTAACAAAACTACCAGGTCTCACATCAGAGCAATTACAAAAACAAGGATAAAACATACAAATCGGAGCATAAAGCTACGATTACATACGTATGGAAACGTGTACGGAAACGCAAACGGCAAATTTCCTATCCGATTCGTGTGCGGGTACGATTCGAATCGCTACACGGAGCGTTTCAATTTGCCGCAGCCGCATGACAATACTCATCCGCCTATGCATGTTTGGAACTACATATCCGCATGCCGTATTTGTACACATGGAATCCTAGCTTAATAATTACTGCAAAACAACATTTTTAGTTGACATACCATGTCCAATTTTGTTCAATGATTTGTGCTTGTCCACCTGCAATTTCCCTGCAACATTGAAAAATACAAAAATAAATATGCACACTCAATAACATAAACATGCATTGTCTACCTAAGTGGTTTATTTCGTTTTATGCTTAGAAACTCATCACTACTTATTATAAGATTACAACTATTTTAATGATATAATTACTCAATTAAGCAAACACAAACAAGTTTAATTCAGCAGTCTGCCAACCTAGAGTAGTGTGATTTATACTAAAACTTCAAAAGTGTAGTTAATTATCTGTCAATCAAACAATCATCTAAGAAAGTCGCAATATTTTTGTCTGACCCCTGACAGTGTCAATTCAGCCATATACACCTGTATAAGTAATATTGTGCCTTCCTAGTTTAGACATGTTAACATGATATCAACATCATATGGCAAATGAATAGTATTCAACAAACCATTTTCGTCCATAGCACCATCTTCAAAGAAATAACCAATCTTGTCAGCACTATTTATGAAATAGTTGTTACGGAAGTCCTAAAAGTAAAAGAAATCACTGTAACATTAAATTTGACTATGTTATGTCTATGAGTATAGGACTGGGATATTTCAAGATAATGAACTTTCTGCAAAAACTGGCAACAGGTACATATTTAATGTCATTTACCAGATAGGTCCCAAGTCCCTACACTACACCAGATATTCGCCATAGCGTGTGCCTAGGTTAGTACCCTTTGTTGTTCCTAGGTACCAAGAGCACATTAGAAGGAGAAGATGAACACTGAAATGGAGACAGAGAGATAGCATTAAGGGATGGTGTCTAGGTTTGCAAAGTTAAAACAGTTGTGTTAAGAATTGGTTCAAACATCCCAATACAAGTTCTGACACTTTTTACGATCCAAAATGGGTATTAGGCTATTATCGTCAATTTACGTTAATATATTTCACTCACTAGATGGTGCCACTGTGACAGTGTGTTTCCCCAATACGTGGTCAAGACCAAAATGGTAATTGTTTATCGTATTTAGGGACTTAGTGAACTTTGCGACCACCCCTAAGATAGATCACAAATGGGAAGGGGTGAACAGTCAAGAATGGAAGAGAACTGTAGAGGATCATGATAGGTGAAGATGATTCATGAGTCAATGGAAAAGATTAAATGACGTGGCTCCCACCTAGCAATGAGAAAAAGAAGAAAAAGAGCAGCCAATTTCTATCTTGTCTACACTAGATTTATATGATTTATAAATTATATACATAAAAAATATAATGCTTTGCAGTTTGCGTAAATCATATAAATTCAATGTTCTACATGCAGGTGTCATAAAAAATACTAAATTCTAAGCAGAAATACATCCTGACTGAACACATGAAGATAAAGAACTTACCTTCTTTGTTGTTGAGAAGACAGTGTGATGATCAGATGGGTTCATTTGCTCGACCAAGTCAAAACACTCGGCCTTCATTGCAGCTATTTCTTCCTCCGTTGCAAAGTCTTCCAGAACAAAGAAGCCATCAGCCTGAAACTAAACGGAAAACATTACTGCATTTTCTTAATAGTCAAATAAACAATAAACAATTTTATTTTGTTCAATTAAACAATGTGCACTGTAATGCCAAAGCTGTGTGTTTTACACATATATATATTTGAAAAAATTAATAACGGCAGATCGATCACTGGCTATGGTTATGCAAGGGGTTCTGGGTCGTGTCGGCTTCTTTACCATATCGGTGGGGATTTCTTGGACACTTTAGTGAAATTCTTGGACGCCGTGGCAACATTTTTTGTCACGTCGACAAAATATTTTGGTAATTTCGACTGCATTTTGGCCACCTCAGTGGGGCAAAATTTTTCGGTTCGGCAGCGTTACCGCTTTGGTGGGAACATTCTTGGATGCCTCAGCGAATTGTTTGGTTTCTTCGGCGATGCTACAGATGTGTAATATGGTATATCAGAGTACATTTTTGGTTGTGTCCGTGGTTTTTTTATCACTTCCTAAGTTATAAAACGTGTAATTTCAGCAATGTTACTGCTTTGGCCAGCGACAAAATATTGGTTGTAACAATTGTGTAACAATGGTACATCAGTTTATATTATTTATTAACTGTTGTATAAACAGTTTTTAATATTTGTGTGCTAAACAAACGATTCTAAAATGACAATCGTTTTCATATTTCTCCCAAATTTAGAATTTGTATAGTTTTATTGTATTCATTGTTTTCTTCACCTATTATCTTTCGTACATTATTCCTGGGGTAGTTTATTTCTATAGCCATCCCCGTAACTACTTATACAATATTTGGATGACGGATATATAAAATATAAGAACTATTATACTATTTGAGAAAACAAAGCTAACATACCCCAAAGTGTTGTGTAACGACGTAAAATACGTCCTAGTAAAATTCTTGAGTATAGTTATTACTAAATAATTATATTTGTAACAAAGTAGTTTTATCTAAAATGTTACGCTATTTTTTAGTTCGTTTTATTTTAATGTATTTTAATTTAATAACCAAGTAATATATATGATCTGCTTAGAACCCAATCTGCTCACAATAGATTCATGTTGTTCCAAAGCTCTATGATATTAGGGTCTGAACATTTTCTTTACCTAAAATGTGCTTAAGAACAATTACTAAATAATTGTTTGACCTCTTTTTGATATGTGTGCTCTCAGCTGCTATTGCATCTCTCGGGTTCTTGCGTAGGAACATCTGAGCAATTATCAAAGTAAATTTTACATAAATGTTGAGGAAATACCAGATAAATTAAACTAGCAGGCAACGAAGCCAACTCCACTGTATGTTTGATCTACAGGTTCAGCATTTACAGTGAGATGCAAGCCTGGATTTTGAACAAGCCTTAATCAGTGACTGCTGTTTACACTTGCCCACTGACACCTTTAATCAATGGTATCTAAATGAACATGGCTTCCCTTTGAGGAACACAGGTCTACATCAACATGAAACGTTAGAAGAGGGCTAGCCGTTAGCAGCTAAGTGGTTCATGACTGCTTTTATTAATACTAGGAATGAACATCTGAGCAGATCTTCTGTATCACTTCACTGCTGGTCAAATTTGTGAATTTAAGTAGGAGCTAGTACACTTGTTATATTATAATAGATTAATACTTCCATCAATATTATTTGCATTCTAATGCAACTGTTAGTATGAAATAAAATAAACTGACATACATAAAATACTGGTTTCATATTCTGTACTTTGGCTAATCATGTAATTAATATATTCATTAATTGTTCTGGAAATTTTACCATAAGTACAGTTATTATAAATTATAATTTATTATCATAGACATAGTCAAAACATCAAAGTCAAATTCAAACTCTTTAGAAAACTGCAAAATGTGTTAGTAACGTTATTTCTGCTAAACATGTAATTAAAAAGTAGTTTGCCATGAAAAGTTAAGTATAGGGAGGTCGGTGAAAATGCAAATGTGATACACCATTGGAAAGGTATATTTAAGAGATAGACAGCCATACCGGTTTTAACTCTATGTGATAAAAATTGGTGAAGTTAAGGACAATTATGTAAAGGTCATTGAATAAATTTGTGACAGTTTTTTTTATCTGAAGGAAATGTGAAAATATAATCTTGTACAATACAAAAATCTTAACTAAGACTTGATATTTTATGTATTTCCTTTAAATATAATTTACAAAAGGAATTTTACATAAAATTATGTTAATTAACTAAGCAACTAACCTTTCGGAAAAGCTTACAAAAGTATCTCCACACTCCAGGTCCCCACTTTCAAATCGTCATCCAGCATATATTTTTTTTATTTCATATTCACATAACATCCACCATTTAATATATGATAGCATATCTGTGCATATGTAAACACGAATAACAAATGCATGGCTAAAACACAACTTCAGAATAAAAGATTGCAATAATATGTACGCCTGGTATGTGAGCGATAATAGAAGAAATTCGTTGCCGGACATGGGGTACCGCTACGTTCGAGCTTGGGGCAAAAATGGGCAAAGGTGTATCTCTGCCAAATTTGCATTAATATTACGTTTATACATTACTAAATAGCAAAGATGTAGTTTGCCAGAGTTTCCACAAGTTGTTAATACCTTAGATCCTCTCTAAATATGGTCAATGTTCAACATATCATATTTTTCTTAATTTTTATTTCAATTCGTACAAGAAACACGCCAAAAGAAAGAATATCATTTTGCGATTGAAACCATACCGCCAAACATAGCATGGCGAGTAATAACGCGAGCACATGATTTTATGAAAACACCACCCTTCCGCGAGATTAAATATGGCTGCGCCCGCAACGAAATGAAATTTCTGCGGGTGTCGTTGTTTCATCACGAATATCTGTATGAAGCATTACGACTACGAGTTCGCAAAAGCAGGTATTTTTTTATCACAAAGAAGACATATTTATGTTTCTTTTGATATAAAATATATGATCAGTCTTTATAAATCAAGGGACTTACAATTTTTTAAACGTAGGCGATTTAACATTGCGTCCCAATGCAAACGCGTTTGCGTGATTTCTTCCGACCTCCCTATTAGTATTAAGTATATTTTTTATTGACTGTCTAATACGTAATTCGTAAAATAGTTTGTCACCCTTGTAATGGACTTATGATTTATATTAAAAACTGTGTAGTTAACAAATACGTACTTACCTTCTTAATATGTTCAGGCGTTGCCATTTTTAATGTCCGTACTCGTAAAATAAGTTAAAAGTGAGTTTGTTCTCTGACAAAGTGAGTAGTTTTTCCGCGATGTCGCGATATTTTTAGTCCGGTGTCAATGTCAATGAACGGCCTCGAACCTTGACCTTCATATATCACGCGGAAGCGTATGGTGGCGACTGGATCTACTGGAGCGTGTGGCGTGGGCATCATTAAATAGGTGGGGGAGACAATCGGAGAGGAGACACCGCTGCTTGGAGAGCGGGGAAATAAACGTAGACGTGTTTATGAACATGTGTCCGTTTTGAATACGTGCTGAATAGAAACCAGTATTAGTCAACTACTCGGTTTCTGCCCTATCTGAGTTTCTGCTTCAGTACACTTATATAGCCGGATCTCATATTAAATACATCTTCAGTAAGATAATTTATTAAATCGGACACAATGAGCAAAGGACGTCTACAAACTTGCAACAAAGTTATTTGTCTCAAATTAAAACGAGGCAAACAGGTTTTTGACATATATTTTGATAGCGAACGCAGACCACGTGACTACAGTGCACCATATCGGTGACGGTGATGTAAACAACCGTAATATTAAACTTAATCGGATGAAATTGTAAGCAACTATTCACCATAATCACCACAAGAAAGTTAACGAACAGCCCGTGGAGTTTATAGAGTGAATGCATTGCGATTTGTCGCACAGTGATGATTTTGAACACGATGAGGCAGAAACCGAGTGCTTCCGTTTGGCGCGAGAAGTGATTATCGTCTTACGAATAGTGTAAGTATTTTACTAAAAACAACTTATTTGACACTTCGTTTGCATGCCGTTTATGAAATAAGTGGTTCTGATTAATAATATTCATACGTTGCTGAACGAGTTCAACTTTTTTTGGTGAAAACTGCATATTATGCTTGCGTAAAGCAGAAACCGAGTGGTCCAGTATACGTCATACTGATGGTGTCAAGAAGTGGACGATGGCTATAAATCCATCGTATCAGATAGCACCTCCGCAGCCAATGGACTGAAGGAATCCAGAAGAATGGTCGAAATGGACCAGGAGATTCGGGCGGTTTAGATAAGCGTCGGGGCTGTCTGCGAAACCCGAAAATTACCAGGTAAACACTGATCTACACTACAGTATCATGTATGCCTGGGCGATGAGGCAGATGACATATTAGCATCACTCAGTTTGACTGGCGAAGAAACACAGGCATATGATATGGCACTGTTAAGCCAAGTAAGTAAGTAACCTCTGTCCATTTGGGACACTGAAATGTTAATTGTATGCGAGCACTCCGGAGAAACGAGAATGTTGCGTGAGCATCATTAAAAATAATGTGAGGGAGACTATCGGAGAGGGGACACCGCTGCTTGGAGAGCGGGGAAGTAAACGTTGGCGTGTTCCATGATGATGAATCTGTGTCCGTTTTTAATATAGTCACCTACTCGGTTTCTGCCCTACCGGGGGGTTTCTGCCTCATTACGATTATATAGCTGGATCTCATATTAAATACATCTTTAGTCAGATATATCGAACACAATGAGCAAAGGACGTCTACAAACTTGCAACAAAGTTATTTGTCTCAAATTAAAACGAGGCAAACAGGTTTTTGACAGATATTTTGATAGCGAACGCAGACTACGTGACTACAGTGCACCATATATTGGTGACGGTGATGTAAACAACCGTAATATTAAAATTTATCGGACGAAATTGTAAGCAACTATTCACCCTAATCACCACAGGAAAGTTAACGAACAGCCCGTGGAGTTTATACAGTGAATGCGTTGCGATTTGTCGCACAGTGATGATTTTTGTACACTCAAGAAACTGCTGATCAGAGTGATTAACCCCTTATACTATACTATAGGCTTATTAGTTACAATCATTGTTTCACAGACTGTAGTGTGAAGCATGGGTGCAGATCAACAAAGATCATACATATCATAAAGTATAAAATCATGCAAGACACTTGTTCACGCACTAGTGACATCCCGTTTAGATTATGGGAATGCACTTCTTTATGGTCTCCCACACACGGTGATGCAAAGTCTACAAAGCCTAAGGCTAAGGGTGCAGAACTGTGCCGGTGTTGCAGCGTTTACACTAGCTACCCGTTCATTTGAGACCGACCTACAAAGTGCTGGTGTTTACATATTGTGCCTTGAATGGTCTAGCGCCGGACTACATAAGTGAGTTAATTGGCTGCCGTCCGTCTCATCAACAGGACTACGATCCACCTCGCAGCCTCGCGTTTTGTTCGTACTGGCCTCACAAACTGTTACTCACGGTGATCACCGTTTCGCGGTTTGATCGGCGGTTCTATGGAACAATTTGCCTCCAACGCTCAGGACAGCAACATCATTACAAGTGTTTAAAACACTTTCGAAGACTCACCTTTTTAAACAAGCGTTTTTATAATTCACAGACGAGGACATTTTATATGCTTTCTATTGATAAATATATTTTTGTTTGATTAGTTTCTTAACATAGTTATGGTTATTCTTCTTGTATAAATGAATGTATTTATAGTAGTTTTTTTAAGAATGTCTTAATATATGTATTTATTTAAACGTTTTTTAATGATCTCTATTTTTAAATTGAATTTTTTAGTAACTATATTTAAGGTAATGTTATATTTTTTACATATTTATTTCTTAGTTAGCATTTCTTTTTATGTAAAATATTATTTTATACGTGTGCATGTATGTAAAGTGCCCTAGGGCAATTTTAATTGATTGGGCGCTATATAAGTACTTTTATTTATTTTGTATTTATTTATAAAAGACAATGGGGTAACTTAATCCTGTAGTGTAACATCAAAACAGTAGTATCCTTCTCAGCACATTGCCTACAGGGTGGCCCAATGAAAATATCGATATTAATGAATAAACTTGGGGCATTTTTGTTTTTAAATGGGATCATATATTAAGGTGTTCAAAGTCCTCCAATGTAATAAAGCACACATTTTGAGGAAACTTCACACTGTCCCTTGAACAAATGATGGCGCAAAAATAGGCTTTGATGACAACTGCACAAGCAATAGCGGGTGCAACAGGAGGTTGGTTGTATTTCATAACCATGGATTGGATGTCTGACCCAGTTTCAAAACATCTACCATGTATGTCTACCATTTGGAAGACTTGTTTCTGCCAATGTTTTCATTGTTCGCCACACATTGGCTAAGAGAACGGGCCGCTTTTCTAGGTTTCTTCTTGGGCATTAATTGGCAGCTATCACTAACTTTCCGTTTGTTTGTGTCACAGGCACTGCTCACTTTTCTACCAGTATGGAGGCATCTGTGACCCCCGGCCAACAACAGTTGTTCGACGACTCGCAGCTGTAGGTTGTACTTTGATTGATGTGCCCCTCTTGCGTTTCAGTCTACTTTTCCTGGCTTCTGAGAAGGACAAGCTAGTGCCTGTATACTTGCCAAAGGTTTTCAGAACACTAACCAGAGCAGAACACATTTTCAAGGAATTAAACTGTTTCACAAATTGTTTAAATTGGTTCATTAAATTCTTCTGGGCTCTGTCAGAACATTGTTATGAGGTCTTTTGTAGTGTCCATCAGAAAAGCTTCAATCAAAGCCAGCTTCTCACTGTCAACCTCAGCGCCTGTCTTGTCATTGTCAGTTTGTGGCTGTGAAGAACGGTTCCTGTCCAAGAATCTGTTCTGAAGTTCTCTCTGCACATTCAGTGATTCAACAGTGCTGTAGTATATCTTCATGATATTGGTCTTTGGAACTGTAGTTGGTTTTGTAGTTTTGACTCGATAGGTGACCTTACTAGATTCTGTGTATTCGCGAAACCATTTCTCTGCTCCAGCAACATCACTTAACGCGGAATTCTGTACGATAGCCTCGTTTCAATGGCGCGAGCATGCAGACATGGTACTCATACCTAGGAGGAAGAGAGCACTGAAATGAAAAAATCGTGAATAAAAATGAGACTTGCAAATGTACTTACAAAAATAACAAGTATATTTAAGCACTTAAAAATACCTGACTAAACTAATGTTTAAGTAAATCCACTGTTGCTGGAATATAAAACAAAGTGAGACACTATGATGTGTTAAATTATTCAATGGTAGGTATTTTAGTTAGATATATGGTTAGATTACTATTTATGTTTGTATTTATGTAGGCTTTTAGTTACTCTGGTTCAATATATTAGGCTGTGTTTGTTGTTTTCCTAGCCATAGCGTGAAACTAGGTAAGAATGAACAGGGTTTAACATTAAGGCCTAGTAACTTTTGTCGTTGGTTATTGGACTTAAGTTTGAAAACCAGTGAAAAGAAAAAATTGAAGTTTTCTCTTGTGTCATACGAGAGTATAATTTTTTTCCAAATAGAAATCTTACTTCTATAGCTATGTTACCATTTCATTGTTACCATAACACAGTAAAATCTGTTTACGAGTATGAATTCTTTGACACATTTAGGTCGATTTATTTTTTAATATTTAATTTTTTTACGTCTTAATTATGTTGTTATAAATATACGAAACATGCTTAGAGTCCTTTTTTATAGATCTATCAGTTATGAATACGACTTCTTGTACCAATAATATATTACCTGGCAAAAATAGTTAAATTTAACTAAAAAACTAGTTAATACTAATCAACAGAAATTAATATATTGACTTTGTTATTGTATTCTCAATTTCTAGTATTAGTGGTATTATAAACTATATTAACATATTCCTGCGTTCAGTATTGAGCACGTGGGAAGAAAGAGTGTAATGACGATTATGTGTATGTGTTTATTTTTTTCCAAAAAATTAGTAACACATGAAAGAGCAGATCGAATTTTGATCATAATCACCGTAAAATGCGCGTCAAATTATTTCAGTAATTCCTTGAGACTATATACATTTCTTTGTCAGATACTTACGTAAAGTTCAGGAAAGTTTTTGATATCAGTAGCTTCATTTTGTTAGAATTTGGCAACTCAAATTGACAAAGTATGGATGGATCCATGATGAATTCTAAAGTAGTTCACGTGATTGCTGGCAGCGAATCAGGCGCGTCGAAATGTTTCCTATGGCAATCCTGTTTGGGAATTCAAAATTCGCCGGCCGGCCGGACTAGGTAAACGTGGCATACGCATCGCAACTACCGCAATCAGAGCCAGTTGACATTCACAATTCAATAGCGGCACAGCTGTGGTCCTGTGCCTGTGGAGTGAATGGTTGCAAGCTTGGAAGCATTATTTATGCACTTGCGACCGGGTTGAGCGATAAAACCGAGCTAGTATAGGTGTCAACAGTCAACCATGCTAACGGTGATTGGCGCTTCGGCGAGATGTGTGTACTCCATGTTCGAGTGGAGCCCCGCAACAGACGCAGACAAGATCCAGCCGGTGTTGGACAAGTTTGAGGCATACTGACGGCCGAGAAGGAATGCGCCGTTTGAGCGTTATCGGTTCTACAAACGCCAACAGCAAGCGGGCGAAACGTTCGACCAGTATTACTCGGCAAACAGTATGTCACAGAGTTGCGATAACTCACCAACAGTTGTGGTTTTTAAAATATCACAACCGAAGAGATCCTACGAGACAGGGTTCTCTTGGGCATTACAAACGGGCGAATACAGGAAACGTTACTGCGCAAAGATGGTTTAACATTAACTAAGGTTTTGGACACTGTTCGTACGTCCGAATTGTCTAATGTACAGATGTGTGAATTAGATGGCGTGTCGTTGCCAACAACATCTGTTAACGTGGTACATAAGCCAGAGAAGCAGAAGGGACATAAATCATCACGGTCAGGCGAGTGCAAATACTGCGGCGAGTTTCACGAGTTTAAGAAAAAGCATTGCCCTGCATACGGAAAGAAATGTGGCAAGTGCGGCAGAGAAAATCACTTTTCCAAGAAATATTTGCAGAAATCATACCAGAAGACACTGAGAACAGTGGGCTAGTTTAACGACGAAGAAGCTAGAGGTGTTAACAGCACAGCACAACCCGCTCCATACAAGTTTGTCACATTTAAGCTGCAGAACTCCGGAAACTTTATGAAATTTCAGATTGACACAGGGGCAGAATGTAACGTAATCCCGGTACACCTAAATAAACAAGCCACTGGAGACTTTACGCTGGATAACGTGACGCCAAACAACGACACGATCATAGCATTTGGAGGCACGAAATTGAGTCTGAGTGGACAAGTTCTGCTCCCGGTGTCATGAGGGGAGACACGATGCACACTGCGTTGTAACTTGGTGGAAGCTGACGTTCGCCCATTGCTGGGACGTAAGGCCTGCGTTGGCATGCAGCTCATCAAAGTGCTCGACTCTGATGACGTCAATCGTCCTGTCACAGGTGATCGACCTATGTTTGCTGCCAGGGAGGCAGACAAGCCATTGACTAAAGAGCAGTAAGTGTCGAGGTTCCCAAAGGTGTTGGCGGATGGCATGGGCAAGCTGGACGGAGAATATCACATCTGCTTGGATCCCAGCATGAATCCTGTGCAGCACGCACCGAGACGTGAGCCGGTAGCGCTGAGATCAAAACTACAGACTACACAGGACGACATGGTAGAACAGGACGTGCTGGCTCCTGTGACACAACCAACTCCATGGATATCGTCAATGGAAGTTGTGCAGAAGAAGAATGGGAAGTTGCGGATTTGCCTTGATCCAAAGGACCTTGCGTTGTAACTTGGTGGAAGCTGACGTTCGCCCATTGCTGGGACGTAAGGCCTGCGTTGGCGGATTTGCCTTGATCCAAAGGACCTTGAACGCTGCTGTTCAGAGAGAGAGCATTACAAACTTCCCATGATCGAAGACCTCGCGACACGACTGCATAATGCTGTAGTGCACCGGAAGTGTTCCAGAGGAAAAATGCACGATCTGATCGAGGGTCTCGCGGGAGTTGAAGTGGTGGCTGATGACTTTGCAGTTATTGGCTGTGGCTCACCAATGGAGGCTGCAATCATGGATCACGAACAGAACCTACTCAGGTTCCTAGATCGCTGTGAAGAGAGGCATGTAAGACTGAATACGGAGAAGTTTCAGCTGCGCCAGACGGAATCACCGTTCATAGGACACATGGCATCAGGCGAAGGTCTGAAAATACACTCAGACAAGGTGCGTGCCATTATTGTGATGCCAGAGCCGGATATGTAACGGCATTGCAGAGACTGATTGGCATGGTGACATACCTAACGAAGTTCGTTTCGAGGTTGACCGAGATCATGGGACCTCGGCGAGAACTAGCTCGCCATGACACAGAGTGGACGTGGGGACAAGCGCAGAAGAAAGCGTTCAAGCAGATCAAGGATGCGGTCTCCAGAGCTCCAGTACTGAGGTACTACAGTCTGGAGGACGAAGTCATAATACAGTGTGACTCCTCGGAGTCTGACCTCGGTGCAGCATTGATGAAGCTGGGACAACCAGTAACGTTTATGTCACGAGCGCTGACGTATGCTGAAACAAGATACGCTCAGATTGAGAAAGGGCTGATAGCAATCGTGTATGCGTGTGAGAAGTATTATGTGTGTGTGTGTGGTCGAGACGAAGTCATCATACGGACAGATCATAAGCCGCTGGAGTCCATATTCAAGAAGCCACTGAATATGGCGCCTATGAGACTTCAGCGCATGCTGCTCAGGTTTCAGAGATACATCCTGAAAGTGGTGTACCACAAGGGTGCAGAGATGTACTTGGCTGATGCTCTGAGCAGGGCGTATCTGCCAGTGAATGTCCGTGACAAAAGGCCACCCGTGAAGAACATTGATGCGACCATGTTTCTGCCTGTCACGGCTGAGCGACTTCAGCAAATTAGACATGCAACATTGAAAGATCCAGTACTCTCCTTGCTGAGTGAAGTGGTCCGGTCTGGTTGGCTGGAGAGAAGAAGTATGTGCCGTCTGCTGTGCAACCATACTGGGATCATCGTGATGAGCTAGTTGTGGAGGACCAGTTCATCTTCAAGGGTCACAAGCTTGTGATTCCTGCGTGTATGAGAACTGATCTGATGGCAGTTACACACGCAAGCCATGTGGGTATAGAGGGATGTCTCCGCCGTGCTAGGGAGGCACTCTTTTGGCCACACATGTCTCAGCATATGAAGTAGAACACATCGACGTGTGACGTCTGTCTAGCACACCAAGCCTCTCAGCAGAAAGAGCCACCTACACAGCATGAAGTGATCATGCGTTCATGGGCCAAGCTGGCCGTAGACCTGTGTGCATTGCATGGGCGCACGGTGTTGGTGGCTGCTGACTACTTTAGCAACTACCTGGAAGTGGACAGTCTCACATCTGTGACAACGCGTAGCGTGATACGTGTGTTGTCATCCCTGTTCGCCAGACACGGGATACCAGACGTACCAGTATCGGACAACGGGCCACAGTTCGCATCTGCCGAATTTGCTAGCTTTGCAAAGAAGTGGTCTTCCAACATGTGACGTTTTTACCACACTACGCACAGTCGAACGGTAAGGCGGATACTGCCATGAAGACTGCGAAGAGGCAGTTCACGAAGTGTAAAGAAGATGGAGTGTCCGAGTTCCTAGCTCTCCTCGACTGGAGACAACACGCCATCTGAGGGCTTGGGCACGACTCCATCACACAGACTGATGGGTCGCAGATGCAAGACGTTGCTTCCCATGGCTGCTCCTCCGCTATAGTTGCGTCATTCCACTGTGAGTGATAGTCATGCGCTGTTAGTTGCCAAGGCGAAGCAGGAGCACTACTACAACGCGCACTCATGTCCACTACCATGTCTCAGTACTGGTGCTAGTGTGAGCGTACCACTGCCGGGTGAGAAGACCTGGACCCCTGGTACCTGCGACGCAGACGCAGGCCCTAAGTCATACGACATCCGAGTTGGTACGAGCACATATCGTCGAAATCGTCGAGACATCAGACGTACACCATCACAGGAACCACAGTTGAACGAGGATTTGGGCAATGCTGACGAGTCAGAGATGCATATGGAGCAGCCAGATGCGCCGGCTGCACTTGTTGAGCCTCCAGTAGCTGTCACTACGACACCTGTGAAGAGTGCATCTCTAGCACTCAGACGCTCGAAGCGTTTGCTTACAACAAATGTCAGACTCCTAGACTATGTCTGATGGTGTTACGAATCCACTTGGACTTTGAACGTTTCGATTTTGAACATTAATTCAGAACATTGAGACGCTAAACAATTAAACAGGAACATTTCGATATTGACGATATAATTAACATTTTTGCTATACAATTATTGTGTTGCAATAACTATTAGTTGCTGTTTAATTTGCATTGATACATATGTTATTTTCTGTTATGCTCCCGACGAGAAGTTGGATCGAGCCATGTTGTTACTCACTGTCAATCTGAGATATTAAATTATATTCAAACATGTATCTTTACAAGGTGTGTATTCGGTAAAATTGAACATGAAATAATGGGGTACCGCCGGCCTAGTCTTGGCAAAGCGAATTTACGGCGTAGCTTGGCCTAGCCATTGTTTTATTACTAGGAAATGTATTTTATTTTGACAACATTATGAAGCACAATTCTGATTATAATCTTTAGATATGGTGTTTAATCAGAAAGATTTGCAGTGTTACCCCTGGATAAAATAATGGGCGATAATTCGTTTACTACGACATTTGGTCTAATGCGTAACGGAACAATTCGTCGAATATGACATTTGCTCGAGTAGAACAATTCGGAGACAGTTTTGACTTTTGTGTTTCCAAAACGTGACCGGATACTACGAATTGACCTCTGTTAAGGGGCTGCATGTTTTTTCTAGTAGGTAGATTTAGCAACATGGGCGCATATCAACCATTTAACTGGCCGCGTGCGGAGATCAAACGATGCACAAAGTTCTCATAGTGGATCTACTACAAACACTTATTCAGTTACTGTCATATAACGATACAAAATTAACAAAAAACTAAACGCAAATCTCTGCTACTTCCTACGGAAAACACCGGTTCAGAAAATGACGGTAATTTTCGTTTAGTTGAAAGTTAAGTTTTAGGACACCAACTGAGTAAGTGTTTATTAGAAGATCCACTGTGTGTCATGTGATCACCGCATGCGGACAGTTGATCGGTATTCGCAATGTTGCTAAACCTACTTACTAGAAATAAACACGCTAACGGGCTGTTACAGCAAACTCCCCTGCATGCATCCTCAACAATTATAAATAAAACAGCATTATTTTAGTTTGAATATAAATTAATCAAATATGAAGGCATTTTTAGGTTTCGTTGCAACAGCGAAGTGAAAGTTTATTACCCCGTACGGAATTTCCATGCCCGTTTTTGTAGTTTCACATTCGACGGCGACTTATCCCGGCTTTTCCGAATTGTCCTACTCGAGCAAATGTCATATTCGACGAATTGTCCCGTTAGATCAAATGTTAAAGTAAACGAATTGTCCCATTAGACCAAATGTCGTAGTAGACGAATTGTCGCGTTAGACAAAATGTCGTTAGACGAAAAGATAACAGAAACTTACTGAAGCTGAGAAACATTCAATAATGAAACCATTTTATTTGCATCATAAATCCAGCTGCTATTTCAATAAGCAATATAAATACATTATACATCACACGAATTATTTTACCATATTAAAATAACAGAGGTGGTTATGTACTATCCTATCTACATAAGGTTTAATCTTAGTTTCAAAAATGTAGCTCTATAAAGAGCATAATAACATTACTTTCGACAAAATATTAAAATATATTGCATCAGTATAAAAACATGTTTTATTTTGTACTGGGAGTGCAATAATTATTTGTTCTGCCCATCATTTAGAGTAAAGGATATTGAATTTGTTTCTGTCGAACTCCTGTTTCGATAACACATAAAATGGCCATTGTATGATGGAAATAAAGTTATAAAATTACAAAACTTTAAAAGTAACGCATATTTTAAAACACTGTTTTCAGTCATCATTGGTGTATTTAGCTCAAGAAGATCCCTAAAAGATTTTGATATTTATATTTTATGAATTTTCAAAATTATTGTTAAAGCAACTTTGTCGACATCTTTTTATACATTACACCCAGTATAGTTCACTTCACACAAGCTTGTTTCAACACATTTTTAAGAATATGCTTTCGAACACAATCCAAACATGATGACCATAACAAAGCATAAATGTTAGTATGCGCCCCTGTCACATACACCTTTCTGTGCAAAGCAACGATACAAGACCAATGTTGATTGAAACAGGCCAACTTAATGACATTTATTCACTACCACATATTAAACAACACCACATGTACATAAAAACCACACCATATATACATACATCAATACACAGCAAGCATGCCGGCCCCAACAGCATTGTTAAGCAATACCTACAATTTCTAAGCATATAACTTCCGAGACATCTACTTACTAACATGACTAATTACATGACTGCACTATATTTACCACAACCACCGTAACGGTAACGGTGGGGGTCACTCCGCCCTACATGACTGCACTGTATTTACCACTACCACCGTAACGGTAACGGGGGGGGGGGGGTTCACTCCGCCTCCGCCCTTATAGTGAAAGCGCCAATTAAAAAGTTTCTGAACCAACAAGTAAAGTGATATAGGGAGGAGGGTGGGCAAAACAAAGATACTAAATATAACTAAATCGACATAAAAACAGAACACAGCATTTTGGTGATTGGCGTGCCAATAGTATACACTGAATCAAACCAAACCAGAGAGTGAAGCTGAATTTCCTTTGTGGCTGGCCTATATAGCCCCTATCACTCCTTTACATATTCCTCCGCGTTGGTCTCAGCTTGATCACTAGGGAAACTCCAGGCCTATCTACCAGAGGGCGCTACTATTTGCACCTTTACTATCAATATTGCATCGCTGCCTCACACAAAATCAATGTATGCGCCCCTGTCACATACACCTTTCTGTGCAAAGCAACGATACAAGACCAATGTTGATTGAAACAGGCCAACTTAATGACATTTATTCACTAACACATATTAAACAACACCACATATACATAAAAACCACACCATATATACATACATCAATACACAGCAAGCATGCCGGCCCCAACAGCATTGTTAAGCAATACCTACAATTTCTAAGCATATAACTTCCGAGACATCTACTTACTAACATGACTAATTACATGACTGCACTATATTTACCACAACCACCGTAACGGTAACGGTGGGGGTCACTCCGCCACCAGGTTACCCAACATCCAATGTAACCGACCCCCACCTACCTCTATACCAAAACCTACCTAACCTCCTAACTAATAACTCTGCCCCTGTCAGAGTTACCCTTCTACCTAACTTCCTGCAAACCAAGATACAACCAAGAACTCCGCCCCTGACAGAGCCCCCAATCAATATCCTGTATCTGCAAGAATCTGGATCCTGACCCAGCACCCCCAAAATATCACCAAGGGCCCCGCCCCTGACGGAGCCCCCAATATCCATTCTGGAACACTTGAATCAGAATCCCGATCACCTAGCCTTCATTACTCCTTCACTTACTTAACTACCTTGCTACATGCGACCTGCTTTTAGTCACACGTAACGAATACCAATATATATCGCAATATAACACCGAGTGCTCCGCCCCTGACAGAACCCCCAATGTATAACACGAACCCTGACCATAGACTAGCCTGCCCAAAACCTTTACCAACCTAACCACATTGCTACCTGTGTTATGCTATACGTACACATACCTAACTTAAGACAAAGCTTGGCAGAACCCTCCATAGATTTGGAACTAAGTTATACCTTCTTCATGTTATACGGATATATTTCTTGATTTCTAATTTGCGCATCAGACTCTCCCTGCAGCGCTGCTGACGTCGCAGCCCCGATTCTGAAAACTGTGCTACTGAGGCTACAGAATACCAGCAGACGTCTGAACAATCCATCAAAACTCTCTTCGCAACATAGACCTCCCATCTGTATGTGCGAAGAACGTACCCAGCGTTACCCCTCTAACTTGTTGAAACTCCCTGACTATCTTAGCTGTGTGAATGGAAGTGCCGAGAAGACACTCCCCGTCATTCTGCACATATTGGGGACCTTGTCTGCCACTATTCTTAAAATGCCTGAAAGAAATTGTTATTATTTCACCACTGACTAACGTCCTGGACCTGTATACAACCTTGCTAGAACGAGGGACCATCTCCCCTACCCATAAGTATGCTTTGAAAGCTAGAACCATCATGGCTCGCATCATCAGACCTTGATAGTGCGAAGTAATTACTGAAGGCTGGATGAGTATTGGCAAAGTTACAGGCAATCTCACATCTGGCACTGCTCTTAAGTTCTGAGCCCCTGTCAAGAGTTTATATATAATGAAATTCTTTCCAGGGTCCTGGACACCATTGATCTTATGAAAATATGAAATGGCTGACACAGTGGACACGATAGATGCTGGGGCGAAACCGGTGTTATGCAAATGCGCTATGGAGACCATCATATTTGGGACCAAAATTGGCAAAATGGGTCCTCCCATATTGTACCCTGGATGAAGGAGCTCATGGTGCTTGCAATAATACCTCTACAGTGTCCTGAAGGCCGCCGGGGAGATGTGGAATGGCAACGTGGTCGGCTCGTGATTGGCCCATGGTGCCAGCTTGTGAAATTCGTCGATCTGTATCTATTGACTGGCACGATCCCACCATGCCTTCTACATTTGGCCATGGAGGGTCCACCATGGCAGTTCCCTGCGCCATATCCGATGACGGACCCGCCGGTTGACTTGCCGTCGCCGGCATAGTCCTTCACCTCCCGCAGTTCCCGACAGAGCTGCTCTGTCGCATCGAGACGACTCTCAACGTTCGTTTCCCAGCGTCGACGAGCAGCACCCGCAGCAGATGCTGTTGTCAGTCTAGCCGCAGGGTCTACTTGAACTGCTGCTGGCACGTCTTGAATCTGTGGGGGATGACCACTTGCTGCCGCCTTGGCACGCTGCCGGACAGACTGCCTCACCGGCGCCATTCTACAATATGATGGGTGGTGTTATATTTCAATAGGAAACAAATACAACATTTCTATCCATACGGACCACCCGGTCCTTTACATGGAGTCCACATAACCGAACAATGTCACTTATCGATTGATATCACCAAGTTTTCCATCTCACTACACCCTTAAGACACCTATGATAGGTAAAACCCATTATATTCACTCACCCCCGCCATCGCACGTACTGTGTCAGATAAATGCAGCTTATTGAAACCCATTACCCTAACTTACCAACTTATTAAGACATAAACATCCAATGTTGCTCCTCACAACCAATTACCAATCATTATCCGTAACGGATTACCAACCATTAACCGTAACGGTCCCAGTAAGGACAACTTGGTGCAACACCTAGCATTACTAACTTAGCCATTATCATCCCGAACGATTGCACACTTACTGTACCCAGTAAGGACGACCAGTCGTAGTGAACCCCCAACGCATACATTTCACACTTACTGTAAAAAGTAAGGGTGACTGGTCGTAAACGTCTAACTTTACTATTGTAGACTGCATCACCAACTATTACACACTTACTGTTCCCAGTAAGGACGACCAGTCGTAGCCAACCCCCAAACGCATACATTTCACACTTACTGTAACAAGTAAGGACGACTGGTCGTAAACGTCTAACTTTACTATTGTAGACTGCATCACCAACTATTACACACTTACTGTTCCCAGTAAGGACGACCAGTCGTAGTCAACCCCCAAACGCATACATTTCACACTTACTGTAACAAGTAAGGACGACTGGTCGTAAACGTCTAACTTTACTATTGTAGACTGCATCACCAACTATTACACACTTACTGTTCCCAATAAGGACGACCAGTCGTAGCCAACCCCAAACGCATACATTTCACACTTACTGTAACAAATAAGGACGACTGGTCGTAAACGTCTAACTTTACTATTGTAGACTGCATCGGCAACTATTACACACTTACTGTTCCCAGTAAGGACGACCAGTCGTAATTCCCACTCACTCACGTTCTGATCACACTTACTGCTGCCAGTAAGGACGACTGATCGTAGATACTGAACATTACTGTTTTGCCAGCATCACTGCCAACAAATATCCCATACTATATCACGTAAGTACGCCTATTCGGTATATTATCCAAGTAACCATTACGAATCCATAACATCAGCATCAACCTTTGAAGTTTCACATTCACTCACTTACCACTGTGTCGATACTGTTAGTCGGCGACCCAACACACTTACATCTTAATGCTCTTCACTGCCATAAAAACTGCTCCCCTAACACTGCGCCATAGCTTGTAATTACCGAGATCGTTGAAGTGAACTCCATCTGACCGAAAAATTTCATGCCGCGAGTTCCACAACCCTTTGTGCTTCCAAAAGCTAATCTTACCGGTGTCACACACTGCCTTAAGAAATTCATTAATTTCCACTACACGCCTAGCTCCTTCCTCGCTTGAAATGTGGCGATATGTTTTACGTATCACCACCTGGCATATCACCACGCGCTCAACCCCTCTTCTATCCAAATCCTGGGCAACCTCGTACAGTAGGTATGTGGACAAGAATTTCAAGCTTGACCAATGTCTAAACAAATAACACTGATGAAAAGAGCTTTAAAACCATAAACGATGATACCAAAATCACTTAATTATGTTGAATATTAATGGAGTTATTGATTTTGTTTTTTTTTGTTTTTGTTTCAGGAATCGGCCTTTGTTTTAGTCCTACTAAATACATACATTTGCTTTACAGCTGTGTGACTGAAAATGTGACTTTTTCCTAAAAAAAAGCATGTCACTTCCTTAATAACAAAGATATCTTCATAAAATTTGGACTGAAGATATAGGGTAATGATTTCTTTCAAAAGATCTAATCAAAACTGCAATATAAGATACAAGTATTAATTAATTAGTGTTAATAATACTAATTACAGGCGTCCAGGATTAGGTTAGCCACTTTCATAGCTAAAATCTGAAAGAAATCCAATAACAGTGCTGCTTTTGCGGTGTTGTTATCGCCACCGCACGAACTGTGTCCAATAAATGCAGCTTATTGAAACCCATTACCCTAACTTATCAACGTATTAAGACATAAACATCCAATGTTGCTCCTCACAACCAATTACCAATCATTATCCGCAACGGATTACCAACCACTAACCGTAACGGTCCCAGTAAGGACAACTGGGCGCAATACCTAGCATTACTAACTTAGCCATTATCATCCTGAACGATTGCACACTTACTGTACCCAGTAAGGACGACCAGTCGTAGTGAACCCCCAACGCATACATCTCACACTTACTGTAACAAGTAAGGATGACTGGTCGTAAACGTATAACTTTACTATTGTAGACTGCATCACCAACTATTACACACTTACTGTTCCCAGTAAGGACGACCAGTCGTAATTCCCACTCACTCACGTTCTGATGCACAAGTTGTTTTGTGTGTTCTTGTCTAAGTATCGACAAATGCGTCCAAAGATGGAGGTGGTAATACGCATTTCTGCAAATGTTAGTTACGTGTCGCTCAAGGGACATTTTAGAATAAAAGGTCACCCCCAAGTTTCTGGCGTGTGTGTTGGGTAACACGCGCACATTTCCAATAGTTACACCGTTAGGAAGAATATTTTCGGTTGCTGATTTCGGTTGGACGATGATGATCTCCGTTTTGTCATCATTGAGTTTTAGCATGCTGGTTTTTATCCATTGACGGATACTGGCGACACAGAGTTCTATTTTCGTTATGGCAATGTCGGGTGAAATATTATCGCCCAGGCTAAATTCTTGTAAAAGTTGGATGTCATCTGCATATAGATGTTAAGCCATTCCATGGTGGTTGAGTAGCGACGCGAGAGGAGTCATTATTTATAATGAACAGTTATGGTCCAAGAACAGACCCCTGTCAGTCAGTCTGTGAGGTTTAGACTGGGCGAACCATAACAAACAGTGATCACTGACGCTGATGGTGTTGCTCAGTGTGTTTAAAAGAATGGCATGGTCAATTGTATCAAATGCTGCGCTCAGATCAATTAGCAGCAGCACCACACCTTTGCGTTCGTCCATGCACCGAATCACGTTGTCATGCACGTGAAGAAGCGCAGTTTCAGTACTACAATCCCGTCGGTAGGCTGATTGCAATCAACCGTTTTGCCACAATCCTCTCGACTAACTTTGATAAAAAGCACATGTTAGAAATAGGCCGATAACTTTCTAGTTATCAGAAATTCCACTTATCCATATTGTCATGGGTCACTGGAGGTTCGACCTTATCCAGAGTCCACTGTATATTTTCCCTTTATTCTTGCTATAATAATTAATGATGTATATAATTATACTTATGGGCCATTCTCGTGAAAAGTGTACAGTCACGGTAAAGTAACATGTCAAAAATAAATGTTTAATTTGTTTTTAGCGAGTACTATTATTATCAAATGTGCTATTCACATGAAGCAGCGCAACTTGATCTGATCTATTATTAAATTAAAAATATATATATTCATGGATAAAAACTTACGTGTACTAGAGTACAGATCTGCTGGTGTCCAAAATTCGTGCATCACAAAATTCCATGGCAACACGGTATTGTGTACTTTTAACAAACCTAAAACGTTTACATTGAATGATGACGTGCCAGCCAGGTTTACTAACAATCGTAGCTGTAGCATTAAAAACAGTATATGAACGAATCTCACATTTTCATGTTTCGGTTCAAATAAGTGGGAAAACGGGGACTTTTCAAAACAGGCTGACTGGAATTTGGAAAGGCAAGACCCGTAGTAGACACACATCCAATCCCAGATTTAGGCAACAAAATTACATCCGCGACCAGGTTAATCCTCTTACTATGGTTGCATATACTGATATTTTAGTGTGCATTTTCCTTCACTGCATGTCAAATACCGGACAATGCAGTTTTACTAACTAGAAAGGCGAGACCCTTGCCTAAGGTTAGTCACTGTAGTAGAGGCTCGATAGACTCAGTGACAGTCCCAGCGGCAGCTGACACCGACTGCAGCCGTCCGCGTCGGCGGACGTTATAATTCTATTTAATCGAAACGTTACTCGGCTGACGGAATTGGGAAGCAGGATAAATAAAAAATGCATACACTTCCTACACTTATAAAAAAAAAATAGCTGTCAATATACACATGTCTACGAATTGCTTATTTACAATGCCATTTCTTGAATCTACTTACCTCGGATTCAGACATGTTAGCTGTGCGTGTGACGTTAACGGTCTTTGTGTGGTTCACTGCGCGTGCATGAATATTCATTATACTCGAGCTGCAAAATTAATCATCCACGTGGCAGCAAGCTCAAAACGATTCGCATAAACACAATTATTTATCGGCTTTTTGCGCAGATAACATCCCAAATTATGCATAAACATAAGTAGTGCTCAAAGAAAATACTTACGTGAAATTATCACGTTTTGATGTAGTATAGCTCGAATGCATAATCTTACAAAGAATTGCTTTAAATTGGTGGCTTCAGTTTCAAAGATTATATTTTATTTGTTGCTAGCATGTTATGCAATTAATTAAACAATCATTTCTGGAATGCCACTAAAGTATGTTTCTATTAATCGCAAGAAAGTTTCTCAAATTGTGTCTTTTTTATAAAACAGTGTAAGTTGTTTAGTATATCCACATTATTTGTAAACATCATTGCTTAGCCCAAGGTATTAGTAATCTGTTAGTATACATGGGTTTGGGCAATAGGCGTCTTTTACGAGATATGAATTTCGGTAATTTATATTCGTACTTCACTCAAATCAACTTTCCAAAAGTTTGGTTGCACAACTTTGTCGGAATATGTATTATATATTTAGCACAAAGATGTCTTACGAATCATATTCCTTATTTGGCTAAAAACGGCATAGAACAGTATTTGAATAGACCAGTGCTGTTGGCCCTTGTGTCGAATCTGGACCCACCTCGATTTCGCAGTTATAACTCGTGTTCTACCTAACTGTTATACCTCATTGAGTTAGTTCCATCATTCAACACTATCCTAGGCATATTTACTTTAAAGAATATAGCATCTTACCATCCTTTTGAGGCGTAAATAGCGCCCCGGTTAGTATCAACATACGCTGCTATATATATATCGCTAATTTCACGCGCGCGACGCGGCAACGCAAGACCGCTGCGGCGCAAACTAGTACAAACCGGTTCGTTATCTGTGCTTCAAAAGGGTCCGGATTCGATACAAGTACCGACTAGTAGAAGTAGTGACGTAATGTCATTAGCCTGCACGGTTTTTACTCCCACCACAGTCTAAACCAGAAATTCAACATCAGCTACACCAGCATTCTGTTTTATTGTGGGCGCATACTATACTAGTTAAATTGAGCGCAAAGGGACTCTTTGTTCAGCTACCTTTTCTTTGTTTTTTTCTCAGTTTTGTCTCATGTCTCCCAAACGCAGTTACCGTTTGGGTGCCATGCTACATGAATGTCTAGATTTCTAGTATAGTCCACAGGAAGTTGGAGGTAACCATGCACTAAAGATCCTACAATGGAGTTTTGATGATTTTGTATCTTCAGACTGTGGAGAATCCGAATCCGAAGGGTGACATGCTGTCACCCTTGGGAGTTTTGCAGAACTGGCTGGTTTCTATGGCAACCCTATCTCACTTTTGGACATAAATGAGAAACACGAATATATGCATATATTAGCAACTATGTCAGATGCTATATTCACTAATGTGTCCATTTCTATGTTTTTCGATGTGATGAATCCATTGTACACGCTATATTGATGATCCATGGTCAAGATTATATGTAAATGTAAAGGTAAACCAAAATATACACCAGTTTCACGAAAAAATTATGAAACGAAGCATAATATACCAGAGTTCGTACACACAAAACACACGCATACGCACGCATGCACTCACAAGCACGCACGTCCATACACACAGCAAAAATTATAGCAAAAAGAAAATGGCAGGCTATCTCACAACTTGGCATCAATGAGAAAAACGAATATACGCATATATATATATATATATATAGGAACAACTATGACTGTATACTAGGTCATACCTAAATGCCAAGGTCACGCCGAAACGATGCTAATATATACCTTGCGATATTGTGGAATGCAATTATTCGTTCAGTCAACTTACCTTGTTGTTTATGATTCTGCATTTTCATCTTCCTCGTCAGATCGTGTGCTCATTGCAGCAGTCCACTCCACCTTCATAGTGGCAGAACAGTGAACATGGCAACATTGTCGACGAACACGAGCATCTAGATAATCTACAGTTGTTGCAAGTACACTTGATCAGTTTTAAAATGTCTTCTGGAGCGGCTGCCGCGTCGCTTGGTAGCATCACTGGTTGCAAAGTTGTGTTTATTGCATCTGCTGTCCGTCCATATTGGAGAGGATCTACGTCAGGTGGAGTAGCCTGGGTAGCATGTTTCCAGATGCTGGTTTGCAAGTGAGCTCTCGTCACATTTAGTCGAAAGGCCTCATTGGTGGGAGGCAGATACATCAGTTTTGGAGCCGAGACAATATTTGCCCTTGCAGTTTTCAATTTCCACATCTTGTAGCGCACATCGGTCATAGTTGTGGCTTCAGCAAATCCATAGCAAGCAGCTATGAATGTTGTAGATTGTTGGACTACATCTAAATTTCAGCTGTAGGCTCGCCCAGTTCCGAAAGTTGATAGCCTGCTTGAAAGACTCACTGTTTTAGCCTGTCCAGTGCCACAGTATTGAGCCACAGTTTCACAGCCTGACAAGGCGTGAGTTGCTAGTAGTTGTCCAGCAATGTTTCTGTGCATGTTCGCACTTGCTTGTATCAATGCATGTCCTGTCTGTTGATGTGGCTTCCATCGTTACAGGGCAGGTGAGGTTTCCTTGTTGGTAGAAGTGGATTAACAGTACGAACACGTCAGTATCATCCGAAATGACATTGATATTACAGTTTATAGCATCAGCTTCCACAATGGACATCAACTGGTGGATGATGATCACACCAGCCTCTTCCTGGGTGTTTCTCATGTCTTCCCGGTCAATCATTATGCCGTTGTTGATTTGTACAGTGACCGGGTCACTTCCTGTTACCACAAGCAAGTTTGTGGCGCGTCGTCTTTAACTGCTTTCCCCGTTCACGTAAAGTCTCAACGATCAGATCGATCAGTTGTACTTTGTTATATGTCACAGTTAACACAACTTTCTGTGATGTGAGTAGCATCGAGCGTGAGAGTTGGTGGTGTCTGCTTGCTTCTTTCACTCTTGCTGTACTGGTGACACCTTTGATACTGTAGTCGACGTATCTTTCAAACACCAAATACACACTAGAGACCTTCATCTTTCTTGCCACATATGCAACAAAGTTGTCAATAAATTGTTGCACTGTACCTTGTATTGGCCAATGAACTACCCACAGTATGGCCGATCCCTCGATTATCACATCGGTAGCTTTGGGTGCAGTTCTTGCCGGCACGTCAACTTTGAGCTTGTTCTTTAGTGTTGATTCGTTTGTTGCTAAATCTCATTTCACCAGCGTTAGTTAGCATTGAAGTAGGCATCGGGGCCAACTCGTATTTCAGAGCCTTCTTAATATCCCTGTCTCTGCCAGAAGCTTGCAGACCAATGATGCGCGAATAAATCAGATTGGTGTCGTATACCTTTGGAGAGCCTACTTTGATGTGTCGCTTCGTGGCTGCCATGGTATGCACTTGTTTAGGAAGAGTATCGTGGAACCCGAGAGGCCAACTGCTTTCATATTGGTTCATCATCTGCTGACCTATTGACATAGCTTCATGTACATTCACCGCAAGTTCAGTAGCTAGTCTGTTATTCACAATGTGGATGATGTTATCATTTGGGTGAGTGGATGGATCAAGTGGATCAATTGACTCTTGCAATTTCTGTTTGATTTTCGATCTGTCTTTATCAGCTGATCTCAGCCGAGCTTTCATTTCCTCTTTGCGAAGATGTTGGTGACATTTCTCCTCATAGGTCATGTCAGAAATGTCTTTGTCCCGGACACTGCAAGACTGAGGGCCCACGTCTTCATGGTGTTTGGTTTCAGCGTGATACCTATTATATCACTGGGTCCCTTTCCATACCGAACGTATGTTGGCACCGCCGCAACTGAGCGCAGGTAATAAAGGCCATAGTGAGCAATAATTTGGGTGACGAGCAGCAAAAAAGTAGGGCATCATATACTCCACAGCAAGCAAATGAAGTGTCCAGTCTGTTTCCTTCTCAGATTGACAAAACAGCATCATTAGTAAAACAGGTTTGATCAACACATACACCCAGATTTTCGTGGTTTTGCTTTGGTTAGCTTTGTTTTCTAACTCATACATTAAGCTATTTGGCTCGTCAACTTGCTGCACCATGCTACGCAGAAGTTCCTTCATCATCATCCTCAGTGCTCGGAAGTTCCGTTGAAACCTCTTGCCTGTCAGCATGTGGGCAACCCAAAAGCACATTCCATGACATCAGACAGCCAAGTGTCTGCCACCAGGGCTCCGATACATCCAATGAAGTTCATTATGAAGTGCATGCCCCCAAACGTAGAATGAAATTGTTGAATCGTTCTGGGTATGATCATGTAATGTTCAATGCAACTTTGTAAAGTTTCTGGTCACAGGTGAACACCACAATGTGTTGTATGACTGACTTCACAAGCCTTACTGCCTCCAGCATAGCTGTTAGCATGGTGTTTGAATCAGATGGCTTCATGTCGATCAAAGGTGTGTACACGCAAGTGGTGGCTGGTCTTACCAGGTGACCCTCGTTTCTAATTAACACACTGTTGAATCCATTCCACTCTGGACAAGTCTTATCACTTGCTATTTGTGACAGAAAGTCAGTCTTTTAAGAACGCCATGTTGAGGGCGAGCACTTGCGTTGTCAAAAGTTTTAGGGATAAAACAGACTTATTTGCTCTACTCTGTGGATTATCTGGCCTTTTCGGCCCTTTGTATCTCTGGCCCGGAACATCAGTATTCACCTCCAAAAAGACATTTTAATCTTTCCTGATACGTCGCATCGTTTCTGGTAGCACTTGTAAACTACAAACCTGGGAATGAGCAACGGAATATGTGTGCGAGTTGTTAAAGTTAACTAAGTTGCTACAGTTGACAGTTTATTAATTAACATAATTTATAATACATTCAACACGCCACGCGCTAATAATATTACACGTAGTTAACGCCGGATCGATTGCAGCATTCAATGTTTCAAAAAATAGTCAGTCACTTTGGTTTTGTTATAATATACTTTTAATATAATTTTGCTGTGTGTGGGGGGGTACGTGCGTGCGAGTGAGTGCGTGCGTGCGTATGTGTGAGCGTGTTTTGTTTATACGAACTCTGGTGTATTATGCTTCCTTTCATAATATTTCATGAAACTGGTGCATGTTTTTGGTTTGACCTTAACATTTACGTATGACCTTTACCTTAGATTATCAGTATAGCGTGTCCAATGGATTCATCACATCGAAAAACATAGAAATGGACACATTAGTGAATATAACATCTGTCATAGTTGCTAATATAAGTATAATCGTGTTTCTCATTTATACCCCAAAGTGAGATAGGTTTGCCATAGAAACCAGGCATTTCTGCTAAACGCCCGAGGGTGACAGCTTGTCACCCTTCTGATTCTGATTCTCCATAGTCTGAAGATACAAAATCATAAAAAAACCATTGTGGGACCTTTAGTGCAAGGTTGGACCAAAATCACACTTTGGCTGCCGGTCTAGTATGTCGAAACTCCACAAGGTGTCACCAATGGCGACATTGGGGATCCCGCGGGAATATTCCGTGATTGGACAACTAGTGATGTCATTCACGTTGTCCAGTGGAGTTAATTCCAAGAGGTAAATCCTGACCGGTTCTCAGCGATGTTGACACGACTAAACGATGTTGCTACAAAGCTGTGATTTTGTAGGAATATAAGTGTCTTTGTGGTGTCATTTCACGCCGCTCGCCGACGCTGAATATATAGCGAAATAACAAAATAATGGGTGCACGAAATAGCTACGAGGCAGTAATATCGGCTTATTTTGGGCCTCGCTCGCCATATACCAGGGTCCAGGGGAAACACTGGATTTGTTAACAAAACACGATAGTGCGCCGTCAATTAATTAGTTTAAAATAAAAAAAATTAAAATCGTTATTGAATAATTAATATTCGCGACAGTCTTTAGTCTTTGTTTTGTTTTTGTCACTTTGTACCTTACCCAGGTGTAAAATTGGATGCAACAAAGCTTAAACCTGCAAATATAATTCATTATAAACCTATTAATTGATGTGTATGATGTGCCAATTAATTTACATTCCTAGCATGAAAATATAATTGGTTTGAACTTGGTCTTGACTTGAAGTTGAACTTGAAGCTAGCGTAGAGCGTACCAAACTTGAAGTGGACCGAAAAGTTGAAAAGAGCAAGTAAACAGTTGATGCTAGTCTGTTGACAGAAATAACTGAGTACCACTTGAAGTTGAAGCCAAGTGTCATGCAGTTAAAAGTTAAATATAATCTCAACTGCTGACACGCGAAGAAAAAGGAAAGGGGAACAAAGTACATATATGGTTTAACTAATCTGTATGTGTGTATGTACATTTCACGAAGGTTACATACCCTAATCTGTAACTGTGTACGTTTCATTGAGGTTTCCTCCATCAGTCTATACGGGGTCAGTCTACAGATAGTTTTCCCATTGGTTGCAGTGTTCGATCTGGAAGAAGACATGAAGATATAGAACTATATGCCTTTTCGAAATTTTACGTGCCCCAAATCAGTTGATTAAAATTTTATTAATTAATGTATATGATAGTATGATCGCTTAAATAACCTGGTAAATGTGAACGTTACATTTGTTTTAATATTAGGCATGTACGTAGTCATGCTATTCATGTTTTGAATTCTATTCAGGACTGCCTGCGCAACATATTTTTGGGTACAAAACATAACCATCAATATCAAAGTGCTCAGAAATGTTTTTTTTTCTTTCAAAATCTGTAACATTACAAAACTAGATACATTCTGAGTACGTGTGCCCCATTCTCTGTGTGGACTGGTCATGCTACTACAGTCTACTGCTCCAGGGATAGGGAGATTCTATCTAAGAAATACGATGCAGCAGTTTGTGACATTGAGTGACAACGATTCACATACGTGAGAGCACCAACTAAACATATTCAAAGAACCATGTTGATTAAACATTAAAAAACTCATTGATACATCGATGAACAGCTGTATGGAATAGCCTCACTCAGTCTGTGGTTGAGATTGCATCGGTGCAGTCATTTGAGAGGAAATTAGATTATAAGTTGTGGGAAAATCACGCAATCAAATTATTCTATACAGTTAGAATATTACATGTAAGACTGGAACATAGCATTGACTTTTTCTAAAGTTTATGACCTAAGATGATGGGGACATTTGTAATGAATGTACTATTTGTGAGCCTTGGTGACGGAGGCATGATTTATAAACATGCTTTTTAAAATGTTTATTTTTCGTTTATAATGTACTCGAATTGTAATATTTAGCAAACATACATGAATTTAACAACGTACATATAATGTGCAAGTATGGATGGATATTATCTTCTATAGATATGAACGGATTGCACTTTGTTCGGCAAGAGTTGAAAGATGCCATGGGCGATAATATGGTGTCGGCGGCAACAAACGCTGTTCACGGTGCGCGACTAAAGCTTATAAACAATGTCAACGACAGGCAAGGGGTATGCAAGGCACAAGGATGTTGATTAGACTGTTCTCATTGTCCAGTCATCAATGTAATATGTGATTTAAATAACTCCATTGTTCTTTTTGTTGTCCGCGCCCCGTTGTCTGTGTTCGGGCGCAGACTGGAGCAAACCGGAGCGCTATTTGGGCCTCAAAATGCGCTAAACCTAACACGCAATATTTTTATAGGAATTATTTAATTATCCCACCAACATGCTAAATTTAGGCAAAACTATAGTTAGTAACGGCAAAATCGAGGTGGGTCCGGATTCTACACAAGTGCCCCTCAGTTTTCTCAGATTTTTCAGACACGTTTTGTATGCGTCTTTTGGGCACATGCGGCAAAAACGTATGCGGCATTCCAGCGTACAACGCGTCATTGACACATCGTAACAATAAAGACGCCGGTTTCAGTGCCATATGTTTGTAGGAAAGCTGGCTTTCAGATGACGCAGACCTATATCAATTACAAAAGTACAACATCATTCATCGAGGCAAAAAATGTTCCGGTCACGGAGGTTTATTAATATATTTACGTGTACGTTATTCATATATATATATATATATATATATATATATATATATATATATATAAAGACAATTATACGACTCATCCGATGTCTGGGAGGGGCTTTTTATTAATATTTTTGTGCAAATCTAAATAAAAACACAACAATAGGAAATATGTACAGACCGCCGAAACTAAATAATAGCGAGTTAAGTATATTTGTCGACCGACAGCAGTGGCGCTCTCTTGTTGATGTCTTGTGTGCCACGCAGGGCACAAAGAAGATTGAGTGAGTCAGAGTAAGTATATCCACATTTATAGAAGAATTTGCACTGACACTTTCACAATTGGGAAAGGAGAATGCAGAAACTATAATAACAGGCGACTTTAACATTGACCTGTTGAAAATGAACGACAGACAAAAAATCGGCGACTATTTTAATTTATTCTGCACAAATGGGTTTTATACAAAATTACCTTGCTGACTCGTTTTTCTCCAAATAGCCGCACAATTATTGGCCAGACATTCTGCAAGATTCCAAATGCCACTACTGCTTCCACAGAAGGTATAATTATGAGCAAAATATCCAATCATTTACCGTATTTTTTAATTTTCGATAAATTGCTAACTAAAAACGTGCACCCAGATGGGTGACAATCAGAACAAACAATGAAAAGGCAACTAAGCAATATTACGAATGTGTAAGGCAATCGTGCATCATGGACCAGTTTCATCTAAATAAGCTGTCAGATCCAAACACAAATTACAACTTACTTGGAGGTATACTCTCCCGACTGTATGACTATAATTTTCCAGCAAAAACAGTTAGATACAATAAAGTACAAACACAAAAAATAAAACTGGATAACCATTGGAATAATCAATCAATTTAATAAAATATAAAGACAAACTGTATCGCAAATTAAAACAGTAGGCACAAAATGACATATCTTACAATGCGTCAATAATAAATCTTCGCATCTATAACAATATCTTAAATAGAGCTATCAGAGAAACGAAACGTATTCACTACACAGATTTATTTGATCAATATAAAATTTACATAATAAAAACCTGGAATACCATTAAACACTCTTAAATAAAAGCCATAAGCAATTTGAATTTCCTAAATCAAATTCAATATAAACGGAGTACATATCTCGGTCAAAACGGAAATCGCGCATAAATTTAACGAATTCTTTGTAAATATCGGCAATAAACTGGCGGAAAAGATATCCTCTAATAGACAACACAAGGCGTTTACTAGATACTTAAAAGACAAATCTCCGTTCACTTTTATATTCAAACATGTTACAAAAAAAAATATACTGTCAGTTATAAAGGGCATGACTCAATCTCCATACATGTACTTTAAAAAAATCAGTCCGCTACTTACCAAGCCTTTGTCTCTCATAATTGTTTAACAAAGGAAGTTATTCTTATGTACAAGAAAAACAATAAAACGCTGCTAGATAATTACAGACCAATCTCGTTATTGCCGTATCTCTCCAAAGTCTTCGAAAGAATTGTGTACAACCAACTATATGAGTATTTAACTACAAATGGAATATTCTTTAAAAGTCAGTACGGTTTTAGAAAAGCACATACGACTGAGATGGCTACACTGGAAATGACAGACACTCTTTTACAAAGCTTAGAGAAGGGTAATATTCCCATATCAATTTTTAAACCTGTCAAAGGCATTTGATACACTGAACCACTTTATTTAATTAAACAAACTTGAACACTACGGCATAAATTAGACACCGTTAAACTGGCTAATCAGTTATCTTGCAAATAGGTTCCAATTTGTACAACTTGGTAATGAAAATATCTGATAAATTACCCATCTCTACAGGTGTCCCTCAGGGTTCCATATTGGGAATTTTTTTATTTATCCTACATATAAATGATATTCATCACGCCAGCATCAAAATAAATAAGGAATAGAAACAAATAAGTGAATGGTTGTCAGTATATAAACCGTCTCTTAATGCTAACAATACGAAATATAATAATGTTGTTTCATTTTCTACAATGCAGTACCGCGGGTATTGCATTAACGTTAAAAATAGATGACCAATACATTGATCATGTTCAAGAATTTAACTTCTTAGACACAACTATCCATGATACACTAGATTGGACAGCTCACATTGATAAACTTGCCATAAAAATATCACGAACTCTTGGTATATTAAATAAATTAAAGCATTTCTTACCTACATGTGCTTTAAAGATAATGTACAATTCGTTAATTGCGCCACATTTCAATTAGTATTTTATTGTGGGGCTTTCTTTCAAATAGAATTTCGAAATTGCAGAAAAAAGGCGATCAGAATTATAACGCGTAGCAAATAAAATTCCCATACTGAACTTCTAATTAAATCACTAAACTTATTGAAAGTCGACGACATTTTCACGCAAAATTGTCTGATATTTTACTATAAATACATAACAACGTTTGCCACACAGAGGCATGTATCGTCACAAGGCTCTAAGTGTGGTTGTCAACTCTGCCGCAGAGTTGTTTTCAGAAGGCAGTTGCTGATATGCTGGTTGGAATTCCAGGAGTAAGGAACATCTCTGACGACATCATTATGTACATTCAGTCAACAGAGGAACACGTGGAGTTTGTGAAGAAAATTCTCAAGCGCCTAAGAGAATACAATGTCACGGCCAACAGAGACAAGTGTGAATTATTCAAGAGCAGTATCCAGTTCTACGGATATGTCTTCGGTGAATATGGAGTTAGTTCCGGTGAAGAAAGTGTCTGCCATCACTCACGCAAGCCAGCCACAGAATGTTGAAGAAATGCGCAGTATGTTGGGAATGGCCCAACATTTAGAAATAAAGAGATGTCTCCAGATTAATTCCAGAGTACAGCACTGTTCAATGAGCTGAAAGACCAAATGGCGGAATGGGAAACGCTGAGTTATTTCAGTACAAAGCTGCCCACTAAATTCATACTGGACGCCAACCCACATGGTCTAGATGAGAAGACAAATAATCCAGCACGATTTTAGTTGTGGACAGTGCATTGTATAGTTTAGTTTTCACTGTAGTGCAAGCAGTTGTTTTTTTAAGCGGTACACGCACTACTTGTAGACTTCTAAAATAGTAAGTTCTTATATAGCAGTGTCCAGTCGGCAGCACTGTTCAAAACACTTTACATTTTACTCCCTGACAGACTATACAATGCACTGTCCACAACTAATATAGTGCTGGATTATGGCGGCCTTGTGTATATTGTATCTATAATGCTTTCAAAGTCACCAGTTAAAACAAACATCTCTTCATTTCAAATGTTTATACAACACTCACATTTAACCATGCTAGCACAAACCGCTCGAAGCGTAAGCCCCCAAACTCCCTACGTCATCAATAATGTTGTACTACCGGGTACAGACCTCTATATCTAACTAACAACATTTCATCTCTCCTCTCTTTACAATAGAATTATACCGCTTAAAACAACTCCTTACACTACAATAAAAACTAAACTATGCAATGCCCTGTCCACAACTAAAGTCTCTGATGTGACAATCATCGTAAGTTCGTTAGGAGCAAAGTTTTCAGGCTTCGGCTCAGAGTGAGAATTACAAACTGTGTGGTCAACAAACAACTATGTGAACAAGCCCTATATATATATATATATACATATATATATATATGCCTCAGGTATGTGGACAATATCACATAAACATAGGCTACTAGTGTCTCAGACGGGCACATTTTCAAAACCACTTGATTACGCAGATTTGATTTGAATTTAAAATTATGTACCTTATATTTATGTAAGCATAACACTAGAAGGTGCGCAGTAGCGCAGCGGTAAGAGCTCCGGCCTCTCGACTGAGAAAATGTGGGTTCGAATCTTGTGCGGCGGGTAAGTTCGTTTACTCTACATTGCTTCAGTTCACTCAGCTGTACGAATGCGTACCTAGCTATTGACAGTGGTGATTATTTGTATACGAATAGTCTTCGCGCATTAATTGCAGCGTGGCTGAATGCTTCCCAGATAATATATCCTGTATATATATATATATATGTTGTATTGAAGTGAATTAGTTTCAAGCAACAGACATTTTTTAATCATTCTTATGGCGCACAGCTGTCACTGCGTCAGCTTTTTATGTAGGTGCCACCACTTATCCGACGTTTTTATCTAGGGTGTCCAGAAGAAATTACAAACTGTGTATATTTCATGTCATATGTTCAGCGAAGACTCCGGCCGCCAACTGACGGTGAACAATATGTATGCAATGAAAATCAGCACAAACCTGTGAAGTTATGCCCAGAAAGTCCCGCTATTCCGAGCTAATGCGGCATAACTGCACTGATCACATTTTGCTTTAGAAAATTAATGTACTTTTTCTCTCAATAAAATTGTAGTCTGGAGTGGTAAATGGCAGTTGTCAACTAGTCAAATAGTTAGTTAGTGTGGCCAACTGATATAATTTTGACATTATTAATAGTTCGCTAGATAACACACATTCCATAGGGCTGTAGACGTGTGGGCGTACCGTTGGAAGAACTGCACAGTGCACACTCTGGGATCGTGCGCATGAAAGCCGTAAGTCGCGGTCTGATGTGGTGGCTAGGTATCGATCAGGACATTGATAAAACGGTCAAAGCCTGCGGCATCTGCATGCGTAGCCGACCAAGACCTACGTACGGAAGATCCCCAACAACCCTGGTCGTTCCCCGATCGACCATGGTCGCGACTGTATATCGATTAGGCAGGTCCATTCATGAGTAAAATGATGCTGGTGATGATCGACGCCCATTCGAAGTGGATAGATGCTTAGTAGTGCTTACCTTATGTCGGGCCCCACGTCAACCACGACCATCAGTAAACTGCGACAGTCATTCAGCACTCATGGCATCCCGGATGTCATCGTCAGTGACAATGCCGCTGGATTCGTCAGAGTTTCGAGGGTTCTGCCGACATAATGGCACCAAGCACATTACAAGCGCGCCCCATCACCAAATGGTCTGGCCGAACGAGCCGTCGGGGTGGTAACGGAAGGAGTACAACGCATGCAAGGAGGGGATTTAAAAACAAAGCTAGCACGCTTCCTCTTTGAATACCGGATTACCCCACACTCAACGACAGGAATAGCCCCCTCTGAACTGTTGATGAATGGACAACTGAAGACCCGGCTTCATCTCATTAAGCCAGATGTAGATAGGAGGGTCATTGTCATACAGATCAAACAGAAGGCGACACACGACCGGCGCGCCAAGGTTCGTGTATTTTAAATTACATGGTATAGATTATGTGTTTTACCAATTATGTATTTTATGTGCGTGTAATGTATTAACATGTTTTATACCCGGATACACGGCGTTATGCAATAATTATTAGCAGTTATCTATTATTATTATTACGTGAGTATATGCGTTCGTGCGTGTATGTGTGAATACAAATCTGAGGAAACCTTCGTGCGAAGAATCAATATTCCAATTTTAATAAGATTTAACAAGATTGCCATCCAGAAAATTAACTCTAGATGGCAGGTGGACAAGGAATCCTTTTGGCTTATCGAGAGTCCAATACTTTTTATCTACGTGTATCCCGCCCTTTTAAGGTATGTGTCGACTTCATTTTAAAACATATTCACGCTACTATCACCAACACAATCAGGAGATAATCTGTTCCATTCATTTGCAGTCCTTTGTGAGAATGAAAACTTTCTTATATATAATCTACACTGGTCCTTTACTAATGTAACTTCATGTCCTCTGGTCCGTCTATCTTTATTAACTGAGAAAAAATATTTCTATCAATATTTTCGTAACCATTCAATATTTTAAACACTTCTGTCTGATCTCCTCTCAATCTCCTGGTCTCTAATGTTGTTAAACCACATTTTTAGGCGTATTTCGTAACTAAGATCCCTCAGTTTTGGTATCATTTTAGTTGCTCTCCTCTATATTCTAAATGAGGCCTAACTACTGTTTTGTACAGCGGCATTATTAGCTCCTTATACGTTATGTTTCGCCTACTAATTAATCCAAGGATTTGATTTCCCTTTGAAGCGGCAATACCGCACTGCTCTGAAACCTTCATTTCAGCACTAATGGTTAACCCTAAGTCATTTTCTTTTACACTTAGTACTTAGTACAGAACCTCCCATTGTATATTGTATATCTTTGTTCCAATGTCCTGTATGGAGGCATTTACATTTCCCAAAATTGACCAAAATGTGCCATTTTCAGACCATTTTATCAACCTGTCAAGATCATTTTGTAAATGCTGTCTATCTCCACCACGTTTAATCCTTCTAAACAAGTTTGTATCATCCACACATTTCAACACCTTGCTTGTTATATCATCGTCCAAATCGTTGATATATATTAAGAATAATATAGGTCCAGTACTGATCCCTCTCAAAACAGATTTCCAGTTTGAAGCCTCCCCATCAACTACTACCCGTTGTCTCCTATCAATTAGCCATTTTTCTATCCAGTTAATTAAACCATTTCCTATGCCATGGGCATTTAGTTTAAGCAGTAACCTTTGATGTGGCACTTTATCGAAAGCTTTCTGAAAATCTAAGTAGATGATATCTACTGGTGATCCCTCGTCTACCCATTACCGTTTACTTAGTGATATTTTCCAAAAAACATAACATATTTGTTAAGCATGACCTCGCTTTTAGAAACCCATGTTGAGATGGGTTTATCAAGTTTTGCTTAACAACAAAATCCACCATGTGATCTTTAATTATTCTTTCTAATAATTTGCAAATCACTGACGTTAAACTCACTGGTCTGTAGTTCTCTGACTTGTTTCTCGAACCTTTTTTTAAATAACGGTATAATGTTTGCTTCTTTCCATTCTAAAGGAACCATTCCCTCTTCTAATGACAAGTTGAAAACTGTTGCAAATGGTAGGCTGATTTGTTCTACAATTTCCAATAGTAGTTTGGGCGGAATCCCATCCACTCCAAGTGATTTATTATCCTTCATAGCCCTAATTATCTGAGCTATCATTTCCGGTGTTACAATTAACTGTCTTAAATAGTCTGACTCTGCCCCTTTGAACTTAGCCTCTGGTACTTGCAGTGAACTAATATCTTCCCTGGTAAACACTGAACTAAAATACTTACTCTGGTCTTCTGCCATTAAAAATCCCTCTGATATTACATTTCCAGCACTATTTTCTAAAGGACCGACTTTATCCTGAACTTTCTGTTTGCTCCGAACATATGCATAAAAACTCATGCTGTCTTGTTTTATATTACAAGCTAATTAAATAAAAAAAATATGTAGCTTCTCTTCGAATTTCAAATTTAAGTTGTAGCTTGGTTTGGTGCTTCTTTATCAATGTTGTAGTCTTCGTTATTTCCAGTACGTATGACATCCACATCATTTGTTTGTACTTAATTTTTCTAATGGCTTCTTTCGATAGGTATTTCTTTCTGGACCGTTTCCATTGTTTTTGAAGGGAACAAATTTATCGACGATGCACTCTATTTCATTCTTTAAGATATTCCAGCATTCTGTTGCTGTCTTACTCTTCAGTGTGTTGTTTCAGTCTATCTTTGCTAAATATTTCCTCATTTCCTTATATCTTCCTTTGTGGAAATTTCTCCTGAACTGGTTATTTTATATTTTACTTTAATCGTAAAATGCATGTATCTGGTTGTGATCACTACTTCCCAGTGGCTCACATAATTTCACATTGTCAACTAATTCATTCTGTGAGGACAAAACTATGTCTAACACATTCTCACCCCTGGTTGGCTCTAGCACATGTTAAGACAGGAAACTGTCTTATACTAAAAACTTGTGGTCCTCAATCCCAGTACTCTGTAGAAATTTCCATGGTATATGACTGGTTAAAATCTCCCATAATAATACAGTCCCGTTTGCTAACTTCCCTTATAGCGTTTTGTACTTTTTCATTCTCTTCTACCCTTATGTTTGGACTTCAATAAACTAACCCCACCGTTAACATTGAGTTTCCTGTAACTATGTTACACCAAACAGCTTCTTGGCAATCTGCTTCTTTTTCAAATTTTATTTCATAAGCCTGGATAGATTCTTTAACATATAAAATAACTCCACCTCTCCTTCTTCCTATTCTATCTTTTCTGAACATTACATTGGCTGTTAGTCCCAATTCGGCATCTGATATATCAGTGGTGGCCCACGATTCGGTTATACCTGTTATGTGAGGGCCAATATCTTCTACCGTAATGTTCAGTTCACTTCTTTTGTTTACTATGCTCCTTGCATTTAAACAAACGCATTTATATCCTGATTCATAACAGTTTTCCAGGCTGTTCTTTGCTGATTTATTTTTGCTGTCTTTATCTATGCCTCCAGTTCCAGGCTTCTCTGTGAATCCCCCCTGCGAATCTAGTTTAAATAGATGTAGCCTGTCCCACTGTCAACAGATTGCAGCAAGTTATCTGAGAAAACTGCTGCCCCCTTTCCACTTAGATGGAGGCCATCTCGCATGTACATATCTTCCCTTCCAACAAAGTTACCCCGTAAATCTACGAATCCCCCCTCTTCTTTATACATCTGCTCAACTAGTGCGTTGATCGCCATCCTCTTACAGTTTCTATATGTTGGCCCCCTTCCTCACATTACTGGCAAAATTCCTGAGAGAATAATCTGTTCCTCACTGTATGTACTTTTGTACTATCCCAGTTGTTCCCTCCCTGTCAGCATTATTTGTACCTACGTGTACTAGTATAGACCCTTGCCATGCCTCAATACCTTCTCTACCCTTTCAGTCACATATTCTATCCTAGCCCCCGGCAAACAAACAACGACATCCTCTCCTTCGCTTAGTGTCTTATCCGTCTTTCTCAGAATAGAGTCGCCCATAAACACCCTCTCTTTTCTCAATGCCCCCTCAATCATTGCCTCAGAGTAGCTCCTTCTCCGGTTTGCATGTCTGGTTGTAGTCTTGTTCCTCTGTCTTCTGCTCTCCTGTCACAATCCCGTCTGTTCCATTCTTTCCTGACGCTGTTTCTTTTGTCACCTTTCCTCCTATCATCGTCCCTCCCAATTTCTCTTTTGTCATATTTACTCTCACTTCCTTTCTTCCCGTCATCTTTCCTCCCATTGCATTTCCTTCTCTCCTCTCCCGTCTCTGTTTCCCTCCTACCTCTTTCTCTACGGTCACTCTCTCCCCTGTCACCTTCACGCCTGTCACATTACCTGCCGTCGATCCTCCAATTTCTTCCCCTCCGATCACCTTCCCTCCTCTCAGGCTCCTTTCCTCAGTCTTCTTGCCACTACTCTGCTCCTTCAGTCTCACAGTATTCCCAACTCTCTCCCTGTCGTCTCTTTCCATTCCACCTGTCTCCTTACTGATTCTCATCTCCATCCCCTTCACAATATCTACCAACCTAGCTACCTCCTTCTCCAGACATTCCACCTTCCAACACCCCATGCACTGAAAGGTGAATTCCTCTTCCTTGATGCCCATGATTTCCCACAGCCGGGTAAAATCCACCCAACCGTGACAACGTCGCACACCAAGTGTCTCTTTGCCTTGACTTGCCGCTTGCAAGGCGCCATATCAGAACTTATTTAATAATAATCTAATCAGCTATTTAAAATTGTTTAGTCAACTGTGTTGACAATATTCACTGTTTATGTAGTCTTTAAGAAAACTGTTTACTGTGCACAAATGTTACACTTTACGTAAGATTGCCTTGTTTATTTCGGTTACAGTTTTTGGTTATAGTCACAGCTGCCTATCTATCCTATCAGAAATTCTGACGTTACCGGTAGTGATATCATTTAAATACAATCAATTACTTTACGCTAGACTGCCTTATTTATTTAGGTTATACTGCGCCCTAGCGAATACGTGGGACACTTGCTACATAAACTTAGTTCGCCCGGTTATCGCAAATGCTTAATTTTAATGCTTACACAGATGTTATCTTATGTAAGTAGTTTTATGTTTGTTACTTTATCACCTATATATTCTACCACATAATGAGGTTTGTTAAATCTTGTTTACAAACTTATCGTAGGCTAACTAGTAAATTACCCTATTATCACTCACTAGACTAGTGTTCTAAAATACTTTATCTAACTGACTTTAAGCACAACTGCTACTCAATATATGTTTACTGCTACATTATGAATGATATTAAGGCAAGAATAATACTTATCAATCAGTAATTCCACTTGTGTATCAACTTTTCTGCACCAACAATTTTAACGATCTATCTCCGCCAAATATAGCCTCGACAAGTGTACCAACAGGCGAAATTTTCTTGAAAAGAGTTTTTTTAGATTCCCAAAAGAAGCAGACAGGTAAGTGAATAGTAGCTCTCACAAAGAAACACTCACGGGAACGTACGTAAATACTATATTATTGTAGATTGGTATTGTGGGTAATACTGTAATGTCTGTATAGTTTTAGTTGGTGTCTTTCACTTCACACTGGGTTATTTGTATCCAACAACGCTGGTCGTATCGCGATTTGTCAAGACATAATGATTTGGATTTAAGTCATTACACTCACTTAACGAATCAATAAGTTATACAGTACACATTGATGCAAAACCGTTTCAATTATACTGTAACTGATGGGAGCACAAATCGTGCGTCCTAATGTTTTATGCCATTTTTTTTATCAAAAACCTAATCAAATTCTTCCACATTATAGCTATGTGCAAGTTGATGAGGTTTATGACTCATTTCGTTCCATATTTGTGCATGTATTAGGGCTGAGAAGTGGCTGGTAAACTGCAGGAGGGGTGATGTGAATGGAAAAGATGCAACATACCTACACAAAAACTGTGTTATGCTAGCTCCGACAATTAATTTTTGAGAACAGCCAATTTATGATTGCTAAGTTGAAGGATGCGCTTGTCCGTAGTAAGGCATTACCAACTATCTTCAACATCTCCAACCCACCAAAGACAGTTACCTTGGGCAAGTTCGCTCATTCTGCGTTGCTCCAGTTGATTCGTGTATGAATGGTTTTTGCGCATTAATTACAGCGTTACTGATGCTTTCCAGAGAAGTCGAAGTTCGATTGAACAAGTCTTCCAGAGAGTAAAGTGTAAAGCGCTTTGATCAGTCATAAGGACTGGATACTGCGCTACATAAGAACTTACCTTTACTTTTTATGTTTACCAGGTAATTGTTACGTTGAGTCTACAGGACTACTTATTAGAGGCGAAATAGCCACCACATAACGAACACGAGCGCTTGACTTGAGTCGTTTATGCAATGGGTCTACTGTACAGTAAGTAATATAATAGAAGAGTACGCAACATTTGTTGACGTTCGCAATGACCGCTCGCCGTTCAACATCTGTATCGTTACAATGCGACGGCAAATCCAACTTCCACGAACACAATCATATCCCCAAATGAATAAACTTTCACAGGACCTGTCCTTTACTCAACATAACATTGTACGTATTGTCGAAAGTGGTCATTAATCACGGCACAAATCCGATACGACCAAAAAAGTCGACTCGCGTATGGTCGCGTGAAGTTTTAATCGAAAACGAGACGCGACACACGCCTTTTGAAAATATTCTACCCAGCGAAATGCCAACAGCGTCCCCCGTTGGAGTGCTCCTACCGCTAGCGTGATCGTGCACTTCACTTCTGTATACGTCAGAAAACACAACAACAATGAATTCATCAGAATACACCACATTTTGGTGAGTTGTAATAACTATGGAAAAAATATAAATAATTATGCTGTGGAAGTTGTGTTAAATGTAGTGTTTTATAATATGGGATATATATATATTATGTATACATATATATATATATATATGTATGTATATATATATTATATATATATATATGTATATATTTCAATAGTCAAGAAAAAATTGAAACATTTACAAATGCATGCTAAATATATTGCTGTTGGCATTTCGCTGGGTAGAATATTTTCAAAAAGGCGTGTGTCGCGTTTCGTTTTTTGATTGAAACTTCACGCGACCATACGCGAGTCAGGTTTTTTAGTCGTATCGGATTTGTGCCGTGATTAATGACCACTTTCGACAATACGTACAATGTTATGTTGAGTAAAGGACAGGTCCTGTGAAAGTTTATTCATTTGGGGATATGATTGTGTTCGTGGAAGTTAGATTTGCCGTCGCATTGTAACGATACAGATGTTGAAGTTGAACGGCGAGCGGTCATTGCGAACGTCGACAAATGTTGCGTACTCTTCTATTATATTACAGTAGACACATTGCACAAACGACTCAAGCGCTCGTGATAACGAATGCCGACTGCCATGGCGCCGAGCGTGTAACCGGAACTATTTATTAGATAAGTACGCACAGCGTCATCATTATAACAAAAGAGTGCATCATACAACACCGCCCTTTTTAAACATAAGTCGAAACATACTACTCTGAGGCTTATGCCACTAATGTACGCAGAAATACACAATATCGATGATTGATTAGTGCTACGTAACTGATACACAATTCTGAACCTTAACTAAAACTACAACCTATTCAAGTCATATACATTATAGCGTTTCACACTAACCCATGCAGGTATGTTCAGTATACAATAACATACAAATATAACGTTGTCAATTAGTATATGATGAGTGCAGAACACGAGCGCACCAATTTACAGGTCAAGCACTTGTCTTGTCTTTATCACACGACCATAGCGTGACACTTTTCCTATGTCAGTGCATGTGTCATCGGGCGGTTTATCAGGCTCAACGGTCTGTGCATTATTTGGTAAGATGTTGTGTGGGACAACGCTTGGCTCTCGTAAGGCTGGCAAGGATCTGCTGCTGCGGCGAATAGTACCACTGCTACTCTTGACCAAGTAAGAGCGAGGCGTTCCAGAAGCTGGACTAACCACTTTAGCTGGACGTTCGATATATTTGATCCAAACCCTCTCTCCTACAGAGAGTGCTGGCAATTCCCTAGCAAGGTGACTGGTCAAATCTGAGCTTAGTCAAACCTCGTGATTCAATTTCTTTCAACCGGATCCCCGTTGCATCAGGCAACACCTGTAACACCTTTGGTAAGGCAGGGACGGTAGACCTCAGCTTCCATCCCATTAACAGCTCAGCAGGCGATGCTCCATTGTCTAACGGTGAAGTTCTGTATGCAAGCAAAGCCATGTAAGGGTCTTTCTCCTTCTTGAGGAGCGACTTGATCTTCTGCACTGCGCGCTCTGCGGCTCCGGTACTCTGCGGAAACTTGGGAGAGCTAGTGACGAGTTGAAGCGTGTATTCATGTACGAACTTTCGGAACTCTTCCGACGCATATTGAGAACCATTGTCCGATGTCTACACCTCAGGAATATCATGACGCGTGTTCAGCTCATCCAATAATGCTACTTCTATGTATCGTGAATAGTAATCTACTACTAACAGATACCAAAGTCCACGAAAGTAAAACAAATCACTACCTAAATGTTCCCATGGACGTGAGGGAAACTCACTCGGCTTTAGCGGTTCGGCTACATCATTGACCCTCTTTCTACAAGTGTTACAGTTTTGAAACATCTGTACGATTCGCTGGGACATACCAGGCCACCAAACCAAATGGTTAACATGTTCACGACACTTAGTTATCGCGAGATGACCCTGGTGAACACGTTGAAGGACATCTAGACGCTCCGACTGAGGAATTACGATATTGTCACCATACACCAATATGTCATCTATGATTGAGATATAACCACGATTTCCCCAGTATGGACGGAGAAGCGAATCTACTGACGATACATACGGAGGCCAACCCGTACGCACGTACTTCAGAACTTGTGCTACGACTTCATCCCTAGCTTGGAGTTTACGCAACTCAACTAACCGTTTAGGCGAAGCACTGAAATCAACTACTTGTTTCGCATATGTTTCCACCCCAGCCACAAAAACCTCCTCAACTTCAGTAGGCTTGGCACTAGATCGCGACAGCGCATCTGCAATCCCATTTTCCTTTCCGGAAATGTGTTCTACTTTGTACGAAAATCTCATCATTCGCATTCGAAATCTCTGTATGCGTACAGTCAGCTTATCTAAGCTAATGTCATTGAGCAGTGGGATCAACGGTTTGTGATCCGTTTGAATCCGCACGGTTAGACTTACGATGTAATTTCGAAACTTCTCACATGCCCAAACTATAGCCAATGCTTCCAACCCTATTGTCGCATATCGCCGTTTCGCATCCGTTAGCGAACGAGACGTTGCACACACTAACCTGAGAGTACCATCACTTTGTACTTGTGATAACGTGGCTCCGATGCCATGCTTACTCGCATTCGACTGAATCACAGTCTCTTTGTTTGGATCGTACACTGCCAGTACTACTGATTTAGAAAGATCTCGTTTGACATCGCAAAATGCATTCTCTTGCGTATGACCCTAATACCACCTGGTACTCTTACACAATAGATCACGTAGCGGTTGATTCATCTCACTTAACTTATCCAAAAACTTGCCCAACTGATTGGCCATCCCAAGAACGCTTCTGACATCACCTACACAATACACTCGGGTGTCCTGAAGTCATTCAGACCCTGAATAGCATCAGGATTAGTACATACACCTGTGCTGGAGATCACGTAACCTTGGAATCTAATCCAATCCACTATGAATTCGCATGTTGACGCATTGGACGTCATACCAGCATCTTTAAGTATGTTCAAGACACTTCTGACTATGAGATCGTGTTCCTGGAGAGACTCTCCCCATATACAAATGTCATCTATGTGACATATTACAACTTCAAGTCCTTCCGGAATTTTCGATCCGACCTTCTGAAAGACCTCGGTGCGTGAAGAAAGACCAATCGGTAAGCGATTGAACGCGTAACGTCCGTGTGGTGTTAGAAAGGTCGTAAGCAGTTTGGACTGCTCCGAGAGTGGGACTTGATAAAACCCTGAAATTGTAGCCAACTTGGTAAAGTATTTATCCGTACCAAGTTTAGTCAAACTCTCTTCTACGTTTACCATGGGGTGCACTTGTCACTGAACTACTTTTCAGTTCGGTATAATCGACACAAATTCTTACCTTCTCACCGTTTGTTCCCTTCGGAACAACCACGGTGGGTGCACACCACTCAGTTGGTTGATCAACAGCGAAAATTACATTTTCGGCAACCATTCGAGTTCCTCTTTAACTTTACCTACCAGAGGATAAGGCACACTACGAGGGGTGAAGATCGCTAACGGACGCGCATCTGGTTGTACCTTAATCTCATATTCCTCTCGCTTCCTGCCTAATCCTTAAAACAAAGTTTGAAATTCATTCCTGACCTCATTCACTCCATCAACATGGTAACTGATCAAGCCTAACTTAACGCATGCATTTCGACTCAATAGTGCATTCATTTGGTCTACAACATACAAACATTCACGATGTTCACATGAACCAAAAATTATTAATAATAAACACATTATTTTGTTCAGTGTTGTGAAATGGCAGGTTGGATGTATGAATGTTCACGTTGGGTAATAGGCTAACATAGGTATAGAATCGTTGACCGCACATCGTGTTATGAAACACGCTCTGAGTCTATGCAAATATGTCTTTCTGATTTGTGTAAAAACAACCTATTCCAGAGGCATACACACGATTGATATGTTGGGGGGTTCCAAATGGGATCACTATGAAGCTGGATGTTGCATGTCATCATTCACTGTACATTGCGATATAGTGTTGGATTTCTTTGGGGGGTTTTCGGGCAACGGATACGCCCCGTATTCTGCATATCAAAACACCTCAAAACAATCATTGTAAAATATGCACAGGCCGCAAACATTGAAATAGTGATACTACTATTCACCAGAGGGTAGCACTAATACAGCACCGCCCTCTGGCGACTGACACTGGAACCTTCCACTGACCCGGTGCGGTCATTCATCTAACCGTCAGGGACTAACGTAGTATTACAAATTAAGATAGCTAAACACACTAACCGACTGAGAGAAACCGGGTATGTTGTCTAGATACGACGTATTATTGCCACCATCACAAATAGATACAGTCAGTTAAAGTTTTACTATGTATGGAAGACGATGAGATTGATGTCGAATGTCAGTCACCATGCCGTGGCCGTGGGCCATGGCCCTGGGCATGGCAAGCCAGACCCCATGTCACGATGATGTTGGTGGCCGTGCATACCGAACCTGATCCAATCTAGCTTTGGCCTTGTCCATGGTCCTGCACGTGGATTGTTTTACAAGTGTATGTCTTGTCCATGAAGTATGGACATTGTTGTCTTGTTGATGTGTGATGCTGCTATGATTCATAGTGACAGCTGGGGTAAGACCACATTAAAACTTTACATAGGCGCCCATTATAACGTTTCCTTCATTTCCTGCTAAATTTGACATACAATTTTCTTGAAAATTTCACAGCATATTTAACCTCCATTGACACAAGTGCTGTGGAAAACTCGTAAAATTATCATGCCTCAGTTTTCAGAAAAATCCACCCAAACCTGACACCCCTCAATTTCGCCCCAATCTGGTGACGGATTTTGAAATATTGGTGCGTTCTACAAAATAATCACTGTGCGAATACGCGAGCGAGTAGCGTATGTTTATTGCTACCTCGTGAAAGATCTAATGCAGTAGTACATTCAGTATTCACAGGACTGACATGTGTCATGCCAAAGTGCTCGAAAAAAATTCACACATGACACCAAAACGGTATTTTCAAGGGCACTCTTTTATGAATCCTTAATGTGGTCTTACCCCAGCTGACATAGCGTAGGACGTAGCCGTAGCGTAGGCGTAGCCTAGGCTAGGGCCTTGCCTGGGGCCTAGCCCTAGGGCCTGGCCTAGGCTAAGGCTAAGCTCTGGCCTAGCCCTAGGTAGCTTGAGGTGTAGTTTCCACTTGACTACTGGTACTTGGTTGTGGTGGTATTTTTTTGCCCTAATCCTAGGCCTTGTTACCGCGCTGACAGAGTCAGTAAAAAAGGAAAAGGTAAGTTCTTATATAGCGCAGTATCCAGTCCTAAGGACTGCTGAAAGCGCTTTACACTTTACTCCCTGACAGACCTGCTCAGTCGAACACCAGCTGTGGCCGTGGGCCATGGCCTTGGGCATGATTCATAGTGACAGCTGACATAGCGTTAGCCGTAGCATACGCGTAGCCTAGGCTAGGGCCTTGCCTGGGGCCTAGCCCTAGGGCCTGGCCTAGGCTTTGGCTAAGCTCTGGCCTAGCCCTAGGTAGCTTGAGATGTAGTTTCCACTTGACCACGGGTACTTGGTTGTGGTGATGTTTTCTTGCCCTAACCCTAGGCCTTGTTACCACGCTGACAGAGTCGGTAAAAAAAGCTCAAAGCGCTTTACTCCCTGGCAGACCTGCTCAGTCGAACACCATCTCGACTTCTCTGGAAAGCATCCAGTAGTATCATATGGACTCTTTCATCATCACCTTTAATTGATTACAATATCACATTATTATGCCTCCTACACGCTTTTATCCTATAACGGGAATTCCTGGTAACATAAACATGACCTCCCTGTTACCACTCATCCGTTTACGGTGACGTCCTATCACTCTCTAATATAAATAATAATAATAACAGGCAAAAACCCTCTGCCGCTATCAACCCAATGAGGGTATAAGAGCGCCGTTACATATCGAGGTCGCTATAATGTGCTCTTTTATCATATAATAAATAGAACAACACAATGTTCGGATCCAACAATACCCTTGGACGACACGGCAGTCGACTCTACGCTCTTACGACGGTTCGCAACGTTCGGGAGTCAAAGCATTTTCGACCGATTGAACTGAATTTAGCCTTGTGTCGGATATCATCTAGGCGTTGGCTGTTACGCACTAGGCCCATCGTTCGCACAAACGAGCTTAACGTTATAGCTGGCCGTCGCACCGATCCGATACAACAATAAATATTAACTACAATAATGAAATATATTCCTACTCGACGGTATGTACTAAACATCCTTCGTAGTATAGGTTATTCTAACAACACAAAACATAGTCATACTACCTATATATATAATCTCTATGATCCCATATAAACTCCGCGACATCGATATTGTCGCGCTGACCCAGGTTCGTTTATTCTCGACCACACCCTTTGACACATTTAATAATACCAAACCAGATAATGAAGACAATGCTTATAATCTAACATTTATTCAGGTGTACACAGGACATGTATCTTTACATACCTCCGGTATTCTCTTCTAGACTATACATGAACGCAAGATATCGTCTAAGCAACCGCTCGGTATGGGTTTGATAACCACACTGTGATAATTTCTCGTTACAGAGAAGACCTGGTTACATCGTCTCGCTTGTGGATCACTCTGGACTTCTGTGTTCACTCCTTGCCAAACCTCAGTTAATCAACCATATACTTTGTATCTGTCATGTGATCCCTGCTGATGCGGCAGCACACCATTGCAATAATGTCACCGCCCAACAGTTAATACAATAATTCAACTTGTACATAAATCTTCATTATATCGACATTCCTATACTCTATAAAATTATCCCATCTAAATTTCCACCCGTACCACAGTTACTATACATATAAAGCTGCCTACCATTTCTATAATTATTACATGTTAGATTCAACTTTCCTACCTGCTACCCTAATTATAATGTACAGTTTCCTAGGTCCTTTGAAATCTGACCCTATGCTACCTCCCCAGTGCATTGCGTAAACACTAGCCAGCCGTCAATAGCCGTACAGGGTAACCCGAACTGTAATCTTTCACATTCACTACCAACCTATGTTAAGTACTAAACCCCACATCGTGACAACGGTTTTGGGCAATAGGCGTCTTTTATCAGATGTGAACTTCGGTGGTTTATATTTGTAAGTACTTCACTCAAATCAACTTTCCCAAAAGTTTGTTTGCACAACATTTCCAGAATATGTATAAATATATTTAGTACAAAGATAACTTACGAATCACATTCCTTATTAAAAAAAAACCCGGCATAGAACATTAATTGAATAGACTTGTGGGCACTTGTGTCGAATCCGGACCCACCTCTATTTCGCCGTTATAACTTGAGTTTTGCCTAACTTTGATACCTCATTGAGTTCTTTAAGAATATTGCGTCTTACGCCCATTTGAGGGGTAAATAGCGCCCCGGTTTGTATCAACAATGATTGGCTCTCAGGCTAGACTCGATTATCCAGGCGCCATGAGGTGGCAGCATTCACTGTCACTAGGGCCTGGATTATTAAGCTCCAGCCAATGTTACCGGTAGGGGGGCTTTACCCCAGATTCGGGAAGAAACGATGATTGGCTCTCAGGCCAACTATGAAATAACTAATGAAATAAGGATACACTTTTATCAGATAATACTATACTGTAACAACTATTCAACATTAAACTTATATTGAAACATGTCACACACAAAATAAACCGACATTAAATTTTGTTTGTAGTTTAGTGCCTTTTAATCACATGCATATTCACTAGGTGGCAGCTCTCATAGCTGCATGTCGAAGATTCCGTATTGACTTTCTTTGCTTATGCTTGAGCAGAAACAAAATACTAAGTGTGAATAAGCATGATATAAATACCAAACAATGACAAATTTAACTAAACAAAGTGCAATCGATGTCTCGCGCAACGGTCGGACTGCTAACTAATACATGTAGTCGCCAAAGTACAGCCAAAACGTGCTGATCTTGGTGGCGAAATTGGTAGCGTGTCGAACTGGCATTTTAGGGTCCTCGTTCGAATCCTACAGAGTACTCAAAACTTTTGTTTGTGTTCATTTAGTTTATGATTCATTTTATTTTGTATAATACTATTTCGGGTTCTTTTCGTTATCGAAAACATACACAATATATAAACATTCTGAGGATAGACGTGCTAACTGACAGTGAGCAGTCAAAACGCGATTCTGAGCCAGACTACCTACCTGGCGAAGTCACGCAGCCAGGCGAGAGTCGGTAAAAGAGACTAACATTTATTAATACACGGCAAATCCTGACAATACGTCGCATATGACTTCATAAATTGATGACGCTTTAATTCACGAGTATACCAGTGTTGCCATCTGGCGGATAACATTCAGAAGGGCCATCCATTCAGAGCCAGACTATCGTTCTGGCGAAGTCACGCAGCCAGGCGAGAGTCGGTTAAGCGAAACTAGGTAACGCACGGCCACAGCGGCGCAAACCGGGTCGCTAGTTGGGCTTCAAAAGGGTCCGGATTCGACACAAGTGCCATCTAGTGACGTAGTGCCATCAGCCTATACGGTTTTTACTCCCACCACCGTCATAAACCAGAAATTCAAAATCAGCTACACCAGCATTCTGATTTAATGCTTGTTGCTACACCAGCATTCTGATTTAATGTGGCCACATACTATAATAGTAAAATTGAGCGCAAAAGACATCTTAGTTCAGCTACCGTTTTCTTTGTTTTGTTTTGTTTTCTCAGTTCCACATGTCTCCCAAACGCATACCCAGGGGGCTAATGCAAGGTTGAGCAGACATGGAATGCTGTAAAAGGTTTGCCTCCAAAAAAACATTTATACATATATCTAAGATCACAACCTAGGTGGACAACCTTGAAAAAAGCTGCTGGAAAAAAGTTATTACCCCTAAAGACGCCCGTCCAAACCTACAACGAACTAGCGTTGTAACACTTTCCGTTTACATATTTTGTCCTTTTTTGAGCGATAACAGGTTTGTTTACGCTCGAAAATTAACAGGTATCGTATCACAAACATGTCAAAAAGTAATGTCAGCAGTACGTGGATGTTTACAATCTTCTTAAATAGGAAGACTTAGCATATGAGATTGAGGTTCTAGCAAGCAGATGTGTTGTTGCATGCCCTAAGTTTGTGCATCTTCCAATTAAGATGTTTCGGCAATGTTTTGAATCCGGGCCCAACTCGATTACGTCGTTACAACTACATTTTGCCTAAATGTAATACCTCAGTGCATTCATTCAGTAATTCTATATCATTTCAGGCATATAATGTTTAACAATGTTTGCGTCTAATACCACGTTTGAGGCCCAAATAGCGCCCCGGTTTGTGCGAGACGCCTCACAGTATTACAATAAACATAATGCAATAAACGTGTAAACTTCATGGGGCTATTTTAAGATTTTTTTGGTGATCAATTATATATTATGAATTGTAATTATTTAACATTAATTGCGATAGTTGTTTTATTATGCTATTCTTTTAACACAGGGTTTGTGATGCAGACAACTGAGCCGAGATGAGTAGTCAGTCAGGAAAACGGTTGATGGAGTCGTGTCACTGCTACAATCAAAGAAAAGATGCGAATACAAAATTACAGTTAACTGACAAAGTGTGTAATATGCCAAGAACAAATGACCAAAGGACTATTTAATGTACAAGTCAAAACAACGCCAAAAATTGTTTTGGCAAAGACAGCTAGGTTGGACAAAACCTTGTGTAGGCTGCGCGATGACGTTGCCGTGGAAACATGGGTGACCAACAAATCACAAATCAAAGTGGCATGCAAAATGTAAGAATTTACACCTGAATGAAAAAAGTTGTAAACTCGCAGAAAAAAACATCAGCGAGGGGTACCTCAACCTCGGCAGAGAATGAGTACAGCACTTCATCCGCAACAGCACAAATTTCTAATAGGCAAAGCACACCAAAATATGATGCAAACATGAATGCAGCAAGATTCCCCGGTCACTGTTCAATGGAGACGAAACTATGAGGTCTGCAGGTTGAAAGGCTAGCCTTGTTAAGACACTGAAAGAAGAAACCAAGGTAGTCAGTGCTCCTGGTCTACCAAAGGCTAGCCTTGTTAAGACTCTGAAAGAAGAAACCAAGGTGGTCAGTGCTCCTGGTCTACCAAAGGCTAGCCTTGTTAAGACACTGAAAGAAGAAACCAAGGCGGTCAGTGCTCCTGGTCTACCAAAGGCTAGCCTTGTTAAGACACTGAAAGAAGAAACCAAGGCGGTCAGTGCTCCTGGTCTACCAAAGGCTAGCCTTGTTAAGACTCTGAAAGAAGAAACCAAGGCGGTCAGTGCTCCTGGTCTACCAAAGGCTAGCCTTGTTAAGACACTGAAAGAAGAAACCAAGGTGGTCAGTGCTCCTGGTCTACCAAAGGAGATGCGGAAGACGGCAGTCGTGGTGGATGCCATGTATGCTGTACGGCGTTGGTCATTCCACAAAGACGAACCATTTGGAGCCATTGCAACACGCTACAAGAGGAATCATACTCAAGACGTACCTACTGGTACAAGTATCGTACACTTCTGCTGTGTCCGGTACAGTGCCCAAAGCCTAAAGTCATCCGTGCAGCAACGCAGATATGCCCTGTCACGACCAGCTAGACTGTTTGAGGTCAGTGAGCAGTACAGAGCTCCTGGTCCACAGGAGTTCTTCTCTGTGTCGGCCAACAAGGCGGTACTGCTGAATTTTCTGTGTGAGGCATGGAGTAAGGAAGCGTAGCTAGCACCAACGATGGGCTTGACGCGACTGTACCTGGGTGGCGGTTTCAAGGAAGAAACCAAGAGAATGTTGGTCACGCAGGGTTCAGTTGCAGATGTGCCTGATCTGGAGTCAACTCAAAAGGAAGCAGACACCAGAATAATTCTTCACACCATATACAGTGCCCGGAATGAAGGTGTCGACCGAGTGATTATCCACGCCAATGACAGATACATCATTGTCATGTGCGTCTAATATGCTTGCACGCTGTTGAAAAATATGCCAGAACTGTGGGTTCGAACTGCACCAGATAGTTACCGATCCATGAGATGTGTGCCGCTCTCGGACCCGCCCAATGCCATGCACTTCCCTTCCTGCACTGCCTTAGTGGGCGAGACACAACCAGCTATTCATATTTCACTGGTAAGAAGGTGTGGATGAACTGCAGCAAGGCATCGGACATATTTGCACTTGAGAACTTTGCCGAACAAGATGACGCTCATATAACAGCATACATGATCAACTAGGCAAGGGACCTTACGATCGCTGTGTACACCAACAAAGACGATGCGTTCGAAGGATCGGATCTTGGAAAGCTTCGAGTTAGTTCCTGAATAACAAGTCATTGCTGTTGAAATTACTTCCACCAACAGAAGTTGCATTTCTTCTGCATTTGAAACATGTAGCTTTGGCGACTATGATAGACAAGAATGCTCATGTCAGCAAGCCCATCTTTCCTCCGTATTAAGAGTATGGATGGGGTCTGGATAACGGCAAGCTTGTTCCAGTGGCATCCACACACTGCCCACTGCAGATGATAAAGACCATATTCTGCGGCTGCACCAAAGGATGCAACAGAAACTGTTCGTGTGCCAAGAAAAACATTGCCTGTTACATTAGTTGTTGCTGCCAGGGATCGGTCAAAAAGTGCAGCCGTGCGATGTATGCTGCAGCGAAAGCAGCAAATCAGAGAGTGACAATTAACAGAAACTGGCAGCACTTCTAATGCTGAACTGTTAACCTTCCAGCAAGTAGGCTTAACCACAACCTACCTTCAAACATGTGGACATAGATAACTACTCTTATGTTAAATTTGTGTTTACTCGGTAAAGATCGGTACTTTCAAGGGAGAAATCGATCCGTGTTATGGTTACGCGTGAGAAATGGTTGTTTACACTCTACCTAACCTAATGATGACAAGATTATCTTATGTTCTGTTAATTTGGAGGTATGTGTTTTCAGACTACTCATAAACGACTGATACCTAAAGCGATGTTATTTAATTTGTTAAAGTAAAATGTTTTTTAATGTTAACATTTGAACACGGCGATTTTCCTTTATTTTGCTTTGCGGCTGTGTTTAGGGGGTAGGGGAAGGAAATCGCCTACATTTTGGTTTAAAGGCATGGATTGTAATACCTTTCGTTCCTCTGTAAAGTAGATTCATAGGAGAAACTAATTTAGTACAAATGAGACTCATTTTAACAAACATGTGTGAATTACATTCGAAAAATACCAAAAAATAATCTGAAAAGCAATGCATTTTGAACCACTATTTCTGATCTGGCCAAGTCGATTTTATTTTCATTTGGCACAATTTTGCTGCATTAGTAACACTGACTTAACTGGTACATATACACATTGTACGAACGTCACCATACTTTCAGAGGAAGTGTAAATAACACATTTGATGATGACCAAAAAAATTACCTTTTAGTGTATAGGGGCATGTTATTTAAGTGCTGTTTACATGTTTCCAGTACCTTTTTTTTAAAGTTGTCCACCTAGGTTACGATCCTACATATATGTAGATATCATTTTTGGGGACAAACCTTTTACAGCATTCCATGTCTACTTTCACCAAAAAACTGCGTTTGGCCCCCAGGTTAGCAGCTACCGTTTGGGCGCCATGTTACATTAATGTATAGATTTATAGTGTGTCGAAACTCCGCAAGGTGTCACCATTGGAGACACCGGGGATCCCGCGGAAATATTCCGTGATTGGGCAACTGACAAGTGATGTCATTCACGTTGTCCGATGGAGTTAACTCTAAGAGGTAAATCCTAGCCGGCCCTGAGCAACGTTAACAACTAACCGATGTTGTTACAAATATAAGTCATTTTGTGGTGTCATTTCGCGCCGTTCACCGACGCTGAATATATCACGAAAGAACGAAAAACAATGGGCGCACGAAATACCTACGAGGTGGCAATTTCGGCATATTTTGGGCGAGACGGCATAGAAAAACGGCGAGGCGGCCCGCCTCGCTTGTCAGATACCAGGGGAAACACTGCCTAAGGCTTTGACGGCAGCCAGTAGGCCCTTCAGGCTTCATAACCGCCACACCTGCATATGCACATACACACATGCACACACACGCACATACATACACGCAACTTGTTTGCTTCAACTTTCCACAGATTTCATTGGCATCGAAACGTGGTGAATATTGGGGCCAGGGGGAAGGGTGAGGCTTACCAAAAACCCTAGCCCTATAGGTACTTAAAATTTTAGGTTCTCCAAAAACTGCTAGTTGCACTCTCTTGCGTAGGGGCAGGGCCTAAGCTCTAACAAAAACCCACATTGACACTGTCCGAAAACCTCTAATTGCACCCCCGAGTTTCTCGAGAAAAAACACCTTAGGCTCCAAAAACCTCCACTTGCCCCCCTCTGATGCTCACCAAAACGTCCATATAGTTTGCATCCCACTTGAGGCTCAGCAAAAACCTTCAGTTGCACCCGGAATGCACTTCCTTCCATAAAGATTAGAGGGGGGCTAATCCTATCTACAACCCCCCACCAAAAATATTGGGAGGCTCAGCCCGTCAAGCCCCCTGGTTCTGACACAATAGGATTTGTACCTCACCTCTTTACATATTATGGCCAACAGTGAATGCATCATTTACACTGATTTTGTGACATTGACAAATCAGCAGGTCACTCAAATTTTCAATTTCAGCTAAGTAATTCCAACAATTAAGATGCTCAGCTAAGACTAAAGGCTTGTTACATTGCACAAGGCTAAGCGATAATTGTCCAACATTTTGGTCGTGCAAGAACTGGTCGTGTAAACAATCTCACGAGGCAATTTTTTGTATGATTGTGTCGGCAGTTCTTACTGCAGACCGCAGCCCGGTGCTTCTGTCAATACTGTCAAGAACATAGTAACTCAAATTGACAGGCAAAGAGATATCAATAAGGTATTTTTCAAGCATAATTACAATATTTTTAAGGCTAACAATAGGGTTTGTTCCCTAAATCGTAAATCTAAACACTTATATGTAATAGAACACTTTTTCATGCGTCAAACGAAGACACAAAAATACTTTGGGTAACACGTGGAGTTAGTAACTGTCGTGTTTGTCGTTAAGGCACTTTTTTTACTGTATCAAGTTGACAGGTGGTTGTCGGTTCTTAATGTTGTGTACATTTAGGAAAACTATTAAAAAGCTGGCATTGAATTGTGTTGTAGTAGAGTAATAAAATTATCATGGCGACATTTTTGTTACTATTTTTATTATAAACAATAATATATGTTAAATTAAATGCACATAATTACAAAAGTGCTGATGACACTGGATTTAATGTTAAATGGTTCAATATCAATAATGTAAAACTGGGCCAAAACGTGCCAAGGTTATACAGATTTTAAATTGTGAAACTAATATTTTCACAAAGCTATTTAACAAAACAAAACACCACACATTATTTACATATACATAATTCATTATTCGCACAAAATACATCAGGATTTACGTGCAAACAATTTTGATTGTGTGGATTTTAAATTGTAGGTAACGGCGTGACCTACATTCTGTTCGTATCACATACGAATCGAACATAGGAATATTGGATCACTTCAGTCTACACTCACATTCTCAGACCCAATACACGGAGACACGGTTCTACCTTTTTATAGTATTAAGTTGATACAATTTCGTGCGAACTTATTAAACATTATTAGAAAAAGTTGTGTTTGATTGGACATTTTACGACCATGGAATGCTAAAAAACAATCAATGAAAGGCGCCATTGCCGACAGTTGAAGGTTCACAGCATGGCAAAACGCAGCGAAATTGTAATGTATACACATCACAGAGCGTTTCCTCTGGGGACCAAACTTTCTTGGGCTTCGGAAAAAAACGTCGAACCTTGGTGCTTACAGCTCCTAGACCTTTCCAACGACGTTTCACATATGGCGCAATGAGATCATGTAGATCGAGAAATAATCCACGCTATTGTAAGCCAGTGTAGAATTGTGTCTGCTTATCCGTTGTTAGGAGCTCACTCCACGTGTTAGATCCATGATCCCTTGATTTTGCTTTCAGTTTCGCCTTCAACGTGTTATTTTGCCTCTGCATCTTACTGTTCTCGGTCTTCAATTTACGTACTTGTGAGAGGAGGAACTGGGTTGCACTGCAGCTGGGTTCTGGATATGCTCAAGATTGTCATCATCATGATGGCTAGCTGTTGACTGGGCAGTTTCAGCAGCCAACTTCCGCTTCTTGTGTCTCTTCTCCCTCTCCAGAGACTTCTCCCTGGGACCAACTTTCTTCACACGACCCAGGTTTATCTCAGGATCCGGGTGGGACTCGGTCGGCTTCCCGTGGATGGAGGGCTTCGAGCATACACGGTGATCTTTTTTTTTCGGCTCCAGTAAATGAAATGAATGTTTGGGATCAGCCCTTGAGAATGCCGATATCCACCTCTTCCTCGTTGGCAAATCCTTCTCTCTTCGCGTTGGGAAGCAGAAGAGCCTGGAATTACAGTAGTCAATAACAATTGTTTTTTATGGTAGCAATCTCTGATGTTGTCTCATACAGTATTAAAGAAAAATGTATCCGATCATTTTTTTCACATCGGTTCAATAATTTAAAAAAATAGATATCCATTTAGGCAATACCATTTTGCAATGTTATGGTGGACATTTATCACTGATGATCGGTGATAGGCCAATGTCCCATAACTCCTATAGGATGCTAATTATGTGATCTCGTGAAAATTTACTTACCGGTATAATGGCATTTTCATCATATAGGATTAAATTTAGTAATTTACATATATCCATTACAATAATTGTCTTACTCAAAGGGAGGGCGACATGAGCATCCTGGTGCCCTATGATGCACCCCACGTTGTTGGCAAGTCCTCTTCCTCCATCTCAACAGTCTATATTCCCCATTGGAGCAATCCAAAGCATAGCAATGTCTGCTTGTTGAGCCGGTCTGGGCGCCATTCTGGACCATCCATCGTGTAGAAGACCGAGAGATGGCTATAATTGAAAAAGGAACATAAATTAAGATATATTCTCCCAAATGTAGTCCCAATTGTTCAGATTCACATCAAAGTATCGCCCAACGACCAAACATGGATGAACTTTAAATAGCCTTAAATGAAAAGATATGGTCGAATATTCGCTTAAGAATAAGTTAGAATAATGCAGTGTTCATTTATAGACACCTCGGTATCTCGTAAGTCTGATTAAAATACTTGGCTTTAATCACTTGAATGAGCAACACCAAAGACTTGTATCCTGTGTTTTGCTTTGTTCTCGTACCCACGTGCGTTTTTTACTCGCAACTCTGGTCTAGGTCAAGATGGCGTCAGAACCGTGTCTCCGTGTATGCTACATTTGTAAATCAATTAAAAACAATTACTAATTTTTAGAATAGCTTGAAAAGCATACACTTTAATCCATGTCAGCACGAGTATTTTGTGATTTGCATAGCGCGCGCGCCCGTCGAATATAATTATGCCAGCGCCAACGTGGTGCGCTTGTCTGCTAACTACGCTTTTCGACCGGCTGCTGCGTTTTTCCGCATAAACCCACAACTATAACATGCGTATCATATTAAAGCAGATGAACATAAAATTGCCTGCATACGATAATTAAAAGATTACCAGTAATTTTACCGTATTTTTAAACGTTTGTTTAAACGTCAAAGTTAACAACCATTTCCCTCAGTCAAAATTGTCGGAAAACTGCCCGCGAACAGCTATGACGTAATTCAGTATTTCATTGGTTCATGTGATCATTAATATAGGTCGAATATTCATTTGCATAATGTTGCCAAGCAATCTTGGGGAATTCCCGAATCTTGGCGGGAGCGGATCCACGCGAGCAAAAAAATTCACAGATTCCGGTCTAGATTTCGAGTACAAATCTGCAGTGCTGCCCTTAGCGGACTGTGATGTACCTACTCATTGCCAGAACGCCTGAATACGCCCGAATACAGGGGCACATTTGGGGTAAGACCACATTAAGGATTCGTCTGCCATTGCCCACCAAAAGAGTGCCCTTGAAAATAGCGTTTTGGCGTGATGTGTGAATTTTTTTCGAGCACTTTGACATGGCATATGTTAGTCCAGCGAATACTGAATGTACTAATGCATTAGATCTTTCACAAGGTAACAATAAATGTACACTAGTCATTGGCGTATTCGCACATTGGCTATTTTGCAGAACGCACCAACATTTCAAAATCCGTCACCAGAGTGGGGCGAAATTGAGAGGTGTCAGGTTTGGGTGGATTTTTCTGAAAGAAGAGGTATGAGAATTTCACGAGTTTTCCACAGCACTTGTGTCGAAAATCGTATGACACCTGTGTCGAAAATCGTATGACAAATTTTACAGGAAATGAAGGAAACGTTATAATGGCCGCCTATGTAAAATCTAAATGTGGTCTTACCCTATTTAAACTGGTACCGCGAAACAGTGTCATCCAATAACGGCAATTTATTTCGGCAATTAGCAGATAATAATATTGAAGTTTCACTTGGAAGCGTCAAAAGTTTAAAATGTTGGATTTCCGTGGCTAAATAGCGCCAACCACCACGCGGTTTTGTAGTCGAACTCGGTGTGATACAATTTCCGGGCTCTCTTGTACGCCACGCAGTGAATATTTTAATGGACATTTTCAGCCAATGAGATCAAAGTTTAACATTTGCTGCGGTCATAAACATGGAAGCACCTGGGAATTATTCCCAAAACATGCATCCGGAGGCGATTTGTACGATTAAATGCTAACTTTTGGGCGGTCTATTTTGTTGTAAACAAGTATTAATGCGCCGATCGACGAAGCGCGTGGTGTTTTAGCTTTGTTGTAACAAAGCATTTAAATGGAATAAAAACATATATTGCTTGAATTCATATGATATTACATCCTGCTATCTATTTCCATGTCCTCCAAGCTAATAAAAAAAAAAATCAATGAATTTTAAATTCCACATTTTATGCTGTACATTCAAATATGCATATTTTTGGCGCGCTTTTCGGGATACCGATATGTGACGTCACATATGACCCATACTCGCATCAGGCCGACCCTTTCCATGCATTCAGAGCATGTTTACAAGGATAGCTTTCGGGTCGAAACGAGCGTCAAATTTGTTATTGTGCGATATTCCGATGTAATACAAACACTAGTCATCATAGAGGAAGAAGCAGTTATCTTACGGTTCCACGTGAATCCAATTTTATTCAAATCAATGAATGCGAATGGGCCTACAAGTCGACCAGGTTTCGCCGAGCTTGGGCTCGTTTTTAGAATAATTATATCAGATGCAACCAACGGGAGATAATGTACACCAATAAACATACATAGCAAACATATATTGTATCCAGCTACGTAAAGTAACGTGTATAATCTCATAATATCACTAGAATATCGATGTATGAAGGAGGAGTTGTACAATTTATCATAACAACTTAAATCATTCAACAAATTTCTGTTAATCCTGCTAGCTCAGTTTGTAAACGCGTTGGTTCCTAGGCATTTATTTTGTAATCGGGCGACGCCGTTTCAATCCCGACACCAAACCATTGATTTTCTTTACTACACTTTTTTTGTTTATGTTTTCACGAAGTAATGTAAACCAAATCATTTTTATACTATGATGCACTGTTTGTAAATATTTTTTTATTTTTGTAGTAATTATTTATTCGCCACAAAAATGAAAATATGGGAATTATATAACGATGTTTCTAAATTGTATTTATCCAAACAAATATAATGTAATGGATATATACTTTATTAATTGTATGTATATATTGTACGGTAATATATTATAATTATATATGTGAAAACAAATGGTGATCTGTCTGGATAAATACAATTTAGAAACATCGTTATATATAATTACCATATTTAAATTTTTGTGGCGAATAAATAATTACTACAAAAATATTTACAAACAGTGCATCATAGTATACAAAATGATTTGGTATATCTTACTTCGTGAAAACATAATAAAAAGTGTAAAGAAAATCAATGATTTGGTGTCGGGATTGAACCGGCGTCGCCCGATTGCAAAATAAATGCCAAGGAACCAATGCGTTTACCAACTGAGCTAGCAGGACCAACAGAAATTCGCTGACTGATTTAAGTTGTTATGATAAATTGTACAACTCCTCTTTCATACATCGATATTCTTGTGATATTATGAGATTATACACGTTACTTTCTGTAGCTGGATACGATATATGTTTGCTATGTATGTATATTGGTGTACATTATCTCCCGTTGGTTGCATTCGATATAATTATTATGAAAACGAGCCCAAGCTCGGCGAAACCTAGTCGACTTGTCACTTGTAGGCTCATTCGCATTCATTGTTTTGAATAAAATCGAATTCATGTGGAACCATAAGATAACTGCTTGTTCCTCTATGATGACTAGTGTTTGTATTACATCGGAATATTGCACAATAACTCATTCTGACGCTCGTTTCGACCCAAAAACTATTCTTATAAACATGCTCTGAATGCATGGAAAGGGTCGGCCTGCTGCGAGTGTGGGTCACATGTGACGTTACGATACCACGTGATCGCCTAGCTCATTATTTTTTAATTTTCAGACGGGTTTAAAATCGAATTTATGCTACAAATGTAGTTTTCTGTATTTTTCTAATGTTCTCGAATGTTACATACAATGTTAAACTTTATGTAAACATGGAAAACGGATTTTAGCTAATGCCTTGTTTTTATTTCCTTTAAATTACCAAGCATAGTCACTCGCGCTGCGCCCTCTGTTATTCACGTGTGAATGTAATGCTATTGTATACGCTACCAGTTCAAATTCAAAATGGCGTATCGCTGAGTGACTATGCTTGGTTATTTAAATGCTTTGGTTGTAATTCTCGACGTTGTCATTATGTCGAACTCCAGTGACTCGGATTTTGATGGGATTTTCGAATCGAGTTTATAACACATGCTGCCACTGAAGCAATGAAAATTGAAGGGGAGTGTTATGTACTAGCATGGTTACGCATTTTAAATATAACACCGACTTAATAGTTCAGACGGGATGACGGCTATGATTGCGAAGAACGCCATTTTGTATAAAATATTGAAAATACATGCACTCTGAAAAAATGAAATTATTTCAGTTTTATTTACCATAGACATTTAATTAGTTTTCCATTATGTAGCATAGACTAGTCATTTATGAACATTTCATACGCAGCATGTAACCGCTAATTATTAATGAAAAATATTGTTTAAATGAAACGTTGAGAATTATTTCAGTATTTTATTTTTGTTAAACTTTAGCAATTGATATTTGGGTAATAATTGACATATATATGTCACATACTTGGCTAGTTACATCAGGAATTAGTTCTTCAGTTGTAGTGAAAATTTTATTTGAATCGGATCAAAAATTATTTATTTGCATTCATGCAACCCAAGTATATTTTATCACATGGTTCGTTCACGGCACAATCTCTTGATTTAATAGGAATCAACAACAGGCACATATTTGCATTAATCTGGCCTTGAGAGGTTTAAAGTTCAGTTAACAATGTTAAGGCATTTAAATTTTTTGCAGTTGTCACTTGTGTTGTTTGTAGTATATAGGATAATTTTGACAGTGAAATAAATTATTATAATTTTCACACTGGAATAGCAATAAACAGGAGAGAGAACACGGGTTTGAATCGTGTACAGCATTGCCGAACCTTGGGCAAGTTCATTTACTCTACATTGCTTCAGTTCACTCAGCTGTATGAATGGGCACCTGGCTGTAGACAATGGTGGATATTTCTATTCGAATAGTCATCGTGCATTAATTGCAGCATGGCTGAATGCTTCCCAGAGAAGTCAAGTTGGTGTTTGATTAAACAGGTCTGCCAGGGAGTAAAGTGTAAAGCGCTTTGAGCAGTCCTGCGGACTGGATACTGCGCTATATAAGAACTTACCTTTACCTTTTTTTTACTTCTCACTGTGTCGTGCTGTGCCTTACAGATGTCAAGTTGACAGCTGGTGTCACATATCATGTTGTCTGTATGTATTATACTGTGTCTTGGAGATATGACCATGACTAAATAATAATGATTTGATTACAGCCCTCTGTCTGGTAGCGTGGAGGAAGAGGAAGGAAGTTGGCAGCAACCTGAACCAGTGACAAGTTGACAACCACACAGTCTAGTTGGAGTGTCAACCAGCTCCAGGCAGCTCACTGACATAACAAGCAGGATATTTCAACACTGAAATTAAAGTAATTTGATTTGCGCTTGCTCTGGGCCAGTCGCAATAAAAGCAAAAGTTCGGTGTTTTGACCATGGACATGATTGTTGATGCATTCTGTGGTGATTGGCCGCTTGGCGACGGACGTCTCCCCGAGTCTTTGGTGGGAGCCGTCAGCCTAATTTTGAATCTCCTCTTCCTTCTCGTCATCCTACCGAACTGTCTCTACAAGTGGCGCACACTCCACCGTTGCCATGGAAACAACGACGTGCGATCGAGTGTACGGTATCCAGGTCACAGTCTACGATGGGCGGTGACGATGTGTGTCGCCACCATCCAAGTATTCCAGATAAGCGAGGGTGCAATTGCGGTTACCATGACAACCGGGGTCCATCTGCACCTGTATGTGCCCCATGTTGCCGCGGTAACAATGTGTGTGTTGACGCTGATGTTTTACAATTTCGTGGAGAGACATCACCTGACAGGGTACCTTGGGGTGTTGCTGATGTACTGGGGGGCCATCGTGGGGGTGACTGTGATGAGGGTGGTGTGTCTGGCACAGATGGGGCTCCACCTTGGACACACCCGCATGGCTCTTACCCTGCTCCTCCTCATTTTATTGCTCCTGCTCTTTGCTCTCGACATCTATCTCATCGCCCACTTCGTAAGTATGTCAACATCTGAAAACTCTTGCTATACACATTTGTGTGTAATTAGGGAGCGTATTGTAAATATACAAAATCTCCAAAATAAATATATGGTGTTTAGTATTGGTTGAGACCATCATGCACCCACACCACCAATGTGGTGTGAGACTTGTGACTTTGAGTATTCCAAAATTGTCATATACGTACAGGTATGAGGACATAAGGAATTATTTAGTAAAGATAGACTGGAATAACACACTGAAAAATAAGACAGCAACAGAATGCTGGAATATATTTAAGAGTGAAATTAAGTGCATAGTCGATAAATTTGTACCCTTCAAAAATGGAAACGGTCCAAAAAGAAACACTTATCGAAAGAAGCCATTAACAAAATTACGTATAAACAAATGATGTGGAAGTCATATAGATGTACTGGAAATTATGAAGACTACAACATTGATAAAGAAGCACTTAACCAAGCTACAGCTGAAATTAGAAATTCAAAGAGAAGCTATGAACAACAATTAGCTAGTAATATAAAACATGACGGCAAGAGTTTTTATATGTATGTTCGAAGCAAACAGAACGTTCAGAATAAGGTCGGTCCTCTAAAAGATAGTGCTGGTAATATAAAATCAGAGGGATTCTTAATGGCAGAAGACCTGAATGAGTAATTTAGTTCAGTGTTTACCAGGGAAAATATAAGTTCACTGCCAGTACCAGAGGCTAAGTTCAAGGGGGCATATTCAGACTATTTAGGACAATTAATTGTAACCCCGGAAATGGTAGCTAAGAAAATAAGGGCTATGAAGGATAAATCACCTGGAGTGGATGGGATTCCGCCCAAACTACTATTGGAAATTGTAGAACAAATTAGCTTACCGCTTGCAACAGTTTTCAATTTGTCATTAGAAGAGGGAGTGGTTCCTTTAGAACGGAAAGAGGCAAACATTATACCGTTATTTAAAAAAGGTTCGAGAAACAAGTCGGAGAACTATAGACCAGTGAGTTTAACATCAGTGATTTGCAAATTATTAGAAAGACTAATTAAAGATCACATGGTGGATTTTCTTGTTAAACATAACTTGATAAACCCATCTCAACTTGGGTTTTTTAAAGCGAGGTCATGCTTAACAAATATGTTATGTTTTTTGGAAGACATCACTAATTGTGTAGATGAGGGATCACCAGTAGATATCGTCTACTTAGATTTTCAAAAAGCTTTCGACAAAGTACCACATCAGTACCATGTAGTAGTTTATGGTGAGGCTTCAAACTGGAAATCGGTATTGAGTGGGGTACCACAGGGATCAGTACTAGGACCTATATTATTCTTAATATATATCAACGATTTCGATGATGAAATAACAAGCAAGGTGTTGAAATTTGCGGATGATATAAAAGTGTTTAGAAGGATTAAAAATGATGGAGATAGACAGCATTTACAAGATGATCTTGATAGGTTGATTAAATGGTCTGAAAAGTGGCAAATGCTGTTCAATTTTTGGAAATGTAAATGCCTCCACACAGGACATTGGAACGGAGATGTAGAATATCCAATGGGGGATACTGTAGTAAGTACTACTGTAAAAGAAAAGGACTTAGAGTTAACCATTAGTGCTGATATGAAGGTTCAGCGCAGTACGGAATTGCAGCTTCAAAGGGAAATCAAATCCTTTAATTAGGCGAAATATAGCGTATAAGGAAACAACTAATAATACTTCTGTACAAAACAATAGTGAGGCCTCATTTAGAATATAGCGTGGAGGCCATATCGCAAGAAGGACATAGATATGCTAGAAAGAGTACAGAGGAGAGCGACTAAAATGATACCAAAACTGAGGGATCTTAGATATAAAATTCGCCTAAAAGAATGTGGTTTAACAACACTAGAGACCAGGAGATTGATAGGAGATCAGATAGGTGTGTTTAAAATAATAAATGGTTATGAAAATATTGATAGAATTTTTTTTTTTTAGTTAAGAAAGATAGAAAGACTAGAGGACATGAAGTTGCATTAGCAAAGGAGCAGTGTAGATTATATACAAGAAAGTTCTCATTTTCACAAAGGACTGTAAATGAATGGAACAGATTATCTGCTGATTGTGTGGGTGCTAGTAGCGTGAATATGTTTAAAAATAAAATCGACACATACCTCAGAAGGGCGGGATACACATAGATAAAAGGGTTGGACTCTCGATAAGCCAAAGATCTTCCTTGTCCACCTGCCACCTAGAGTTAATTCTCTGGGTGGCAATGTTGTTAAAGGACTGTTTTCTTACTCAATATGTTTTGGAACCATCCAGAGGTGGGAATGTGTTGGACTTAGAGTTCTCTTCTTAGAAGGAATTAGTTGATAATGTGAAAGTGTCTGAACCTCTGGAATGTTATAACGAGATTCATTTTAATATAAATTATGGAATAATTGTAAAAAGCAACGGAGGAGAAACTTCAACAAAGGCAAATATAAACAGATGAGAAAATATTTAGTACAGATAGACTGGACTACCTTAATGAAGAACAAGACAGCAACAGAATGTTGGACTGTTTTGAGAGATGAGATTGAGGGCATTATTGAAAGATTTGTTCACCTGAAAAAAACAAGGGAAATGATCCAGGAAGAAACACCTTTCAAAGGAGGCTGTACGTAAGATTGCTTACAAACATTATCATGGTTCTATAGTTGTGTTATAAACAATAGTTACCATGTACAGAATGAAAAATCACCCGTCAACAAAATGTGTGTACAGGGAATTGAACCAGTATTTCCATATTCTAGACATGTAATTCACGTCACTATTAATAATGCTACGAATCAATTTGTTTTTTGAGAACTGCATTCGGCATATAAACTTATATGTCAAATTTATAATAACAGCAGCACAGTTAGGTAAATTATTGTTAACAAACCTAGCACTACAGTATCTGTCATAACCTAACACCATTCGAAATATATTGTTGTAAGAGACATACAATTTCCTGATTGCATAGTTATGAAAATTCCACCATAGATGGGCAGTATACATAGGTTAGCAAAAAGTAGTAAATAATGTCTTCTTTACATCATTTGAACACATATGAAATTTTCTTATGATCGTTGCCTTGTGCATACAACTGGCGACATTGTCTAGATATATCATTGTCATCTAGCATATTATTTGAAATTATATGACCCAAATATTTTACAGATTCTTCCTCACATAGTTTGTCGTTACCAAGCATAAAACTTGGAAATTTAACATTCTTACAACTCTTGTTTCTAATTGTCATGACCATATTCTTTTTGGCATTGTACCTTATGTCATGAGATAATCCATATTGATCACAGACGGTGAGAAGGGTCTGTAATCCCCTGCTGGACGGACAAAATACTACAAGATCATCAGCATACATAATATTATTTACACAATTATATCCTACATAACATCCTACATTGCAACCATTAAGTACAGTGGATAAATCATCGTAAACACTGAACAAATAGGGGGATAAAATACCTCCTTGTCTAACTCCATTACTTACATAAATACTGTCAGACACATGACTACCCCATCTTACACACATTTGTTGGTTCGCATACCAAAACACTAGAATTATAACAATGTAACCAAGAACATCTCTGTCTATTAGCTTTTTAAAAAATACGGTATGGTTTATACGGTCAAAAGCCTTAGATGCATCAAGAAAAAAAAAGACAAACAGCTATTTAAGGCTTGATATTTAGCAATAACCTCTTTTAGTACATAAATGCACATGTCAGTGCCATGCTTCTTTTTAAAACCAAACTGATTGTCCCTTGTTAAAAAGTCATCCATTCTGCTGAGCAAGATTTTTTTCAAAAACTTTAGACATAACACTTGCCAGTGCTATTAGCCTATAGTTGTCTTTACTGTTTATCTTGCCGGATTTATCCTTGATTATGGGCACTAATATAACAGAAATCATAAAACTTGGCAGTACGCCATGCACCAACATACCTGTGAAGCATATTGACAGTAAAGGCAGTATGCATTCACTGCAGTACTTCAGGTGCTCTGCATACACACCACCAAGGCCACAACTCTTGTTACAGTCAAGGTTTCTTATAGCATCTTTGAATTCTTCAGGTAACACTTTAATGCTGCTCTCATAACTAACATCAAATGCTAGGGTTTTGGCACTACTGTTATTTACACAATTAAACAAGTCACGAAAGTGTTGAATCCACATATTCACAATAGCTTCTTTACCACTGTTACCATTTATATTAGTTGGCAAGGGGATTTTACTATTGTTAATAGTTTTGATCTCCTTCCAAAATTTATCATTTGTATGGTTAGCCATCTTCTTGGCAAGGGCTTCACGCCTCAACTCATTTTCATGTTTTTTAATAAACCTTATTGCATATTTGCATCTAACATCAGCTTTCTTTTTTAACTCAAAAACAGGACATTGTTTAGGTTTACTGTCCCATAGTTGGAAAGCTTCATTAGCAGCTTTATGGATATCTGCCACATAATCAGTCCACCCAGGCCGACATGTATAGTTTCCTTGTTTGTGAGTAGACAAACAGCCACTAGCATCAGTTAAACACCTGGTTATATTATCATACATGTTATTAAGTGCTTTGTGATGAGACTCATCATTGCAGTTGACATCAGTACATATAATAGCAGCAATAGGTAATACAATGTTTTTCAATTCAGTATCAGTCTGTCTACAGTAATTATCAATGGAACCTTTGTTAAGTCTTGACCAGTTAAGACGTGGCCGAGTGTTATTGTTAGTACCGGGTACTACACCTGGCACACTGTCTACATTGACATCAATTATCACAGGGATATGATCTGTGGTAGCAAGATTATAGCACACACTAATGTCATTTATCACATCATTACCATCATGTGTAGCTGTACAATGATCTAGCCATGAGGTGATACCCCATGCATCACTGATGTACGTGAACGAGTCAGGTGGTAGATGCTGCTTACTGGACAGCACCAGATTGTATTCAATGCAGAAGTTTATAAGGGACCTTCCAAATGACGAAGTCTCGTCAGAAATGTCGGCGCTATAATCCCCTACCACCAGTACACACGTAGTTTCTAAATCTTCTATAATAGATATTAATGTGCCAAGTTTTTCCAGATGTTCATCATTATTTTGATAACTTTCATATGGCATGTAAACACACAAAATTACAATTTTGTATTGCCACAATTATATTCGACACCAACAACCCAGTTAAGGTCAAACTTTAGAGGGGTGATGCCTGCTTCAAGGTCAAGTTTCTACAACATTGCAACACCACCGAGTTTTTTCAATATTATGCCTTCTCTTTCATCAACACAAGATTCACCAATTCCATGAAAGTTTTCATATATTTTTATGATGCTGTTTAGCCCACATAAATCTTGTTTCGAGAGCCATGTTTCTTGTAAGCACACAAAGTCACATTTGTTAAAAAAAACTGTTCAGTTACGTGTCTGTGATGCTTGTTGTTATAACCAAGTTTCAAGTTCCTACAATTGTAGCTGGATATCTTTAGCGATCTGAACGTTGCTTTTCGTTTATGTCCTTGGCAAGTTCTAGCCGAGACGGCTCAGGATTTGACGTTGTTCGTTGTCGGGAGATCCATGGGGGATGTGTTGTATGCCTATGGCTTCGCGTGAAACCACCTCACATAGGCACCTTCAGGCCACACTTCCGGGTTCATGAAGACCGTAGGATCGGGACACTTGCACTTTACATGGAAACTGCTGTATGTATCACGTCTTGTTGGAAAGGATTCACATGTCACTTCAAGCTTGAGGATGTGCTCAAGGTGGGCTTGGAGGACTTCAGGCTCGACATCAGTGGCAAAGCGGGATGCAAATATGCTAGCATACCGTGTATCTACCGTTTTAATGGCATCGGTTGACATGGCTTTGCCAATCAATGACACAGTTTTCCCTTTATGTTTCGTGGTAGGCCTGTCATTAGGGTTGCGTGCAGGTTGTTTCGGTACTTGGCCTACAGCTGCAGTTTTCTTCTTTCTGCCCTTCTTTACCATCGTCGACCATGGGGTGTCATCATCTATCTGCACAGTGTTACTGGCTTTTTCATGTGCCATCACATACTGCTCAACTTCAGCAGTTGAACCAACCAATGAATCGGCTCTGATAGTAGTTGCTATGGGTGCCTGCCTGTATCCAGCAGGGGCAGCAGACGAAATTTGACGTCTAGGCGGGGCATCAGCCTTGACGTATGTAGCAGTATCATCTGGCGACTGACTTCTTTCTGTGGGTTTGGTGGCTGGAACAGGTACTGATCGCCTGTGCTCTACTCTGTGCAGTCGAGTTTGTCTGAATAGGTGGCAATGTCACTGTTTCTTCATTGCCTTTGGCAATATTCACTTCGATGGTGTGCAGTCTTTCCGTGACACCAGCACTCACATCACTTAAGTTTTCACACAGTTCACTCTGGTTGACAACCGCAGTTTTTAGTAGTTTTAGGTTCTCAATGTTTTTCAGTAGACGGGACACGTCAATTCTATCAAAACTGACAGGCAGGAGGTAGTTCACATGACTGGCGACAATGCAGGGTAGGTCATCTCCTCTCGTTTGAAGAATCTTTATGATATCCTCTACATTTTTCCGTTTCTTGTCATCCACTTTGCGTGATATCAGTCGGTCGGTGGCTGAACCGTCAACCGCACACAAATCATGCAAGATATCGTTTCTTCATTGTAGTGATCGCTACACAGTTGCATCAAGGTCTCTTAATTGTGGCAGGATGCTCATTTTGTCAATTATGTAGCACAGTAGCTCGTTGATCACAATTTTCCGTCGAAGAAATGCTTCTCCGCTTTGTTGACATAGCGAACTTCCGCCTGGTCACGCGTATAGTCTTATAGAGACATATTACATATAGAGACACTGGAAATACAGAGACGCCAACCATTACGATTTGGGCGTAATCATTACGATACTGTGCGTCTTGTTACGCTATTACGATGCGTAAATCAATCATTACGCTCCCCGTGCTTTTCGGTGCCAAAAATGTGTAAATCTAATATTTAGCCCGTAACTACGGTATTAGTAGCACCCACAGTTGGCAGGGCTCCGATAACAGTGGCGCCACACGGTGGATTTAGCCACAAGTATTAGCTGATCCCGCAAGAGGGCACGATGTCAAAAACGGCAAAACACCACACCGCGGTAATTCGAGTTGGTTTTATCGTTGGAACAAAACGAAGTCAAATTATTGATGATATCTTAGCTGAACAAAATCATATTAATTCTTCGAGAATTGCAATTGAAGAACTTACGCTAATAATGATCTTATTCAGCTATAGTTGCATAAATTGTCACATGCGCAGGAATATGTTTGAGAATATGAATCCCCGCGTGTTGAGTCCGTGATCGATGCGTTACCGGCGTTGTAGTTGACGCTGTTCCCGCGCGTGAGCATTGTTTTGGTTGTGTAATCTGATGCGAAAACGCCATGTCATCTTCGGGAAAAAGGTCATCTATAGGCCCTGTACCCAAAAGGATAAAAACAGTGGACCAACGGTTCAAGAAAGAATACATTGCCAAATACCCGGGGTTGATCTCATCACGAGTGAGTTGTAGCCATGCATTTGCACGGTTTGTCGTTTGGACATCACTCATCAGTCAATCACTCAATGTGCATTATGACCTTAGTATGTGGTACATATCGCGGAGTGTACGACTACGAAAGCTAGTTCCAGTAAAATAACTTCGTTTATGAGCACATCTTCAGTATATAACACTGTATCAATGCGGAGGTGATTTTCACAAACTTCTTTATTGGACACAATCTACACATAGCCATGGCATAGGGTCATAGCGGTATCGGATCATGCGGGTCTAATATAGGTACACCACATTCCGCTAGGGGCAGCACCGTAAATTTGTCCTCGCATTCTAGACCTGAAACCTGTGACGCTTTTGGACGCCATTGCTACGGCTCCCGCCGAGATTGGGGATTCCCCAAGATCGCTTGGCAACATTATGCAAATTAAGGTACGTCGTATTTTGATGATCACATGAACCAATGAAAGACTGAACTACGTCATAGCCAGTTTCGCGGGAGTTTTCCGAGCACGATAAGCGAGGTAGGTGGATTCTAACTTTTATGTTGTGAACAATCGTTTAAAAATTTGGTATAATAGATTTCCATCCCATTAGTAGCCTGTTTTAGCCATTTTTAAATACATATTCCTTCATATGATATGCATTTTATGGTTGTGCATTGCCGTGGAAGCGTGCAATCGCCTGTGGAAAAGCAGGCCTGTCGCACGCTGTTTGGCGTTCAAAGTTGAAATGCGTAGTTTGTAGCCTGCGCGCGATCGGTTCAGCGGCACGTACTCCACGCTGGCGTTGCATAATTATGATGGACTGGCGCGCGCTATGCAAATCATAACATTTTTGCTATGCGGGTTAAACTGTATGCGTTTCAAGCAATCGTGAAAATAATCAGTTTTAAATTGATTTACAAATGTAGCATTGGGCCTGAGAATGTGAGCGTAGTCGTAGACTGCATCGATCCAACATTCGTACGCCATTTCCTACGATGCAAAATCCACGCAATCCAAACTGTTTGCACCTAAATCCTAACATGTTCTGTGCACAAAAGTAACTGTTGATATGTAAGTGTTGCATGGTATTCATTATTTTTTCAAATAACTGAAAATATAAATTTTCTAATTTAAGGCCTGGCACGGTAGGCAAAAATGTATTATTGCATATACCTGGTATTCAAATGGGAACGTGATCGTGATTGGGCTACTTGTGCCACGTGGGCACTGACCTGCCACGTAATTGGCTGTTGTGAGGGATGGGCTAGGATCAATGGGTTTGACTCCATCTTGGAATCTTTGAAATTACCACCTACTGCAAGATTAAAACATTTAATATTAAATCCAGTGCCATCAGCACTTTTGTAATTATGTCCATTTAATTTAACATTTATTATTGTCTAAAATAAGAAATAGTAATTAAAATGTTGCCATGATATTTTAATTATTGTAATACAACAGTACTCAATGCCAGCTTTTTAATAGTTGTCTTAATAATTTTTAGTGTAAGATTACTTACACAAAAACAAAGTCCAGTGACACCAATTTAATTATTTTATTTTTGGAATACACTCTTATGTTAATTAACACTAGTGGTACTGCATTAATTTGTATCACACACATACATTAATACAGTTTTCCTCTATTTCATGTTGAAGGATTCTGCTGCACCAACAGTGTCCTGTGAACATTGGTACACTTCACTTGCATTGCTGTGTGATGCACTGAACGGATTTTATCTACACTCGACCAACAGTGTCCTGTGAACATTGGTACACTTCACTTGCATTGCTGTATGACACATTGAACGGATTTATCTACACTCGACCAACAGTGTCCTGTGAACAGTGGTACACTTCACTTGCATTGCTGTATGATGCATTGAACGGATTCTATCTACACTCGGCCAACAGTGTCCTGTGAACATTGCCATGCTTCACTTGCATGGATATATGAAACAGTGAACCAATTATATCTACACTAGTCGGCAATGTACTCTGTTCCTCCTATAGTTTCCTGTATGTGCAGTGAAGCTGACTAGTTCTTGTACTTCTGCTGTTTCAGTTGTTTTCAATGTCTACTTGTCGGCTGCATACTGTGAACAACATGTTAACATTACTTCATGTTGACGTGTGAGACATTAATGAACAAAACAATTAAATAGCATTGTTGTAGTACTGACCTTTGCATTGTACTGTGAACATTTCATGACATTGAACTATACAGGAAATTATACAGATCTTGGAATGCATAATAAATTATGTTAAATTGTTGCTGTTGTGTTTCTTCACAACAATGGTTGTGTCAGGGACACCTCAATGTTTACAAACAGGTCAAATAATGCCCAAAGGTCAACAGTTAATAGTTGAACTATCATTTTGATCTACATACCATAATTATTAAGTAAAAATAAATTGGACATTAATAATATAGACAACATGGTTAGAGGTCAATTTTTTTTATACAAATTAATCATTAATGGTTCACACTTTAATATGCCATTTTATCCCCAAAATTATGGTCAATATGTATATGTGATCAATTACAATGATTTATAAAGTTAATATGCCATTTTATCCCCAAAATTATGGTCAATATGTATATGTGATCAATTACAATGATTTATAAAGTTACTAAGTCCATGTGTTACATTAAATAATTTAAGTAAGTAATTTGTCAACATAATTAAATCTGTGCTCATTCAAGGTCAATTATCTAGGTCGTATCAAGGTCATATGCTATTATGGTCAAGATTAAACATTTAGTTACTTTTAATTTACTAGCACAACATACCATAATTATTAGTTTAAAATAAATTGCACATTCATACTTGCAATTATGTCAAAAAGGTCATTTTATAAAACAAGTTACCTCACCATTGGTTCATGCTTTAATACGCTACTTTATAGTCGATGTGTACATAAATGTTCCATTCCAACACTTTATAAACATACCAAGCCCATGTGTCACACATAATCATTTAATAAGGTCACTTGTCAACATATATAGGTCAACGGTCATTAAAGGTCAAATAACTAGGTCATGTCAAGGTCACAGTACAAGGTCAATATTTTGGGGTCATAACATTTTACTTTACTTCAATATCTTCATTAGAACAGATTGTCATGTTTTGCCTATATTCAGTGTCACATGGTGGCAGCACAGTCTGCACTAGCTCCAGATCACAAGAAATGGACATGAATCCTATAGACACAATGACCCTTTTTTCAGACACTAAAAAGTGGATTTACTTTGTTAATATTAGAGATATTTCAAAAAGGGTTGTAAACTACCTAGCATACACTATCACATAGAAGTGTTTAAATGATTATATATCAATTTTGAATTTTTTTGTAATGTACCTATCTAATATGCAAAAAGATGTTTCCCGATTCAGAAATTGCAAAAAAGTTCCTCAATTATCAGGCTGATGACTGCACAGAGGCACAATTTGAACGGGTTGACCAATTCTGGTACCACATGTCTGTGCAGAAAGATGAGAATGGCCACCTCATGTACAACATATTGGTAGAAGTTATGCTTGGAATCCTAAACAAAATTCATTCCAGTGCCGGCAGTGAAAGAGTCTTAAGTGTTGTGACAAAGAACAAAACCAAATTCAGACCCAACTTTAGCACTTCTGTGTTAAGCAGTATACGTATCATCACACATAAGATGTGTCTCCATTCTAGTGGTCAGTGCTGCCAGGGGTAGAACTTCAGCATTTATTTTACTAGACAGCAGGACTAGTAAAGACAAAAGTTTACTAGTCCGCCAAAAGGTTTACTAGTCCTGCAAATAAAAAATATAGCACTAATTTAGGTCACAACAATTTTATTTAAAACACAAAAAACCACAGTGTCATCCAGGCCTGGCGTTAACACTGCCTGTCAGTCAGTCAGTGTCACTCAGAGTCGGAGGCACTACTGTCATCACAGTCGGTGTCACTGCTGTCAGTGTAACTACTACAGTCGGGCCTTGGCCTAAGCGGCTGAGTGTCTGGCCTCCGGGCTCCACCAGCACTCCACAGCTCGATTGCCTCCTTCGGTTCAAATGCAGCGATGTCTGGTGAACTCAGCTGAATGGTCAACAGATCAGTCAGTCGATCTGCCTTCAGGACTGACCGGATGCTGCTCTTCGTCAGCTTCAGCTGACTGAAGCCTCTCTCCGCATCAGCCGAGCTGGCTGGCAGAGTCAGAATGGCGTCAACAAGCCCAAGTATGTTTCCATACTCTGCCTGGTGGGCTGCATTGACACTAGACCATGTCAGCTGTCGCACGTCTGGGGATTGTTCATACAGGATCATCTTCAGAAGTGTCCACTCCGTCTCCACACTGGCAGTATCGATGCCAGCGTCGCGAAGCACAGGGCCAAAATGGTTGTTGAGTGTGGCCACAGCGTCATTTCCATAATCACCTGCAGCTTCAGGCCACAGCTTGAAGCTAACGATTGATGATGCACGCACAACGTCCGAATTGCTGTCAACGAAGCGACCCTCCAGACAGCTGACCAGGTTGCCCAAGATCTGCAGTCCGGTCTGCTTGGCGAAGACAGCACCTGTGAGTGTCTCACCATGGAAGTCTTCCATGCGCGCCAGGGCACGCTCCTTGGCAGTTGTGGTCATCTTGTACATCACAATGGTGGCCACAACGGATGTCAGCGTGGCATGTACATTAGCAACTGTCGCAGTCACTGTCTGAGCCACCAGCGACAGCTTGCTCAGAACAAACAGCACATCGAGAAGGAAGTGTGCCATCTCGATGATGTCTCGTCGTTGCAGTGTCGCCAAGAAGCCAATGGCCTTTGCCTTGGCATCTCCGGAGCCCCCGGGCACTTGCATCTGCGTCAGATGCAGGACATATGCTGGATATCCCTTCACAAGGGCCTGCAGTGCCTTCAGCAGATGTGGCAACCAGCGAGTGCCACCGACACGTGGTGGAAAGGCACATGGCAGAGACAATGTGTCGAATGCTGCCTTCAAGTTGCTACGGTTCAGTGGCGACTGATGGTAGAACAAGTAGAGGCTCAGGAGGAGACCGCTCAACTTTGTGTACATGGGCAACCGACACAATGCGTCCTTATATGCAAGTTCCAGGCGATGCGCATAGCAGTGGATTGCTTGCAGACACGGCTGCTCATTTCGGAAGAGCGTGGCGACACCGTTGGCTGATCCGGTCATAACAGCGGCGCCATCACTGCCGAATCCGACAAGCTTCTTCATGAGTGTCTCTTTCGGGATGTGGAGGTAGCGCTCCACGACACCGTCAATTGCCCGCTTGATTGACGGAGCATCTGCCTTGCCGACGTTCTCAATACCAGCGAAGGCAGTAGAGACGACACCATTCACTGCATACCTCACGTACACTATCTCCGCTTCCGTGATGGACGCATCTGTCGTACCGTCACTGATGAGGGCGAGAAAGTGAGCACTCTCCAGGTGCTGTGCGAGGTGACGGCGCTCAACCTCAGCGATGGCACGCACGAACTGCTTGCATGCCTTGTCATTCCGATAAGTGTTCCCCACATCAAGGCCCTTCTGTGCGTCCAGGGTACACTGCCACACATAATCTGTGAACGGACGCCGGTGCTTTGCTATCGCGTGACAAGTCCTGAAACATCCAATGCAGGAAATATTAAATATCATAGTGTTAAGTAAATACTGAGTATAGTCACAACATAACAACCTTCCTCAGCAAACAATGAATACTAAAAACATCCTCGTTTTCAAAACAAAACTTGACGAAGATTTGAAGATGGGCAGGTTTAAATTTTAATAAAAGCACAAAAATCACAAGACAAGCCACGTTCTCAAAACCAAAAATATGATGCATAAAGGCGGGAAATACAACATTAAATAGTATTACTTTTGAACCCGAAGATCCAGGCAAGTTGTAACACAGATCTACATCAAATGCAAATTATTAATTTCCCATGGCATTGTTTACTGCACGGCACGCTTGAAATGAGAGATAACAGAGAAATGAGGGATAATAATTTAAACCATATAGTGCTAACCCTAACAAAGTACAATCAAACACAATATTTTTTTAAACATTTTATAACATTATATCACATGGGTAACATAATTACCTAAACAAATGCGTCAGACGGTCGATGGTGGCCGTGTTCAGCGCTTGGATGGCTCGGTGGGCAGGTGCAGTGCCGGGACGGGCTTCGAACGCAGTTTGCCGGAAGACAGCTCGTGTGTGCGCCTCGCTTGTACTGTGTGTGTGCGCGTAGCGAGTCTGGACGAAAGTTGTCCGTGCCATTCAAGAACGCATTCTTGCCACGGACACCAGTTACGTTGTGTGTCCTGCACACTTTGCAAAACATCAAATCGTTGTCGTCATCGTAGGACAGCCAAGTGTGGTCTCGTTCCCAAACCTTCAAATAGCCACGCTGTCGTTTCTGCTGGTCGTACAGCGTGTCCCGTTCTCGCTTTTCCACCTTGCGTTTAACTTCTGGTTTTGCAACCCCAGTTAAATAACGATGCATCGTGCGTAAACGTAACAAAATAATTAGTAATGAATTAACAAAATAATTGATGTAGAACTGAAGATGTGAACCGTATTCGAAATCCGCGCATTTGAAAATAGATTAGAAAATAGATGCGAAAATGGACGCCAATTGCGCTCATTAGCCCCTCTACATGATACGCTAAGCCAAACAAAACGGTCGTTTCAGATTTCTATGTCTCACAACAACCAATCAAAAGTACCCTTTCACTGTCGATTCACATTAGGTGAAGATTTACTTTGTCAATTGTACGGTTGGTGGCGCCACGCAACACACTGATTTTACTAGACAGCAGGACTAGTTGGTAGGCCGGGTTTACTAGTCCGCCGTAATCTTTACTAGTGTACGGACTAGAGGACTAGTGGGTAGTTCTACCCCTGGCTGCCACAGTGCCACAATATCCAAGGACACCCTCAACAGGGCCAAGCAAGCAACAGCAACTAAATTGGCACAGTAAATGTGGTTGGTCATTTTGATCAAGAGGTAAGATTACAAATTTGCTACTATTCAAATTTGTAGCAAATAAACTGGATAGTATATATAACTATAGATATCTAGTAACCATAGTGGTACATTTTCTAAATCAATCAGACATTTGTATGATCAGACATACAACAATGTCTTCATTCTGAAAAGCTGCAAAGTTGGACCTTCGTGTTGACATTCAGTCACTAATTTTTTATTCCCTTGTAAGGCCAATGGTTTTAGCTATGTGTAAGGAATTATGCAGCGTGCATTCTGTGTATACACAGTCATGATGTACATTAGTAATTATTTACTGAGCATTCTTGATAATGGTTGTTAAACACATGTGTGCCCATGGAATGCACAGTAAAAACTCGGTTGGTTATTCATCATGAAATCTTCATTTTGGAGAAACATCTATTTGATGTTAAAGCTCGAAGCATTCACCCGTCACTCCGATAGGCAAGAGAAAATACCCCTCCCATACCCTACCATGCCTTCAGTGTTTACTGTGACCGTCTTCAGCATTCGTCGTAATGACAAACACACGAGATCTGATAGTCTGATATACAGGGTTGAACGGTTTTAACTGCCCGGTTTTAATCTGGTTAAAACCAGGCTCATATTCCCTGAAGTGGTCAAAACCCAGTCAAAACCTAATTTAATGATAATTATGTGCAATATTTATGTAATTAATTGTTAATCACTATAAAAACAATGCAAGTGTCAAAATATATGTTCAGTATGAATAAGAAACAAGATATCTTAAGGTATTATTGCTCATTGTATTCAAATCAAGCTCATGCAAAAAGTAGACTGTAATTTTCAACAATACGTGTAAACATGTCAGAGTGGTAATCAATGTAAAGCATAAAAACTAAAAAGTATTTAATGGTCCATGCTCTGATGTAGGTCCTGTTTTATTATTTAGATTAACCAATTGAATTTGTGTTTTCAAAAGATAGCCTAGCTATGTTCTCATGATTGATGATTTCAGATACATGGAACATTTACCCTTACTATATATATTTATATACTGTATAATTTTTAATTAACTAGTTTTAGTTTTTGGGGCAATATTCTCAGTTACATATTAGTGCGATATAGTTGATATTTTATTTGACATAAGTGTACTTGTTAAATAATACAATATTGCATAACAATTTTTTAAATTTTAATCATGACACTTTCACCACGCCAAGAGGCTAACGCCAATACAATCGTCAGGTGGCGTGCACATAATGTGTTACGTTTGTCGTTTTCACTAGTAAGCATACATTTACATCTGTTCCCAAATTGTGTGTTATATTAACACAACAAAAACTTGTATATATTTTATATTATATGATATATATTTTTCTGCCAAAATAGTTTGTAGAATATTTGTACGTATAAAGAACTTTGTAACTGGTGAATACTTTACAATAATTAATAAGTGTTATACACCTGCTTTTATTTATAAAGCATGTGTGTCAATTCAGTTTCAGTTGTGCAGGAACAATGACTGCTTCAGAGTAATTGCACGACAATTCAGCATTGATGTTTCATAATCTCCAGCTATGCTTGTTTTAAGCAAGTAGATATTTACATTCTATCACAAGGTAAAATTAGTACATGAGCTAAATATAAGCTAGGAGAAGGTTGGTGTATGTTGGGTTAGTGTTTGGCTTTTTAATAGTATTAATAGGTTTTGGCCGAGTTTTGACCGATTTTAACCTGGTTTTAATTGCAAAGTGGTCAAAATAGGTTTTGACCAGCTAGAGTGCAACCCTGCTGATATATGGTTGCAAGTTGGCATCTCTGGAAATATAGAAGACTATAACAACTACACAAAGAGGCCCTTAACATAGCTACTGCAAAAATGAGAATTTAATCTAAGCAAACGTTTAAGCAAAAATTGGCGAATAATATAAAAAAATGACAGCAAGAGTTTCTACGCCAATGTAAGGGGTAAACAGAATTTGTTTGAGATTAAGTGAGACCACTTGAAAAAAGTGCAAGAAATGTAATATCTGATGGGTTTCAGATGGCAGAAGCCCTGAATGAGTATTTCAGCTCAGTCTTTACCACAGAAGATATCAGCTCACTGCCAGTAACAGTACGAAATGTAAGGGGGTGAATCAGATCATTTAGGGCAGTTGTTTGTTACTCCTGAAATGATATCAAGGAAAATTAAGAAGATGAAAGAAATGAAATCACCTGAAGTTGATGGGATATCACCAAAACTGCTTAAGGAAATTGTAGAGCAAATCATTACACCATTGCTATATTTAATTTGTCACTTAAAGAGGGAATCGTTCCATCAGAATGGAAAGAAACAAACATTACGCCATGATTTAAAAAGGGATCGATGAGCAAGACAGAGAATTACAGACCAGTTAGTTTAACATCAGTTTTATGCAAATTGCTAGAAACACTTATAAGAGACCACATTGTGGAATTCCTTCTAAAACAACTTATTAAATTAATCTCTACATGCATTCTTAAAGGCTTGGTCTTGTCTAACCGATCTCTTATGTTTTTTTGAAGAAATTACAAAGTGGGTAGACGATGGGTCACCAGTGGATGTTGTCTACTTAGATTTTCAGAAAGCATTTCATAAAGTGCTACATCAAAGACTGTTGCTAAAACTTAAAACACATGGTATAGGGGATGGTGTGATCACCTGAATAAAAACATGGTTGACAGACAGAAGACGGAAAGTAATAGTAGAGGGGGATATTTCAAATTGGAACCCAGTTTTTAGTGGAGTGCCACAGGGGTCAGTGTTGGAACCTACATTATTCTTGATATATATATATATAAATGATTTGGATGATGATATATCAAGCAAAATACTTAAATTCGCAGACAATACAAAAGTGTTCAGAAGAGTTAAAACAGATGCAGATAAACACATTTTACAAGATGATCTAGCCAAATTAGTCAAATGGTATGAAAAATATCACATGTCATAAGAAGAACATAGATAAGCTAGAAAGAGTACAACGAAGAACAACTAAGCTGATTCCTGAACTAAAATATCTTCGTTTAGTTATGAAAGACGCCTGTTAGAATGCGGGTTGACAACGTTAGAGACTAGAAGACTAAGAGGAGACCAAATAGAAGTTTTTAAAATATTGAATGGTTATGAAGATATTGATAGAAATATTATCTTCAAACTTAAAGAAGGCAGTAGAACCAGAGGGCACAATGCGGCATTAGTCTAAGTACAGTGTACATTAAATGTGAGAAAATACTCGTTCTCTCAGAGGACAATAAATTACTGGAAAAAATGTTGTGATGATTGTGTTAATGCTAGCAGTGTGAATATGCTCAAAGATAACATTTACAGCTATCTGGGTGGGCTATACATAGTTGGAAAATTGTTGGACTCTCGATAAGCCAAACGCTTCCTTGTCCGTATTCTGTCTGAAGCTTGTAGCTCTGGACAGCAATCTTGTTCAATCTTGTTCAATCTTGTTCAATCTTGTTAAATCAATCTGGGTTCCACATGATAGGTGACCCCACTTTAGTAATTTATTTTCCTTGTGATACGTGGTGATAACTAAACTACCACCCACCAATATGGAAATGGAGCTAATGATATACATTGTTGGACTTTGCAAAGTTATGCGATCACCCCTTAGTCATAAGAAATGTTATCACAATTAGTTTGTTGCCTAGCAACAGTATGTGGGCAGTTCATACACAAGTTATGTTGCACATTCATTTTACTCCTATTGCTTTATTATCTATTATATTTACTTATTAATTGGGTGACTTTTTATGATGAGTTATTTGGTGATGCATAGTTTACCACTAAGTAAAAATTCATATGACAGCGCATAGACAAACTTTCTAAATTGTAAAACCTCAAACAGCTCTCTATGACTTATATGAGTTTATGCCATATTTTAAAGACTAAGTGAAATGAACCTTTTTTATTCCCAGTCTGACTTAAATATACTCTAAAAATAATGTATTTATATTCAATTAATTTTTTAGCTCCCTCTGTCACCCTTTTAAAGGCCCCTTTCGGTCGTGCGTTTCTGTACATTTTCTGCACAGTTTGTTGCGATTAATGGTCGTTACGCAAGTAACACTGCTAGAATTTAGCATGGTGCGCATCTATGCAGGTTGGTGTTTCAACCCCTACCTATAATTGCAATCATGGAATTTCATACATTTATATCGCTGTAGAGATAATAATCTTACCTGCAAATGTGTCTGGATGCACACAGTAATTTTGTTTACCTTTTGAGTTATTGCCGTTTGAACATTGCGAATGCTCAAATGTGTAATGTGATTTAATATTTTTTGATACCACTGTAAATATAATAATCGTATCAACAAATATGCCGCTGGATGTACCGAGGATTTGTTTTTAGTTTTTAAATTATTGCCATGAACATTGTGAATGCTTAATCATACAATGTATACGCGGCAGTGGGTATAATGCAAGGTTCAGCATTCGTGATGTTCAAATGGCAATAACTCAAAAACTTAACACAATTCCTGTGTACATCCAGCGACAAACAAACTTGTAGATAAGAATATTATCTTTACGTGACATCAAAAGATATTAAATTCTGCAATTTCATGTACAGTCTGAAACAACAGGCTGCACTGCCGCTCGCCATGCTAAAGGATAGGGGGCACCCAGTGGCCCTGCCTGTGTTGACGTCAGCAACATCGGACGGGCTGTTACATGCAGTGACATGAGTTCGTAATGAATAGGCTTCATATTTGGCGGATTATTTGATAAGAGGATTAAGTTTATGTGCAAAAAGTTTCAATAATATTTAAAATTTCATTTCACTTAGTCTTTAACAAGTGTGGTGGAAAATGTGAATCATTATGCCAATTTCATATTTTAATTAATTGGACAACCTATCATCTGTTACCAGTCTATGATCTGTTACCTATTTCCTGTTTGTGTATTTTGTTTCTAGAAGTACTTTCTCCACAAACATCGTTTGCCAAAGCCGCCAAAGAAGTCCATATGTGAAGACATCGTCTTTGTCCATCCATATGCCAACTTCCTGTCAAGGATATGCTGGCAGTGGCTCACCCCCCTACTGGGGCGGGGCTACAAGATGCCCCTCAAGTTGACCGACCTTGGAGTTCTTCCTGAGGTAAGCACAACATTGATACATTGACATTTGTGCTAAATTGAAGTGATAATAAATGTTCATTAAGTTTAAAATCTGTGCCATCACCCTGTATCATCATGATCACGTCAAGCCAGGGCTCACGGAGGGGTGGTAATTTATAAACTAATTATTAATTGGCGGAAAGTTTGCAGAATCCGTTGTACTTTGTCCCACTTGCTGGTGAAGTTACTGTCTTGACTGAGGAAACCATGTCGGTCATACCCAAATTCCGTGAACTTGCGGTTAGTGTTGCCTGTCCATGTTCACAATTTGAATATTTTATATACATTTCGTTGAAATAGTGACCAATATTTCAGGTTTATTAAGAGCAATGTTAGCTTCAAAATACAGCAAAATGAATTTAGAACTTGTGAAACTATTTAAATATGCAATGTTGTGTCCCGAAAGGCAGTTATGATTTAATAATTGCATGGTAGCTACAAAATGGTGCATGCAATGAAGGAACTATTATCTACGTTATGTTTTAAGTCCTACCATCTATTGATGATACGATTGTTACATGATTCTGTAGATAATAGAATTAAACGTATAAAAAAGACTAGAACTGTGATTACCCAGTAAATCAAATATGTACTAAACTAACCTACACTAAAAGTATCAAGACACATAAAAAGTACTAATAATAAATAAATAAATAGACAATAAAATATTGATGAATAAATGATTAAAATAATAAGCAAGTTAAGCTAATTAAACATATAAAAAGGCTAGAACTGCATTACAAAAATGTACTAAACAAACCTAAGCTAAAAATATCAAGACGTACATAACAGATAATAATAATAAATAAATAAACAATAAAATATTAATGAGTAAATAATTAAAATAATAAGCTAGTATAGTCGTACAAAATAATAGTAATAATAAATACTACGATGTGGAGAGTGAAATGTATAAAGAACTAGACATTAAAAGCAAGGTTGAAATAATGAGTCAAGATGCCCTTTCAATGTGTTCATGCACTCGATCAGACGCAGATCCTCAGGTAACGGGTTCCACAGAGTTGGCCCTGCATGAGAGAAAGAATGGCAGCCATATTAACAAGATTTAACAAGATTGCCACCCAGAGAATTAACTCCATATGGCAGGTGGAAAAGGAAGCCCATTGGTTTATCGAGAGTCCAACCCTTTTATTTACATGTATCCCACCCTTCTGAGGTATGTGTCGAGTTTATTTTTAAACATTCACACTACTAGCACCCACACCATCAGCAGATAATCTGTTCCATTCATTTACAGTCCTTTGTGAAAATTAGAACTTTCTTATATCTAATCTACACTGCTCCTTTACTTATGTAACTTCACGTCCTCTAGTCTTTCTATCTTTCTTAACTGAGAAAAAAATATTTCTATCAATATTTTCATAACCATGAAATATTTTAAACACTTCTATCAGATCTCCTCTCAATCTCCTGATCTCTAGTGTTGTTAAACCACATTCTTTTAGGTGTTTTTCATAACTAAGATCCCTCAGTATTCTTTCTAGCATATCTATGTTCTTCTTGTGGTATGGCCTCCACGCTTGTATACAATATTCTAAATGAGGCCTAAACTATTGTTTTGTACAGCAGTATTATTAGTTCTTTTTCCTTTGACGCTATATTTCGCCTAATTAATCCAAGGATTTGATTTCCCTTTGAAGCTGCAATTCCGCACTGCTCTGAAACCTTCTAATCAGGACTAATGGTTAACCATAAGTCCTTTTCTTTTACAGTAGTACTTAGTACAGTACCATTGTATATTCTACCTCTTCGTTCCCATGTCCTGTGTGGAGGCATTTACATTTCCCAAAATTGAACATTTGCCCTTTTCAAACCATTTGATCAACCTGTCAAGATCATCTTGTAAATGCTGTCTATCTCCATCACTTTTAATTCTTCTAAACACTTGTATCATCTGCAAATTTCAACAACTTGCTTGTTATATCATCGTCCAAATCGTTGATATACACCTGCATATATATTAAGAATAATATAGGTCCCAGTACTGATCCCTGTGGTACCCCACTTAAAACTGATTTCCAGTTTGAAACCTTCCCATTAACAACTACACGTTGTCTAATGTCTATCAGCCATTTTCTATCCAGTTAATTATACCATATCCTATGCCATGGACCTTTGGTTTAAGCAGTAATCTTTGTTGTGGCATTTTGTCGAACGCTTTTTGAAAATCTAAATAGATGATATCTACTGGTGATCCCTCGTCTACTGGACGCCAGCGTACCTTGCCTCGCTCATCACGCCGTATGTCCTGTGCCGCGCCGCGCCGTCCCCTACGATCTGCCAATCACGCGTCATGGCACGTACGGCGTGATGAGTGAGGCGAAGTACGCTGGCGTCCAGTTGTGGAGGGCGCGAAACACAATGACGAATAGCTTGTACTCAATGCGGTACTTCACGGACAACCAGTGGAGCTGTTGCAATGCGGCCATAATGCTTCGCCGGTTGCCCCACCTGAATCGCAGCACGACTCTGGCCGCCGAGCGCTACACCATCTCAAGAGGCGGTCAGAGATGCCATACAGGACAGTGTTCCCGTAGTCGAGCAATGATGTAACAAGGGAGTGGACAAGGGTCTTACATTCTGTAATTGTCAGGCTTGTTCGTATATTGGCAATGCAGAATAGATAGGAGTAAGCTGCACGACAGGCATTTGATACTTGAGCCGACATGTCAAGTCTGCTGTAAAGTATAACGCTGATGTCACGAACAGTCAGCATCAGTGATATGGCGGACCCACATACATCGATGGTGGACACTGCCAATAAGGCGAGTGGATGGTGGTGGAATGAAAAACGATGGCTTCTGTTTTCATCGCGTTTAGTAGGAGATGGTTGCTATTCAGCCAGCGTTTTATGTCACGTACACATTCATCGATTTTTCGTAGTGTATCGCTATGATTCAATGGCTGACACTCAGCATACAGTTGAGTGTCGGCCGCGTATATATGATAGTGGATCTGATGGTGTTTGAAGATGTCCCCGATAAGTAGAATGTACATGTTGGATAGCAGTGGACCTAAGACCGAGCCCTGCGGAACACCGTGGTGAATTAGTCTTTGGGTTGAAGTAGCTTCACGTATCTTTATTGCGTCAGTGCGGCCTGCGAGGTGCATGTAAACAATGTGAGCACTGAATGGCTTAGTCCGATATCATGAAGACGACGCAGGAGAATGCTATGATCTAGCGTGTTAAATGAGTGAATTGCCTGCGTCATGTCTGCGTGTATTTAGACGAGGGCCATCTCCATGCTGTTTCACTGCTGGTACGTGCTCTGGAACGCGTCGTTGAAGCTATTGGTGTCAATATAACTGTGTAATTCATTTGCAACATACCGTTCTAGCATTTTCGACAGAAAACTTAAGTTCGATATCGGACAGTAATTAGCAATACAGTTGACGTTCAGACCGCATTTTTTGAGTATCAGTGTTACTAACGCGTGCATCGTGTCCGCAGGTATGACACCCAACTCGAGTGACGTGTTGATGTCTGTAAGAATCGGTGCTAGTACGTCAATGTTTTCTTTCAGCAGGCTCGTCGGCATCAGGTCAAGGTCGCAGCTTCTGAACTGTCCCACATAACTACTGTGAGACACACACAGTCATTGTTGTGTTAATCCTGGTCATTTGTTGTAGACGGAGCGAGCAGATGTTAACGTTGTACACCTGAAAAGGGTTTTTGAGGCAGAGCATGTGAGTATTTTTTAGATTGATTCAACTTTATTTCAGTCACTTGCATGTAAGTTGGTTATTACAGCATTGCGTAATGTTAAATAATTTAGAGTGCAACTGTGGAGATTCTCCAGAAACCCAAGAGGGTTTATAAAGAGAACCACATATAGTACAAAAGTTGTAATTGTGCTTTCCATCAGTATTGTTTAATGGGGGTTGTGTGTTTACTGTTATTGTACAATAATGTTATACAGTATAAACTGTGCGTACTGTAATGTACTTACCGCCAAAATGTACGTTTCATTAAAGCAGAAACAACTGTCGAATTCAACAGTTTAAATCAACGAGCTGTCACTCAAATCCTCAAAAAGCGAGCTGAAATAATAGCGAGAAAGGTGATGGGGCATGAAGATGCACATACCGTGTTATCCCCAATAGATGCGCAGTGTGCGAGCGCAAGGGCTTGGGTGCACGGCTATTAATTTATCTTAAGTAGCACAAGCTGTGAGGGGTGGGCGGACTCACAGATTGCATACACGTCTCATACATGCAACTCTAAGGTAGGCAACATGTACATTGTAGCAAAGACAGATTCAGCAAATCTATCAAAACATCCAGCGCTTGATCGACAGAACACGATACGTAACAGGAAGCATGAGTAGAGACACTGCTTTGATTATTTGAGGGATGCTAAACAGACAATCATCGCGCTAGTCAGATGACATCATTGGATAAATACCATTGGACAATGCAGGAAATCCTGTGCTGAATCGGCACTCGAATATTTAAAAATCACGTGCTTTGTGAATGTCCGGGGCAATGCCAGCTTCGAGCGCTGCACTAAGATAGCGATTCCCGAAGACATTAAGTCGGATATCCAGGTGATCCTTCTTCTGACCCATCCTCGTGGCTACCTATGGTTACGTGATTATAAATATCATGTTATTTTGACCATTCCTCTGCGTTGTTAGAACGCCCGACTTTGAGAATAAAACAAAACTGACAAAAAACTAATGCCATCTTACGGCTAAAGTACAAATAGTTGTTATTTAGAAAGTTTCCGCAAGGTGGCGCCAACGGAGTTATACCATATTTACCATTATTAAAGCTCACGCTCACACTTGAAAATATTTTTTCGTGCGTGGTTTCACTATAAAAAGGAGGTGCGCATCTATTAGGCAGTGCGGATCTATAGGGAACAATACGGTATCCATCTCATTAGTAGACAGTAGGGAACAATACGGTATCCATCTCATTAGTAGTCAGTAGGCCATGCCTTTGAAACTAACGAACTGCCATGTAAACTGTTTCCTTCCAAAGAGCTTAATTTTTCAACTCTGATTGTTGATGTTTGTAGGCGGAGAGAAAGACTGACCTCTCCCTGCGTCGAGTGTTTGTGCGGGCCTACTGGCCCGTCATGAGTGTCGTCCTCCTCCTCCAGCTCCTGTCTGACCAGCTCGCCTTTGTCGGTCCACTCTGTATTGACCCCATCGTTCAGTACGTCATCTCAGAGAGAGAGCGGTCAGACAACCTCACCAGCACTCAGGCAAGTGCTGAATCTCCCAACAAAAATTGGTGTGATACTAATATAAATACCCATTGTCTGGATGTTGCTACACACACACACACACACACACACACACACACACACACACACACACACACACACACACACACACACACAGCTGCCCATTGTCTGGAAGTTGCTGCACACACACAGCTGCCCATTGTCTGGATGTTGTTGCACACACACACACACCTGCCCATTGTCTGGATGTTGCTACACACACACAGCTGCCCATTGTCTGGAAGTTGCTGCACACACACAGCTGCCCATTGTCTGGATGTTGTTGCACACACACAGCTGTCCATTGTCTGGATGTTGTTGCACACACACAGCTGCCCATTGTCTGGATGTTGTTGCACACACACACACACACCTGCCCATTGTCTGGATGTTGCTACACACACACACAGCTGCCCATTGTCTGGATGTTGCTACACACACACACAGCTGCCCATTGTCTGGAAGTTGCTGTACACACACACAGCTGCCCACTGACTCTCTCTTTCTCTCTCTCTCTCACTAACTCACTCACTCACTCACTCACTCACTCATTCACTCACACACACAGCTGCCCATTGTCTGGATGTTGCTGCACACCCACACAGCTGCCCATTGTCTGGATGTTGCTGCATACACACACAGCAGCCCATTGTCTGGATGTTGCTGCACTCACAGAGCTGCCCATTGTCCGGTTGTTGCTACACACACACATTTGCCCATTGTCTGGATGTTGCTACACACACACACACACACACACACACACACACACACACACACACACACACACACACACACACACACACACACACATACACACCTGCCCATTGTCTGGATGTTGCTACACACACACACAGCTGCCCATTGTCAGGATGTTGCTACACACACATATACACACAGCTGCCCATTGTCTAGATGTTGCTGCACACACACACAGCTGCTCAATGTCTGGATGTTGCTACATACACACACAGCAGCAGAAGACAGTTTCCCAGAGTATTCGTAAATGTTTGTTATGACATAAACTGTTAACACAAGTTTCATAAAACATTACAAACTATCAATTTAAGTCTATCTAACACCTGAATCGAACACTAAACGTTAATTTTGAAAAAAATAATTACTTTACTTTTCTTTTGAGTTGTCGTAAATTAATCCCTGACAGTTTGCTGCCCAATTTACAATCTGTCTAGGAGAAAAATTGTAACACACACACACACACACACACACACACACACACACACACACACACACACACACACACACACACACACACACACACAAATACATTTTGCAAATTTTCAATTGAATGTTCAAATTGCAAATATTAATAATAAATACTGACCACCCTGGCAACGGGTAACACAACAGAAAACCTGTGTTTAATTACTTTAATTTTTAAATGTATTTTCTTATGTATTATGTCTCAGATTTTATGGTATGTAAATAGTTATTTTGTTTTTAACATGCAATTTTTGCGCACAATTGGAGGCATTAAAATATTTTTTTATTTGGTGATTTCTCTCTCATCTGAGGTAAATTAAATTGTTTTGAATAATAAATAAATGGTTATATATGAAATGAATCAGTTTGAGATGTGACTTGTTGTAGGACTTGCATGGCGTCAGTGTTGGCAGATTCCTTCAGAATGGCTACGTTCTTTCACTGGTCTGCTTTGTTGCCCTGATGCTCAAACAAGCATTCTTCCAAAATTCTCTCTTCCTTGCAACACGCCAGGCCATTCGGTGCAAGGGGGCATTGCAGGTAGGACACACTTCCGTGTTCTGTGTATATATTTGGGTGACACTGAAGTGTTAGAGTAGCTGTCTAATTTAATCTATATATTAATATGCTAACTTTGTGTGCAGTCTGGCAGTATCTCAGTTGCTGATGTTCATTTGCCTCTTTCTATGTTTGTCCACTTCCTTAGAGTGTATTTCTGAAACCACAGGGGAAGTTAATTAGCGTTATTTACTCATCACTCCAGGTGGTGCCACAGTGAACAATTTAAGACCAACATACTGTGATGATGATAACTAATATATTTGCTTGTGGTTTGCTGTTTGCCGCATGGGTGGGTGTCAGCTACATTGTAGAATTATTATCAAATTTTGTATAAGCAATATTGAGCCCTATCAAGGAGTTATACGAATAACACCGTCTTGCTATAGAATATGTGTAATTTAGTATTAAATATAGCTGCACCTCTGTAGCCTTTTATGAGAACTACTACTGTTTTTTCCTAGATGTTGTCACTGTGTATCTTTGTTGTGCAGTTACTGTAGACGTATAACATGACTTGTGTCTGCAGACGTTGGTGTATAGTCCCTGAGACTGTCACTTGTGTCTGCAGGCGATGGTGTCTAGTCCCTGAGACTGTCACTTGTGTCTACAAGCGATGGTGTCTAGTTCCTGAGAGTGTCACTTGTGTCTACAGGCGATTGTGTGTAGTCCCTGAGATGGTCCATTGTGTTTATAGGCAATGGTGTATGCGAAGTCCCTGAGACTCCCTTGTGTTTACAGGCGATAGGGTATAGTCACTGAAACTGACACTTGTGTCTGCAGGCGATGACGTATAGTCCCTGAGACTGTCACTCGTGTGTACAGGCGATGGTGTGTAGTCCCTGAGATGGTCCCTTGTGTTTACAATTGATGGGGTATACTCACTGAAACTGTCACTTGTGTCTGCAGGCAATGACGTATAGTCCCTGAGACTGTCACTTGTGTCTACAGGCGATGGTGTATGCGAAGTCCCTGAGACTGTCACCCTGGAGTCTGACTGACGGAGAGATGAGCGTGGGTCAGGTGATGAATCACATGTCGGTTGACTCACTCAACATCGTCTATCTCATCATGTATGGCATCATTGGTATCTGTGTCCCAGTCCAGGTGAGTACTCAGACCTTTATGCAGGATCAGATTTTTACTGGTCCAAAAATGTCCTGGTAGATACGTACATCACTCACACACACATACATCCATGTGTGTGTGTGTGTGAGTGATGCCCCATATCAAAACCAACCATAACGCGGCAAGTAAAACAGACAAATAGTGTCAAGAGAAATATTGAAAAGGCAGGGACGAACAGCTGAGAGTGGAAGAATGTGACAGAATATTGGAATGTATGTGGAGATATCATAGACAGGGTGGACTGCACCCTGTGATGAACCAATGGCATAGAACATAAGTGTTAACACGTACATGTATGACACCCAATACAATGTACTTGTGCATTGATTGCTGGTTACATACTGTAATGACAATGTACACATATGACACCCAATACAATGTACTTGTGTATTGATTGCTGGTTACATACTGTAATGACAATGTACACATATGACACCCATTGCAATGTACTTGTGTATTGATTGCTGGTTACATACTGTAATGATAATGTACACATATGACACCCATTGCAATGTACTTGTGTATTGATTGCTGGTTACATACTGTAATGACAATTCGCACACCTCAAAATAATGAAATTACCAGCTGTTTGAAAACATACAGTACAAAACATTTAGGATGTCCACAAACATGCAGTGTCTGAAAACACATATTGGTTGTTCCTCCACATTTTAGTGCATCACAATCATTGACTCGGGACACATTTTGGTTGCTTCTCTGCAGTTCTTGGTATGCCACAATCATTGAATTGACCAAGCTGTCCAGAAACATGCACTACAGAGAAATATTTATTTTTGTAGATTTTGATGGTGTCCCATGTGCGAATACACACTCATCATGGTGCGTCATATACACACTGTCATTATGGTGTGTCATATACACACTGTCATCATGGTGTGTCGTATACACACTGTCATCATGGTGTGTCGTATACACACTGTCATTATGGTGTGTCGTATACACTGTCATTATGGTGTGTCGTATACACACTGTAATTATGTTGTGTCGTATACACACTGTCATTATGGTGTATCGTATACACACTGTCATCATGGTGTTTTGTATAGACACTGTCATTATGGTGTGTCGTATACACTGTCATTATGGTGTGTCGTATACACACTGTAATTATGTTGTGTCGTATACACACTGTCATTATGGTGTATCGTATACACACTGTCATCATGGTGTTTTGTATACACACTGTCATTATGGTGTGTTGTATACACACTGTCATCATGGTGTATCGTATACACACTTTCATCATGGTGTTTTGTATACACACTGACATTATGGTGTGTTGTATACACACTGTCATTATGGTGTGTCGTATACACACTGTCATTATGGTGTGTCGTATACACACTGTCATTATGGTATGTCGTATACACACTATCATTATGGTGTGTCGTATACACACTGTCATTATGGTGTATCGTATACACACTGTCATCATGGTGTATCGTATACACACTGTTATTTTATTGTGTCGTATACACACTGTCATTATATTGTGTCGTATACACACTGTCATTATATTGTGTCGTATACACACTGTCATCATGGTGTATCGTATACACACTGTCATCATGGTGTGTTGTGTACACACTGTCATTGTGGTGTGTTGTATACACACTGTCATTATGGTGTGTCGTATACACACTGTCATCATGGTGTGTCGTATACACACTGTCATTATGGTGTTGTATACACACTGTCATTATGGTGTGTCGTATACACACTGTCATCATGGTGTGTCGTATACACACTGTCATTATGGTGTGTCGTATACACTGTCATTATGGTGTGTCGTATACACACTGTAATTATGTTGTGTCGTATACACACTGTCATTATGGTGTATCGTATACACACTGTCATCATGGTGTTTTGTATAGACACTGTCATTATGGTGTGTCGTATACACTGTCATTATGGTGTGTCGTATACACACTGTAATTATGTTGTGTCGTATACACACTGTCATTATGGTGTATCGTATACACACTGTCATCATGGTGTTTTGTATACACACTGTCATTATGGTGTGTTGTATACACACTGTCATCATGGTGTATCGTATACACACTTTCATCATGGTGTTTTGTATACACACTGACATTATGGTGTGTTGTATACACACTGTCATTATGGTGTGTCGTATACACACTGTCATTATGGTGTGTCGTATACACACTGTCATTATGGTATGTCGTATACACACTATCATTATGGTGTGTCGTATACACACTGTCATTATGGTGTATCGTATACACACTGTCATCATGGTGTATCGTATACACACTGTTATTTTATTGTGTCGTATACACACTGTCATTATATTGTGTCGTATACACACTGTCATTATATTGTGTCGTATACACACTGTCATCATGGTGTATCGTATACACACTGTCATCATGGTGTGTTGTGTACACACTGTCATTGTGGTGTGTTGTATACACACTGTCATTATGGTGTGTCGTATACACACTGTCATCATGGTGTGTCGTATACACACTGTCATTATGGTGTTGTATACACACTGTCATCATGGTGTGTCATATACACTCTGTCATCATGGTGTGTCGTATACACACTGTCATCATGATGTGTTGTAAAGACACTGTCATCATGGTGTGTCGTATACACACTGTCATCATGGTGTGTCGTATACACACAGTCATCATGGTGTGTCGTATACACATTACACACTGTCATCATAGTGTGTCGTATACACACTGTCATCATGATGTGTTGTAAAGACACTGTCATCATGGTGTGTCGTATACACACTGTCATCATGGTGTGTCGTATACACACTGTCATCATGGTGTGTCGTATACACATAGTCATCATGGTGTGTTGTATACACACTGTCATCATGGTGTATCGTATACACACTTTCATCATGGTGTTTTGTATACACACTGACATTATGGTGTGTTGTATACACACTGTCATTATGGTGTGTCGTATACACACTGTCATTATGGTGTGTCGTATACACACTGTCATTATGGTATGTCGTATACACACTATCATTATGGTGTGTCGTATACACACTGTCATTATGGTGTGTCGTATACACACTATCATTATGGTGTGTCGTATACACACTGTCATTATGGTGTATCGTATACACACTGTCATCATGGTGTATCGTATACACACTGTTATTTTATTGTGTCGTATACACACTGTCATTATATTGTGTCGTATACACACTGTCATTATATTGTGTCGTATACACACTGTCATCATGGTGTATCGTATACACACTGTCATCATGGTGTGTCGTATACACACTGTCATCATGGTGTGTCGTATACACACTGTCATCATGGTGTGTCGTATACACACAGTCATCATGGTGTGTCGTATACACATTACACACTGTCATCATAGTGTGTCGTATACACACTGTCATCATGGTGTGTCGTATACACTCTGTCATCATGGTGTGTCGTATACACACTGTCATCATGATGTGTTGTAAAGACACTGTCATCATGGTGTGTCGTATACACACTGTCATGATGGTGTGTCGTATACACACTGTCATCATGGTGTGTCGTATACACACAGTCATCATGGTGTGTCGTATACACATTACACACTGTCATCATAGTGTGTCGTATACACACTGTCATCATGGTGTGTCGTATACACACTGTCATCATGGTGTGTCGTATACACACTGTCATCATGGTGTGTCGTATACACACTGTCATCATGGTGTGTCGTATACACACTGTCATCATGGTGTGTCGTATGCACACAGTCATCATGGTGTGTCGTATACACATTACACACTGTCATCATAGTGTGTCGTATACACATTACACACTGTCATCATGGTGTGTCGTATACACACTGTCATCATGGTGTGTCGTATATACACTGTCATTATGGTGTGTACTGACACAATGCCTGTGTTTTTGCAGCTGCTCACTGGTGTTTGGTGGTTGTCGGTGCAGCTGGGGATGTCAGCCCTGGTCATAGCGATCTTTATCATTGTTTTCATTCCTGTGGAACTCTTTCTCGCAAAGATGCTTGCAGATAAACAGAAGTATGTTCTGGTAAGTGTACTGAAGGGTAGTTATTTGTTGGTAAGTGGAGTAAGATAGTTAGCTAAAGTAGTAAGGCATGGTGGTTTTATGGTGAGATTAGTTGAAGCTTGAAAGCTGTTTTATTCTCTGAAAATTTCAGTACTGTAAGTCCAAAATATAATGACACATGATGTTTGACCCATGTCATTCCAGTAAAAATTGTAGTTTAAACCTCTCGTGGTCAGAACGCCCGAATCAACCTGACTCCCACTCATGGCCAGAACGCCTGAATACGCCCGAATACAGGGGCACATTTAAACTGGTACCGCGAAACAGTGTCATCCAATAACGGCAATTTATTTCGACAGTTAGCAGATAATAATACTGAAATTTCACTGGGAAGCGGCAAAAGTTAGAAATGTTGGCAATTTCCGTGGCTAAATAACGCCAACCACCACGCGGTTTTGTAGTTGAACTCAGCGTCACACAATTTCCAGTCCCTCTTATGCCACGCAGTGAATATTTTAATGGGGATTTTCAGCCAATGAGATTAAAGTTTAACATTTGCTGCGGGCATAAACTTGGAAGCACCCAGGAATTATTCCCAAAACACGCGTCCGCAGGCGATTTCTACGATTAAATACTCACTTTTGGGTGGTCTGTTTTGTTGTAAACAAGTATTAATGCGCCGTGTGATGAATCGGGTTGTGTTTTTTAGCTTTGTTGTAATTCTCGATGTTGTCAGTATGTCGAACTCCAGTGATTCGGATTTTGATGGGATTTTCGAATCGAGTTTATAACGAACGCTGTCATCTAAGGGGAATGTTTTGCAATATGGTTATGCATTTTAAATATAACACCGACTTAATAGTTCAGACGGGATGACGGCTATGATCATGAAGAACACCATTTTGTATAAAATCTTGAAAATACACACGGGTACTCAGAAAAAAGTGAAATTATTTCAGTTTTATTTATCATAGACATTTAATTAGTTTTCCATTCTGTAGCATAGTAATTTATTAACATTTCATACGCACCATGTATCCGCTAATTATTAATGAAAAATAAAAAAAGGTGTTGAGAATTATTTCATTATTTTATTTTTGTTAAACTTTAGAAATTCATATTTGGGTAATAAATTGACATATATGTCACATACTTGGCTAGTTACATCAGGAATTAGTTCTTCAGATGTAGTGAAAATGTTTGAATCAGATCAAGAATTATTTATTTATTTGCATTCATGCAACCTGAGTATATCACATGATTCGTTCACAGCACAATCTCTTGATTTAATAGGATTCAATAACAGGCACATATTTGCATTAATCTGGCCTTGAGAGGGTTAACTCAAGGTTTGGGTGATTTCCGTTTACCAATTAAACAAAATATAGGCAAGTGATCCGATATATGTTGTTATAAAGGATGCCAGAATGGACAATTGAATTGGTATGTGTGTGTGTGTGTGTGTGTGTGTGTGTGTGTGTGTGTGTGTGTGTGTGTGTGTAGGTAGTTTCAGTTCTCCGAGTCAAAAAGAAAATGTCCGAGTAAAAATCGTAGTTTAAGTCAAGAGTGCAACTTTAACATCGATGTTCCCTGATTCCTACCACTGCTCATGACAAATAATGACTGCTCCCTAAAACCGAGAAACAAGCTATGAGGGTGAGGTAATGACTGATCCCTAATGCAGAGAAACAAGCACAGAGAGTGAGGTAATAACTGCTCCCTAAAGCCTAGAAACAAACACAGTGTGAGGTAATGACTGCTCCCTAAAGCCTAAGAACAAGCACCTAGTATGAGGTAATGACTGCTCCCTAGAACAGAACCAAGTACCAAGATAGTTAGGTGTTTTATTTTGGAATTGTATAATACAGATGATAAATGAAAGACAAAACGTATACAATCTATACAATTCCTGGTTGGCAGCAGAACCAAGGCTGTTACCAGTAGATGTATAAAGTTGCAGTAGAAATAATATAACTTGAATCACTAGTCACTGCCAACCACTGATAACGGTAAACTGAATTTTTGTAGATACAATGTGCAAGTAATAACTACAAGCAGACAGTTAATACACTACCATAAATAATAAGTAACAGTAGTGACGTGGTTGATAAACCTAAAAATGAAAAAAAAAATTTCTTTTCGCGTATATACAACACTAACGCTAGATTGTAGAAGAACAATCCAGTAATAACAATGTAATATGTAGTAGTATTTTCATAAACCGTTTAAGACTAACCAAATAATAAAAAACACAGAAGTGGTAACACATTTAATACGGTGTAGTATCTTCATAGACATAGTGTTTTAAGACACATGACTTTAGAGAAGATACAAAGCTAGTAATATCAGGTGAAAAAATTATTATTCCATACTATCGGCCCATTGCATAATAAACTATTTGATGATTGTAGGGTAGAACTACTGATTGGACGAATATGTCTAAGTTGCCTTGTATCATGATTGTGAATATCACAGGTTGGAGTAAAAATATTAGATGGCGACACTGGCCAGGCCTTGACATTAACACTGGCCCTTTGGCCCGGCGCTTTTTTGACGCTGTCTGGCCAGTTCGGACCACCAGTTTCGATATTTTACTGGCTCGCCAGGCCACTGGTTTCAATCCGATTAACCACCATTGTGTTTCCGGTAACCTGACCCTACCTAGAAAAATAGGACAACCCTAATCTTTATATTTAAATCAATGTTTGTTTTGTTACATTTTTAGTCCTTTGAGCCGAACTATTGCCATCACTCTGCGTCCGCCGTCCGATGTCCGCCATTAGCTGCTGTATCTCAGAAACCGTTCAGCAACTTTTTCTCTAATTTTGCATAAACATATCTTAGGGCACTGCCACTATGCACAATAAATCTGTATTTGATTGAATCGTTCTAAGGGCACCTAATGACCCCCCAAAAAGGACCTCAAAACTGGTAAATTTTCACATTTTGCCTATTTTTTCTAAAATTCTTTAGTAACTTTTTCTCTAATTTTGCATATACATTTCATGTGGTAGTGCCACTGTACACAAGAAATCTGTATTTGATTGAATAATTCTAAGGGCACCAAAGGTCCCCTAAAATACTAAATTTGCTAACTAAATTGTTTACTGCATTAGAATAGCCCAGCAGCTCTATTTATAACTGGCTGACTACTGTCCACCCCACCCCCACCTCACTGTGGTGGAAGGGTCCCTGCCTGCTATTGTTTGATGGAAACTGTGACTAATCTGTAATTGGTCACTGGCAGAGGCTTGTGTCAACAGACAGCACCCACTAGACCCCTGGAAACAGAACCTGGCAGCTATTCCCAAAACATCTGTCACATGCAGAGTCTGTGTCTTGTATGGATATATATTTTTATGCAGTTGTTTTATATAAGCAGAAAGTTAATTGAAATTAGTTATTCTTAGGCCACAGAAAAGTAATTTCCGGATTCTCATCAATGCATGTATTTAAAAATATGTGCCACAACATTTTATTTTCTATTATAATTATTCCTCTAAATGCAAGACGTGGTGCAATAAGTGAACAGTAAACATGTGAACATTTTACTTCCATCATAACACTTAATGATCTGTAACTATGATTCACCAAAAAACATTTGTTTAATAATTACCAACAGGGTTGTTTGATTTCTGCTAGGCAACAATAGGAAATACATGCCATTGATAGGCAAACGTGTTCTTTTTATAGAAAACATAAGTTTCTTTCAGTACCTGTCTACATTATGATAACCATTTGTCCGCCCTGCTCACAATAACAAGAAACATCACATGAATGACAAAAGGAAGATCACTGCCACTTAACTTGTGGATTGTTATTATAAAACTGCTCTGCTACTGCTTGGTGGACAATTAATTAGTGGCTCAAGTTTAAATACATCAGGACGTTTTTTACACCTGCATGGTAGTTTAGACTCAGTAGTGTGATGGCAGCCACTAAACCTACAGGCTTATGTGAGTGGGTTGAATGTATTATTTATATTGATTTTCAAAATAAATGCATGAAATAATGTCTGTATATTGAATTCTGTATAATGTTTAAGGTGTAAATGTAACTGTGATGTAATGGACTTCTTGGAGATATGTACAAATGTCAAATACATCAGACTCTAGCACTGAAGAATAAGTACTAATATATGTTCATGTCCTTCAAATCACTAACTACAAGAGTATATCAGGCAAACACTTTATGAGTTTATTACACAAATTGACCAGTCTACACTGACACTCTGACAATGCAGGCAGTGCAGCTATCAGTCTACACTGACACTCTGACAATGCAGGCAGTGCAGCTATCAGTCTACACTGACAATGCAGGCAGTGCAGCTATCAGTCTACACTGACACTCTGACAATGCAGGCAGTGCAGCTATCAGTCTACACTGACACTCTGACAATGCAGGCAGTGCAGCTATCAGTCTACACTGACACTCTGACAATGCAGGCAGTGCAGCTATCAGTCTACACTGACAATGCAGGCAGTGCAGCTATCAGTCTACACTGACACTCTGACAATGCAGGCAGTGCAGCTATCAGTCTACACTGACACTCTGACAATGCAGGCAGTGCAGCTATCAGTCTACACTGACACTTTGACAATGCAGGCAGTGCAGCTATCAGTCTACACTGACACTCTGACAATGCAGGCAGTGCAGCTGTCAGCTCTATCTGCTAATGAGTGGTCCTACTCAAGATGTCAGCTCTGTTATTAATTTTCTTTAGTCTACCTTTTGCTCTCAAATAATCTGTCCTCTTAGTTTTACACGTAAAGACATAATCTGGCATATCTTGATACGTTTTTGTAGCAGCACATTTGTACTTCCAGTGTATCAGTGCAATATAACATACATTCTGTGTGCCACATTTGAATGTCATTCATGTAATATTTCCATGCAATCCATTTGCATATAAAATGTAAAACTTCAACAGCCGTTTTCTTCATTTTCACTTTTTGAACCCTACCATGCTCCATAACTTCACCAATTTTTGTAGCAGTCATAATTTTTGAAACCGTGTAAAGCACCCTACCCAACCTTTACAAGAATGAAAGAAAACAATGTTAAAATGTTTCCGACTTATCACTCATTTGGTCAGCCGGGGTCACATATAGACGTATTAGTCCAAAGGACTTCAGGGCCTCTTGGCCCATTTTTTTTATAACTAATTAGGTAACGGCAACTAAAACTCAGCCATCCATATACAATTACATTTATGCACTGTCATTTGTATCCGCCCACATGATTGGCGAATGGCGGGGGTCATTAATTATTCACCCAATAAGCGGTCTTGTTACACATTCACTACGGATGCCAGAAAATCTTGACTGTTGTCTGCATGATAAAACGTTAGTGCATATAATATTCCATAATAGATAGGACTGATGCAGAAGACATAGCCAATAGATGGAAAGAATACTATAAAATACGTACGCACGAGATGGAGCTAACAATGACCCCCTGATATGGGAAACGAAGATCAAGATGAGGATCTTGAACCATTAAGAGATGACGTGAAATGGGCCATTAATAGTCTAAAAGATGGGAAAAGCCCTGGGTGCGACAACATACAGGCAGAAATTATAACAGCAGCGGAAGAAGAAGGAATAGACATATACCATGCACTGTGTAAGAAAATACGGAAGATTGGAAAATGGCCAGACGACTGGAAGAAATCAATATACATCCCATTACCAAAGAAAGGAGACCTACAGCTATGCTCCAACTACATAACCATATCACTCATTAGCCATGCAAGCAAAATATTGCAGAAAATCATAATGAAAAGAATGCAAGAAAAAATGGAAATGGAAGTGAGCAGTACACAGGCAGGCTTCAGAAAAAAAACAGAGGCACGAGGGACCACATACTCAATCTGAGAATGTTGATTCAGAAATACAGAGATATGCATCATCCACTATTCCAAGGCTTTCAACTGTGTGAATCATCAGATGATGTGGAAAATGCTCAAGGACATGAACCCAAAGATAATTGCCCTCTTGAAATCACTTTATAGCAACCAACATGCAGTGGTCAGGCTGGAAAACACAACTACAGAAACTTTTTAGTGGGTAGTAAGGAGTAAGACAAGGCTGTATTTTATTACCTCTACACAGAAGACATAATGAGAGATGTCGAAATAGGTGACAGAAGTACAAGATATGATGAAGTGAATGTTCATAAGAGACCTACGATGTTACCGCACTCCTGTCCACTACAACAATCGGTCTAAGAAATCTAATCATGTCTGTAAAAAAACATGGTGAGAAAAAGGGCTTGATTCTTGATGTCAAGAAGACAAAGATCAAGAATATTAACAGATGCATTAGAAAAACAGAAATTGCAATCAACAGGGAGCAAGTTCGAGGCTATATTTGGCGGAGATAGATCGTAGAAATTGGTGGTGCAGAAAAGTTGATAAATAAGTGGAATTACAGATTGATAAGTATTATTCTTGCCTTAATATCATTCATAAAGTTGCCATAAACATATATTGAGTAGCAGTTGTGCTTAAAGTAATTAGTTAAAGTATTTTAGAACACCTTAGTATAGTGAGTGATAATAGGGTAACTCACTTAGCCTTCGATAAGTTGTAAACAAGATTTAACAAACCTGATTATGTGGTAGAATATATAGGAGATAAAGTAACAACCATCAAACTACTTACATAAGATAATATCTGTGTAAGCCAGTACTTGCTAGATATTTTGATTAGGTAGCACTGTTGTTAAAACTAAGCAAGGGCGATAGTCGGGCAGCGTAACCTAAATAAATAAAGCAGCCTCACGTAACGTAATTGATTGTATTTATGTTAGGTCACTACCGGTAATGTTAGCGTTCGTGACAGGATAAATAGTCGGCTGTGTAACTGAAATTTGTAACATAAAGTGTGCTGTAGTACACAGGAAACAGTCTTTATAAAGACTAAGTTAGTTAAGTTATTAAATAAATTCTGATCGGGATATGGCGCCTTGCAAGCGGCAAGTCAAGGCAAAGCGACACTTGGTGTGCGATCACTGCCACAGCTGGGTAGATTTTGCATTGTCCGGCTGTGGGAAGTCATGGGCAGAAACCATGGAGGAAGAATTCACCTTTCAGTGCATTGGGTGTTGGAAGGTAGAGTGTCTGCGGAAGGAGGTAGTTAGGTTGACAGATATTGTGAAGGGAATGGAGATGGGAATTAGCAAGGAGGCAGGTCGAATGGAGAGAGAAGACAGGGAGAGAGGTGAGAATACTGCAAGACTGAAGGAGAATAGCAGTGGCAAGAAAACTGAGGAAAGGAGATTGAGAGGAGGGAAGGTGATTGGAGGGGAAGAAATTGGAAAATTAACAACAGAAAACGGGACAAGCGTAAAGTGACAGGGACGAAAGTGACCGTAGAGAAGGAGGGAGGGAAGATGGGACGGGACGAAAGATGAAGGGACGAAAGGAAGTGAGAGCAAATGTGATAGAAGAGAAGTCGATAAAAGGGACGCTGACAGGAGGAAAGGTGACAAGAGAAAAAGCGACAGGAAAGAATGGATCGGAAGAGAATGTGACAGGAGAGAAGACGACAGGGGGGAAAGACAACAACCAGACAGATGCAAACCGAAGAAGGAGCTATTCTAAGGCAGTGATTGAGGGGGCAATGAAGAAAGAGAGGGTGTTTATGGGCGACTCCATTATGAGAAAGACGGACAAGACACTGAGTGAGGGGAAAGACGTCGTTGTTTGTCTACCGGGGACTAGGATTGAACATGTGACTGACAGGGTAGAGAAGGTATTGGGACATGGCAAGGGGGGGTCTATACTGGTACATGTAGGAACAAATAATGCAGACAGGGAGGGAACAACTGCGATAGTACAGAAGTATAGACAGTTAGTGAGGAAGCTAAAGAAGACAAGAGTTGAACAGGTTATTCTGTCAGGAATTTTGCCAGTAATGGGAGGAAGGGGTGCAACGTATAGAAACTGCAAGAGGATGGCGATCAACGCACTAGTTGAGCAGATGTGTGAAGAAGAGGGGGTGGGATTCACAGATTTATGGGGATACTTTGTTGGGAGGGAAGATATGTACATGAGAGATGGCCTCCATCTTAGTGGAAAGGGAGCAGCAGTTTTCTCAGAGAACCTGCTTTGATCTGTTGACATTGGGACAGGTTGCATCTATTTAAACTAGATTCGCAGGGGGGACTCACAGAAAAGCCTGAAAATGGAGGCATAGATAAAGACAGCTCAAATAAATCAGCAAATAACAGTCTGGAAAACTCTTCTGAAGCTGGATATAAATGTGTTTGTTTAAATGCAAGGAGTATAGTAAACAAAAGAAATGAACTAAACATTATGGTAGAAGATATTGACCCTCATATAATAGGTATAACCGAATCCTGGACCACCACCGATATATCAGATGCTGAATTGGGACTGACAGGATATGTAATGTTTAGAAAAGATAGAATAGGAAGAAAGGGAGGTGGAGTTATTTTATATATTAAAGAATCTATCCAGGCTTATGAAATAAAATTAGAAAGAGAAGCAGATTGCGAAGAAGCTGTTTGGTGTAACATAGTTACAGGAAACTCAACGTTAACAGTTGGGTTAGTTTATCGAAGTCCAAACATAAGCATAGAAGAGAATGAAAAAATACAAAACGCTATAAGGGAAGTAAGCAAACGGGACTGTATTATTATGGGGGATTTTAACCACGGGCATATACAATGGAAATCTCTTCAGAGTATGGGGAGTGAGGACCACAAGTTTTTAGTTTTAGTTCAAGATACTTTCCTTTATCAACATGTGCTAGAACCAACCAGGGGTGAGAATGTGTTAGACATAGTTTTGTCCTCACAGAATGAATTAGTTGACAATGTCAAGATATGTGAGCCACTGGGGAGCAGCGATCACAACCATCAAAGTAAAATCAGAAAGGAATAGTAAAAAGCAGTATAAGAGAAATTTCCACAAAGGAAGGTATAAGGACATGAGGAAATATTTAGCAAAGAGACTGGAATAACACACTAAAAAATAAGACAGCAACAGAATGCTGGAATATATTAAAGAGTGAAATTAAGTGCATAGTCGATAAATTTGTACCCTTCAAAAAACAAGGGAAACGGTCCAAAAAGAAACACTTATCGAAAGATGCCATTAGAAAAATTAAGTATAAACAAATGATGTGGAAGTCATATAGATGTACTGGAAATGATGAAGACTACAACAGTTATAAAGAAGCACTTAACCAAACTACAGCTGAAATTAGAAATTCAAAGAGAAGCTATGAACAACAATTAGCTAGTAATATAAAACATGACAGCAAGAGTTTTTATGCGTATGTTCGAAACAAACAGAAAGTTCAAGATAAGGTCGGTCCTCTAGAAGATAGTGCTGGAAATATAATATCAGAGGGATTCTTAATGGCAGAAGACCTGAATGAGTACTTTAGTTCAGTGTTTACCAGAGAAGATAATAGTTCACTGCCAGTACCAGAGGCTAAGTTCAAGGGGGCAGATTCAGACTATTTAGGACAATTAATTGTAACCCCGGAAATGGTAGCTAAGAAAATAAGGGCTATGAAGGATAATAAATCACCTGGAGTGGATGGGATTCCACCTAAACTGCTATTGGAAATTGTAGAACAAATTAGCGTACCGCTTGCAACAGTTTTCAATTTGTCATTAGAAGAGGGAGTGGTTCCTTTAGAATGGAAAGAGGCAAACATTATACCGTTATTTAAAAAAGGTTCGAGAAACAAGTCAGAGAACTATAGACCAGTGAGTTTAACATCAGTGATTTGCAAATTATTAGAAAGTCTAATTAAAGATCACATGGTGGATTTTCTTGTTAAACAAAACTTGATAAACCCATCTCAACATGGCTTTTTTAAAGCGAGGTCATGCTTAACAAATATGTTATGTTTTTTGGAAGACATCACTAAGTGGGTAGATGAGGGATCATCAGTAGATATCGTCTACTTAGATTTTCAAAAAGCTTTCGACAAAGGACCACATCAAAGATTACTGCTGAAACTAAAGGCCCATGGCATAGGAAATGGAATAATAAACTGGATAGAACAATGGCTGATTGATAGAAGACAATGTGTAGTAGTTGATGGGGAGGCTTCAAACTGGAAATCGGTATTGAGTGGGGTACCACAGGGATCAGTATTAGGACCTACATTATTCTTAATATATATCAACGATTTGGATGATGAAATAACAAGCAAGATGTTGAAATTTGCGGATGATACAAAAGTGTTTAGAAGGATTAAAAGTGATGGAGATAGACAGCATTTACAAGATGATCTTGACAGGTTGATCAAATGGTCTGAAAAGTGTCAAATGCTGTTCAATTTTGGGAAATGTAAATGCCTCCTCACAGGACATGGGAACGAAGAGGTAGAATATACAATTGGGGGTACTGTACTAAATATTACTGTAAAAGAAAAGGACTTAGGGTTAACCAATATTGAATGGTTATGAAAATATTGATAGAAATTTTTTTTCAGTTAAGAAAGATAGAAGGACTAGAGGACATGAAGTTACATTAGCAAAGGAGCAGAGTAGATTAGATATAAGAAAGTTTTCATTTTCACAAAGGACTGTAAATGAATGGAACAGAATATCTGCCGATTGTGTGGGCGCTAGTAGCGTGAATATGTTTAAAAATAAAATCGACACATACCTCAGACGGGCGGGATACACATAGATAAAAGGGTCGGACTCTCGATAAGCCAAAGGGCTTCCTTGTCCACCTGCCACCTAGAGTTAATTCTCTGGGTGGCAATCTTGTTAAATCTTGTTAAGTTGAAAATGTGAACCACTACGAATACCTTGGAGCAAGACTACAAGGAGGCGGCAAGACACCATCAGAGATCAGAAGACGAATAGCCATAGCAACGCAGAAACTAAAAAATCTGGAAAATGTATGGAAAGGCCAAAACATACCAGCAAAGATAAGAATTTTAAAAACTTGTGTTTTTCCAACAGCTCTCTCTATATGGTAGCAAAACGTGGACACTGAACAAAGAAGACATGAGAAGAATACAAGCGTTTGAGATTAAATGTTACAGAAAGGTCCTAAAAGTACCATGGATAACAAAAACAACCGACGCAGAGATCCTTAAAAAATTAGACATAAAGAACTGCCAACTAGTGAATAGAATAAAAGGACTAAAACTTTGGCCACATCAAAATACACGATTCCTTGGAGAAAACAATCCTAGAAGGCAAAGTGGAGGGAAAGAGAGGAAGGGGAAGACCAAGGAGAAGATGGGAGCAGGACATCAGCGACTGGTTGGAAGACGACATCGTGAGAGCAGGGAGACGAACGGCAGACAGAGCAACGTATCGTGGAATCATCCGGGCAGGTACATCTCGCAGAGATATGCTGAACTGAAGAAGTAAAACATTTAGAAACGAGCATTGCTAAAGACCATGGCTGCACCGGTGGAACTTTTAATACAGCTGTGCCTTGGACATCGTTCACATTGTGATTGTCACCCACCGAGCGTTGCATACATGAGCAAAAGGTTATCGCCAGTCATAATGACAACATGATACACATGGTATCAGAGTTCAGATGAACATTTATCATGGAATAATGTGCCTGATCCTGTCAATACTGGCCTTAGCATTGAGCCTCAGGCACAGCCAAAACCAAAAAACTTCTTTTGATGTGCTGAGGACAGCCAATTAAAGTACCAAGCCCCGGGCTGAAAATAGGTTGGTGATGTCTCAGATTTTGCATTAATAGCAAACTGCAGAGCGATACTAGAATAATTTTTTTTAAATTAACTTTGCATTGTGGACTTCTTGTGAAGCGACCAAGAGGCACCTCAGTATCAACATATTTTGTTTTACCAAATCTGGGCCAGTAACTTTTTTGGGTGGGCCCAGTAACTTTTCAAATCTACTGGCCCCCAGGGCCAGAGAATACAAAATCTTAATGTCAAGGCATGCTGGCAGATTGTTATGACAGTAATTGTACATACATTTTGCAATTTCTATTTCATAAATATCCTTCAATTTTAGTACATTTAACCATGTGAACAAGGGGTGAGCATGCGCATGGAGATCATTCTGCATAATGAATAATTTCTTTGTGTAGCTCTTATGTGTAGAACCAAAAGGATTATTCCATATGTCAAATATGGATATACTTGCGTAGTAAATCGTCTTTAGGGATTCTACAGAAATAAAGTGTTTCACTTTATTTATAACATATAAAGCACTTGAAAAAAATGTCTGCAGACATTTATGTGTTCATGCCAGTCAAGTTTATCATCAATAAGAAGGCCTAGAAAGTTTACACAATGGGTAGGCTGAATTATCTGATTTGACATCTTTAACGTCATTTGTTCATTAAATAGATGTAGTGACCTAGAAAACAACATATATTTTGATTTGGATACATTTAATGAGAGCTTGTTAGCATGAAACCAGTCGACTAATACTTGGAGTTCTTTAGTTATGTCATTGTAAAGTTTAGTAATATGATTTCCATTCATATATACCGTGGTGTCATCAGCAAATAATATTGCTTTACTTTGCTTCAGACAAGGGGATATCATTTATGTATAAAATAAATAAAAGTGGACCAAGAATAGAGCCCTGCGGCACACCAAATGTGATATTTTGTGGAAGTGAAGCACTGTTGCTACAACTTACATATTGTCCTTTTATATACAACCCTTCCTAATATCTTTGAAATAACGGGAAGTAAAGATGTGGGTCTATAGTTACAAAATTCAGTTTTAGCTTTTGATTTATAGACTGATATAATTTTTAAATTTTTTATTCGTCTGGTAAAATTCCCTCATTTAAAGACTTGTTTATCAGAAGCTATTGGTAGAGGCACTCCTTCACCAATTTGTTTTATAAAGTACAGACTAACGTTATCAGACCCACAACTTTTCTTGGGTTGAAGATACTATTATTTGGCTGACTTCACTTGCATTAGTGGGATTCATAAACATACTATTCATATTTTTATCATAGCTTTTGTTAAGGTAAGTGGTAAAATTGGTTTGGGGCTTAGAGATTGCTTTAGCATAACTCGGTCCAGTGTTTGTAAAGAAATTACAAAAAGTATTCAAAATTTGATCAGGGTCATTAATTAAGCCACTGTTGAGTTTGAAATGTGTAGGAATACTTGATTTATCATTTTGTTTCCCGATTATTGTTCGAAGTATCTGCCATGTCTTTTTAGAATAATTCTTGAATTTGTATAATAGGTTAGAATAGTAAGTTGTTTTAGCAATATGCTTTAGTTTATTATAATGATTTCTGTACGTAGTATAACAAACGTAAGTGGAATGTGTCTTTGATTTACCAATACATTTTCAATAAAACTTATTGGATGTTGTAGAAGATTTCATTAGACCTTTGGTCATCCATTCATTCTGGATTACATATTTTGATTTGATCTTAATAATTTTATCTGGGGCAAACGAATCAACAACATTATGGAGTTTAAATGCATTATTTATATCTAACCGATGTAAGTGAGTCCAATCAATTTCATTAAGAGCGGAAGTTATATGATGGATGGATGCTTTGGAAACTGACCTATATTTGAAGATAAACGGCTCGTGTAATGGTTTGGGTGATTTTCGTTTACCAATTAAACAAAATATAGGCAAGTGATCCGATATATGTTGTTATAAAGGATGCCAGAATGGACAATTGAATTGGTATGTGTGTGTGTAGGGTCAGATGGACGAGAGACTGAAGAAGTGCAATGAGGTGCTTCAGAGCATCAAACTGCTCAAGCTGTACGCATGGGAGGGCGTCTTCCAGCAGTCGATTGAACACACGCGTAGACAGGAACTGAAGCTTTTGCTACAGGCTGCCCTGCTTCGCGCCGCTTCAGGTAACACCTCAGGGTCGTAGCTTCCAGGGATATGCCTTGAATAGTAGATGATGGGCTGATGACTTTTTACCTGTACGGTGATGATCAGGTGCAGGTTGTAATGGTTGGTGTGTTTGTTGCAGTGATCAGGTGCAGGTTGTAATGGTTGGTGTGTATGTTGCAGTGATCAGATGCAGGTTGTAATGGTTGGTGTGTCTGTTGCAGTGATCAGGTGCAGGTTGTAATGGTTGGTGTGTCTGTTGCAGTGATCAGGTGCAGGTTGTAATGGTTGGTGTGTCTGTTGCAGTGATCAGGTGCAGGTTGTAATGGTTGGTGTGTCTGTTGCAGTGATCAGGTGCAAGTTGTAATGGTTGGTGTCTGTTGCAGTGATCAGGTGCAGGTTGTAATGGTTGGTGTGTCTGTTGCAGTGATCAGGTGAAGGTTGTAATGGTTGGTGTCTGTTGCAGTGATCAGGTGCAGGTTGTAATGGTTGGTGTGTCTGTTGCAGTGATCAGGTGAAGGTTGTAATGGTTGGTGTCTGTTGCAGTGATCAGGTGCAGGTTGTAATGGTTGGTGTGTCTGTTGCAGTGATCAGGTGAAGGTTGTAATGGTTGGTGTCTGTTGCAGTGATCAGGTGCAGGTTGTAATGGTTGGTGTGTCTGTTGCAGTGATCAGGTGAAGGTTGTAATGGTTGGTGTCTGTTGCAGTGATCAGGTGCAGGTTGTAATGGTTGGTGTGTCTGTTGCAGTGATCAGGTGAAGGTTGTAATGGTTGGTGTGTCTGTTGCAGTGATCAGGTGCAAGTTGTAATGGTTGGTGTCTGTTGCAGTGATCATTGTGGATGGAGCCCCTCTTTTAGTTGTGCTCATTGTGAGTATTGGTCCTTCTGTTGGCGACTGTACTCTCACATGCACACACACATACGGTCATACACGTATTTTGGCATACACGCACGCATGCACGTATGCATGCGTATGTACATACATACACACTCTTTGAATAATTATAATGTATTTTTTATTTTAATTCTGAAAAGACAATATCACTATTCATAATCAAGAAAGAATGCATTGACATTGGTAAATTAGAAAATAAGGCAAAGAAAATAATTTAATAACAGCATTTTTGTGTTCGTTTCAGACATTCTCCCTTTATCCGTACATTTCCTCTGAACCGATGCATGCTGGGAAGATGTTTTCATCGTTGGCGCTGATCTACACGTTGCACACTCCTATTGTAATCATTCCGTTGTTTATTGGTGTGGTCGCTCACAGCACAGTCAGCATGGATCGTCTCTGTCGATTCCTGAACCATTCAGACATGGACACACGGGTACTGCCATACAATACAACAATATACAATAGAATACAACAATATACAATACAATAATATATAATACATTAAAACTTTATTATTCATTGAAGGGAAATTTGTGGGCAGCATTAATTAAAAATGGTTTCTAAAATTAATCATGTTAAAAAATTGCCTAATTGCTTAATTGCCTACTATTCAAATTGTAGTCGACGCATCACAGATACTGTAGCATCATAGTGGAATGTACATATGTGTACACACATATACTGTAGCATCGTAGTGGAATGTACATATGTGTACACACACATACTATAGCATCATAGTGGAATGTACAACAATATACAATAGAATACAACAATATACAATACAATAAAACAATATACAATACAATACAACAATATACAATACAACAATATACAATGTAAACATTTTATACAATACAACAATATACAATGCAATATACAATACAATAAAACTTTATTATCCCATGAAGGGAAATTTGTGTGGAGCGTTCATTAAAACTACATAATTTAAAACGGTTTCTAAAACATAATCATGATGAAAAAATCTCCTAATTGTTTAACTGCCTAATATTCTAATTGTAGTCGTAGCATCGTAGTGGAATGTACATATGTATACACACAGATACTATAGCATCGTAGTGGAATGTACATATGTGTACACACAGATACTATAGCATCGTAGTGGGATGTACATATGTATACACACAGATACTATAGCATCGTAGTGGAATGTACATATGTATACACACAGATACTATAGCATCGTAGTGGAATGTACATATGTATACACACAGATACTATAGCATCGTAGTGGAATGTACATATGTATACACACAGATACTATAGCATCGTAGTGGAATGTACATATGTATACACACAGATACTATAGCATCGTAGTGGAATGTACATATGTATACACACAGATACTATAGCATCGTAGTGGAATGTACATATGTATACACACAGATACTATAGCATCATAGTGGAATGTACATATGTATACACACATATACTATAGCATCATAGTGGAATGTACATATGTATACACACAGATACTATAGCATCGTAGTGGAATGTACATATGTATACACACAGATACTATAGCATCGTAGTGGAATGTACATATGTATACACACAGATACTATAGCATCATAGTGGAATGTACATATGTATATACACAGATACTGTAGCATCGTAGTGGAATGTAATTATGTATACACACAGATACTATAGCATCGTAGTGGAATGTACATATGTATACACACAGATACTATAGCATCGTAGTGGAATGTACATATGTATACACACAGATACTATAGCATCGTAGTGGAATGTACATATGTATACACACAGATACTATAGCATCATAGTGGAATGTAATTATGTATACACACAGATACTATAGCATCGTAGTGGAATGTACATATGTATACACACAGATACTATAGCATCGTAGTGGAATGTACATATGTATACACACAGATACTATAGCATCGTAGTGGAATGTACATATGTATACACACATATACTATAGCATCATAGTGGAATGTACATATGTATACACACATATACTATAGCATCATAGTGGAATGTACATATGTATACACACAGATAATATAGCATCATAGTGGAATGTACATATGTATACACACAGATACTTTAGCATCATAGTGGAATGTAATTATGTATACACACAGATACTATAGCATAGTAGTGGAATGTACATATGTATACACACAGATACTATAGCATCGTAGTGGAATGTACATATGTATACACACAGATACTATAGCATCATAGTGAAATGTACATATGTATACACACAGATACTATAGCATCATAGTGGAATGTAATTATGTATACACACAGATACTATAGCATCGTAGTGGAATGTACATATGTATACACACAGATACTATAGCATCATAGTGGTATGTACATATGTATACACACAGATACTATAGCATCATAGTGGAATATACATATGTATACACACATATACTATAGCATCGTAGTGGAATGTACATATGTATACACACAGATACTATAGCATCGTAGTGGAATGTACATATGTATACACACATATACTATAGCATCGTAGTGGAATGTACATATGTATACACACAGATACTATAGCATCGTAGTGGAATGTACATATGTATACACACAGATACTATAGCATCGTAGTGGAATGTACATATGTATACACACATATACTATAGCATCGTAGTGGAATGTACATATGTATACACACTTATACTATAGCATCATAGTGGAATGTACATATGTATACACACATATACTATAGCATCATAGTGGAATGTACATATGTATACACACAGATACTATAGCATCGTAGTGAAATGTGCATATGTATACACACAGATACTATAGCATCGTAGTGGAATGTACATATGTATATACACATATACTATAGCATCGTAGTGGAATGTACATATGTATACACACAGATACTATAGCATCATAGTGGAATGTACATATGTATATACACAGATACTGTAGCATCGTATTGGAATGTAATTATGTATACACACAGATACTATAGCATCGTAGTGGAATGTACATATGTATACGCACAGTTACTATAGATTCGTAGTGGAATGTACATATGTATACACACAGATACTATAGCATCGTAGTGGAATGTACATATGTATACACACAGATACTATAGCATCGTAGTGGAATGTACATATGTATACACACAGATACTATAGCATCGTAGTGGAATGTACATATGTATACACACAGATACTATAGCATCATAGTGGAATGTACATATGTATACACACAGATACTATAGCATCATAGTGGAATGTACATATGTATACACACATATACTATAGCATCATAGTGGAATGTACATATGTATATACACAGATACTATAGCATCGTAGTGAAATGTACATATGTATACACACATATACTATAGCATCGTAGTGGAATGTACATATGTATACACACAGATACTATAGCATCATAGTGGAATGTACATATGTATATACACAGATACTGTAGCATCGTAGTGGAATGTAATTATGTATACATACAGATACTATAGCATCGTAGTGGAATGTACATATGTATATGCACAGTTACTATAGCATCGTAGTGGAATGTACATATGTATACACACAGATACTATAGCATCGTAGTGGAATGTACATATGTATACACACAGATACTATAGCATCGTAGTGGAATGTACATATGTATACACACAGATACTATAGCATCGTAGTGGAATGTACATATGTATACACACAGATACTATACCATCGTAGTGGAATGTACATATGTATACACACATATACTATAGCATCATAGTGGAATGTACATATGTATACACACATATACTATAGCATCATAGTGGAATGTACATATGTATACACACAGATACTATAGCATCGTAGTGGAATGTACATATGTATACACACAGATACTATAGCATCGTAGTGGAATGTACATATGTGTACACACAGATACTATAGCATTATAATGTACATATGTATACACACAGATACTATAGCATCGTAGTGGAATGTACATATGTATACACACAGATACTATAGCATCGTAGTGGAATGTACATATGTATACACACAGATACTATAGCATCGTAGTGGAATGTACATATGTATACACACAGATACTATAGCATCATAGTGGAATGTACATATGTATACACACAGATACTATAGCATCGTAGTGGAATGTACATATGTATACACACAGATACTATAGCATCGTAGTGGAATGTACATATGTATACACACAGATACTATAGCATCGTAGTGGAATGTACATATGTATACACACAGATACTATAGCATCGTAGTGGAATGTACATATGTATACACACAGATACTATAGCATCGTAGTGGAATGTACATATAGTATGTACACACAGATACTATAGCATCGTAGTGGAATGTACATATGTATACACACAGATACTATAGCATCGTAGTGGAATGTATATATGTATACACACAGATACTATAGCATCGTAGTGGATGTATACACACAGATACTATAGCATCATATGTATACACACAGATACTATAGCATCATAGTGGAATGTACATATGTATACACACATATAATAGCATCATAGTGGAATGTACATATGTATACACACAGATACTATAGCATCGTAGTGGAATGTACATATGTATACACACACTATACTATAGCATCGTAGTGGAATGTACATATGTATACACACAGATACTATAGCATCGTAGTGGAATGTTATGTATACACACAGATACTATAGCATCGTAGTGGAATGTACATATGTATACGCACAGTTACTATAGCATCGTAGTGGAATGTACATATGTATACACACAGATACTATAGCATCGTAGTGGAATGTACATATGTATACACACAGATACTATAGCATCGTAGTGGAATGTACATATGTATACACACAGATACTATAGCATCGTAGTGGAATGTACATATGTATACACACAGATACTATACCATCGTAGTGGAATGTACATATGTATACACACATATACTATAGCATCATAGTGGAATGTACATATGTATACACACATATACTATAGCATCATAGTGGAATGTACATATGTATACACACAGATACTATAGCATCGTAGTGGAATATACATATGTATACACACATATACTATAGCATCGTAGTGGAATGTACATATGTATACACACAGATACTATAGCATCATAGTGGAATGTACATATGTATATACACAGATACTTTATCATCGTACTGGAATGTAATTATGTATACACACAGATACTATAGCATCGTAGTGGAATGTACATATGTATACGCACAGTTACTATAGCATCGTAGTGGAATGTACATATGTATACACACAGATACTATAGCATCGTAGTGGAATGTACATATGTATACACACAGATACTATAGCATCGTAGTGGAATGTACATATGTATATACACATAGTCAAAGTCTGGCTCAAAGAAACGTCACAGAGATAAGTCACTAATAAGAGATCTCCCCCCTCCCTATAGAGGGAGAGGCAGGGGCAGGGGCAGGGGATAGGGAGGGGGAGAAGATTATGTCCTTTGAACTACTTGCAAATGTTTGCAGGTTGATATTAACTAGAGGTTTCTGACTAGGAAATTATGCTACTCAAAGGGATGTGTTTCTTGCTTCAGTTCAGTTTATTTTTATGATTTTGATCAATTTCATTCAAATTCACAAAATTTGTTCTTCGGTTCTACTTTGTAATTGCCCTTAAATGTGCAAGCAATATCATTAGTAAATGTTTTGATTTTTAGTCCTTTGGCCGAAGGTCCAAGGGACTATTGCCATCACTCTGCGTCCGCCGTCCGCCGTTAGCTGCCGTATCTCAGAAACCGTTCAGCAATCTTTTTCTCTAATTTTGCATAAACATATCTTAGGGCACTGCTACTATGCACGAGAAATCTGTATTTGATTGAATCATTCTAAGGGTCCTGTAGGGCCTCCCAGGGCCCAAAACATTCCTCTAAATGCAAGACGTAGTGCAATAAGTGAACAGTAAACATGTCAACATTTTACTTCCATCATAACCCTTAATGATCTGTAACTATGATTCACCCGGCAGAAACGGCAACAATAGGAAATACATGCCATTGATAGGCAAACGTGGTCTTTTTATAGAAAACATCAGTTTCTTTCTGTACCTGTCTACGTATGATAACCATTTGTCCGCCCTGCTCACAATAAACATCACATGAATGATAAAAGGAAGATCACTGCCACTTAACTTGTGGATTATTATTATTATAAACTGTTCTGCTACTGCTTGGTGGACAGTTAATTAGTGGGTCAAGTTCAAATACATCAGGACGTTTTTCACACCTGCATGGTAGTTTAGGCTCAGTAGTGTGCTGGCAGCTACTAAACTTATAGGCTTGTGTGAAAAGGATAGTTGGCAGAAGAACTAACTTCAAAGCACCATTGCATCCATTTAGCCAGGCAGCAGTCACACTGTCCCAGTGTCTGCTGCTATGTTTGTTTAATAATTATATAGGCTTAATGATCCCAATACACCAATCTTTTGGCACAATGTCAGATAATAAAACTAGGTTAAACATCTTAACAGTAACTATAATTAGTTCTGTTTTTTTCAAAAACTGTTCAGTAACTTTTTCTCTATTTCTCTAATTTTTCATAGACATTTCATGTGGTAGTGCCTGCTATTGTTTGATAGACTCCTGTTAAACTGGACAGTTGCCTGTAGGTTTTAAACTGTCAAACAGTGAGTCTACCTTTTGCTCTCAAATAATCTGTCCTCTTACTTTTAAACATAAAGACATAATCTAGCATAACTTGATAAGTTTTTGTAGCAACACATTTGTACTTCCAGTGTATAATTGCAACATTACATACACACTGTGTGCCACATTTGAATGTCATACATGTAATATTTCCATGCAGTCCATTTGCATATATAATGTAAAACTTCAACAGCCGTTTTCTTCATTTTCACTTTTTGACCCCTACCATGTTCAATGCTCCATAACTTCGCCAATTTTTGTAGCAGTCATAATTTTTGAAACCGTGTAAAGCACCCTACCCAACCTTTATAAGAATGTAAGAAAACAATGTTACAATTTGTCCGACTTATTACTCATTTGGTTAGGGGTCACATATAGATGTATTAGTCCAAAGGACTTCAGGGCCATTTGCCCCATTTTTTGTTGGTTCCGTCCCATTAAAGCAAATGTGTAAATGTATTTGAAAACATAGTTGTGTATTAGTAAATGATTTGAACATTTTAGAAACATAATTGAAATGACAAATGAAAAGTAATTGTAATTGATCTGATTTTGTGTAATTTAACCCAGCCCTGCCCTTAATATGCATTATGAAGGATCGTTGGTTATTTGTATTTGTAATTATAGTAGCCCCTCTTTGCATGGTTTTCGTGACACTCATTCTTTGCCAAGCTTTGGTATATCACAAACATGTCTATGTTTAAAATACATTTTGATTGTTATAAGAAAGTAAGTGTAATTTGTTGGTAACATAGCATGGGTGGCAGATATATGAGGCCCTGTCTGGCATCTTTAAGTGGTTGCTTTTATGATCAGTAAAGTAAAAGATTACTAGATCTACCTGACTGTTTTCCGGACGAAAAAATTAAATTGCCTCAAATGCTATGAACTGATTAAACACAATTTAATGGACAATAGACCTTTAAAGACTAAGCAAAATTAACCATTTTTATTCCCAATCTGAACGAAATATAATCCCGAAATAGTGTTCAGCTAATTTTTGGGCCAAAGGCCCAACGGACTAATGCCATCACCATGTCCGCCGTTAGCTGCCATATCTCAGAAACCGTTCAGTACTTTTTCTCTAATGTTGCATAGACGTATCTTAGGATACTGCCACTATGCACGGAAAATCTGTATTTTATTTAATCATTCTAAGGGCCCTGTAGGCCCTCCCAGGGCCCAAAACATTTTTATATCACCTTAAAGATAATAATCTTACATACAAATGTGTTGTTGGATGCATGCAGGAATTTGTTTTACTTTTGAGTTATTGCTGTTTGAACATTGCAAATGCTCAAACTTGCAATGGGATTTAATATTTTTTGATATCACAGTAAAATAATAATCTTATTTACAAGTTTGTCGTTGGATGTACCGAGAATTTATTTTTATTTTTTGAATTATTGCCATTTGAACATTGCAATGCTTAATCCTGCAATGTATACAAAGTTTCAACAACATTTAAAATTTCTTTAACAAATGTAGCATAGTTTTAAGAACAATATATAATAGATGGTAATAAATCAAGGAACAGCCTGTATACTCTGATGATGTTTGAAAGCTATAAATATTACTGAGTATGGTTATAATGGAATGTTTGATAAATGCTTGTGACAATTTAGGGTGACAGGATACCTGACAGTGATGCGCAGTTGTCAAAGGACAAAGAGATGCTACCACTTCTGTCTAACAAAGAAAACCCCAAGTTACTGACGCAGACAACTGAAGGTAGGAAAACATACATTGTGGTGAGATTTTAAGCACCTTACCCCTCCCCAAGGGTGGTGTTAGATGTATGTGTTTTGGTCTTAGGACTAAATACTGACATTGACCGTTATTATAAACGAATATTGCATTATGTCAACATGTAAATTTTTTCTTTGTTGACTGGGGCAAGTAAATGTTTACTGTCTGATGAAGTAGTGTAGTTTTCCATTGCAATAGCACTGTTGTTCACATGTCTTACCATTATATTGTTATCCTAACGGTACAAAGTACTTGCCACAGGTTTATTTATATATATATATATATATATATATACTGTAATGATTTCATGTATTCAGACACTGTATGTTTTTAAAAAAAAATTCAAAAATAATAATTTTTTATACTGTATGTTCTGAGGCACCTATTAATGCTAGGTGTCCAAACACACACAATCCATGACGACTGGTTTTAGGTGTCCAAACACACACAATCCATGACGACTGGTTTTAGGTGTCCAAACACACACAATCCATGACGACTGGTTTTAGGTGTCCAAACACACACAATCCATGACGGCTGTTTCTAGGTGTCCAAACACATACAATCCATGACGACTGTTTCTAGGTGTCCAAACACATACAATCCATGATGACTGGTTTTAGGTGTCCAAACACATACAATCCATGATGACTGGTTTTAGGTGTCCAAACACATACAATCCATGATGACTGGTTTTACTTTTAGGTGTCCAAACACATACAATCCATGATGACTGGTTTTACTTTTAGGTGTCCAAACACATACAATCCATGATGACTGGTTTTAGGTGTCCAAACACATACAATCCATGATGACTGGTTTTAGGTGTCCAAACACATACAATCCATGACGACTGTTTTAGGTGTCCAAACACATACAATCCATGATGACTGGTTTTAGGTGTCCAAACACATACAATCCATGACGACTGGTTTTAGGTGTCCAAACACATACAATCCATGATGACTGGTTTTAGGTGTCCAAACACATACAATCCATGATGACTGGTTTTAGGTGTCCAAACACATACAATCCATGATGACTGGTTTTAGGTGTCCAAACACATACAATCCATGATGACTGGTTTTAGGTGTCCAAACACATACAATCCATGATGACTGGTTTTAGGTGTCCAAACACATACAATCCATGATGACTGGTTTTAGGTGTCCAAACACATACAATCCATGATGACTGGTTTTAGGTGTCCAAACACATACAATCCATGATGACTGGTTTTAGGTGTCCAAACACATACAAATGGACTTTTAGGTGTCCAAACACATACAACCCATGATGACTGGTTTTAGGTGTCCAAACACATACAATCCATGATGACTGGTTTTAGGTGTCCAAACACATACAATCCATGATGACTGGTTTTAGGTGTCCAAACACATACAATCCATGATGACTGGTTTTAGGTGTCCAAACACATACAATCCATGATGACTGGTTTTAGGTGTCCAAACACATACAATCCATGATGACTGGTTTTAGGTGTCCAAACACATACAATCCATGATGACTGGTTTTAGGTGTCCAAACACATACAATCCATGACGACTGTTTCTAGGTGTCCAAACACATACAATCCATGATGACTGTTTTTAGGTGTCCAAACACATACAATCCATGATGACTGGTTTTAGGTGTCCAAACACATACAATCCATGATGACTGGTTTTAGGTGTCCAAACACATACAATCCATGAAGACTGGTTTTAGGTGTCCAAACACATACAACCCATGATGACTGGTTTTAGGTGTCCAAACACATACAATCCATGATGACTGGTTTTAGGTGTCCAAACACATACAATCCATGACGACTGGTTTTAGGTGTCCAAACACATACAATCCATGACGACTGGTTTTAGGTGTCCAAACACATACAATCCATGATGACTGGTTTTACTTTTAGGTGTCCAAACACATACAATCCATGACGACTGGTTTTAGGTGTCCAAACACATACAATCCATGACGACTGGTTTTAGGTGTCCAAACACATACAATCCATGATGACTGGTTTTACTTTTAGGTGTCCAAACACATACAATCCATGATGACTGGTTTTACTTTTAGGTGTCCAAACACATACAATCCATGATGACTGGTTTTAGGTGTCCAAACACATACAATCCATGATGACTGGTTTTAGGTGTCCAAACACATACAATCCATGATGACTGGTTTTAGGTGTCCACACACATACAATCCATGATGACTGGTTTTAGGTGTCCAAACACATACAATCCATGATGACTGGTTTTAGGTGTCCAAACACACACAATCCATGAAGACTGGTTTTCCGGACAAATTGTTTTTATACTGTATTTTTTTGGACAGCTGAGAATGTAATTATTTTTAGGTGCCCAAATACAGACAGTCAGTATGATAATATATATACTTACTTATTCTGCTGTTTGTCAGTTATGATGGGAACATTTTATTTATGAAAGTTTACAGATGTGTTACACATATGTGCCTGCCGCTATGTTCGTTCTTCTTCATGTCTCACCCATGATCCACTTTACCCATAATGCATTCAGGGTTTTTGTTAAGAGCTGGGACCCAGGTAATTTACCCGGCTTTGGCGATCCATTACCTGGCTATTGAGAACGGAGAAGGGAAGTTTTTTATTCGCGTGATTTGCAAGACACCGCTTTCAGGTGCCTTTGCCTTACAAATTGTTCTGTACAGCATTTATCAGTTCCACAATCAATTCACCGTGTCGCCGATTTAATAGTATTACAACATATTGCAACAAAACAGCACGGTCAAACGGCACAGTTCATGTCCCAAATTCTAGTTCGTGTCGTTCCTCCGACTTGACTTCCCATAATTCTTAGTTGTTATTCCCGATAGAGTCACCACTGCGTTTTTCCACAGACGAGTGCTCCTGGCGAACCGCTCAGCAACATTGTTGGCGTAGCAATGTTATTTGACAAATTAAAACAGTCTAAGACTAAGCTAAGAAGCAGAAACATCAGAAGTCGTGGAATATAGCCATATAATAAGTATTCAATTATTGCAGGAACTGGTTAATGTTTACGACTACATCGGTTTTGCGCGGCATGTTCACTACCGTTGTGTCGAAGATGTAGTCCCAAAAAGCGAAACTGTCTATCTTTGGCTTGTATGATAGGTTTCTGATCTTTTTCCAGTTCGGTTTTTAGCCACACATTTTGTTGTATACAATATTGTTTCAGTAGGTCCAAATAGCGCTCTGGTTTACATTGATCAGTTTGCTTTTTTCACTTGCGTTGCGCGTAACCCACGGCCGCTGTGGCCCAGATGGGAGCGCTATTTTGCCCTCAATGGTGGCATAGAACTAAGTATTTTACTCGTATTTTTAAAATTTCACATTAGGTTTACAATGCAGACAAACATTTAGGCATAATCATAATATATATAATGGTGACATCGAGGTGGGCTTGGTTTCTACACGCCTTACTTAACACGATTGCCATCCAAAGTTATACAGGCTCCTGATGAGATGGAATACGGACTAGGAAGATTTGGGCTTATCGATAGTCCAAAGAATTTCACCTAGGTATAATCCACCCATATTGTAATTATAAATTCTATTTTGAACATATTCACACTGCTAGAATTTATAAAGCTTATGATACCATTGTGAAACACTTAAATATTACGTTAAATATTTATTTTGATAGTTATTGATATTGTGAAACCAACGTATGAGCACTTGTGGAAACAGCCATCCTGTGCTTCAACTTGGAGCTAGATTAACCGAGGCAATTCCTGGATGCATGGATTCCATTTCCACCGGAGTGTGGGAGAAAGAATTTCCTCATAGCACTGTCTATAGACACCTGTATCTGTAAACTCAGAGATATGTAGGCCTACATTTAGACAGACACTGTTTTTTAGTCCTTTGGGCCGAAGGGCCCAAAAAGCTGGTAATTTGTCACATTTTGCCTATTTTTTCAAAAACTGTTCAGCAACTTTTTTTCAAATTTTGCACAGACGTATCTTAGGGTACAGCCACTGTGCACGAGAAATCTGTATTTGATTGAATCATTCTAAGGACCCCGTAAGGCCCCCAAGGGCCCAAAAAGCTGGTAATTTGTCACAATTTGCCTATTTTTTTCAAAAACTGTTCAGCAACTTTTTTTCTAATTTTGCATAGATGTATCTTAGGGTGCTGCCACTATACACAAGAAATCTGTATTTGATTGAATCATTCTAAGGGCACCTAAGGGGCCCCCAAAGTGCAAAAGTTTTACATTATCTAGTGATGTGGTTTTGAGAAGGGCCCTTGAAACCACCCCCAATAGTAGATTTTGTGTAATGTGCCAGAAACAGCCAGCAGCCTCACTCCACTCTGCAGCCTAGTGCTATTGTTCTATTGAGACCTTGACTAATCTTTAATTGGTCACAGGCAGAGCAGACACACTTGACCCCTGTTAGACTGAACAGGTGCCTGAAACTTTTAAACTGTATCTTTAAAATTATTGATTTTCTATAATTGCATGTTGTGTTTATTTTGATGTTCATTTAATTATTATAAAATGGTGTGACTGGTGTCTATTGGTTAAAGATGTATTGTCTGTAGAAACCTGTAGGTAACAAACATAGAACATTAATATTCTGTCACCTGTAGGTGACAAACATAGAAAAGTTATATTCTGGACAATTATAGAGTGAAATATCCTACACTTTATTGATATCAAATGCATTCTACTGTTCTGTTTACGTTTGCCATGCCTTGTGTAGACATAGACTAAGGTTGTTGTAAATTTAACCAGCTGCCATGTCAAGTCCGTTATAATTGGGACTAACAGTGTTCAAAATTATTCAGGTAAATAGCAAATAACAAAGGACACAAGTTTTCTCCTTGCCGTACCTCTACATCACATGAGAAGAAGGCTGACAAAGCCTGGCCCTGTTTTTATACATGATTTAGCATTTTTGTACATGTTGTATACAACTTTCAACACATTACCATTAATACCGCATGAAATTATCTTAGGCCGCAGTGTGGACCGGTCTACTAAATCAAATGTTTTCTTATAATCGATGAAGGCACAATAAAGCCTTTTGCATCGAGACAAATACAATTCAACCAATACCCCTATCTGAACACTGCCTGTTCTTCACCTATTACATTCGCTTTGTTTAGGTATGTGGTCACTCTGGCGTTCTGAACAATCTCTAAGGATTAATGAACACTTGTGCACAATATCACCCACTTGGCAGGTTTAATTGATCTATTCATCAATGAGGACACTGCTTAGGCCTCACTCTGGACACTGTCACTCACAGTGTTGTGTATTGTCTTAGTTGGTGCGTTGAGCTAATCAACTTGACCATGAATCAGTGATGACTCTGGTAACTTTAGAGGATGGAGGATGAATTCAGTTGTTGGCAGTGAACACTAGTGCTGAGAGGGTAGATCACCACCTACCAGTCTCCAAAGCTGTATATTTTCAAAAACTGTTGAATAATTTGTTTTCTAATTTTGCACAGATGTATATTAGGGTACTGCCACTATACACAAGAAATCTGTATTTGATTGAATCATTCTAAGGGCACCTCAGGGCCCCCTAAAATGCAAAATTGTCCTCCTGTTTCTCTGCTGCTCCCTCCTGCAGTCCCACTGATCTCCAATTATAACAGACATACATAACAGCCAGACAGACAGACAGACAGACAGACCGACAAACAGACAGTATTTTTTTTATCATCATAAGCACATAAACTACAATATAATATTCATTGTAAGGTCAGGGAGGCCACTAAGACAGTTATATGCAGCAATCATGGGAGCCACCCAACTGATGTAACTGGATAGTGGACTTTGCCCTGATCACTTGGTAGGCTCTGAGTGGAGTGGCCAGCTGTAAATCTGTGTATTGGTCTAGCCTAGTTCATTTTCTCTTTAGTCTACCTTTTGTTCTCAAATAATCTGTCCTCTTAGTTTTACACATGAAGACATAATCTGGCATACCTTGATAAGTTTTTGTAGCAGCACATTTGTACTTCCAGTGTATCATTGCAACATAACATACATATTACATACTGTGTGCCACATTTGAATGTTGTGCATGTAATATTTCCATGCAACCCATTTGCATATATAATGTAAAACTTCAACAGCCGTTTTCTTCATTTTCACATTTTGACCCTACCATGTTCAATCTCCATAACTTCGCCAATTTTTGTAGCAGTCATAATTTTTGAAACTGTAAAAGCCCCCTACCCAACCTTTACAAGAATGTAAGAATACAATTTTACAATTTTTCCAACTTATCACTCATTTGGTCAGCCGGAGTCACATATAGACGTATTAGTCCAAAGGACTTCAGGGCCACTTGGCCCATTTTTTTAACAATTAACACAGATGGAACTTAACTTACGTAAGTCAAAACATGTCTATGATTTAATAGTGTTACTTCATATTGTAGTCCAGTTGTATCCGTAGTGGTCTACGACTCTGTGACATGCTATGACTTGGTCAGAGCATGTTATGCGGTCCCTGCTTTGGGGGTCATGGTCCCTGCTATCAGCACACTTAATAAAAACCCTGGCAATACTAATGTCAAATTGTCGCTATAGATGGCGCAGCAAGAGAGGGTGATGACTGCGGTTCGACAGGGTCAGGGGTGGACCCACGTAGCAAGGTCGTGGGGAATTATACTGTGTCGATACAAAATGGCTACTTCAATTGGAATGAGGACAGTCAAGAACCAATGCTATCCGATATCAACATCACTGTGCCCTGTGGTGAGTGGCACCATCTAGCAGGCAGATAGAGTGATTATTTAAATAGTGGGGGGTGGAGAGAGATTCATAATTAAATATATCACATATACATACATATGCTTATGTACACAAACAGTATAATAATAACCATGTGTTGGTATATATGTTAAATGAGCTACCAAATGGTCAAATTATATTTACATTGGAGAAGATATCGTGAAGAGTTCACTATCTGATTATGAATTGGAGATTATATTATAATTGGAATATTGACTTAACTGAACTTAAATGCCTAGGCCAATTTGACCCCTCGCTATTGGAATATTTCTTGGGGGTAAAACCATTGTGCTAGAGAGTTATTTTCTTTGAGTCTGTTTGAATTTCATTATATATGAAGGCTTATTAAAATATCAAGATAACATGAACATTGTGAAGTGAGTGGTGACATTATTTCTCCTAACTGGCGACTGTTTGCAGGGAAACTGACAATGATTGTGGGTGGAGTTGGGAGTGGCAAGTCTCTCTTGCTGTCAGTTCTCACCGGGGAACTGCACTGCATCATGGGAAAAGTTGTCTTCAAACCGTAAGTTTCTGTTGTACTCTCCAGGGTGTAGGGTATTGTGAGGCAATAATGTCTACATTTATAAAAAAAAATCAAAATGACTTTCAACACCTGTCACTGTGAAAGACTTGCTTGGTAACAACATTTGTGTGCCATATTATATTGAACTGCCTCTGTGTTATTTAAGTTAAAGCAGATATATGTTAAAGATTAGCATTCATCAAGCATGAATTCGTTACATCTCCACAGCAATTAAGTCTTTTCATCTCTCAAAACTCCCACTTTGTAGACACAACCTAGCTTGCTCATCCTTTAGACCCTGTCTGCCTGCAGAGGCCCACTTCCCTAACAACCTGGATCCTTTCATTTGCATTGACAATGCGTGGAGGTGGCGCCATCTTCTGGATACCTATGTAACTTATATCATTGGATTCTTTAGTGTATCTGCTGTGCCCTAGGGGTATTTGTCATATGGCTCTGTATTGGAAGTTTTTGTATGAGCACTGCTTGAAAATATCAACAGAAGAATTTGTAGACATGCATTGCATTCTATGCAAACACAGCCAGACACACCATGTTGCACCCCGCCCCCTTGTGAGTGTGACCTCTTCACTGTTCACCCCACCCCCCTTGTGACTGTCACCCCCTCACAACTCACCCCGCCCCCTGTGGACTCATGTTGGTTGTGTTTGTGTGCAGAGGACAGAGGGTTGCCTACAGCTCCCAGCAGGTCTGGCTCATGAATATGACACTGCGGGAAAACATCTTATTTGGCAGGCCACTTGACATAGACCGGTAAGGCATGTGACATGTCGGTGTAACAGGTAAGATTTGTCATTATGATGACGTGTCAGTGTCACAGGTAAGATGTGTCATTATAACGACATGTCTGTGTGACAGGTAAGACGTGTCATTGTTGTGACATGGCGGTGTAGCCCATTGTGAGTCGCAATCATTAATATTCAAACCTTCAGCGTGTATGCACAATCACTTTTTAATAATAACTGTTCTTTTATTAAAATCTTCAAAGTAATTTACTGTAACTGTTAAGTCATGTAACTTGTAAACAAACTTATATTGTAGGATGCAGAGCCAGACCAGTATTACATATTTTTACAGTAATTCGATCAGATCCGGTAAAATAAATCAGTCCGATGATTTCACCAAAACTATAAATTTTGTACAAATGCGCTACCATGCCGTAATGGATAGTAGGCAGGTCCATTTGTACAAATGGGCTAGCGTGTCATAATGGATAGTAGGCAGGTCCATTTGTACAAATGGGCTAGCGTGTCATAATGGATAGTAGGCAGGTCCATTTGTACAAATGAGCTAACGTGTCATAATGGATAGTAGGCAGGTCCATTTGTACAAATGAGCTAGCGTGTCATAATGGATAGTAGGCAGGTCCATTTGTACAAATGAGCTAGCGTGTCATAATGGATAGTAGGCAGGTCCATTTGTACAAATGAGCTAGCGTGTCATAATGGATAGTAGGCAGGTCCATTTGTACAAATGAGCTAGCGTGTCATAATGGATAGTAGGCAGGTCCATTTGTTGACAAAACGATTCTGAAACAAGCTGAGAAAAAAAGCAAATTGAAGAACCGTTTTGTCATTCATGTACATGTCTAGTGTTCCTTGTTTCAGGTATAACCAGGTGGTGGAAGTGTGTGCCTTGAAGCCAGACCTGGACATGTGTAGTGTTCCTTGTTTCAGGTATAACCAGGTGGTGGAAGTGTGTGCCTTGAAGCCAGACCTGGACATGTGTAGTGTTCCTTGTTTCAGGTATAACCAGGTGGTGGAAGTATGTGCCTTGAAGCCAGACCTGGACATGTGTAGTGTTCCTTGTTTCAGGTATAACCAGGTGGTGGAAGTGTGTGCCTTGAAGCCAGACCTGGACATGTTGCCAGCCGGCGATCGGACAGAGATAGGAGAGAAGGTATGAGTGTTTGTGGGAGAGAAGTTGCCTCCTCGACGGTCAGCCATCTCACAGTCAGTGTCTAACTATGTAAATACTGCAGACCCCCTCAGGAGTGCCCCCCTTCTGCAAAAGTACTTTGGCCATATAAGAGGGGTGGCCGCTCTACAGGGGACACCTAGTCAGTCTCTTACCCAGGCCCTTAGCCAGGATTGTGAAATATTCCAATTTACCTGTTATCATGTTTTATTTACCCATTATGCTCATGGCAAATCCTGTTACATATGCACTGGTTATTGGCGTCGGAACATGGTGAATATTTAGGAGGCTAAGGCTCTCCAAAAACTTCCAACTGCACGCGCATTGAGGCTCACAAAATACTCAACTTCAAAGTACATTTTTGCACTTGGGTTCACACTTGGTACAAGCCCTGTTTTCTTTTACCACAAACACTGGTTTGACCTTGTTGTTAGGAAAATAAAACAATGTTATGGTCCAATTGAAAAATAAATATCCCTTTATCCAAAGACCAAAAGACCTGTTATTTGAAAAAGAAATGTGTTGTGATATTCAAAAAACCTGTTCCAATAACGGGACAACAGATCTCTGGCTAAGGGCTTGCTCCTACATTCCACACTGTACATCAATCACAAAATATATTCATTTATATGGATATTACAGTATGAGGTCATCCTGTCCTGTTGAAAATATGTAATCCTTTAATATAACACTGAGTCGGACCATGTTACCAACATGCGTGACAAGCTCCATGGAAATCATTTTACCTAGACACTAGTTTATGGCCGCTGTTGGCGAGGGACTGTTAGGAAAAGAAGGGCTGTTAAAAAGGGGGCTTAATCTATGTTGTTGTCATCACTAAAGATGTTGCAATGATAAATTGCATATATCTGATCACATCTGTTAGATCCTAAACAAATGACATCTCCAATTATAATCAATCAAATGACGTCACCAGTTATTACAAGGTAAAGCTTTCCCCAGTGGCTAAATTTTTAAAAATATTTTGCAGTGGCTATAACAGCACCTACCAGTGATATAAAATAAACATAATAAAACACAGCACAAATGTTCATGTGTATGTAAAGGTAATGGTAAGTTCTTATATTGCGCAGTATCCAGTCCTCAGGACTGCTCAAAGCGCTTTACACTTTACTCCCTGGCAGACCTGTTCAATCAAACACCATCTCGACTTCTCTGGGAAGAAGTATATCTTTTTTATTAGAACTTTACAAGGTATCTTACATAAATACACATGGATAACATTGATGAAGACAATGTTATGATTATTTATGATAAATAGTAAAAGACTGATAACATTCAGAGAGTTACTGATAAAGATACTGTTATTTTTTCCAATTATACCAACCAATTATAGAGGTATACATACACATTTTGAAATGTAAAATGTAGAATACAAAATTGAACAAAATATCTATTTAATCAAATACGCATTTTGCAACAAATGAGAAAGAAAACAATTGCTGTGGGAAGAGAGACTCATACTAAGATCAAAGCTGGTCGTTATCGAAGGAGCACCAAAGTAAAAGTAACACATTCTTTATTTATAAATCCTAAGTTTTACATAAAAACAAATAATGGTTATGTCAAAACTGTTTTTATTTTGTGTGTGCGTAAGTGTGCGTGTGAGTAAACAAATTGAAACATTATTTACTTTTATCAAGGGTCGATTTTAATAGTATTCCATTATTCCGAGCACCCCTGATTTTGCAACGGATTACCAGACTTGACGATATGAGGATCCGACCGAATTACCGCTATATGTTGCAAAATAGGTTTTAATGATATTCCATTACTCTGAGCACATGTCTATATTAAATCCACTTTGTAGTTAGATAAAACAAATTTGATTAAATGTGTGCGCTGAATAGGGATAGTATTGTGATGCGCAGGGTGTGAAGTGACAGTCAGCCTGCCGTTGTTTATTTAGCAACTCCACCTATGACTGCATGGAAGGTGTGACTGTCATTTGCAATTAAGTCCATTAGTTACATCTGCAGCATACATCATCTCTTATGAATTCACTGAGCACAAATGAAATACACAAACATCCCTGAAGAAGTCAGCGCTGCCACGAAATCAAAAGCAATATTGCAGATGGCAGTGGCTCGACTCGAAATATTGCGGGCCGAGACATCACTGTATTTAACTCAAACCAGTTTGGACATGCGGGTATAATCAAAACAGACAGGCCGTATGTGTCCACTGAGCACATGCATTTTTTCATTTTACATGAATTTGATGGATTACCAGATTTCTCGATGGATTACTGAATTCTATATGTTGGTAATCTGTCAGGGTTACCAGACTTACCTTACAATCTACCCCCGTTTATGATTTATTTAATTTTATAAATTGTTTAGAGTTTTAACTGAGTGTATATTTCAGGGCATCAACCTAAGCGGGGGTCAGAAACAACGAATCAGCCTCGCTCGCTGTTTCTACTCCAACGCAGATCTCGTCATCCTGGTACGTCTACCTGTAATGTCACATGACATGTCATTTGACAGGTCACAATGAGAAATAGGGTTTATATGCACCAGAATGCCCATCTTCTGGATAGTGCTACATACACAGAAAACGGTTTCCTGCAATATTTGTTAATGACTTTTGTTAGTGAAAATTTAATCTGTTTTGCATCAACACAAGTTATGTAAAACATTGCCAAAGGATTGGCCGTCCTCACCACCTCAGGGCAATTACAGAAAATACATGTAGCATTAAGAACTAACAATTTGCGTTCGTCTAACACATGGTACAACCCCAAGATTGGTAACTAACAGGGAATTTAAAAAAAAATATAGGCGTAGCTTTTCTTCTCATACCTTGATTCATACCTTGAATGGGTTTGAGACAGACACTCGTATATAGCGCCCCGGTCAGTGGTTATTAATGTAATTTTGATATTTAGATTTAAAATTGTTAACTGTTAGTGCATTGACACAATCGCTTGGTAGTGAGTTCCACAGCTTAATTATTCATTGAGACAAAACTTGTGGCGTGCATCCAGTCGGCTATGGTGTCATACTATTGTCTTATTGTGTCTTCCGGGATGAGGGGTGTTCTGTAGTTCAAATAGTCTTTCCGTGGCAGTGTCAGTAAATCCGTTCATAATCTTGTACACTTTGATCATTCCTCCCTTACCTCCTATCTTGTAGGGACATGAAGCCACACTTTTGAAGTCTTTGACAATATGGTAACTTTGAGATGTTAGTGATCATCTTGGTGGCCCTCCCCTTTCACTATGCTTGTTGACAATTTTCAATGATTGGTCGGACCAAGGTAATGTATAAGAGTCCTGCCCAAGTGTGCAGGGAATTGCCATAGATTAATAGCTTAAAGTTTGGTGCCCAAGATGTAAACCATACAGGAGGAAATTGTTAACGTACCTCCTCATTGTTCAACCATTGTTAGACTAACTGCAATATATTTAACTTATATATAGGCATTAAACAGAGCTAGTCAGTTCCTCTATCCAGATTTAGCAGGCCTAGTAATTTGTAACAGTAAGTGCTGTGTTGAACATGGGAAAGTGGGACATCAGTGAACATCAAACGTTAAGCCAGACTCGGCCAATTGCCAATAAAAATTGTTTTGAAACTGGATGTTTTGTTTACCATTTGAACGTACTCTGGGGTCGTACAAAATATTATGGGCTTACTAAACACAATTTGGCTGGCAGTATACCTTCAACGTAATTAGTATAGTCTTAAGAACATTATATTAATTAGTAAATGAAAAACTAGGAACACACTGCGTCCTTTTAATGGTATATAGTCTGTCTCTCTCAGGATGACCCATTGTCAGCACTGGACGTCCACGTGACGGGTCACGTCATGAAGACAGGAATCAGAAACTTCCTCCTGCGTGAGAACCGAACTGTTATCCTGACTACCCACCAACTACAGCATCTGACACATGCCCACTACGTATGCTCTCCACCTCCCTTTTGTCTGCACTGCTTTAGTAGTTTAGTCATTCAATATGGTCTATCCATTATCAGGATTTCAACTTTGTAATCGGACGAGATTATGACAGAACTAATTTTGTTACATTATCATGTGATCATCGCGATAATTTGCCTGTGTAAAAGGAGCTAATGCTGAAATTTAAGATCTGAAAAATTATGCAGTTTTCCGGTACCACATTGACATTCTTGACTAAACACATCACCAAGTGACAACCAGCTGCAATGATATGGAATATAGTCCACTACTTTGAATTTGCTAATTGAAGACAAATGTGATGTGGTGTATATAATTGTATGTTCAAAACTATTACTGTTAGATTTTCTTTCATGACTTATCATACCAATGAGAATGTTGCTGTGTGTACAACAGATCATTGTCAGTGAGAATGTTGATGTGTGTACAACAGATCATTGCGATTGAGAATGTTGATGTGTGTACAACAGATCATTTTCAGTGAGTATGTTGATGTGTGTACAACAGATCATTGTCAGTGAGAATGTTGTTGAGTGTACAACAGATCATTGCGATTGAGAGTGTTGATGTGTGTGCAACAGATCATTACGATTGAGAGTGTTGATGTATGCAACATATCATTATCAGTGAGAATGTTGATGTCTGTACAACAAATCATTGCGATTGAGAATGTTGATGTGTGTACAACAGATCATTGCGATTGAGAGTGTTGATGTGTGCAACATAACATTGTCACTGAGAATGCTGATGTGTGTACAACAGATCATTGTGATTGAGAGTGTTGGTGTGTGTACAACAGATCATTGTCAGTGAGAATGTTGATGCATGTACAGCAGATCATTGCGATTGAGAGTGTTGATGTGTGTACAACAGATCATTTTCAGTGAGAATGTTGATGTGTGTACAACAGATCATTGTCAGTGAGAGTGTTGATGTGTGTACAACAGATCATTGCCATTGAGAAAATTGATGTGTGTACAGCAGATCATTGTCATTGAGAATGTTGATGTGTGTGCAACATATCATTGTCACTGAGAATGATGATGTGTGTACAACAGATCATTGTCATTAAGAATGTTGATGTGTGTATACAACTGATCATTGCCATTGAGAATGTTGATGTGTACAACAGACCATTATCAATGAGAATGTTGATGTGTATAAAACAGATCATTGTCATTGAGAATGTTGATGTGTGTACAACAGATCATTAACAGTGAGAATGTTGATGTGTGTACCACATATCAATGCCATTGAGAATGTTGATGTATGTACAACAGATCATTGCGATTGAGAGTGTTGATGTGTGTACAACAGATCAATGCCATTGAGAATGTTGATGTGTGTACAACAGATCATTAACAGTGAGACTGTTGATATGTGTGCAACAGATCATTGTCACTGATAATGTTGATGTGTGCACTGTTTACAACTGATCATTGTCACTGAGAATGTTGATGTGTGAACAACAAATCATTGCCATTGAGAATGTTGATGTGTGTACAACATATCATTGTCATTGAGAATGTTGATGTGTGTGTACAACTGATCATTGCCATTGATAATGTTGATGTGTACAACAGACCATTATCAATGAGAATGTTGATGTGTATACAACAGATCATTGCCATTGAGAATGTTGATGTGTGTAAAACAGATCATTGCGATTGAGAGTGTTGATGTGTGTACAACAGATCAATGCCATTGATAATGTTGATGAGTGTACAACAGATCATTAACAGTGAGAATGTTGATGTGTATAAAACAGATCATTGTCATTGAGAATGTTGATGTGTGTACAACAGATCATTAACAGTGAGAATGTTGATGTGTGAACAAAAAAATCATTGTCATTGAGAATGTTGATGTGTGTACAACAGAGCATTGTCACTGAGAATGTTGATGTGTGTACAACAGATCATTGCCATTGAGAATGTTTATATGTGCACAACAGATCATTGTCACTGAAAATGTTGATGTGTGTACAACAGATAATTGTCGTTGAGAATGTTGATGTGTGTACAACAGATCATTGTCACTGACAGTGTTGATGTGTGTACAACAGATCATTGACATTGATAATGTTGATGTGTGTACAACAGATCATTGTCATTGAGTCTGTTGATGTGTGTACCACAGATCATTGCAATGGAGAATGGCTGTATTCGGCAGCAGGGAACGATGAAAGAAATCAAACAGAATGATAACGAACTGTACGAGTCATGGAAAACAGCTGTTCAGAACTGCAGGTAAATTATAGTTGTATCTACAGGTGAGAATCTCCTAGGACGGGTGTTGAGCAGTACCTTGTTTTCCTGGAAGAATAGGAGGGTGTAACTTCACACAAATGACGACCTTGTTCCAAGATTTAGAAATTACACACCTCCTTGGGTTGTTGGTGCAAACCATAGAAAAGATCTAAACAGATTTTTGCTCTGTGTTTAATTTTGTAGACGTCCACAATCATTTGGTTGATTATTCTGTCATTAATGCTGATGGGAGTTTAGATAATGAGATACCAGGTTTTTCCATTTCCCTGCATGGGATCTCTTACTTTCCCTGGCATAGACAACAGACAGAATGGATCAATGGTTTATAGCGTCTCTCCAGAAAGACAGGCAATGAATGGTGAATGAAATTGCTCAAGTTTCGACATATTGGCCAATACCGGTATCGAACCACTGACCAGTCAGCACCAGGATTCAAACATCTGTTCCTCTATATCAACAGTCTGCCACTCTGACCTCTCGACCTCTGCGCCTCACCTGCCAGTGATGATATAAGTTCACTACTAGTGCCAAGTATTACATTTGAGGAGGATAACTCAGAGCAGTTACTGGCAGGACAGTTACTTGTAACTTCTGAAATGATGGCCAAGAAAATCATGAAAATTAAGAAAAAATAAACTACACAGACTTGAGGGGCTACCACCAAAACCTGATCAAAGAAAGAGTAGAGCAAATTAGTGCACCAGTTAATGTATCACTTGTGAAAACGGTCAGCTTGTCTTGTAAACTTGATGAATATTTGATTAGAGCAGGCAATACATGGATGAATAATGTTGGACTAGATAAGTCAGTGGCTACCATGTTTACTGGCCATCTGAAGCTTACTGCTTTGGGGGGACAATCATCAAATCCATGTTCTGTATACATTTTGTTACACATTCAACAGAGCAATTTCTAAAATGTATTGTTTTGATTCTTTGAGTAATCTCTTTGTTAACTGCAGAAAACCTTTGTTATTGGCAACAAATCCTGTGTTGGACCCAGTGTTGATGTGTAACATGGCTGCTTCCCTCCAACAGAGCTGACCAGGAGAAACCTAAAAGTACACAGGAAGATGTTGTGGCCACATCCACACCAAAATCAAAGTATCAGGTAAATCACAAATAACCATTTACAATTCAACATGACTGAAACTGGAAACCCTGATAGGTGACAGTTCACGATGGTTCACACCTTAAGGCACATTTTGGCGGTATATTAAAGGGCACCTTTTCAGTTTTACAGTGATATCAATATCATCCGCGTAAGTCAGTTTGTTGTAAAGTTATGGGTGGTTGAATAGACCCACCTTACAAATTCTAATTTTTGAGACCGACACCATCAGCTTTAGGTATTTATGTTTCAAATCACATACCATTCAGTCCAAAACATGAATCAAAAACATTTTCAAGGTATTAATTCCAGTTTGCATTATAAAAAGTAATAGTACATTGTTTATTGTTTCTTAAAAATGAAAAAGAAATGAAAAAGAAATGAAAATTGATCCTTTCACCCATGTGAATATATTTTGGTTGTTCATCAGTTTTGTGAAATGTATCTTTCAGTCCTAACCATTGCGCCATGTCACATAATGCTGCGGCTACAGTGCAGGACCTATCTTTCAGGGCTTTGTATGGATTTCATTTGAACATTTCCCAGGGCTTCCTGTTGTAGTCCTGTGTTAATAAGTAGACCACAATCCTGTTTTGCCTGGAGATCATTATCCTTTATTATGAAATTATTGTTCATGGCTCCAAGATTCCATTAGACAGCAAGAATTAAACTTACTTTGGAGCAGTTGTTGAAACATGCGAAGTTTCAACCCGTCTAAGGTGGATCTTTTTCACCCACTCATGTCAGAATCTGAGCCGCGTCACATGACATCAGTGCGTCAACAAGATCTGCTCCAAATGAAGTTTACTTTGTGCTGTCTATTATCCTATGTTGCTTTATAGATCATGATCCTCTTTTTTGCTAAAGTCCTGTTTTGTTCAGTAGATAATAGTCCTAATTTGCTCAATAGATCATGGTCCTGTTTTGCTCAATAGATCATTGTCATGTTTTGCTGTGAAAATCATGGTCCAGTTTCACCAAGAAGAGCATGTTCCTTTTTTGTTAATAAGACTATTTTTGCCAAGTAGATAACGGACCTGTTTAGCCAATTTTTAATTATGGACTTAATTATGTTTTGCCAAAATGATTAGGGGTATATTTTGCCAAGTATATTGCAATTCTGTTTCACCAAGTAGATAGTGTTCCTGTTTTGCCAAGTAAATCATGGAGCTGTTTTGTCAAGTATATTGCTGTTCTGTTTCACCAAGTAGATCACACCCCAAAATGGTTGTGATGCCCGTAAGGTGGTTGATTGAACAACAGTTCCTTTGCCTCATTTGAATTTATATTAGTATCAATGTTATACAGTGATACTATTTTATATTAGTATCAACGTTATACAGTGATACTATTTTATATTAGTATCAACGTTATACAGTGATACTATTTTATATTAGTATCAATATTATACAGTGATACTATTTTAATTATGAAAATAGGTTGGAGTAGATGAGAGTCTGTTTTGTAAAACATTACAGTGTATCTTTGCTATTACCTTATGAAGTTCACAGAAATTGTATGTGTGCGCTGTAGACATTCACAAGTTGATGTAGTACACATTGTGGAGTACAGTGGCACAGTGGCTAGAACATCCAACTCTCAATCGAGAGAACCTAGGTTTGAATCCTGTGCTGCTGTGTCGAATCTTGGGCAAGTTTGTTCACTCTACGTTGTTCCAGTTCACTCAGCTGTATGAATGAGTACCTGGCTATAGACTGGTGGATATTTGTATATGAAGTCTTCGCACATAAATTGCAGCATGGCTGAATGCTTCCCAGAGAAATTGAGATTGTGTTCGATTGAACAAGTTTGCCAGGGAGTAAACTGTAAAAGTGCTTTGAGTAGTCCTCAGGACTGGATACTGTGCTGTGTAAGAACTTACCTTTTACATTGTCGTGTTACAGCAACCTTGGCCGCTGATGAAGGGAGCATTCAGTTTCCATTCCCTGACGACTCTGGACGAGTCCTCAGATGAAGACATCGCCACCTGGCAGGACAATTCTTCAGAACCACAGCCAAGGGAAGGTAGGGTACTAAGATAGAAATAAGGACATGTAACACGTTGCATAGTCGTTAAAGCAATTCTTTGAGAATTTTAATCTATAATGTACACAATTATTAACTAATCCTGTTAATATAGACTTGGGCAGGGATTTTACACTGAAATTAACTGTCGTTCAAAAACGTCATAATATTATAGTCTGTTTAATTATAAACTTTCTTTTTGATAACTCCAAAATTCAGCAAGCTTGAAACCACGATTAACTGGCCGTGGCGACATGCTGCCTGTTCTAAGATGCTATGTTGTTACGCTGGCGCTGAGTGTACTTATTCCGAACAGATCAAGAAATTTTGCTAAAACTGCTATCTTCACAGACCTCGCGCGGTGTCAATTTGTGTCCAATTTAACCAGAATAAAGTTTATTTTGAAAAGAAATAATAATTTGCTCTATAAATCAGAGATACACACTAATCTGAATGGATACAAAATCACCCGCAAAAATGCATGTAAACACAAGCCTTTGCGTGGCTGTCATGTTTTTAGTAAAAACTTAACCATTTTACAAAAGTCTAGTCGATTTGTAATTAAATTTGCCATAAAACAGATGTTGTTTTATGAAGATTACATTTGATTTGAGGCCGCGCCTCACTAAAAAGCTTTTAAGTTTTTCCCCGAGTATCGACATTTCGCATGGCTTCAGCAGCCGCCGACAGTCGCATGTAGACCCAAGCCTTTGCGTGGTGGTCATGCTTTTAGTAAAAATTTCTCCATTTCACAAAAGTACGTCTAGTGTGCAGTACCAATCGATTCGGAATAAAATTTGCAGTAAAATAAATGTTGTTTTGTGAACATTACATTTGATTTAAGGCTGCGCCGTCACTTAAAAGTGGAAAGTTTTGCAAATTTCCCTCGAGTGTCGACACTTAGCACAGCTTCGGCAGCGCTGCTAATTGCATATAAACAACTAAGTATTTGTGTGGCGTCATGTTTTTAGTAACAACTTTCCCATTTCACAAAAGTACGTCTAATATGTAGCATCAGTCGATTCAGCATGAAATTTGCAATAAGGTATGTTTTGTGTTGTGAAAATTACGTTTGATTTGTGGTGGCGCCAACATTAAAAAGGTGAACGTTTTGCGACTTTTCTGGAGTATCAACGCTTAGCGCGGCTTCGATAACTCGCCACTCGTACCATTAAGTAAGTTGCTAATGTTTTATTCTAAGTGTATATGTGCTATTTTGGCGTATTGTGGTATTTAATTGCAAACAAATATGATTAACGTAACATATTATATTGTATTGATCAATGGTTGCAAATAATTTGAGTATTTGTTTATTATTGAACGTGGATCTCCCCATTATAAAAAAAATCCACATCACATTCGCAATGGACGGTTGAGCTAGTCGACCTTTGGTGTGAGGGGTGTGCGATACCCGTCATTAACTGGACGTTTGCTAAACAAAATATATGATATTTTCGGGCTGCATGTTATCCCTAAGATGCTTTAGATATTGAAACGCGTATGAGTTAATGAATAATGAAATACAATAAATGAGTCAGTAAGTGTTGGCAAACACGCTGCTACGCATATGGCCGCCCGGCAGGAATACATTGGCATTTTAAAACTGCGTAATGAAACTTATTGTAATGTCCAGATATCAAATTTTTCTTCCATTTTTTTCATATTTTTATTTGCTTAAGTTGCATTTTTTAATTTCTCCTTGTATCTTGCCAGGAGCTAAACTGCCTAAACAACACCTTTCCTCATTTGCAAAACATGATATCTCGGAAACAGTCATTCTCATCCAAATCATATTTTGCATACTTATTGTATGTGACATATGCTTGTGAAAGGGAGGCTGTCTCTTCCATGTTTGTGACACAGGAGCCGTTACAAGCTTGTGAAAGGGAGGCTGTCTCTTCCATGTTTGTGACACAGGAGGCAGTACAAGCTTGTGAGAGGGAGGCTGTCTCTTCCAAGTTTGTGGCACAGGAGCCGGTACAAGCTTGTGAAAGGGAGGCTGTCTCTTCCAAGTTTGTGGCACAGGAGCCGGTACAAGCTTGTGAAAGGGAGGCTGTTTCTTCCATGTTTGTGGCACAGGAGCCGGTACAAGCTTGTGAAAGGGAGGCTGTCTCTTCCATGTTTGTGACACAGGAGGCAGTACAAGCTTGTGAAAGGGAGGCTGTCTCTTCCATGTTTGTGGTACACGAGGCAGTACAAGCTTGTGAAAGGGAGGCTGTCTCTTCCATGTTTGTGACACAGGAGCCGGTACAAGCTTTGAAAGGGAGGCTGTCTCTTCCATGTTTGTGACACACGAGGCAGTACAAGCTTGTGAGAGGGAGGCTGTCTCTTCCATGTTTGTGACACAGGAGCCGGTACAAGCTTTGAAAGGGAGGCTGTCTCTTCCATGTTTGTGACACACGAGGCAGTACAAGCTTGTGAGAGGGAGGCTGTCTCTTCCATGTTTGTGGTACACGAGGCAGTACAAGCTTGTGAAAGGGAGGCTGTCTCTTCCATGTTTGTGACACAGGAGCCGGTACAAGCTTTGAAAGGGAGGCTGTCTCTTCCATGTTTGTGGTACACGAGGCAGTACAAGCTTGTGAAAGGGAGGCTGTCTCTTCCATGTTTGTGACACAGGAGCCGGTACAAGCTTTGAAAGGGAGGCTGTCTCTTCCATGTTTGTGACACACGAGCCGGTACAAGCTTGTGAAAGGGAGGCTGTCTCTTCCATGTTTGTGACACAGGAGGCAGTACAAGCTTGTGAGATTGAGACTGTCTTTTCCATGTTTGTGACACAGGAGGCAGTATAACAAGATTTAACAAGATTGCCACCCAGAGAATTAATTCTAGGTGGCAGGTGGACAAGGAAGCCCTTTGGCTTATCGAGAGTCCGACCCTTTTATCTATGTGTATCCCGCCCGTCTGATGTATGTGTCGATTTTATTTTTAAACATATTCACGCTACTAGCACCCACACAATCAGCAGATAATCTGTTCCATTCATTTATAATCCTTTGTGAAAATGAAAACTTTCTTATATCTAATCTACTCGGCTCCTTTGCTAATGTAACTTCATGTCCTCTAGTCCTTCTATCTTTCTTAACTGAAAAAAATATATTTCTATCATTGTTTCATAACCATTCAATATTATAAACACTTCTTCCTGATCTCCTCTCAATCTCCTGGTCTCTAGTGTTGTTAAACCACATTTTTTAGGCGTAATTCATAACTAAGATCCCTCAGTTTTGGTATCATTTTAGTTGCTCTCCTCTGCACTTTTTCTAGCATATCTATGTCCTTCCTGCGATATGGCCTCCACGCTTGAATACAATATTCTAAATGAGGCCTAACTATTGTTTTGTACAGCGGTATTATTAGCTCTTTTTCCTTATACGTTATGTTTCGCCTAATTAATCCAAGGATTTGATTTCCCTTTGAAGCTGCAATTCCGCACTGTTCTGAAACCTTCATATCAGCACTAATGGTTAACCCTAAGTCCTTTACTTTTACAGTAGTACTTAGTACAGTACCCCCCATTGTATATTCTACCTCTTCGTTCCCATGTCCTGTGTGGAGGCATTTACATTTCCCAAAATTGAACAGCATTTGCCACTTTTCAGACCATTTGATCAACCTGTCAAGATCATCTTGTAAATGCTATCTATCTCTATCACTTTTAATCCTTCTAAACACTTTTGTATCATCCGCAAATTTCAACACCTTGCTTGTTATTTCATCATTCAAATCGTTGATATATATTAAGAATAATATAGGTCATAATGCTGATCCCTGTGGTACCCCACTCAATACCGATTTCCAGTTTGAAGCCTCCCCATCAACTACTACACGTTGTCTTCTGTTAATCAGGCATTGTTCTATCCAGTTTATTATACCATTTCCTATGCCATGGGCCTTTAGTTTCAGCAGTAATCTTTGATGTGGTACTTTATTGAAAGCTTTTTGAAAATCTAAGTAGACGATATCTACTGGTGATCCCTCATCTACCCACTTAGTGATGTCTTCAAAAAAACATAACATATTTGTTAAGCATGACCTCGCTTTAAAAAAACCATGTTGAGATGGGTTTATCAAGTTTTGCTTAACAAGAAAATCCACCATGTGATCTTTAATTAGTCTTTCTAATAATTTGAAAATCACTGATGTTAAACTCACTGGTCTATAGTTCTCTGACTTGTTTCTCGAACCTTTTTTAAATAACGGTATAATGTTTGCCTCTTTCCATTCTAAAGGAACCACTCCTACTTCTAATGACAAATTGAAAACTGTTGCAAGCGGTACGCTAATTTGTTCTACAATTTCCAATAGTAGTTTGGGCGGGATCCCATCCACGCCAGGTGATTTATTATCCTTCATAGCCCTTATTTTCTTAGCTGCCATTTCCGGGGTTACAATTAATTGTCCTAAATAGTCTGAATCTGCCCCCTTGAACTTAGCCTCTGGTACTGGCAGTGAACTAATATCTTCTCTGGTAAACACTGAACTAAAGTACTCATTCAGGTCTTCTGCCATTAAGAATCCCTCTGATATTATATTTCCAGCACTATCTTCTAGAGGACCGACCTTATCTTGAACTTTCTGTTTGCTTCGAACATACGCATAAAAACTCTTGCTGTCATGTTTTATATTACTAGCTAATTGTTGTTCATAGCTTCTCTTTGAATTTCTAATTTCAGCTGTAGCTTGGTTAAGTGCTTCTTTATAACTGTTGTAGTCTTCATCATTTCCAGTACATCTATATGACTTCCACATCATTTGTTTATACTTAATTTTTCTAATGGCTTCTTTCGATAAGTGTTTCTTTTTGGACCGTTTCCCTTGTTTTTTGAAGGGTACAAATTTATCGACTATGTACTTAATATCACTCTTTAATATATTCCAGCATTCTGTTGCTGTCTTATTTTTCAGTGTGTTATTCCAGTCTATCTTTGCTAAATATTTCCTCGTGTCCTTATACCTTCCTTTGTGGAAATTTCTTCTATACTGCTTTTTACTATTTCTTTCTGATTTTACTTTGATGGTAAAATGTATCTGGTTGTGATCACTACTCCCCAGTGGCTCACATATCTTGACATTGTCAACTAATTCATTCTGTGAGGACAAAACTATGTCTAACACATTCTCACCCCTGGTTGGTTCTAGCACATGTTGAGAAAGGAAAGTATCTTGAACTAAAACTAAAAACTTGTGGTCCTCACTCCCCATACTCTGTAGAGATTTCCATTGTATATGCACGTGGTTAAAATCCCCCATAATAATACAGTCCCGTTTGCTTACTTCCCTTATAGCGTTTTGTATTTTTTCATTCTCTTCTATGCTTATGTTTGGACTTCGATAAACTAACCCAACTGTTAACGTTGAGTTTCCTGTAACTATGTTATGCCAAACAGCTTCATCGCAATCTGCTTCTCTTTCTAATTTTATTTCATAAGCCTGGATAGATTCTTTAATGTATAAAATAACTCCACCTCCCTTTCTTCATATTCTATCTTTTCTAAACATTACATAGCCTGTCAGTCCCAATTCAGCATCTGATATATCGGTGGTGGTCCAGGATTCGGTTATACCTATTATACGAGGGTCAATATCTTCTACCATAATGTTTAGTTCATTTCTTTTGTTTACTATACTCCTTGCATTTAAACAAACACATTTATATCCAGCTTCAGAAGAGTATTCCAGACTGTTATTTGCTGAATCATTTGTGCTGTCTTTATCTATGCCTCCATTTTCAGGCTTGTCTGCGAGTCCCCCCTGCGAATCTAGTTTAAATAGATGCAATCTGTCCCACTGTCAACAGATCGCAGCAGGTTCTCTGAGAAAACTGCTGCCCCCTTTCCACTAAGATGGAGGCCATCTCTCATGTACATATCTTCCCTCCCAACAAAGTATCCCCATAAATATGTGAATCCCACCCTCTCCTCTTCACACATCTGCTCAACTAGTGCGTTGATCGCCATCCTCTTGCAGTTTCTATACGTTGCCCCCCTTCCTCCCACTACTGGCAAAATTCCTGACAGAATAACCTGTTCAACTCTTGTCTTCTTTAGCTTCCTCACTAACTGTCTATACTTCTGTACTATCGCAGTTGTTCCCTCCCTGTCTGCATTATTTGTTCCTACATGTACCAGTATAGACCCCCCCCTGCCATGTCCCAATACCTTCTCTACCCTGTCAGTGACATGTTCAATCCTAGCCCCCGGTAGACAAACAACAACGTCTTTCCCCTCGCTCAGTGTCTTGTCCGTCTTTCTCATAATGGAGTCGCCCATAAACACCCTCTCTTTCCTCATTGCCCCCTCAATCACTGCCTTAGAATAGCTCCTTCTTTGGTTTGCATCTGTCTGGTTGTTGTCTTTCCCCTTTGTCGTCTTCTCTCCTGTCACATTCTCTTCAGATCCATTCTTTCCTGTCGCTTTTTCTCTTGTCACCTTTCCTCCTGTCAGCGTCCCTTTTATTGACTTCTCTTCTATCACATTTGCTCTCACTTCCTTTCGTCCCTTCATCTCATTTTCTTCTCTCCCATCCCATCTTCCCTCCCTCCTTCTCTACGGTCACTTTCTTCCCTGTCACCTTCACGCTTGTCACGTTTTCTGTTGTCGATTTTCCAATTTCTTCCCCTCCAATCACCTTCCTCCCCTCAGTCTCCTTTCCTCAGTTTTCTTGCCACTGCTATTCTCCTTCAGTCTTGCAGTATTCTCACCTCTCTCCCTGTTGTCTCTCTCCATTCGACCTGCCTCATTGCTAATTCCCATCTCCATTCCCTTCACAATATCTGTCAACCTAACTATCTCCTTCTGCAGACACTCCACCTTCCAACACCCAAAGCACTGAAAGGTGAATCCTTCCTCCATGGTTTCTGCCCATGACTTCCTACAGCTGGACAATGCAAAATCTACCCAGCTGTGGCAGTGATCGCACACCAAGTGTCGCTTTGCCTTGACTTGCCGCTTGCAAGGCGCCATATCCCGATTAAAATTTATTTAATAACTTAACTAACTTAGTCTTTATAAAGACTGTTTCCTGTGTACTACAGCACACTTTAGGTTACAAATTTCAGTTACACAGCCGACTATTTATCCTGTCACGAACGCTAACATTACCGGAAGTGATCTAATTGAAATACAATCAATTACGTTACGTTAGGCTGCTTTATTTATTTAGGTTACGCCGCCTGACTATCGCCCTTGCTAAGTTTTAACAACAATGCTTGTGAAAGGGAGGCTGTCTCTTCCATGTTTGTGACACAGGAGCCAGTACAAGCTTGTGAGAGGGAGGCTGTCTCTTCCATGTTTGAGGCACAGGAGGCAGTATAAGCTTGTGAAAGGGAGGCTGTCTCTTCCATGTTTGTGACACAGGAGCCGGTACAAGCTTGTGAGAGGGAGGCTGTCTCTTCAATGTTTGAGGCACAGGAGGCAGTATAAGCTTGTGAAAGGGAGACTGTCTCTTCCATGTTTGTGACACAGGAGCCGGTACAAGCTTGTGAGATTGAGGTTGTCTCTTCCATGTTTGTGGCACAGGAACCAGTACAAGCTTGTGAGAGGGAGGCTGTCTCTTCCATGTTTGTGACACAGGAGCCGGTACAAGCTTGTGAGATTGTCTCTTCCATGTTTGTGGCACAGGAGGCAGTATAAGCTTGTGAGATTGAGGCTGTCTCTTCCATGTTTTTGACACAGGAGCCGGTACAAGCTTGTGAAAGGGAGGCTGTCTCTTCTAAGTTTGTGGCACAGGTGCCGGTACAAGCTTGTGAAAGGTCTCTTCCATGTTTGTAAAACAGGAGTCGGTACAAGCTTGTGAAAGGGAGGCTGTTTCTTCCATGTTTGTGACACAGGAGCCGGTACAAGGTTGTGAAAGGGAGGCTGTCTCTTCCATGTTTGTGACACAGGAGGCAGTATATGCTTGTGAAAGGGAGGCTGTCTCTTCCATGTTTGTGACACTGAAGCCGTTACAAGCTTGTGAAAGGGAGGCTGTCTCTTCCATGTTTGTGACACAGGAGGCAGTACAAGCTTGTGAGATTGAGGCTGTCTCTTCCATGTTTGTGACACAGGAGCCGGTACAAGCTTTGAAAGGGAGGCTGTCTCTTCCATGTGCTAATTATTATCATAAAGTTTTCTAAATCATTTGTTCTTTGTCCAAATTTGGTGAGGCATGTGAGAACGAGCCATCTTCAAAGTAATAAGCACCAATACAAAATACCACGTTAAGTAGTGGTAATAGCTGTTTACAAATGGAATGATTTTTTACAGTTTGAACATTTCGTAGTCGCAGTTGTGCATAGTCCCAGTATGGTCAAGACCATGGGAATAAGCCAATTTCTAATCAGTAATTACCAGTAAGTGCCATAACGACTGTTTACAAATTGAATGTTTTGTTCATAATTTGAATGTACAACTTTCAAATTACAAACACTTCCGAGTTTATTAAATGCAGTGTGGTATGGGAGACCCCTACCAAGATCAAAACTGAACGTTAGGAATCACACCATATCTGTAATGTCAGGTTTCATTGATGCAGTTTTGATCATGACACAACATATTCAGTCACGAGTATGTTTTTAGATGTTTCCAGCACTCGGCAACATCCTACTAACTGACTAGTCTGTATATATTGTTGTTATAATGTCATGGTTTTACGAGGTCTCAATTCAATTAGTCAGCTTTTTTCAGAACATTATCACCAAACCGGCCTTTCGATGCTGGTGCTGAAGGTGGTCACTGCCAGGGTGCTTGTCTTCCTCAGTGGTGTTTTTACTTCTCAAATTGAGACGGGACCTACATTAATGTGATCTCTGCGTCACGAGGGATACACAGTCCCCAATGTTGAGAGCCATGTTTTACACCAATAATCCATGCCTGTCCGTTCCGGGTTTTGAACCCAGAGCACTGGCATGCCAGGCAGATGTGTAGACCACTCTGCATAACAACTTGATATCTACACTATTAAATTGTTATATATGTCAACAAAATCTGCAAAACAACTAAGATATGTACTAGTATTTAGGAATCTACATTCAATTAACAAAAACAAATAAGACATATACTAATATTTAGGAATCTACATTCAATTAACAAAAATAAATAAGACATATACTAGTATTTAGGAATCTACATTCAATTAACAAAAACTGTACCACAAATAATCATGCAAAAAATATATTGGTGTGCTATTTATTAAAAAGTAGTTTAATATGGGGTCAGAAATAAATATCTTTTTCTCTGCACTGTTGTGTGTTACAGAGGAGCCAGTGAGGGGCGAGGAGAAAGGAGCACTGATAGAGGAGGAGGAAAAGGAGCTAGGAGCAGTCTCACTCCACGTCTACCTCCGCTACATACGTGAGGCATCGGTCACTCTCATACTGACCACTCTCATCGCATACTTTGTGAGACCGGGACTCAAGATGGCCGCAGACTACTGGCTCGCTCACTGGACGTCCGTCGCTCACCAGGCCGCCAACAGTAACGCCATCTACTGGCCAGCTAACAGCACCGACACTCTGGGGGTAAGTCGAACCTCGCTTTACGGTCACCTCAGTAATGCAGCCACTTCACAGTAAAGGTCAAATTAGGATAGACCCAAATTATTTCTGTAACAGAAAAGTATAGGAAATTAGTATCGCTAATACAGTCACTTCACTATTCAGGTCACTTTTTCCCTGTCCTAGGCTAACCCTAATAGTGAGGTTCCACTGTGGATCAGCACTGGCATGGTAATTGATGGATCCGGTAAGTTGCAGATTGCCTTAATTATGCACATGACCTCCATCAAGCTTTGTCTTGTCATCAGTGTTTATAACATTATTATAAATGTGCAGAATATCACTAGTGCCGCATGACGTCTGCTAGAGCAAGCATTCCCGCGTACAGTCAGCGCTTTGTCATAATGAAAAACGGAATGTCCAGACTCATTTTTGGCATTAATTTTTTATGGCTTCACGGGCATGTTACTAGGCAAAATGTTATGTGATGGATAGGTCAAAAGTTCTCCCATAAGACTTTTGATATGTTTTATAGATAACTTCAATGTAACCAAAACAGTTGAAATTGCTTCTGTTGCAATTTGTTCCAGGTTCAACCATAAAAGTCCTGGACTATAACGACACATTTAGTTGAACATTTAACTGAAGTGAGAGCAGCTTGTTTTCTTGATGAAATAAAGCCAATTTTAGTTTTACTATATAGTATGTGCCATAACTGTCACACACGCATGCATGCACGCACGCACGCACGCACGCACACACGCACGCACACAATACAACAGTATGATGGTACCCGGGCACTTTTATTTTTAAGGACTAGTAAAACAATATCATGACTAGTTGTTTCTGAGTCAGCCAGTCCGACAGACTACCTGTCAGCAAAAGCCATTGTGCACCCTGTGTTATAAAGCTGGCCTTGTGATAGTGTATGCAGGAGTGTAGTTTGAAGCTTGAGTATTTTGCGAACCTCGGGAGGCTACAGTTGGAGGTTTTCGGAGAGCCTCATCCCCCTGAATATTTATGATGTTCTGAGCCAATGACCAATACATGTGTAATGGGTTTTCATGACCATAATGAGTAAATTAAAAATATGAAAGGGTAAACTGGATAATTTCACAGGCCTGACTAAGGACCTGTTGTCAACAATCTCACAGTTCTCTGTCTTGTTCCAGGTGAACTATGACGTGGGGTATTATGTGGGGTACTTTGCCCTGCTGTGCTCCCTGGCTGTCATTGCTGGGACGGTGGCCGTCATCGCAGTAGAGGTGATGTCTCTGAGAGCAGCCAAACACCTGCACGCTCACATGTTGAGGGGGCTCCTCAGTGCCCCGGCCAGGTGAGTGCTCCATAGTGGACCGTCTCACTAAGATTAGGAGGTCATAAGGAAATCCATCATTAAATGGAATCTACCATTAAATGTAAGCTTAGGCTATTATGGTGATATTCAGTTTTGTTGCTGTTTAAGGAGCTTTTCCCAAATGCGAAAAAACTGCTACCGTTTTACTGAGGACACTATTTCCGTGACACACCAGCAAAAGTGTCCCGGTGGCGCACCCTGGTGTTGATAGTTTTCAGTATACAAGGAGCGAACTCGATTTTATTGAGCAAAATCAGGCTTATTAGATCCCAATTCCCCACTACTTTTAGGTTAACTATCCTCCAGCATACCCACCACTCATGTATACAAGGCTTACAAGCCCAGTGCTTCACAGTCAAGTACCTTGTCATCTTGGAATCGAAAATGAAAGTTGTTCAGGATACTCAGATGTGTGCTCGAAATACTCAGATGTGTTGATAATACTCTGGTGGACTGAAAGTATTTCTTCTCTAGGTTCTTTGATGTCACTCCGCTGGGAAGAATTCTCAACCGATTCTCGGGAGACACAAATATTATTGATGAGGTAAAGTGTTTCACTCACTTTTCACTTTGACAGTACTTGAGTTCTTGTGTGCAGTCAAACTGACAATTGGTTAAAGTCAAACCAACAATTGGATAAAGTCAAACCAACAATTAGATAAAGAGGTTAGATTATAATGATTAACATCACATAATCATATGTATTATGTATGTGTTGTATGTATTAATATATAATAATTAGTATATATTAATACACTAACTTTGGCATATTGTAACATAATCTCTTCCCAGATGCCGAGGCCAACTCACCTCTTTCTCTGTTAGTTCCCGTCCTTGCACCATTGGCACCTGATCTACCAGTTGGCGATACATTTCACAAGACACAATGATAGTTATTTAGAGTGGAGACAACACCTTTAACAGGAGATCATAAAGATGATACCGAATGGTTATGAAAATATTCCTAGAAGTATTTGTTCTCTCTCAAGAAACAGATATAAAGGACCCAGCAGCATTAGTGAAGGGACAATGTAGACTACCGGTAGATGTCAAAATTAGACCCATTGGTTTGCTGAGTGTGTAAATGTTAGCATAGCTAGAAGTTGTGTACATGAAACGTTGTTCAACTCTTCAAAATTAAAGCTAATAATAATAATAAAACCTATGGCTTTGTCCATTTGTGACCTGCCGCAGCAACGTAGGTATTAAGTCGCAAAGTTGGGACATTGAATTGTGTACCTTTTTGGATTCCACAGATGATGAGCTTTAAAATGATACCTCATTTGTTGAAATATCATCAGTGGTTTTTGATTTATTGCTAAAATTTACACATACTTTAAAAAGCTACGTTTTGAGAAACAATGTCATTTTAATCCTGTTGTCTTCCAATATGTTGGTTCGCTGTAGTCGGTCACAATTGCTGTCTGAGTATTTGCTCTGGTTGACAACCTTGTTAAATCTTATTCAATAAATTTCTTCAACGATCCTGTAACCAGCAAAAGCACTTATTGACATGAGGTTGAGAAGTTTCTTCCACTTGAGATGTTGCACTGAGAGTGAACTGACCCTGTGTATTTGCATGGTGTGTATCAGTCTGTTGTTTTCCTGCAGCAACTGCCAGTGTGCTTCGACAACCTCCTGTCTATCATCAACGAAATCCTCTTTGCGATGCTGGTCAACATCATGTCGAACCCCTATTTCCTGCTTCCCATCATTCCTGTCTTCCTGCTCTACCTCGCCGTACAACGCTTCTACATCGCCTCCAGCAGGTCAGTGCCACTTGACATCAGGTCAGTGCCACTCAACATCAGGTCAGTGCCACTCGACATCAGTTCAGTGTCACTCGACATCAGGTCAGTGCCACTCGACATTAGGTCAGTGCCACTCGACATTAGGTCATTGTCACTCGACATCAGGCCAGTGCCACTCGACATTGGGTCAGTGCCACTCGATATCAGGTCAGTGTCACTCGGCATCAGGTCAATGCCACTCGACATTAGGTCATTGCCACTCGACATCAGTTCAGTGCCTCTCAACATCATGCTCAGGCCGATGCCACTCGACATCAGGTCAGTGCCACTCAATGTCAGGCTAAGGTCAGTGCCACTCAACATCAAGTCAGTGCCAGTTGACATCATGTTGAGATCAGTGCCACTCAACATCACATCAAGGTTAGTGCCACTCAACATCAGGCTATGATCAGTGCCAGTTGACATCAGGCCAGGGTCAGTGGCACTTGACATCAGGCTGAGGTAAGTCACTCGACATCAGACTATGATCAGTGTCACTCTTCATCAGACTAAGGACAGTGCCACCCGATATCAAGCCAAGGTCAGTGCCACTCAACAACAGGCTAACGTCTGTTCCACTGGACATCAGGCTATGGTCAGTGCTACATGATATCAGGCCAAGGTCAATGCCACTTGACATCAGGCTAATGTCAGTGCCACTTAACATCGGGCTCAGGTCAGTGCCACTCAACATCAGGCCGTGGTCAATGCCACTTGACATCAGACTAATATCAGTGCCACTCTACATTAGGCTATGGTAAGTGCCACTCCACATCAGGCTCAGGTCAGTGCCAGTCAACATCAGGTTGACGTCAGTGTCACTTGACATTAGGCTACAGTAAAGAGGCTATTATATAGAAGAAGTCACTGATGCAGAATATGGAAGTATCCAACTACTTGTCCGCCATTTTGGCATCGGCAGAATCATTTGTTTTTTAAAGACACTTGATTCTCTTAGTTTTAACATTCAGATCGCATTGAAACTTCGCCACATTATACCTGTAGATGTGGTCTAAATTAGCTTTAAAGAAATCGGGGGTTGAGATTCCCATTTACAAGAAAATAACAAGAATTGTCCCCACTATTTTTTAGCAATCAGAACTTCACCATATTTCATCTGAATAATCACCAAGCTGTGATACATCATATAAAATAAAAATATATTGAGGTCATCATAAAAACTTTTCAGCTATGACAACTCAAAATAATGAGTCTTGTTGGTATAATGTGTTACTTGTTGGTGTAACATGGTGTAACATGTTACAGGGAGATGCAGAGACTGGAGAACATCAGTAAGTCTCCCCTTCTGGCTCAGTTCTCCGAGACCTTGGGAGGTCTGACAACAATCCGGTCCTACAGGTAAGATAATGTGGTTTTACATTTGAGATAAGTTGGCCTTAGAGGTGAAATAATTTGGCCCAACACAGGTGAGGTAGATCTTAGAGACATAAATATTTTAAAAACTTGTAGCCACAAATGGTTGACTGAAATGTGTTTTTTGTCAAACTCGGAATGGCATGCTTTCTCAATGGACACCATTGTTTATGAGGTAGAGTGGTGCCATCTGACAAAACCATTAGTTAATCGTGGAAAGATGTTTGTTTCTCACACCATGTGGTGCCACCTTTCAAATATTTGTAGGCACACCGTACGTTTTATAAGTTGTATGCATTACATGTAACCGGTGACTGGCGGAAAGACTAATGCGAGGGGATATGATTGTTAATGAAATATTTTCAAGACTGGTATGTTTTCCACATCAGACAAGAGAAGGCATTTCAAGAGCGCAACTTTAAGCTGATTGACAAGAATAACACTGCGATGCTGTTTCGGAACACGGCCACCTCTTGGATGTCTGTTAGGCTAGTAAGTAGAACCCTCATACCTGTACCACTCCACAATACTATGATCAGTGAGGTTGTTCTGTGACACCAGTGCGTGTTTGGAACAATTTACTTCACATAGACTGTTTCAAATAAAACAAATCTTACCTTACGACGCACCTGCGTAAAGCTGCATTTGCCGATAGTTTTTTTAATGACATGTTGACACTTGAAATAATGACACAGTTCTTTTTATGCAATAGTTTTAGTAACCGTAGAGGCTCTTGATATCTTTTCAAGATGGCTTCTTTAGGGTACATACATACAGCATCTTTAGTTTTCACGCTAATCTGCTAATGTGCCGCTCTTGGCAAGTCATATTTGACTAACTAATGTACCCAGTGTTTGTCAAGTCGATTCTTAAGTAAGTATGACTAATATCCTGGTAAGATGACGACATTTTAGATGATTAGGCACATGTAGTTCTGATCTTGGTGGATTGCTGTCTGTGTTTTCGACCGAAAGGAGGGGAACTTTGAGCTTCCTCACGTCAACGATGTTGTCATCCTACTTGGATGTCGTATTGAAGAGGCCATCTTGAACAGAGGGTGAAGCTTATTAGCTTTATCTAAAGACCCATTGAACAGGCTGACTTTGTTTTAGATGGAGTGAAATTTGAGCTAGCAAGGTTTCAGTTGGGGCGTTCTAGTGTTTGTGAAAATAAATATTATTGACTTATTATTGTTGACTGTTATTTATGTGACTGTTATGCTTTAAGAATGTGTGTCACACTTGGGTATGTAGGTATTGTTATCTACTTGTGTATTTATGTGCATATGCGCATTTGGAATTGATGGTAAAAATTGATCCTGCATAAAGGCCTGGAGTGAAAGTCTACAGGTATTTCATCTGTTAAATATGTTAATAGGAAATGTGTTATGAAAATTAACTATCCCAAAGAATATTCAATAATATGTTCCTCGTATAACATTTATGATGTGTGTATTGGTACTGTTGTAGGACACACTGGGAGCGGTGATTGCGTTCGCTGCGGCTGTGCTGAGTGTCACGTCCGGACTGATGGGGACAGAGCCAGCCTTTGTGGCCCTCGCCATCACATACGCAGTACTTGTAAGTCACACACGCAGTACTTGTAAGTCGCATACACAGTATTTGTAAGTCACATACACAGTACTTGTAAGTCACATACACAGTACTTGTAAGTCACACACGCAGTACTTGTAAGTCACATACACAGTACTTGTAAGTCACACATACAGTACTTGTAAGTCACATACACAGTACTTATAAGTCACATACACAGTACTTGTAAGTCACATACACAGTACTCATAAGTCACATACGCAGTACTTGTACGTCACACACGCAGTACTTGTAAGTCACACACGCAGTACTTGTAAGTCACATACACAGTACTTGTAAGTCACTTACACAGTACTTGTAAGTCACATACACAGTACTCATAAGTCACATACACAGTACTCGTAAGTCACATACACAGTACTTGTAAGTCACATACACAGTACTTGTAAGTCACACATGCAGTACTCATAAGTCACACAGTACTCATAAGTCACATATGCAGTACTTGTAAGTCACACACGCAGTACTCATAAGTCACATATGCAGTACTTGTAAGTCACATACACAGTACTTGTAAGTCACATATACAGTACTTGTAAGTCACATACACAGTACTTGTAAGTAACATACGCAGTACTTGTAAGTCACACACGCAGTACTCATAAGTCACATACACAGTACTTGTAAGTCACACACGCAGTACTCATAAGTCACATATGCAGTACTCGTAAGTCACATACACAGTACTTGTAAGTCACATACACAGTACGTGTAAGTCACATACACAGTACTTGTAAGTCACACACGCAGTACTCATAAGTCACACACGCAGTACTCATAAGTCACATACACAGTACTCGTAAGTCACACATGCAGTACTCATAAGTCACACATGCAGTACTTATAAGTCACATACGCAGTACTTGTAAGTCACACACGCAGTACTCATAAGTCACACTCGCAGTACTCATAAGTCACATACACAGTACTTGTAAGTCACACTCGCAGTACTCATAAGTCACACACGCAGTACTCATAAGTCACATACACAGTACTTGTAAGTCACACACGCAGTACTCGTAAGTCACACATGCAGTACTTGTAAGTCGCATACAAAGTCACATTCAAAGACGATCTGGGGTTTTGGGAGATATTCACAGAGCACTGACTTCACTTACCTGTCCACCCCCACCATGTCCACTAACCCACCCTATCCAATGCGGGGTTGACAACTAATGTATTATTCTAGTACTTATTAATTAATATTATCTGGCTCTTGATTATGCAATTTTTATATTGGTTTTTATTAGTCCTTTGGGCTGAAGGTCCAACGGACTTATGCCATCACACTGTGTCCGACAAGCACCGTCCACCATTAGCTGCCATATCTTAGAAACCCTTCAGCAACTTTTTCTCTAATTTTGCATAGACATATCTTAGGGTACTGCCACTATGCACGAGAAATATGTATTTGATTGAATCATTCTAAGGGCCCCGAGACTGGCCAATTTTCACATTTTGCCTATTTTTTCAAAAACTCTTCAGTAACTTTTTCTCTGATTTTGCACAAACATTTCATGTGATAGTGCCACTATACACATGAAATCTGTATTTGATTGAATAATTCTACGAGCCCCTCAAAATGCAAAATGTTCATGCTATTTCCCTACTGCTGTAAGCCTCTGCAGCCACCGATCTATATTTATAATTGGATAGTGGACTTTGTCCTGATCACTGGGGTGGTTGTGTGGAGTAAACCTGTGTATTGGACTAGCCTTGGCTCATTGCCTGCCATTGTTCCAAGTGTCAAACAGAATGCCTCCATGTGGGCTGTAACTATAATGTGTAATGGGAATCCCTACTGCACTGGCAGAACCTGAGAAACTTTAAAACAGCAATAGACATAATTATCAAAATGCAATATAACAATATCATCTAGGAATAAAATAACTTAGGTGTAAAAAAATATATAAAATAACTTAGGTATACTCGAAAAGATTAAAGCATATTTAGCCAAAATTACAAGGAACTTCACTCCAATTCAATCAGTATTATGTCATTAATTGCTACTGTTTTAAGTCAAAATGCATGCTATGTATATGTACCTTGTGAACAAATAAAGTGTTATCATAGTTCATCTCTTCTTTCCATTCTGGGGAAGGGTGGTAGAGAAAATATGAGAATAGAAAATATACACACATTTTCTTAAACAATCTTTAACTGTGCTACATGCGAGATTGCAGCTCACCAACTCTCCTGCAAGGTTTGTACAACAACTGGAAATCGGCCTAAATAGCAGGGTATCGGAATAAAATTCTACAGTAGTTGTAATAACACATTAACTAATATATACAATCTTCATGAAGCGGTTTACTTGAATATTTTATTTCCAGGTGTATCCTCACTGGCATGCATATATTGTCCACTAAACATGTAAATATTTTAATTCTATTATAACCCTTAATGATCTGTAACTGTGATTCACCAAAGACCATTTAATTAATAATTACAAACTCACACTATAGTCCAAAGGACTTCAGAGTCTCTTTGCCCATTTTGTTTCGATGGTACTTTATATTTTATACAAATTCATGTATGATTTAGTTTTTCTTGTTCAGTTTTGTGTAATAAAGTGTTAGCTGTACTTATTTATCCATTTTATTTGTATTTATTGTTATTTATTTCTAACATTTTAAATGATTGTTGTAAACACTACTAAACTGAGTTTTAATTTGGATTTTATTATCCAAATAAAGTTATTATAATTATTTTATTATATCCTGTCAGCATCATGTTGTAGATGGCCAGCAAGCTGCAGTGGACGATGAAGTTTGTCTCTGAGGCAGAGATGCAATTCAACAGTGTGGAGCGTGTCTATTGGTGCGGCAAATTGACTGCCGAGATTGACCACCATGGCGAGCGTGAGTTTCTGATGAATACCATAATGACCGTATGTTTTCGGACTCCCTAAAAATATGCATAAATAATTTCTTTGTGTACCTTGTTTTCGGGAAATTTTAATAGTCAGGTACATTAGCAACATATTTTGGGGACAGACTGGATAATAGCACCAAACTTTTTCAACAACTTCCTTTGGTTGTTAATTTTAACTTTTTGATTGGAGTCGGCAATTATTTTGGGTGGGTCCATTTTTTTTTACCCCCAACAAACCAAATCTGCCGTTTTACTACATTTCTCCATTGGATATGGACACAATCCGGGCAACGTCACCAAACTTTTTCTCTGCATCTCTCTTATTAACTTTACCTTTTTGATCGTAGTCAGGACATTGTTTGGGTGGGTCCATTATTCTTCACCCCTTATCAACCAAAATCTACCGTTTTATCACATTTCTCCATTTGATATGGATACAATCAGGTTAACTTCACCAACTTTGAATAGCAAGAATTAAACTTACATTGGAGCTATATTTGAAACTTGCACCAATATCTTCCATAACTTCACCAATATCTTCCATAACTTCACCAATATCTTCCATAACTTCACCAATATCTTCCATAACTTCACCAATATCTTCCAAAACTTCACCAACTGTTTTTCTCTGCATACTTTGGTTATTAGCTTTAGCATTTTGAACAGAATGATCGAGAACATTTCATGGGTATGTCCATTATTTTTCATTTCTAATCAATTAAAAGATCGGCCGTTTTACCACATTTCTCCATTGGTACAGGCCGACTTACGTCACGAACAATGTCTCTCTGATTCCATCTGCCATTAGCTTTGACTTTTTGATAGGAGTCGGCAAGCTTTGTGGGTGGGTCCATAATTTACCCCCCTTGAGCCAAAATATGCCGTCATATTGGATTTTGCTTTAGTTCAGTACAACATGCCATGTATGTGTATATATACAAAATATATACAATAGACAAAAACGTGTAGATATAATTTGTTGATCTTCATCATTTCTTAAGTTTGCCACATAATACAGCTTTGTATCGTAACTTAATAAGAAATTATGTTTTTTACAGAACTAGCATCATTATCCGATCTACCCACAGAGTGGCATGGTAGATTCTTCATGTCTCATGTCCAGTCTGAGCCATCTGCAATGGTGTCTACTATTGGACCAGTGTACTGGTCAACCAAATAAAAGCTTGGTATGCTATATCCTTTGAATGCTGCTACAGAGCATCTTTGTTGGTGGAATATCTTTATGGTATTATTCCTTTGGCAGAGTAACTTTCTCACTGCCTCGAAAACGGAGAGCAGATTGCTATTCTAGTCACACAGTACAAGGGTGAAAGGTTCCAGGAGTTGAACTGTCGTGAATCCAGATCCAGATGGATACATGGATTTAGTGCCATGTAAATAAATGCGTTGGTTACTTTAGGGGATGCATTCTAGGTGTCTCTTGCTGTATCCTCACCATTGCCGAAGAATGCAGACGTCGTATTGCACCTTGACTAAACCGTGGAAACTTACAAGGACATTGATTTGTATTTTGACAGAGCATGACAGATGCCGTTACCATTATAATGAATAACATTCCTGTCCCAAGGCTGTCAAAATGTATGAAGCTGAAGAAAAATGTGTCTAGCTCATACATCTTAATTATTGGAAGCATAAGGAACCTTTGTCTGCAGTGCTTATCAAATATGGTGTCGGTTCCCTTTCAAAAACATTCTGCACATGGACCAGCAGTTGCGAGTGATCTTCCTGGAGGTCACATTGTGGTATGTCCTAGCTGCACCTACTGGCGAATAACTCATGTTTCTTGGTGACATCGCGATGGAAGCATATCCAGTTTAATGGAAGCACCTGTTGTCCCAAGTTAACTTCCTCCAAATGTCATTACTGTGCTCCTCTCTTGTGGATTATTTGAAAATGTCAATACTGTTGGAGTTAATGAAGTGTTTCATGATGTGAGGAATAACAAGAGTGTCTGCACTCATCAGACATGATGGTGGTGATGGATGTGGAAAGGAGATGGGGAGGAGGGACTGGAAGGAGGAGGGACTGGAAGGGGACGGATGAGTTTCTTGTCTGGAAAATGCACACATCTAAAGGTTATTTGCTGCAAGACTATGTATACCCGAGAGAAGTAGGTCAATCAATTCTTCAGCATTGAAATCTTTCCTGCTTGGTTTTAGACTGTGGCATAGGGCATTTGTATAGGGCGAGTGAGCCCTTCTTTAATGGGATATGGATGGAATGCGCGATGTCAACGATCACCGATTAATAAATGTTGTACTAATCTTTGCCAATGCTTCGATCGCACAGGCGGTTTTTACCACAAAGAAACTCCCCGTGATGCTGACTTTCCTCAACTTCGGGAAGGTATTCTTTCTCAAACTCTGATAATTCAGGTCCCATGGACGCACCCAAAATGTGCTGACTTAGAATCAAAATTGAAAACGTATTGTTCAAGGACATAGCAAAAATGTGGTGATGCCAATAACAAAAATGAAATATCAATGTTACAGGAAGCAGCCAAAAATGTGGTACATTTGTCCTGTCTGTAATATATGTCATGGGAAAGTGTAATAAAACGGCACAGGGCTAAGGGTTCAGTGGAGGGTGAGAAATTATGGACCCACCTAAACATTTGCTAATTCTGATCAAACATTGAAATCATGTTGTTCAAGGAAGCTGCAAAAACAAGTTGGTGCTTTTATTTGGAATGCCCCATATAATTCCATGAGAAATTGTAGTAAAAAATCATATCGCAGTCCAATAATGGGTAAAAATGATGGACCCACCCAAACAATTTGCTAACTCCAATCAAAAATTTGAATATTATTGTTTGGTGAAGCAACTCAAAATATTTGACACTTAATTAGGTCTGTTCCACGGCATATATCTGTTCAAAGGGGGGTGAAAACTTATGGACCCACCCAAAAAAAATTACTGACTCCAATCAAAACCGAAATCTTATTGCTCAAGGAAGCACCAACAAAATTTGATGCTTTTATCTGGTTTGTCCCAATCAAGTTGCTATGGTACCTAACTATAAGTCTTTGTTCCTGTGTAATCAGACACCATTTTTTAGTGATATTATATTAAGTATCACTTCTCACAAATTATGTTATAAAGCCCTTTTAATATCATAGGTAGTTAAATGAGACAACGTCTGGATTTGTTCGTGTTCGTAAAATATTCAGATAGCTTTTCTGTGAATTAATTTTGTGTACATTTGTCTTTGGACAGCTGAAAATTTAATTATTTTTAGTGTCTGAATAATTACAGTCGTTACGGTAACATCATAAAATACTATTAACTAACCAGAAATAGTTTAATTTAAAAAAGACAAAGGTACATGTTCTTATATAGCATTGTATCCATCCTTAGGACTGCTGACACAACCCCAAGTAATGTGTCAACAAAATATTCATTTGTTAATAAACAAATACATCAGAAAGTCTTCAGTCATTGTGATCTGTCTAGTGATACGTTTGTCAACAAATTTTCTATTGTTTGTGTAAATGCTAATGGCATAGATTGTAAAAAAACAAAATTTACAATCTATCAGATGAATAAGTGTTCGAATGCCGCTGAAGCAATGGCTTCCTTGTCCACTTGTTGCTCCAGTTCACTCAGCTGTATGAATGAGTACCTGGCTATAGACTGGTGGATATTTGTGTAAGAATAGTCTTCACGAATTAATTGCAGCGTGGGTGGATGCTTCCCAGCAAAGTCGAGATGGTGTTCGATTGAACAGATCTGCCAGGGAATAAAGTGTAAAGCGCTTTGAGCAGTCCTGAGGACTGAATACAGCACCATATAAGAACTTACCTTTAAACACGCACATGCAGGCATACATACATCTTCACCCACCCCTTCCCCCCCAATCAAATGCATTTACATGTAGTAAATAATCTAGTTTTTAATCTTCAGGTTGTGCACTTGGTTTATGTTGGTAAATTTGATGTGTGCTACAGAAATAGTTCCCCCTGACAACTGGCCAGACAAGGGAGAAGTGAAGTTTGAGTCTGTGTCATTATCGTATGACACGACCCTTGACCCTGTTGTCACCGACTTCAATCTCCATATTCGCGGTGGAGAAACGGTACACAATTAACCTTTTGACATTTTGAAAATTCCTTTGTAATTTGCATTTGATGATAGTTTGTAAATATACAGCGGCATCTGATATATGTATAATGAACTGTAGAAATGCAACAGGCAACATTACATCAAACATGGAGCTGTTATTTCATTGTGTATTATTTTAATGAACTGTACTGATAATTTATAATTGGTATCTAAAACAATTACAGAGTTACTGCATTTGTAAATAACAAGGTCAACAGAAACTGAATTTTTCAAAAATGTATCTAATAGAACAACGAAACAAAGTAAATAACTAAAAAGTTTCTATTTTCATCAGCATGTAACATACTTTGATAATGTTTTTGTAACAAATTGTTGAACAGACTGTACAGTGTGTTAAAAGAAAAAAATGGAAAAAATTTGAAATTTCGACCATGATTAAAACTAGTTTTTTTCACAGGCATTTTGAACCAGTATAACTTGCACCAGGTCAGCTATTGTGTTTACATAGATAATTGTACTAGTGCAAATCCCTGTGTAAAAACAATTTGAAACCGGGGCAATTTCCAACTATCAACACAACTGGCATAACTTGGGAGATGTGGTGCAAGTGTCTCGAACCATTGCAATTTGCAACCAATGCAATGTGTTTACACAGGCAAAACATTGCACATTTAGAAGAAAGTCAAACAATTAGTGTCAAGTCTCCGAAATGATGCAAGTTGCATTAATGTTTGGAACTTGTACTGGTAAAAGTGTTTATACAGAGGTTTGAATGGGTGCAACTTGCACCGGTTCAGATTGTGCCAGTACAGATGCCTGTGTGACGCTATGACGTATTTGTACTCCAAATTTGGATATTCTATGTATTATGGTTTTTCTCTCAGAATTTGCATTAAACTGATAAATTCTGCATTTGTTAGCAAGACTAATAAAAGAAATTATTCCAATTTTTATGAATATATTTCCACATTATTGAATTAGAACTTTAAAAATGAACTCAAAAAAAAAAAAAAAATGGTCAATATTTGTAAACTTTATAAAAATATTTTTGCAATGAATAAAAAAATATAAATAAACAATTGTAAACTTTAAAAATATTTGTGTGCAATCAACTCAAAATAAAAATAAAAATCATAAACATTTGTAAACTTTAAAATTATTTTGTGTGATAAACTAAAAATATTTTTTTTTAATTGTTAACATTGGTAAACTAAAAATATTTTTGTTAAATGAAGTCAGATTAAAAATAGAAATAAAAATTAAATAGAAATAAACATTGGTAAACTTTGCATCCTCTGTCACGTGTCTGTGGCTGCCTTCTTGCTGCTCACCTCTACTGTGTGTCAGATTGGCCTGTGTGGACGCACGGGCAGCGGGAAGTCTTCCGTCACTCTCAGTCTCTTCCGGATCAACCACCTCTGTGCTGGCCGCATCCTCATAGATGGACTCGATATCAGACGCATGGGTCTCAACACACTGCGGTCTCGACTCACCGTGATACCCCAGGACCCAGTCCTATTCTCAGGCACACTCAGGTAACCACATGACCTAGTCCTCTTCTCAGGCACCCTCAGGTAACCATGTCTTCTTCCAGATCGATCCCTGCATAAATACTTATATATAATGCTTATTGGGTGACACAGAACTCTGCTTAGTGTTACATAAATGGGTAGATTAGACAACTTTACACGAGAATACCATGCAGTGTTATTAGTCTCATCTGATTATTAAAATTAAAGGGTTTTTGTTCAGCTCACTATAATAGGCCGACATTGTATTTCTGTGCAGGTTCAACCTGGATGTGGAAGGTTTGAAGGATGACAACGCCATCTGGCGAGTGCTTGAGATAGTACAGATGAAAGCAGCTGTCGCAGAGCTTCCAGAAAAACTTGGTTGGTTGTTGCTGTCTTACTATATTTGGGATTGACTGATGCTGTTGTTTTGACGTGCCTCCGATCAAAACTATGTAATTATTACTATTAAATAAAAAAATCTATATTGTGTTTAAAAATGAATAAACACATGTGTACAGGCTGTGAATAATAATAATAACAATAATGATAAATTAATTGTAATAACGAATAGTTAAATATATATATAGTTAATAAACATCACTATGGTAAACATGCTCTAGAATCTTAAAATAATTGAGAAATAGATGAGTTTTGGTTGCCACTTTGAACTGTCCAACACTTGTGCATTGGCGCACTCTGAGGGGTAGTATATAGTGTTTGTTGATTGTAGATTACATAGTGACAGAAGGGGGAGAGAACTTCAGTGTTGGGGAGAGGCAGGTAAGACCACAGCAACAACTCACACAAGCATGCACACACACACACACACAGTGCCATGCACACCCACGCACGCTCACTCACTGAATCATGCACGCAAACACACACACACACACACACACAATGCAGGGCTTTGTAACTTCGTAACTTCATGGAGTTGCTGTCCGACTGCAGGTTTCAGAAAACATAAGGTATTCAAAAATAATAATTGTTGTACATTTACATTTTAAGGTGTCTGAAAACATTGTGTCTGAATACGTATAGACTTTAGGGCAATTACCAGGACATTAGATATTCACATGTTTATGATTTTAATCACATTACTGATGATTTAACCTCTATTATTATAACTCCTGAAGTTTCTAATGTTATCCCATCAATGTCTGCTTCCTGCACTGTATTGTCCTGGTATTAACCATTGTTCTACGTGTGGCAGCTGTTGTGCATTGCGCGTGCAATCATGCGCGACTCTCGCCTACTGATAATGGACGAGGCGACAGCGTCAGTTGACCTCCGAACTGACAAGGTCATCCAGGAGGTGCTGCGGACACAGTTCGCCCACAGCACAGTGGTCATCATCGCAGTGAGTGGACATTTGTAACCTGCAACAATGAACCGGGTATTCAGTCACATGAGTTTATTCTGCACACGAACCAATGATAGATGTCTAGGTCATGTCCCTTCAACTTTGTAATTTTCGCAGAAATGTATGTACCTTATAATAAAATCTTTCAGTGTCCTCTTTTAATTCCTTCACAAACAATCCAAAAGTAATGAAATATCTGCATTCACAAACCCATAGATTAAAAACAACAGACAATACGAGTCAAACTGACCTTGTTTCTCAACGTGTTGCTTTTTAAAAGAGTTTGCTTAAATTTTAGATAATGTAGTTCCGATCCTTACTGCGCATGTCCGGAAAAAGAAGTTTGCTATGTAAGGAAATATTCTCCTCCGAAATATCAATTACTTTAGCACCGTGTATGTATTTTGGCAGTTTGTAGATAAAAACATTTGTGCTGAATACAATTTAAAACACCTTAGTTGGCTTGCATAAATATTTCCACGTATATCCTTCTTCCAAATGTCTTTAAAAAACAACATTCTAATAATTTTGCATCCATCCCAATGCCAGTCTCCATAACAAAAGCTTGAAGACCACGATTAGATTCGTATTTTGGCAATCTTTTACGTAACTGGTCTACATTATTAGCAGAATCTGCTCTGTAGGATCCCCTTGGTTGAAGCATAGGCTTTGGGACTTAGGGTCAGTAGGATGAACCTAGTTTAGGCCATTTAAATAAATGATTACCCATTTTGTTAGAATAGGGCAGACTATTCCCTTACACAGTGAACTTCAATTTCCGGACATGCGCAGTAAGATTTGGAACTACTTTATTTAACCACTGCAGTATTTTATGCTACAGCATATATCATTTTAAAGCTCAAGATCTTTGGAATCCAAAAAGCTACAAAACTTAATTTCATAATTTTGTGACTTAATACCCACCTTCCTGTTGCAGGCACATTTTATGTTGGACAGTGGTCAAGCTTTTACTGCTAATAATATAAAGCTAGAATTCCACATATACGGAATGGCATACAGAATGGGAAATACAGTCGAACCTTGCTGTATGGTCACCTCGGTAATACAGCCACCTCGCTATTCAGGTCACTTTTGGCCAGTCCCGAGGATGACCTTAATAGCAAGATTCCACTGTGTCTCTGTAGTGACATCACTTATGTTGGGAGTTCTTTATCCAATTCCTGTGCAGATATGATTCGAATCGCGACATGGAGCAGTTCAATTTTCCACTTCCTCATCCACGTCAAAATACACATCCGTCTAAGTATACATGGCACTACTTCTGTTAATCTCCACTGGGCACTATATTCACTGTTTTATTACATACCGCATCCGTCTATGTACATATGGAACTACTTCTGTTAATCTCCACTGGGCACTATATTCACTGTTTGTCACATACCACATCCGTCTATGTACATATGGAACTACTTCTGTTAATCTCTACTGAGCACTATACTCACTGTTTTATTACATACCGCATCCGTCTATGTACATATGGAACTACTTCTGTTAATCTCCACTGGGCACTATATTCACTGTTTGTCACATACCACATCCATCTATGTACATATGGAACTACTTCTGTTAATCTCCACTGGGCACTATATTCACTGTTTTATCACATACCACATCCGTCTATGTACATATGGAACTACTTCTGTTAATCTCTACTGAGCACTATATTCACTGTTTTATTACATACCGCATCCGTCTATGTACATATGGCACTACTTCTGTTAATCTCTACTGGGCACTATATTCACTGTTTTATTACATACCGCATCCGTCTATGTACATATGGAACTACTTTTGTTAATCTCCACTGGGCACTATATTCACTGTTTGTCACATACCACATCCGTCTATGTACATATGGAACTACTTCTGTTAATCTCTACTGAGCACTATATTCACTGTTTTATTACATACCGCATCCGTCTATGTACATATGGAACTACTTCTGTTAATCTCCACTGGGCACTATATTCACTGTTTGTCACATACCACATCCGTCTATGTACATATGGAACTACTTCTGTTAATCTCCACTGGACACTATATTCACTGTTTTATCACATACCACATCCGTCTATGTACATATGGAACTACTTCTGTTAATCTCTACTGAGCACTATATTCACTGTTTTATTACATACCGCATCCGTCTATGTACATATGGAACTACTTCTGTTAATCTCCACTGGGCACTATATTCACTGTTTGTCACATACCACATCCGTCTATGTACATATGGAACTACTTCTGTTAATCTCTACTGGGCACTATATTCACTGTTTTATCACATACCACATCCGTCTATGTACATATGGAACTACTTCTGTTAATCTCCACTGGGCACTATATTCACTGTTTGTCACATACCACATCTGTCTATGTACATATGGAACTACTTCTGTTAATCTCTACTGGGCACTATGTTCACTGTTTTATTACATACCGCATCCGTCTATGTACATATGGAACTACTTCTGTTAACCTCCACTGGGCACTATATTCACTGTTTGTCACATACCACATCCGTCTATGTACATATGGAACTACTTCTGTTAATCTCTACTGGGCACTATATTCACTGTTTTATCACATACCACATCCGTCTATGTACATATGGAACTACTTCTGTTAATCTCCACTGGGCACTATATTCACTGTTTGTCACATACCACATCCGTCTATGTACATATGGAACTACTTCTGTTAATCTCTACTGGGCACTATATTCACTGTTTTATCACATACCACATCCGTTTATGTACATATGGAACTACTTCTGTTAATCTCCACTGGGCACTATATTAACTGTTTTATCACATACCACATCCGTCTATGTTCATATGGAACTACTTCTGTTAATCTCCACTGGGCACTATATTCACTGTTTTATCACATACCGCATCCGTCTATGTACATATGGAACTACTTCTGTTAATCTCCACTGGGCACTATATTAACTGTTTTATCACATACCGCATCCGTCTATGTTCATATGGAACTACTTCTGTTAATCTCCACTGGGCACTATATTAACTGTTTTATCACATACCACATCCGTCTATGTTCATATGGCACTACTTCTGTTAATCTCCACTGGGCACTATATTCACTGTTTGTCACATACCACATCCGTCTATGTACATATGGAACTACTTCTGTTAATCTCTACTGGGCACTATATTCACTGTTTTATCACATACCACATCCGTCTATGTACATATGGAACTACTTCTGTTAATCTCTACTGGGCACTATATTCACTGTTTTATCACATACCACATCCGTCTATGTACATATGGAACTACTTCTGTTAATCTCCACTGGGCACTATATTCACTGTTTTATCACATACCGCATCCGTCTATGTACATATGGAACTACTTCTGTTAATCTCTACTGGGCACTATATTCACTGTTTTATCACATACCACATCCGTCTATGTACATATGGAACTACTTCTGTTAATCTCTACTGGGCACTATATTCACTGTTTTGTCACATACCACATCCGTCTATGTACATATGGAACTACTTCTGTTAATCTCCACTGGGCACTATATTCACTGTTTTATCACATACCACATCCGTCTATGTACACATGGCACTTCTTCTGTTAATCTCCTCTGGGCACTATATTCACTGTTTGTCTCATACCACATCCGTCTATGTACATATGGAACTACTTTTGTTAATCTCTACTGGGCACTATATTCACTGTTTTATCACATACCACATCCGTCTATGTACATATGGAACTACTTCTGTTAATCTCCACTGGGCACTATATTCACTGTTTGTCACATACCACATCTGTCTATGTACATATGGAACTACTTCTGTTAATCTCCACTGGGCACTATATTCACTGTTTTATCACATACCACATCCGTCTATGTACACATGGCACTACTTCTGTTAATCTCCACTGGGCACTATATTCACTGTTTTATCACATACCACATCCGTCTATGTACACATGGCACTACTTCTGTTAATCTCTACTGGGCACTATATTCACTGTTTTATCACATACCACATCCGTCTATGTACACATGGCACTACTTCTGTTAATCTCTACTGGGCACTATATTCACTGTTTTATCACATACCACATCCGTCTATGTACACATGGCACTACTTCTGTTAATCTCCTCTGGGCACTATATTCACTGTTTTATCACATACCACATCCGTCTATGTACATATGGAACTACTTCTGTTAATCTCTACTGGGCACTATATTCACTGTTTTATCACATACCACATCCGTCTATGTACATATGGAACTACTTCTGTTAATCTCTACTGGGCACTATATTCACTGTTTTATCACATACCACATCCGTCTATGTACATATGGAACTACTTCTGTTAATCTCTACTGGGCACTATATTCACTGTTTTATCACATACCACATCCGTCTATGTACATATGGAACTACTTCTGTTAATCTCTACTGGGCACTATATTCACTGTTTTATCACATACCACATCCGTCTATGTACATATGGAACTACTTCTGTTAATCTCTACTGGGCACTATATTCACTGTTTTGTCACATACCACATCCGTCTATGTACATATGGAACTACTTCTGTTAATCTCCACTGGGCACTATATTCACTGTTTTATCACATACCACATCCGTCTATGTACACATGGCACTACTTCTGTTAATCTCTACTGGGCACTATATTCACTGTTTGTCACATACCACATCCGTCTATGTACATATGGAACTACTTCTGTTAATCTCTACTGGGCACTATATTCACTGTTTTATCACATACCACATCCGTCTATGTACATATGGAACTACTTCTGTTAATCTCCACTGGGCACTATATTCACTGTTTGTCACATACCACATCTGTCTATGTACATATGGAACTACTTCTGTTAATCTCCACTGGGCACTATATTCACTGTTTTATCACATACCACATCCGTCTATGTACACGTGGCACTACTTCTGTTAATCTCCACTGGGCACTATATTCACTGTTTTATCACATACCACATCCGTCTATGTACACATGGCACTACTTCTGTTAATCTCTACTGGGCACTATATTCACTGTTTTATCACATACCACATCCGTCTATGTACACATGGCACTACTTCTGTTAATCTCCACTGGGCACTATATTCACTGTTTTATCACATACCACATCCGTCTATGTACACATGGCACTACTTCTGTTAATCTCCTCTGGGCACTATATTCACTGTTTTATCACATACCACATCCGTCTATGTACATATGGAACTACTTCTGTTAATCTCTACTGGGCACTATATTCACTGTTTTATCACATACCACATCCGTCTATGTACACATGGCACTACTTCTGTTAATCTCTACTGGGCAATATATTCACTGTTTTATCACATACCACATCCGTCTATGTACATATGGAACTACTTCTGTTAATCTCTACTGGGCGCTATATTCAATGTTTTATCACATACCACATCCGTCTATGTACATATGGAACTACTTCTGTTAATCTCTACTGAGCACTATATTCACTGTTTTATCACATACCACATCCGTCTATGTACATATGGAACTACTTCTGTTAATCTCTACTGGGCACTTTATTCACTGTTTTATCACATACCACATCCGTCTATGTACATATGGAACTACTTGTGTTAATCTCCTCTGGGCACTATATTCACTGTTTTATCACATACCACATCCGTCTATGTACATATGGAACTACTTCTGTTAATCTCTACTGGGCACTATATTCACTGTTTTATCACATACTACATCCGTCTATGTACATATGGAACTACTTCTGTTAATCTCCACTGGGCACTATATTCACTGTTTTATCACATACCACATCCGTCTATGTACATATGGAACTACTTCTGTTAATCTCTACTGGGCTCTATATTCACTGTTTTATCACATACCACATCCGTCTATGTACATATGGAACTACTTCTGTTAATCTCCACTGGGCACTATATTCACTGTTTTATCACATACCACATCCGTCTATGTACATATGGAACTACTTCTGTTAATCTCTACTGGGCACTATATTCACTGTTTTATCACATACCACATCCGTCTATGTACATATGGAACTACTTCTGTTAATCTCTACTGGGCGCTATATTCAATGTTTTATCACATACCACATCCGTCTATGTACATATGGAACTACTTCTGTTAATCTCTACTGGGCACTATATTCACTGTTTTATCACATACCACATCCGTCTATGTACATATGGAACTACTTCTGTTAATCTCTACTGGGCACTATATTCACTGTTTTATCACATACCACATCCGTCTATGTACATATTGAACTACTTGTGTTAATCTCCACTGGGCACTATATTCACTGTTTTATCACATACCACATCCGTCTATGTACATATGGAACTACTTCTGTTAATCTCTACTGGGCACTATATTCACTGTTTTATCACATACCACATCCGTCTATGTACATATGGAACTACTTCTGTTAATCTCCACTGGGCACTATATTCACTGTTTTATCACATACCACATCCGTCTATGTTCATATGGAACTACTTCTGTTAATCTCTACTGGGCTCTATGTTCACTGTTTTATCACATACCACATCCGTCTATGTACATATGGAACTACTTCTGTTAATCTCCACTGGGCACTATATTCACTGTTTTATCACATACCACATCCGTCTATGTACATATGGAACTACTTCTGTTAATCTCTACTGGGCACTATATTCACTGTTTTATCACATACCACATCCGTATATGTACATATGGAACTACTTCTGTTAATCTCTACTGGGCGCTATATTCAATGTTTTATCACATACCACATCCGTCTATGTACATATGGAACTACTTCTGTTAATCTCTACTGGGCACTATATTCACTGTTTTATCACATACCACATCCGTCTATGTACATATTGAACTACTTGTGTTAATCTCCACTGGGCACTATATTCACTGTTTTATCACATACCACATCCGTCTATGTACATATGGAACTACTTCTGTTAATCTCTACTGGGCACTATATTCACTGTTTTATCACATACCACATCCGTCTATGTACATATGGAACTACTTCTGTTAATCTCCACTGGGCACTATATTCACTGTTTTATCACATACCACATCCGTCTATGTTCATATGGAACTACTTCTGTTAATCTCTACTGGGCTCTATGTTCACTGTTTTATCACATACCACATCCGTCTATGTACATATGGAACTACTTCTGTTAATCTCCACTGGGCACTATATTCACTGTTTTATCACATACCACATCCGTCTATGTACATATGGAACTACTTCTGTTAATCTCTACTGGGCACTATATTTCTGTTTTATGACATACCACATCCGTCTATGTACATATGGAACTACTTCTGTTAATCTCCACTGGGCACTATTCACTGTTTTATCACATACCACATCCGTCTATGTTCATATGGAACTGCTTCTGTTAATCTCTACTGGGCACTATATTCACTGTTTTATCACATACCACATCCGTCTATGTACATATGGAACTACTTCTGTTAATCTCTACTGGGCACTTTATTCACTGTTTTATCACATACCACATCCGTCTATGTACATATGGAACTACTTGTGTTAATCTCCACTGGGCACTATATTCACTGTTTTATCACATACCACATCCGTCTATGTACATATGGAACTACTTCTGTTAATCTCTACTGGGCACTATATTCACTGTTTTATCACATACCACATCCGTCTATGTACATATGGAACTACTTCTGTTAATCTCCACTGGGCACTATATTCACTGTTTTATCACATACCACATCCGTCTATGTACATATGGAACTACTTCTGTTAATCTCTACTGGGCACTATATTCACTGTTTTATTACATACCGCATCCGTCTATGTACATATGGAACTATTTTTGTTAATCTCCACTGGGCACTATATTCACTGTTTGTCACATACCACATCCGTCTATGTACATATGGAACTACTTCTGTTAATCTCTACTGAGCACTATATTCACTGTTTTATTACATACCGCATCCGTCTATGTACATATGGAACTACTTCTGTTAATCTCCACTGGGCACTATATTCACTGTTTGTCACATACCACATCCGTCTATGTACATATGGAACTACTTCTGTTAATCTCCACTGGACACTATATTCACTGTTTTATCACATACCACATCCGTCTATGTACATATGGAACTACTTCTGTTAATCTCTACTGAGCACTATATTCACTGTTTTATTACATACCGCATCCGTCTATGTACATATGGAACTACTTCTGTTAATCTCCACTGGGCACTATATTCACTGTTTGTCACATACCACATCCGTCTATGTACATATGGAACTACTTCTGTTAATCTCTACTGGGCACTATATTCACTGTTTTATCACATACCACATCCGTCTATGTACATATGGAACTACTTCTGTTAATCTCCACTGGGCACTATATTCACTGTTTGTCACATACCACATCTGTCTATGTACATATGGAACTACTTCTGTTAATCTCTACTGGGCACTATGTTCACTGTTTTATTACATACCGCATCCGTCTATGTACATATGGAACTACTTCTGTTAACCTCCACTGGGCACTATATTCACTGTTTGTCACATACCACATCCGTCTATGTACATATGGAACTACTTCTGTTAATCTCTACTGGGCACTATATTCACTGTTTTATCACATACCACATCCGTCTATGTACATATGGAACTACTTCTGTTAATCTCTACTGGGCACTATATTCACTGTTTTATCACATACCGCATCCGTCTATGTTCATATGGAACTACTTCTGTTAATCTCCACTGGGCACTATATTAACTGTTTTATCACATACCACATCCGTCTATGTTCATATGGCACTACTTCTGTTAATCTCCACTGGGCACTATATTCACTGTTTGTCACATACCACATCTGTCTATGTACATATGGAACTACTTCTGTTAATCTCTACTGGGCACTATATTCACTGTTTTATCACATACCACATCCGTTTATGTACATATGGAACTACTTCTGTTAATCTCCACTGGGCACTATATTAACTGTTTTATCACATACCACATCCGTCTATGTTCATATGGAACTACTTCTGTTAATCTCCACTGGGCACTATATTCACTGTTTTATCACATACCGCATCCGTCTATGTACATATGGAACTACTTCTGTTAATCTCCACTTGGCACTATATTAACTGTTTTATCACATACCGCATCCGTCTATGTTCATATGGAACTACTTCTGTTAATCTCCACTGGGCACTATATTAACTGTTTTATCACATACCACATCCGTCTATGTTCATATGGCACTACTTCTGTTAATCTCCACTGGGCACTATATTCACTGTTTGTCACATACCACATCCGTCTATGTACATATGGAACTACTTCTGTTAATCTCTACTGGGCACTATATTCACTGTTTTATCACATACCACATCCGTCTATGTACATATGGAACTACTTCTGTTAATCTCTACTGGGCACTATATTCACTGTTTTATCACATACCACATCCGTCTATGTACATATGGAACTACTTCTGTTAATCTCTACTGGGCACTATATTCACTGTTTTATCACATACCACATCCGTCTATGTACATATGGAACTACTTCTGTTAATCTCTACTGGGCACTATATTCACTGTTTTATCACATACCACATCCGTCTATGTACATATGGAACTACTTCTGTTAATCTCTACTGGGTACTATATTCACTGTTTTATCACATACCACATCCGTCTATGTACACATGGCACTACTTCTGTTAATCTCCTCTGGGCACTATATTCACTGTTTTATCACATACCACATCCGTCTATGTACATATGGAACTACTTCTGTTAATCTCTACTGGGCACTATATTCACTGTTTTATCACATACCGCATCCGTCTATGTACATATGGAACTACTTCTGTTAATCTCTACTGGGCACTATATTCACTGTTTTATCACATACCACATCTGTCTATGTACATATGGAACTACTTCTGTTAATCTCTACTGGGTACTATATTCACTGTTTTATCACATACCACATCCGTCTATGTACACATGGCACTACTTCTGTTAATCTCCTCTGGGCACTATATTCACTGTTTTATCACATACCACATCCGTCTATGTACATATGGAACTACTTCTGTTAATCTCTACTGGGCACTATATTCACTGTTTTATCACATACCACATCCGTCTATGTACACATGGCACTACTTCTGTTAATCTCCTCTGGGCACTATATTCACTGTTTTATCACATACCACATCCGTCTATGTACATATGGAACTACTTCTGTTAATCTCTACTGGGCACTATATTCACTGTTTTATCACATACCACATCCGTCTATGTACATATGGAACTACTTCTGTTAATCTCCACTGAGCACTATATTCACTGTTTGTCACATACCACATCTGTCTATGTACATATGGAACTACTTCTGTTAATCTCCACTGGGCACTATATTCACTGTTTTATCACATACCACATCCGTCTATGTACACGTGGCACTACTTCTGTTAATCTCCACTGGGCACTATATTCACTGTTTTATCACATACCACATCCGTCTATGTACACATGGCACTACTTCTGTTAATCTCTACTGGGCACTATATTCACTGTTTTATCACATACCACATCCGTCTATGTACACATGGCACTACTTCTGTTAATCTCCACTGGGCACTATATTCACTGTTTTATCACATACCACATCCGTCTATGTACACATGGCACTACTTCTGTTAATCTCCTCTGGGCACTATATTCACTGTTTTATCACATACCACATCCGTCTATGTACATATGGAACTACTTCTGTTAATCTCTACTGGGCACTATATTCACTGTTTTATCACATACCACATCCGTCTATGTACACATGGCACTACTTCTGTTAATCTCTACTGGGCAATATATTCACTGTTTTATCACATACCACATCCGTCTATGTACATATGGAACTACTTCTGTTAATCTCTACTGGGCGCTATATTCAATGTTTTATCACATACCACATCCGTCTATGTACATATGGAACTACTTCTGTTAATCTCTACTGAGCACTATATTCACTGTTTTATCACATACCACATCCGTCTATGTACATATGGAACTACTTCTGTTAATCTCTACTGGGCACTTTATTCACTGTTTTATCACATACCACATCCGTCTATGTACATATGGAACTACTTGTGTTAATCTCCACTGGGCACTATATTCACTGTTTTATCACATACCACATCCGTCTATGTACATATGGAACTACTTCTGTTAATCTCTACTGGGCACTATATTCACTGTTTTATCACATACCACATCCGTCTATGTACATATGGAACTACTTCTGTTAATCTCCACTGGGCACTATATTCACTGTTTTATCACATACCACATCCGTCTATGTACATATGGAACTACTTCTGTTAATCTCTACTGGGCTCTATATTCACTGTTTTATCACATACCACATCCGTCTATGTACATATGGAACTACTTCTGTTAATCTCCACTGGGCACTATATTCACTGTTTTATTACATACCGCATCCGTCTATGTACATATGGAACTACTTTTGTTAATCTCCACTGGGCACTATATTCACTGTTTGTCACATACCACATCCGTCTATGTACATATGGAACTACTTCTGTTAATCTCTACTGAGCACTATATTCACTGTTTTATTACATACCGCATCCGTCTATGTACATATGGAACTACTTCTGTTAATCTCCACTGGGCACTATATTCACTGTTTGTCACATACCACATCCGTCTATGTACATATGGAACTACTTCTGTTAATCTCCACTGGACACTATATTCACTGTTTTATCACATACCACATCCGTCTATGTACATATGGAACTACTTCTGTTAATCTCTACTGAGCACTATATTCACTGTTTTATTACATACCGCATCCGTCTATGTACATATGGAACTACTTCTGTTAATCTCCACTGGGCACTATATTCACTGTTTGTCACATACCACATCCGTCTATGTACATATGGAACTACTTCTGTTAATCTCTACTGGGCACTATATTCACTGTTTTATCACATACCACATCCGTCTATGTACATATGGAACTACTTCTGTTAATCTCCACTGGGCACTATATTCACTGTTTGTCACATACCACATCTGTCTATGTACATATGGAACTACTTCTGTTAATCTCTACTGGGCACTATGTTCACTGTTTTATTACATACCGCATCCGTCTATGTACATATGGAACTACTTCTGTTAACCTCCACTGGGCACTATATTCACTGTTTGTCACATACCACATCCGTCTATGTACATATGGAACTACTTCTGTTAACTACTCACTCACTGCATCCGTCTATGTACATATGGAACTACTTCTGTTAATCTCCACTGGGCACTATATTAACTGTTTTATCACATACCACATCCGTCTATGTTCATATGGCACTACTTCTGTTAATCTCCACTGGGCACTATATTCACTGTTTGTCACATACCACATCTGTCTATGTACATATGGAACTACTTCTGTTAATCTCTACTGGGCACTATATTCACTGTTTTATCACATACCACATCCGTTTATGTACATATGGAACTACTTCTGTTAATCTCCACTGGGCACTATATTAACTGTTTTATCACATACCACATCCGTCTATGTTCATATGGAACTACTTCTGTTAATCTCCACTGGGCACTATATTCACTGTTTTATCACATACCGCATCCGTCTATGTACATATGGAACTACTTCTGTTAATCTCCACTGGGCACTATATTAACTGTTTTATCACATACCGCATCCGTCTATGTTCATATGGAACTACTTCTGTTAATCTCCACTGGGCACTATATTAACTGTTTTATCACATACCACATCCGTCTATGTTCATATGGCACTACTTCTGTTAATCTCCACTGGGCACTATATTCACTGTTTGTCACATACCACATCCGTCTATGTACATATGGAACTACTTCTGTTAATCTCTACTGGGCACTATATTCACTGTTTTATCACATACCACATCCGTCTATGTACATATGGAACTACTTCTGTTAATCTCTACTGGGCACTATATTCACTGTTTTATCACATACCACATCCGTCTATGTACATATGGAACTACTTCTGTTAATCTCTACTGGGCACTATATTCACTGTTTTATCACATACCGCATCCGTCTATGTACATATGGAACTACTTCTGTTAATCTCTACTGGGCACTATATTCACTGTTTTATCACATACCACATCCGTCTATGTACATATGGAACTACTTCTGTTAATCTCTACTGGGTACTATATTCACTGTTTTATCACATACCACATCCGTCTATGTACACATGGCACTACTTCTGTTAATCTCCTCTGGGCACTATATTCACTGTTTTATCACATACCACATCCGTCTATGTACATATGGAACTACTTCTGTTAATCTCTACTGGGTACTATATTCACTGTTTTGTCACATACCACATCCGTCTATGTACATATGGAACTACTTCTGTTAATCTCCACTGGGCACTATATTCACTGTTTTATCACATACCACATCCGTCTATGTACACATGGCACTACTTCTGTTAATCTCCTCTGGGCACTATATTCACTGTTTGTCTCATACCACATCCGTCTATGTACATATGGAACTACTTCTGTTAATCTCTACTGGGCACTATATTCACTGTTTTATCACATACCACATCCGTCTATGTACATATGGAACTACTTCTGTTAATCTCCACTGAGCACTATATTCACTGTTTGTCACATACCACATCTGTCTATGTACATATGGAACTACTTCTGTTAATCTCCACTGGGCACTATATTCACTGTTTTATCACATACCACATCCGTCTATGTACACGTGGCACTACTTCTGTTAATCTCCACTGGGCACTATATTCACTGTTTTATCACATACCACATCCGTCTATGTACACATGGCACTACTTCTGTTAATCTCTACTGGGCACTATATTCACTGTTTTATCACATACCACATCCGTCTATGTACACATGGCACTACTTCTGTTAATCTCCACTGGGCACTATATTCACTGTTTTATCACATACCACATCCGTCTGTGTACACATGGCACTACTTCTGTTAATCTCCTCTGGGCACTATATTCACTGTTTTATCACATACCACATCCGTCTATGTACATATGGAACTACTTCTGTTAATCTCTACTGGGCACTATATTCACTGTTTTATCACATACCACATCCGTCTATGTACACATGGCACTACTTCTGTTAATCTCTACTGGGCAATATATTCACTGTTTTATCACATACCACATCCGTCTATGTACATATGGAACTACTTCTGTTAATCTCTACTGGGCGCTATATTCAATGTTTTATCACATACCACATCCGTCTATGTACATATGGAACTACTTCTGTTAATCTCTACTGAGCACTATATTCACTGTTTTATCACATACCACATCCGTCTATGTACATATGGAACTACTTCTGTTAATCTCTACTGGGCACTTTATTCACTGTTTTATCACATACCACATCCGTCTATGTACATATGGAACTACTTGTGTTAATCTCCACTGGGCACTATATTCACTGTTTTATCACATACCACATCCGTCTATGTACATATGGAACTACTTCTGTTAATCTCTACTGGGCACTATATTCACTGTTTTATCACATACCACATCCGTCTATGTACATATGGAACTACTTCTGTTAATCTCCACTGGGCACTATATTCACTGTTTTATCACATACCACATCCGTCTATGTACATATGGAACTACTTCTGTTAATCTCACTGGGCACTATATTCACTGTTTTATCACATACCACATCCGTCTATGTACATATGGAACTACTTCTGTTAATCTCTACTGGGCACTATATTCACTGTTTTATCACATACCACATCCGTCTATGTACATATGGAACTACTTCTGTTAATCTCCACTGGGCACTATATTCACTGTTTTATCACATACCACATCCGTCTATGTACATATGGAACTACTTCTGTTAATCTCTACTGGCTCTATATTCACTGTTTTATCACATACCACATCCGTCTATGTACATATGGAACTACTTCTGTTAATCTCTACTGGGCAATATATTCACTGTTTTATCACATACCACATCCGTCTATGTACACATGGAACTACTTCTGTTAATCTCTACTGGGCGCTATATTCAATGTTTTATCACATACCACATCCGTCTATGTACACATGGAACTACTTCTGTTAATCTCTACTGGGCACTATATTCACTGTTTTATCACATACCACATCCGTCTATGTACATATGGAACTACTTCTGTTAATCTCTACTGGGCACTATATTCACTGTTTTATCACATACCACATCCGTCTATGTACATATGGAACTACTTCTGTTAATCACTACTGGGCACTATATTCAGTTTTATCACATACCGCATCCGTCTATGTACATATGGAACTACTTCTATTAATCTCTACTGGGCACTATATTCACTGTTTTATCACATACCACATCCGTCTATGTACATATGGAACTACTTCTGTTAATCACTACTGGGCACTATATTCACTGTTTTATTACATACCGCATCCGTCTATGTACATATGGAACTACTTCTGTTAATCTCCACTGGGCACTATATTCACTGTTTGTCACATACCACATCCGTCTATGTACATATGGAACTACTTCTGTTAATCTCTACTGAGCACTATATTCACTGTTTTATCACATACCACATCCGTCTATGTACATATGGAACTACTTCTGTTAATCACTACTGGGCACTATATTCACTGTTTTATCACATACCGCATCCGTCTATGTACATATGGAACTACTTCTGTTAATCTCTACTGGGCACTATATTCACTGTTTTATCACATACCGCATCCGTCTATGTACATATGGAACTACTTCTGTTAATCTCTACTGGGCACTATATTCACTGTTTTATCACATACCACATCCGTCTATGTACATATGGAACTACTTCTGTTAATCTCTACTGGGCACTATATTCACTGTTTTGTCACATACCACATCCGTCTATGTACATATGGAACTACTTCTGTTAATCTCCACTGGGCACTATATTCACTGTTTGTCACATACAACATCTGTCTATGTACATATGGAACTACTTCTGTTAATCTCCACTGGGCACTATATTCACTGTTTTATCACATACCACATCCGTCTATGTACACATGGCACTACTTCTGTTAATCTCCACTGGGCACTATATTCACTGTTTTATCACATACCACATCCGTCTATGTACACATGGCACTACTTCTGTTAATCTCCACTGGGCACTATATTCACTGTTTTATCACATACCACATCCGTCTATGTACACATGGCACTACTTCTGTTAATCTCTACTGGGCACTATATTCACTGTTTTATCACATACCACATCCGTCTATGTACACATGGCACTACTTCTGTTAATCTCCACTGGGCACTATATTCACTGTTTTATCACATACCACATCCGTCTATGTACACATGGCACTACTTCTGTTAATCTCCTCTGGGCACTATATTCACTGTTTTATCACATACCACATCCGTCTATGTACATATGGAACTACTTCTGTTAATCTCTACTGGGCACTATATTCACTGTTTTATCACATACCACATCCGTCTATGTACACATGGAACTACTTCTGTTAATCTCTACTGGGCACTATATTCACTGTTTTATCACATACCACATCCGTCTATGTACACATGGCACTATATTCACTGTTTTATCACATACCACATCCGTCTATGTACATATGGAACTACTTCTGTTTATCTCTACTGGGCGCTATATTCAATGTTTTATCACATACCACATCCGTCTATGTACATATGGAACTACTTCTGTTAATCTCCACTGGGCACTATATTCACTGTTTTATCACATACCACATCCGTCTTTATACATATGGAACTACTTCTGTTAATCTCTACTGGGCACTATATTCACTGTTTTATCACATACCACATCCGTCTATGTACATATGGAACTACTTCTGTTAATCTCTACTGGGCACTATATTCACTGTTTTATCACATACCACATCCGTCTATGTACATATGGAACTACTTCTGTTAATCTCTACTGGGCACTATATTCACTGTTTTATCACATACCACATCTGTCTATGTACACATGGCACTACTTCTGTTAATCTCTACTGGGCAATATATTCACTGTTTTATCACATACCACATCCGTCTATGTACACATGGAACTACTTCTGTTAATCTCTACTGGGCGCTATATTCAATGTTTTATCACATACCACATCCGTCTATGTACATATGGAACTACTTCTGTTAATCTCTACTGGGCACTATATTCACTGTTTTATCACATACCACATCCGTCTATGTACATATGGAACTACTTCTGTTAATCTCTACTGGGCACTTTATTCACTGTTTTATCACATACCACATCCGTCTATGTACATATGGAACTACTTGTGTTAATCTCCACTGGGCACTATATTCACTGTTTTATCACATACCACATCCGTCTATGTTCATATGGAACTATTTCTGTTAATCTCTACTGAGCACTATATTCACTGTTTTATCACATACCGCATCCGTCTATGTACATATGGAACTACTTCTGTTAATCTCCACTGGGCACTATATTAACTGTTTTATCACATACCGCATCCGTCTATGTTCATATGGAACCGCATCCGTCTATGTACATATGGAACTACTTCTGTTATTCTCCACTGGGCACTATATTAACTGTTTTATCACATACCGCATCCGTCTATGTTCATATGGAACTACTTCTGTTAATCTCCACTGGGCACTATATTAACTGTTTTATCACATACCACATCCGTCTATGTTCATATGGCACTACTTCTGTTAATCTCCACTGGGCACTATATTCACTGTTTGTCACATACCACATCCGTCTATGTACATATGGAACTACTTCTGTTAATCTCTACTGGGCACTATATTCACTGTTTTATCACATACCACATCCGTCTATGTACATATGGAACTACTTCTGTTAATCTCCACTGGGCACTATATTCACTGTTTTATCACATACCGCATCCGTCTATGTACATATGGAACTACTTCTGTTAATCTCTACTGGGCACTATATTCACTGTTTTATCACATATCACATCCGTCTATGTACATATGGAACTACTTCTGTTAATCTCTACTGGGCACTATATTCACTGTTTTGTCACATACCACATCCTTCTATGTACATATGGAACTACTTCTGTTAATCTCCACTGGGCACTATATTCACTGTTTTATCACATACCACATCCGTCTATGTACACATGGCACTTCTTCTGTTAATCTCCTCTGGGCACTATATTCACTGTTTGTCTCATACCACATCCGTCTATGTACATATGGAACTACTTTTGTTAATCTCTACTGGGCACTATATTCACTGTTTTATCACATACCACATCCGTCTATGTACATATGGAACTACTTCTGTTAATCTCCACTGGGCACTATATTCACTGTTTTATCACATACCACATCCGTCTATGTACACATGGCACTACTTCTGTTAATCTCCTCTGGGCACTATATTCACTGTTTGTCTCATACCACATCCGTCTATGTACATATGGAACTACTTCTGTTAATCTCTACTG
>CM034540.1:9085011-9165011 GCA_020002185.1 Paraescarpia echinospica
GGCACTATATTCACTGTTTTATCACATACCACATCCGTCTATGTACATATGGAACTACTTCTGTTAATCTCTACTGGGCACTATATTCACTGTTTTATCACATACCACATCCGTCTATGTACATATGGAACTACTTGTGTTAATGTCCACTGGGCACTATATTCACTGTTTTATCACATACCACATCCGTCTATGTTCATATGGAACTACTTCTGTTAATCTCTACTGAGCACTATATTCACTGTTTTATCACATACCACATCCGTCTATGTACATATGGAACTACTTCTGTTAATCTCTACTGGGCACTTTATTCACTGTTTTATCACATACCACATCCGTCTATGTACATATGGAACTACTTGTGTTAATCTCCTCTGGGCACTATATTCACTGTTTTATCACATACCACATCCGTCTATGTACATATGGAACTACTTCTGTTAATCTCTACTGGGCACTATATTCACTGTTTTATCACATACCACATCCGTCTATGTACATATGGAACTACTTCTGTTAATCTCCACTGGGCACTATATTCACTGTTTTATCACATACCACATCCGTCTATGTACATATGGAACTACTTCTGTTAATCTCTACTGGGCTCTATATTCACTGTTTTATCACATACCACATCCGTCTAAGTGTACATATGGAACTACTTCCTGCTAATCTCCACTGGGCACTATTCACTGTTTTATCATTACACTACATCCGTCTATGTCTTGTATGGAACTACTCTGTTAACTTCTCACTGGGCACTATATTCACTGCCTTTATCACATACCACATCCGGGTTCATGTACATATGGAATTATTACTTCTGTTAACTTCTCACTGGCAATTATATTCAATTGTTTTATCACATACCACATCCAGTTCATGTACACATATGGAACTACTCTGCTAATCTCCACTGGGCACTATATTCACTGTTTTATCACATACCACATCCGTCTATGTTCATATGGAACTACTTCTGTTAATCTCTACTGGGCTCTATGTTCACTGTTTTATCACATACCACATCCGTCTATGTACATATGGAACTACTTCTGTTAATCTCTACTGGGCACTATATTCACTGTTTTATCACATACCACATCTGTCTATGTACACATGGCACTACTTCTGTTAATCTCTACTGGGCAATATATTCACTGTTTTATCACATACCACATCCGTCTATGTACACATGGAACTACTTCTGTTAATCTCTACTGGGCGCTATATTCAATGTTTTATCACATACCACATCCGTCTATGTACATATGGAACTACTTCTGTTAATCTCTACTGGGCACTATATTCACTGTTTATCACATACCACATCCGTCTATGTACATATGGAACTACTTCTGTTAATCTCTACTGGGCACTATATTCACTGTTTTATCACATACCACATCCGTCTATGTACATATGGAACTACTTGTGTTAATCTCCACTGGGCACTATATTCACTGTTTTATCACATACCACATCCGTCTATGTTCATATGGAACTACTTCTGTTAATCTCTACTCAGCACTATATTCACTGTTTTATCACATACCACATCCGTCTATGTACATATGGAACTACTTCTGTTAATCTCTACTGGGCACTATATTCACTGTTTTATCACATACCACATCCGTCTATGTACACATGGCACTACTTCTGTTAATCTCTACTGGGCAATATATTCACTGTTTTATCACATACCACATCCGTCTATGTACACATGGAACTACTTCTGTTAATCTCTACTGGGCGCTATATTCAATGTTTTATCACATACCATATCCGTCTATGTACATATGGAACTACTTCTGTTAATCTCTACTGGGCACTATATTCACTGTTTTATCACATACCACATCCGTCTATGTACATATGGAACTACTTCTGTTAATCTCTACTGGGCACTATATTCACTGTTTTATCACATACCACATCCGTCTATGTACATATGGAACTACTTGTGTTAATGTCCACTGGGCACTATATTCACTGTTTTATCACATACCACATCCGTCTATGTTCATATGGAACTACTTCTGTTAATCTCTACTGAGCACTATATTCACTGTTTTATCACATACCACATCCGTCTATGTACATATGGAACTACTTCTGTTAATCTCTACTGGGCACTATATTCACTGTTTTATCACATACCACATCCGTCTATGTACATATGGAACTACTTCTGTTAATCTCCACTGGGCACTATATTCACTGTTTTATCACATACCACATCCGTCTATGTACATATGGAACTACTTCTGTTAATCTCTACTGGGCACTATATTCACTGTTTTGTCACATACCACATCCGTCTATGTACATATGGAACTACTTCTGTTAATCTCCACTGGGCACTATATTCACTGTTTGTCACATACCACATCCGTCTATGTACATATGGAACTACTTCTGTTAATCTCTACTGGGCACTATATTCACTGTTTTATCACATACCACATCCGTCTATGTACATATGGAACTACTTCTGTTAATCTCCACTGGGCACTATTCACTGTTTTATCACATACCACATCCGTCTATGTTCATATGGAACTACTTCTGTTAATCTCTACTGGGCACTATATTCACTGTTTTATCACATACCACATCCGTCTATGTACATATGGAACTACTTCTGTTAATCTCCACTGGGCACTATATTCACTGTTTTATCACATACCACATCCGTCTATGTACATATGGAACTACTTCTGTTAATCTCTACTGGGCACTATATTCACTGTTTTATCACATACCACATCCGTCTATGTACATATGGAACTACTTCTGTTAATCTCTACTGGGCACTATATTCACTGTTTTATCACATACCACATCCGTCTATGTACATATGGAACTACTTCTGTTAATCTCCACTGGGCACTATATTCACTGTTTTATCACATACCACATCCGTCTATGTACATATGGAACTACTTCTGTTAATCTCTACTGGGCACTATATTCACTGTTTTATAACATACCACATCCGTCTATGTACATATGGAACTACTTCTGTTAATCTCCACTGGGCGCTATATTCGCTGTTTTATCACATATATCACATCCGTCTATGTACATATGGAACTACTTCTGTTAATCTCCACTGGGCGCTGTATTCGCTGTTTTATCACATACCACATCCGTCTATGTACATATGGAACTACTTCTGTTAATCTCCACTGGGCACTATATTCACTGTTTGTCACATACCACATCCGTCTATGTACATATGGAACTACTTCTGTATATCTCTACTGGGCACTATATTCACTGTTTTATCACATACCACATCCGTCTATGTACACATGGCACTACTTCTGTTAATCTCTACTGGGCACTATATTCACTGTTTTATCACATATCGCATCCGTCTATGTACATATGGAACTACTTCTGTTAATCTCTACTGGGCACTATATTCACTGTTTTATCACATACCACATCCGTCTATGTACATATGGAACTACTTCTGTTAATCTCCACTGGGCACTATATTCACTGTTTTATCACATACCACATCCGTCTATGTACATATGGAACTACTTCTGTTAATCTCTACTGGGCACTATATTCACTGTTTTATAACATACCACATCCGTCTATGTACATATGGAACTACTTCTGTTAATCTCCACTGGGCGCTATATTCGCTGTTTTATCACATATATCACATCCGTCTATGTACATATGGAACTACTTCTGTTAATCTCCACTGGGCGCTGTATTCGCTGTTTTATCACATACCACATCCGTCTATGTACATATGGAACTACTTCTGTTAATCTCCACTGGGCACTATATTCACTGTTTGTCACATACCACATCCGTCTATGTACATATGGAACTACTTCTGTATATCTCTACTGGGCACTATATTCACTGTTTTATCACATACCACATCCGTCTATGTACACATGGCACTACTTCTGTTAATCTCTACTGGGCACTATATTCACTGTTTTATCACATATCGCATCCGTCTATGTACATATGGAACTACTTCTGTTAATCTCTACTGGGCACTATATTCACTGTTTTATCACATACCACATCCGTCTATGTACATATGGAACTACTTCTGTTAATCTCCACTGGGCACTATTCACTGTTTTATCACATACCACATCCGTCTATGTTCATATGGAACTACTTCTGTTAATCTCTACTGGGCACTATATTCACTGTTTTATCACATACCACATCCGTCTATGTACATATGGAACTACTTCTGTTAATCTCTACTGGGCACTATATTCACTGTTTTATCACATACCACATCCGTCTATGTACATATGGAACTACTTCTGTTAATCTCCACTGGGCACTATATTCACTGTTTTATCACATACCACATCCGTCTATGTACATATGGAACTACTTCTGTTAATCTCCACTGGGCACTATATTCACTGTTTTATCACATACCACATCCGTCTATGTTCATATGGAACTACTTCTGTTAATCTCTACTGAGCACTATATTCACTGTTTTATCACATACCACATCCGTCTATGTACATATGGAACTACTTCTGTTAATCTCTACTGGGCACTATATTCACTGTTTTATCACATACCACATCCGTCTATGTACATATGGAACTACTTCTGTTAATCTCCACTGGGCACTATATTCACTGTTTTATCACATACCACATCCGTCTATGTACATATGGAACTACTTCTGTTAATCTCTACTGGGCACTATATTCACTGTTTTATCACATACCACATCCGTCTATGTACATATGGAACTACTTCTGTTAATCTCCACTGGGCACTATATTCACTGTTTTATCACATACCACATCCGTCTATGTACATATGGAACTACTTCTGTTAATCTCTACTGGGCACTATATTCACTGTTTTATCACATACCACATCCGTCTATGTACATATGGAACTACTTCTGTTAATCTCCACTGGGCACTATTCACTGTTTTATCACATACCACATCCGTCTATGTTCATATGGAACTACTTCTGTTAATCTCTACTGGGCACTATATTCACTGTTTTATCACATACCACATCCGTCTATGTACATATGGAACTACTTCTGTTAATCTCTACTGGGCACTATATTCACTGTTTTATCACATACCACATCCGTCTATGTACATATGGAACTACTTCTGTTAATCTCCACTGGGCACTATATTCACTGTTTTATCACATACCACATCCGTCTATGTACATATGGAACTACTTCTGTTAATCTCCACTGGGCACTATATTCACTGTTTGTCACATACCACATCCGTCTATGTACATATGGAACTACTTCTGTTAATCTCTACTGGGCACTATATTCACTGTTTTATAACATACCACATCCGTCTATGTACATATGGAACTACTTCTGTTAATCTCCACTGGGCGCTATATTCGCTGTTTTATCACATATATCACATCCGTCTATGTACATATGGAACTACTTCTGTTAATCTCCACTGGGCGCTGTATTCGCTGTTTTATCACATACCACATCCGTCTATGTACATATGGAACTACTTCTGTTAATCTCCACTGGGCACTATATTCACTGTTTGTCACATACCACATCCGTCTATGTACATATGGAACTACTTCTGTATATCTCTACTGGGCACTATATTCACTGTTTTATCACATACCACATCCGTCTATGTACACATGGCACTACTTCTGTTAATCTCTACTGGGCACTATATTCACTGTTTTATCACATATCGCATCCGTCTATGTACATATGGAACTACTTCTGTTAATCTCCACTGGGCACTATATTCACTGTTTTATCGTATACCGCATCTGCATGCCATTTCTGTACATATGGAATCCTATCTTAAAATGGATAAACTTGTAAATTTAATGAAGTAGCAACATAAGCTGCAAGAAATATTTCCCCAAAAGTAGTTACGTTGGATAGTACGGTGGGAATTCTGTCATATTGTAATATCAATTTGGTAAAGTTTGTAATATCAACCATGTGCTAACACAATAAAGCTTCATTCTCAGTTCGATTTCATTCATATTGTTATTGAATATGACATGCCAATTCATTTATGCAAATTTGAGCCATTTCATTGTAATTAAATCTGTACAAACAATAACATTTTGTGGATGTAGTTTTGATCTGACTGAATTTTTTAAATGGAGGAAATTTGAAGTAGTTTGTGTTGAAAATATATCTACTCAAAGCTTTTGCAAATTAACTAATGTTCACAGTTAATTTGAGACGAGATGGTCTCATTCCAACCAGTTCTGTGACACCAGAAACATTTTCGGAAGACTATTGTGACAATGAATGGATCGGTCACATGACCTATTTCCTAGCAACGTGGTCCGTCAAGCATACAAAATGGCTGACACACATGTAAATCTGTCGGACATTGACCAATATTTTGTTGAAAAGTTTTTCTTTACGCGAAGTTATGTTATAATAATAATAAAGTTGAATTAAGTCAAAGTTCATATGAAGGGTTTCAGGATAAAACACAATGTTGGTTTTTGAGAAAAAGTCACATTTGTGTATTTATACAGCGTGTGCCGTCACTCCACGTGGCATAATTCTGACTGTGACATCAGTTGATGGATGCACCGATTGTTTTTTCAGCACCGAGTGTCAAGCATCCTGACATGTGACAAGGTGGTGGTCCTGAGTGCGGGAAAGGTGCTCGAGTTGGACACACCCTACAACCTGAGGATGAGAGACAGTGTCTTTGCCTCCATGGTCAATCAGGTCAACTGACCAGTCCATGTAGCAGTTGATGCCTTATCAACATTTGGTCTCTTTAGCCACTCAAAATGTAATCATTAGGGAGTTGACTTAGTTGTGTTTCTGATGTGAATTGTGTAAGATTGATGTGTCTACTGGGTTGGTCTGGCCACATTCAGGTGTTTCACCTGGATGCCTGGTTAGGGCATCACTGGCTAAGGTGAGATAAGGTTAGCAGTATATTGGCCAGTCACCATTGACCAGGTGATGACCATTACAAGGCCCAAGCACTCCCAGTAGCACAGGCAAGGATGTCTCCTATCTCCACCACCATTAGGGAACAGTCATTATTTATCAGGGGACACTCCCTAATTTCGAAATCCAACCTACTCAAATATCCAGTGCAACACACTGATCAGGTGAACTGAAAACTTGTTTAATTGTAACAGAATTGTTTTTGGCAAAATTCTGTGCACTGAAAATTTACCCACGCCCAATCTTTTACATTTAAATACAAACCACCACCCCAAATCCTGTGCACTGAAAACTGGGCCTCCTGATTCCACTGGCCCGCCCAATGCTGTAAAATGATGAGAGTACATTTAAAGTCTCTTGACTTAATGCAAAGTGAATACAAATGACAAAGTACACTGTAAATGATATATTGCATGTACATATATAACAAACATTCTCGGGAACAACTACATATGTTTATTATTGTAGTGTAAGCACGTTTTCTGCCATATAATATATACAACTTATGTACTTAGAAATGCACCCATGTTTATTTTCATACTAACAGAAAGGATGAATAATTTCAGCAAATGCTTTATATATGTGGGCAGTGGTTTTTGTAGTGACATTTAAGTTTTGTTTATATATTGTTATTATGCATCAATATATTTTATATAGTAGTCATTTGTAATACGTATTTGTTTTGAAGGTGCAACTTTTCAGAGCCAGCTTGATATTGAGAGATGCACACTCAATAGATTGACCTAACACAACGTGTGAACTCCAGCGTAACTAGTGAGGGCGGAAGTAGCAAGTGTAAAGGTACATCTGGATGTTTAATCATAAAATAGTTTTATACGTATAAACTATATTTGTTTTATCATTGTGACCACCCGAGTTTGAATGGACTACATGTTGTTCATATACCATTATCTGTGTAATTTGGATGTTTCTACTTGACTGTCACATTTATTTTTTGCAAGTTTATTTGGCATGGAGATAACTTCCAAATTACATCGAAAATTGGGGTTTAATGAAACACATTTGAAAGTTCAGTATGATTCATTCAGATTTTGTTATTAAAACGATCAAACTGTTTACTTTTATGATGAAAGTAGAATCTTTATTTGGTTTTATAAGGTCACGATCTGAACTTAAACTCGTAGAATGTGGGTAGTCACACTGGTCTGAGTAGCCAAACAACAGCTGATCACCAGAAACATTTTCCTGTGTGAGTATAAAGGAAGGTTGACTGTTGCATTACCTGGGATCAGCCATGGGTGGATAGCCATTATAATTACTGGTATTATCTGGAAGATTGCTTAATCTGTTGGACTTCTTTCAATTAGTTTGTTGTGTAGGAACCGAGGTATTTGCAAATAAAGGTCGCGTACCTCTACAATTAGAGCGATTTACAGTAACAGTAACAGCTGTTAATATTGGAATGTTATGTTTACAATTAAACATTCTGCTGGTGCAACTTTCAAATTGCGAACACTGATTCGGGCTTACCCAAAAAATTAATTTGGTGGACAGAATGTCTTCAACTTATTTATTCCAGTATTAAGAACGCTATATGAATATTAATAATTGAGGAATGGACATAACATCTTTAACTAAAAAGGGTACACTGTTTTATTGTTATTGTTTTCGAGTGTTGAGAACCCAGTAGAATAGCATGTATCCAAGGGTTATACCTCGACTTGTTGTGCAGTGGGACAAAACTAGGGTCTCACAAAATCTGACATTGCAGGATACCGCAATGTGAAACGCAAAATTAAAATCTTAGTGGGGTTTGTCCACACGATTTATTTGCATTTTTTAAGTGGTGAGAACAGCTATAACTTCACTTATATTCTGTAATGCATGTTAGTGTATCTGTTGTTATATTGTTGTGTTGTCACAAGTGCATTGTGTCATATGTTGTGAATGTATGTCTAGATCTATGTGATGATATTTTGAATAAGTATTGTAAAAAAAATTTGTAAGAGAATAAGTTGTATTTTTGTGATGCCACACGTATAAAAAAAACGTGGCTCTTTTCATATTTTTGATTGCTAATGTATTGTATTATTATAAATTTTTCATTAATAAATAAACTATTCTCCTAAGAAATGATTTACATTGTGTTTGTATATATCTTGATGTGTTGCTTAACATTCAAACATTTACCATGTTTATCACAATGTATGCAACTGTGTATGGCGCCTATTGTTTGAGGTGTTTTTTAGAATGAATCTTCCTTATTAAGGCTTATATCTATTCTACTGTGTTCTTTTACCAAAACTACTTTGTTGTTTATCTGCTACTTGGCATGTTCTGTTCTAAAAAATGTAGTACAATGTATCATTGTTATGACTAATCAGTTAAATGTTTTAAAAATGGCACATTCCTTAAGTAAAATAATTTAACTTTAATATATACATAATTTCAAGAATAACAGTTTCATCTGATCGAGAGCTGATCAATACATAATCCTTTAAATGGTTTCAGTTCTTGAAGATCTTTTCCAAGATACTGAAGTTGTAAAATTAAGTTGCTGGATGGGATTATAACAATTAATGTAACTCGGCCTAATTTACTCACAGCAATGGAGCAATAAACCACACAAAGATTTTATTTTTAACCACAGCACACCAAAGCATTTAGCATACATGTTCACGTTTGCAGTGGTGTCAACTGGACAAGTTGCAATCACTCAATTATCTCAGGTTGGAGAAAGACCCTCTAGAATAGAAATATATTATAGGGCTGTATGACATTATTGCACAATTCCCCAAAGTTAGTGTATTAGCATAATTATAGTTTATATGAATGTGTAAAACATAACTCCTTCTATAGCACGTGCGCTCGCGTCGTTCTGTCTGTTTACGTTCTCTCTATATATAATATATATTATATATAGAAAGAGAGAGAGAGAGAACGTAAACAGACAGAACGACGCGAGCGCACGTGCTCTATAGCTATCCGCACAATCGCCTGGCGCGCAGAAACGGGATCGCCCCCTGGTGACTACTAACTACGACACCAACATATGACCCGGCAGATGGCGACAATTTCCAGCTTTGAAGGGTCGCTTGGGGTGAAGGTGCATTGCGTAAATATCGCTAACAACACCGGCGTGTTTACGCGTTTATATCCGGGTACAGTGGTAATGTAGTTGGCAGTTGGTAGCAGGTATTTCCAAAGGGACTACTGGAACGCTGTTGACGTGATGGCGCCGGGGTTGTCCATTGATCCTATTGAACAAATCAGCGAAGATTTGAGAAGAACCCAGGTAAAGACTAAAGTGTTCCAGCCGGGTGAAAAATCGAACCACGCTGGTTTCGAAACCTGAGCCCCTGCCGGCTGGGGCCTCCGGGTGGTTGTTCGGTACCGTATTGGTTTGGCCGTTTTGTCGAAATTTGTGATAAATAACTGATAATAATTTGCTACATATAGTAACATATTACATAACATATTAAAATAGTGTACAATTTCAAACAGTAATCAATAAAATAATATATTAAGAATAATTCTAAGAGTATTTAAAATAAATACAGCAATAAAATCTATATAAGGAAATAACTTAACGCGAGATAGTGTAGTGGTTAGCACATCCGCCTGACACCCCTAGTTCAATACCCGGACTGGACAGGTATGATATATTTGGTATAAAAACCTGGCTCTCAACATTGGGGACTGTGTATCCCTCGTGATTCGGAGATCACGTTAATGTCGGTCCCGTCTCAATTTGGGATGTAAAAGAACCACTGAGGACGACAAGCACCCTGGCAGTGACCACCCTCAGTGCCAGCAAAGGTCGGCTTGGCGATAATGTTCTGAAAAAGGCTGGCTAGTTGAATGAGACCTCATAAGATCATAACATTGTAACGACAATATATACAGACTAGTCAGTTAATAGAACGTTGCCGAGTGCTGGAAACAACTAGGAAACAAGGAAACTAAATCAATATATTAGGTTCTAGTAATACCTTTCCTTAGGATACCTTAGGACTGTTCTGATTGCAGGATATCCTCTGGGTTCCTCAATGATCAGATCTTCTTCATCTGTTAAAAGTTTGTGGTTTCCGAATCCAGTATTTAATGTTAACGGGGCGTCATAGTTGTATAGTATCTCCTGGGTTGACCAGAATTTGTTAAGGCGGATATTAAATTAATTTAAAGATCTGGCTTGTAATACCGAATCAGGTAAACTATTCCACAGTTCAGAAATTCAGCTACTCTAAACGGGAATGCATTTTTTCTTTTGTTTTCCTCTTTGGTTGAATAGTTTGAGGCAGTGTCCTCTGTTACCGCATTGTAATGCCACATCCTCCCATTTAAGGATGTTTGATATGGATTTTTTATTATATAGGTTATGCATTATTTTATAGACTTCAATCATGTCTCCTCTTAATTCTACGATCTGCTAATGTGGGTAATTTAAGTCTTTCGATATATGATAAGTCCCTCATACCATGTAGTTCTTTTGTGGCTCTTCTCTGGACATTTCCTATGGCTATTTTATGTTTAATCTAGATAGGATGGATACCATATTGTTATTGCATAATCTAGGTGTGATCTTACCATATTCTTATATAATGGCAAGAAAGTGTGTATATCTAAGAATTGAAAAGTTCTTCTGATTATTTTTTGTAATTTTTGTTTCTTTATTAACCACTGGGTTGGTTTGATAGTCAAATGAAAGTTTTGAATCAATAATTACTCCTAAATCTTTGTGTTTATCTCTGGTGACAAGAGCACGTTTAACATTATTTGTTGCCATCAAGTATTTATTTTCTCCTATATTGTTTTTTTCCAATTTCCATGTGTAGACATTTGTTGGGATGTAATTTTAATAACCACTTGTCGCGCTCTTGTCCGAGGATGCTTAACGCCAGACACCCCAGGTGAAATGGTGTTTTTTGACAAAAAATACTGAAAATGGTTTTCTGCCAGATTATTATACCTTTGTATGCATACTATCAATAAAGTTCACTTCTATGACAATACGTACCTCTAAGTGAGTTATAATCATGGATCAAGCATGTTGATATCATGTAATGAAATCCATTATGCAATCTTTGACAGCCGTTTTCTCAAAAACATTTTTCTTCAAATTTCTGCATTTGGAAACAGGATATCTCTTGGAATAATTATGCTATATAAATAATGTTTTCAGTGTTGCATTCAACATATTCTACTGTGTGCAATGATCAGACACTTTTTTTAAATCATGAATAGTTTGAAAGATATAGCCATATTTGTTGCCAAAAAAACAAGATTTTTTTTTTATTTTACTAACAAATTATATAAAAAATAAAAGCACAATATTTATAAAAATGCTCTGATCATTTCACAATAGAATCTATAGAGAACATGGATTTGCAAGAATTATAACTATATATGGATTCAATAAAAAATTTGCTCAAAATGGTGGCCATTTTGTTTGTTACCATGGAAACGGGGGGTCTGGCTGAAAAAAGTTTAATATATATTTTACTCAGTAAGACCCATTTCATGCATTGGACAGATAAAATTGAACTGTTTGCACAAATTAAAAAATAATCCTATCTACCTGCCGTGTCTGGCCTTAAATCATGTAGAATATCCTGGTCATCTTTATTTGTTTTGGTTCTAAATATCTTTATGTCATCGGGAAATAGAAATGTATTTTAATTTGTTAGATCTGGGATATCATTAATATATAGAACAAAAAGTAGGGATCCTAGGACGGAACCCGGGGGTATCCCTGATATTAACCTTTTCCAGCTAGACTATTTACTGAAACTTTGTTTTCTACCTGTGATGACTGATTCTATCCAGTTAATCAGTTCTTCTGAAATGTTGAAGCTTTTTAATTTTTTTTTACTAATTAGTCTTATGTGGCACAGTGTCGAAGCCTTTTTAGAAATCCATATATATATATATAACATGGGTGTGGTTGCCCTTATCCATTTCTGATAGTCCAATAGTTAATATTTGAACATTCTATCCTCATTGCATCATAGTTTTCCACATTGTACAGCTTCCTTTTCTTAGTATAGTTACTTGTAAAGTTGCACACAATACTGGATTTGATTACACAATGGACACTTTTGTCCAGAGGGCTAAGGTACTCACTAAGGCATTCCACAAATTAAAAGTTTAAGTTGTTGGGGTTACGTTATTTCTTCAGATCCCATCGCTTCTGTAGATGCATCCAAATAGAAGTTTGTTTTTATTCTTAAGTTTGATTTCTATAATGGTTACAGAACATTTGGGGTTTTACCCCATTAATTGCTATTACCCAGGTATGTGAGGTTTTAGATCTTTCTTTGTTCAAATTAATTTTGTTTGTTCCTTGGTTGGTCCGCATTGGTATAAAAACACTGAATGCTGCCAGTCTCATTAAGGTTATCTTTGTTTACATTCATTTTCCCATCTGTTCTAGGTGGATGTGTCATCTTTATTGGCTTTTCCTTATCTTTTTTATCCTTCTCTCCCATGGTGGACCCCTGACTCTGTATAGGTATTCTCCGAACTCATCTGCTGTTTCCTGTCTCTTTGCTTCTTCATAGAGCTATTTTGATTCTTCTCTTGGTTTTGTCGTGGTAAATTTTTAAGTTTTTGAACTTATCATTGTCCTTATTGTGATGGAACTTTTGAAGAAGGGTGTTTTTTTTCAATGTGTCTTACTATACATAATCAGTACTGGTCTGGGGTGTTTGCATTTTCTTTGGCTACCCCGAGTCGCCGGATTTCTGATATATATGTCAGTGTCTGTGAAATTATTGTCTATTTCTGTGCAGATTTTTAGGATTTGTTCTTTGTCGTGTTGTTGTCTTGTGGTTTTTAGTTGTGATGTTGATACTGGCAGGTTGAAGATGATTACATTGTTAAGTCTTTTTTCTCTTTCTTTTGTTTCAATGTTTTGTCTTTCACGTGTAGTTGTACCACTTCTTTGACTTCAGTTGTGCTAATGATTAACTTTGTTTGGGCTAGTGTCGGGCTCTTTTCTACCTTGGATTCTGAGATAACTTTTCTCACTCTTGTCTCGTCAACTTTGGATCCAAGTTCTTTTTCTATTTCTATTTCATTTATTCTTTCTTCCACATTCTTTAAGAATTGTTCGCACCTCTTCTCACAGCTCTTTTCCTTCTTGAGATTTTTCATTACATTTGAGTCACAGGGCGGACAAAACCAATGGACCCCAGGGGTATTTGCTGTCTGTCTGTCATTAGTTTATATTCTTTATCATTTATGTCTACACATTCAATACAGAAATGTTTCTTGCAGAATTCGCACTCTAGCAGTTTATGGTTTGGTCCTTTGAAGTTTTGTTTACACCCTGTGCATGTCCAAACTTCATCATCAACAGTTGTCCATTGAAAATCAGTTTTACCTTTTGTTCTTGTTTTTTTCCCGGTTGCCATAACCTACTTTAGTTTTAAATCCCTTATTATTTTATTTATTTTATAGTTGTGTAAGGGATCAATGCAGTGCTGGGAGAAAGATGTTGAGTAATTATAGAATGATGCCCAGGGCGACTCTGGGTTTAATGAGTTGTCTTGATGAAAGAGCCAGATTAGTATAGTGAAGATTTGTGCAGGATGGTTGAAGACATGTGTTTGTGCCTAACTATTTTATAATTTTAGTCTACATAATTACAATGGCTCTAATTAAATTTGTATCTTAAGCATTGCTTGGGGTGCTTTCTTTTGTTTACTTTTAATTGTGGCGAGAAAATTTGAAAATCAGAGTTGAGTTATAGTTACAATCTTAGGGGTAGAAGTTTTCTATTTTCTGCTATTAATAACACTATAGGGTTTTAATTTTGCTGTGGGTTTTAAGTATTAATGAAAGAGCTTTGAATTTATTAGTTTATGATGAGATTTAGTGTTGCTACATATGCGCCTTGTACCGGAACCGGAAAGAATTAAGAATTATTAAAACATTAATACAGCATAATAATTATATAGCAGTAATACTTCTGGGTGATAATGTAATAAACTTGTATATATATGTGACCCATCTTAACAAAATGAGTCGGATGTCGGCAAATTTGATTTTTCGTAAATGCTGTTTATGTGAACAAATCGCGAATCCATTGATTTTGAGATTTCCCTATTCTTTGGTATTTGTTTTATCAGTTGCTACTCTAGCTACCCACTAATTAACTCTGTTTTGTGTATTTTTCCACTCGATTTCCTTAAAATAACGCCGAAAATGCCAGTAATTGCACGCGTTCCAACTGCTAATTTTGGGACGCTCCTAACATGTGGGATATCACCACGAAGCTTGATGCGTCATCTTCCCATGTATGGGCATACATATGCTAATAACTACATTCTGTGACCTCCAGAGAGCTTGGAAGATGGTAACTAAGGTACATTTCATGAAACAACGAATAATTTGCATCAACTTTGACGGCCGTTTTCTGGGTTTGAAGGTTTCTACCCCAAATGTGTTTGTTAAACCATAACTTCAGTTAGAATTAAGATATCTTCTTACATGATACACCATGTGAAAGCAAAGATTCTGCTCTTTCCAACGCTACTAATAACTCAATATTAAACATTTCTGACATGCGACTCATTTTGCTAAGATGGGTCACATATGATTAATACTGATCAATAATTTAGTAACACAGTTGATGAACATTTGTAGACATTTAGTCACGATCTGTACTGGGTATGTTTGTTCCATTTTAGGGGATGGCATGTTTTCAAGACTGTCTCACAAAGGTGAAAGCTACTACATTGTCAACCTTTCTGTTGGGTAAGTGCATAATTATATCAAGTATTTATTATATACAGTGTAATAACTAATAAACATCAGCATGGCAAGTATTTTTAAAGTGGCATTGTTATGTAAACAAAATAAAGAATCATTTACATAGCTGTTCTGTTGACTACAGCAGTGCAGCAGTAAGAACTTCAGACTCTAGACTGAGAGAACCCGGGTTCGAATCTTGTGCGGCAGTGTCGAACCTTGGGCAAGTTCATTTACTCTACGTTGCTTTAGTTCACTCAGCTTATGAATGAGTACCTGGCTATAGACAGTGATGGATATTTGTGTACGAATTGTGTTCGCTTCCCAGAGAAGTTTAGATGGTGTTCGATTGAACAGGTCTGCCAGGGAGTAAAGTGTAAAGCACTTTGAACAGTCCTGAGGACTGGATATTGCGCTATATAAAATTACCTTTACTTGACCAGTCTTTCATTAATCATTATGAGCTTATGTTTTTCCAATGAGCACTGTCTGGTTACTTAAATCTGTTTACCAATATATTACTGTAACACACACTGTAGTGTAGTTATGGTATTTCATGTTGTGTGCAGCATATACATTTTTACAAGTTATTTTTGAAGCAGGGTTTATCTTACTCATTAAATATATTGTTTGAATATATTGTTTAATGTGCAGCACTTTTTCAGACTAAAAATCCTACAATTATATATATACATATATATATATATATATACAATGTATATATATATATTTACAAACACACACATATTATATATATATATATAATTATCACCAAATTTAAATGTTACCTTGTGACATTTATATAGCCGTATTAGTGTTAAATTTTCTTGAGCAAATAATTATGTATATGCATTTCACCTATCAGATATTTCAGCTACTGTTTACTCTGAGATTCGTGATGAAATTTTTGTTACTTTTATGAATGTCGTAGTATACAGCAGAGCTCTACAACAATCTCAGTTAACTACCAGCAGTCCCTTCTCGTGCCAACATGTACCATGTGTGCCTCAGAAAATATTCTAAATTCTGATGCACAGTGTCAGTAAAGCATGAAACAACATTGGCTGTAGGATGTTAAACATTGTGCACTATTAGAAAGTGAAAGAAACCCATGTAATGTTTCAGGGTCTGCAGCTGGCGTGGCAGTGCAAGTGCACTTCAGTCGATTCATCCCAAGAACCATGCGAGCCTGTCTTATTGTACCCTTGGGTAAGAATGTTTAGGATATCCACAAGGGCTATAATAATAATACATGACCTGCTACAGTGAACCAGGCATTACATTGGACAAGTCTATTTTGCACCTGAGACAAATATAACTATCTCAGTCATAGTTTTGAAAATATGGTAAGATACCTTTCCGAGTCTTATGTTGTTCTGAACGGAGCTTTCGACATCTTCATCAGACCAACGCTGATGAAGGCATCGTGAAGACGTCGAAAGCTCCGTTTAGAGCAACATAGGACTCGGAAAGGTATCTTACCATATTTTCAAAACTGTGAATGTAACCGAGTCCGGAAGCAATTTACATGCTAATATCTCAAACAATATCAGTCAAAATGACCTTGTTTCTCAAAACATTGCTTTGTTAAAGTTTGCATCAATTTTAACAATAAATCAAACTACCGAGTATATTTCAACAAGTGTGGTGTAATTTTAAAGCTCTTGATCTGTGGAATCCAAAATGGCATAAAACAACATTTTGCAACTTAATACTCACTTTGCTGTCGCAGGTTACATGACACTCGTTAGAACATGGCGATATGATGCAATAGCAATTGGCCACATGTTACTGTTTACCAGAGCTTTTCTTCAAGTTGAATTGGTGTAGAAGATATTCCACATTATTTTGTGCAATTACGTGTTTTTGTGTATCCTTATGTTTGTTTAAAAGTGCATTCCCACCCTAAATATTTGGTGGTCCCTTGCTCTAACGTTTACACATCCCTATTCATGATTTTGCCTAATGACTGTTGTGTCTGAGCTCAAGCCCCTGAAGGCATACCCCGGTATGCGCTACAGAAGTATATTTGATTAATAATCAACATATTATAGTCCAATTAAATTCACTTCTCGGCGCAAGCATTCAGTGGATAACACATTCCTAATTTAATGTCATAAATGGGTACAATTAAAAATTCTTTTCCGATATTATTGAAAGAATAATAATATAAACATTGCTGTGTGAGTTGCATGAGATGCAAATTATACTATGACAAAGTTTAACCAATCTTAGTTTTGTTCAATGATTGGTTTTTGGTAAAAACTATTTTTTTTTTGTCTTCAGAGATATTGAGGGTTTACAAATGTGCTATATATGGACAAGTAAATTGCTCATAATCCGGTCACTTGGGATCTGTATAGGCTGATGGCGTGATGTGTTCTGTCGATGTCTTGCAGTTACCGGTATCTCTGTGGCATTCCCAGTACACAACAGATTGCGAGAGGGTTGTGCTGACCAGTGGAAGTCAGGGTCAGCAGTCGTGTACTATCGGGTAAGGGACATATATATGACATGTCACCATTACTACTTTCCCCCTTCGATCCCACTTTTTATAAAAATATAAACTTTTTGGTAATTTTTTAATTATCTAAATATCTTTGATAAAATCAATACATTTGTCGCAAGCAAGGCTGTGTAATATTTGTAGTTTCTACTGGTTTGACGTATTTTCGTGAAAACTCACCAGTGAATGCAACAAATCAAAAAGGTGAATGGTAAAAACAACATGACACGTCTGATGACAACGACATTCAGTGGAGTCAAGCATCAGAGATGGACCCACTGACTATCATGTGATGCCACACCAATAATAATATCCTGCCAATTTTATAAATTATGATACTTTGCTTTTAGACGATTATTCAACATGCTGAAGAACAGAAACTATCCCCATATTGGGGAGCGGATGTACTATAATATGTTGTATATTCTCATTTGAATTATATAGTAATTATCATCTTTTTTCAGAGGTGATCTTTGGTGGAGAACAGTCGACGACTTCATTGTAAACCAAGACCAGTCACCGAAAGAACATTGAGACAATTTCAAATATTTATAAACTGGAATTACACAAACAATATTTTTATGGCTGTACCATGTATTTTATTTTGGTGGACATATTCTGATAATCATTTTAACAGGTAAGCGGGCATTATGACGTTGGCACCCAGATAAATACTTACTTATCCTCTTCTACCCCACCACGACAAGGTAACGATCTCATAGGGAATAGTGAGCGGGCATTATGACGTTGGCACCCAGATAAATAATTGACAGTATATTGCAGGTAGACTTTGGTAATGAGGTCTCTGAATATGTTTACTTGACAACTGGTTTTGTTGTTGAATTTCTGTGCTCATTTACCGATGCCAAATGATACGATGTTGGCAAACACTATGCTGAGCAGACACAAGTGAAGTGTTTGTAGTGAATTTAATAATAGTTTTGAAAATGTAGTTATTTTTAGTTGATGCATTTTCTGGCTGTGGTTATTTTTTGGAATGTTTGCAGACACATTTTAACAGCTACATGACTGTATATAGCTATATTTATGCTATTTGTTTCTAGCCCAGAAACCTACCTCTAAGCTGTACTGAACATATTTCTCAGTGTCAGAGATGCCAAGTCTATATCTTTAGGAAAAGAACTACTGCTTTTTCTTCGATTTTACTGAAACTACTGGCCTATGCATTTCCATAAAATATACCGCCAACCCACAATTTATGCACATGTTCATAATCCTAATATTTTGAAAAACAAACATTACACATAGAAAGTGCTCCAGAATTAAGTAATAGTACCCTATTTTAATATTATTTTGTGTGCTTATTCTCAGAGGGCAACTGTCTTCCCGTGATGCAACATCAAAGTTAGTTGCTTCCTGCGTATACACAGTAGATCTACCACATTTTTGTGCAATTACATGGCAGCAAGTTAGCACATCTGCAGTCATAAGTTTACTTACTGTACAAAGTTGTCACTGTAGATATTAAACTTCTCAGATATTAATATATAGTAGTATGAAATAAAAACGTGACCTTGTGTAAAATCAACATTTAAAAATACATTTGTGGTTACATTGCTGTAAATAAAGTATTTGATTATATTTACATCGTGCTTCATTGTACTTATGAACCCACTATGAATTTCGGTACATCCATGTTGGAAGTTCTTTTATTTGTGCATGATGTTTTTATGTTGTTGACAATTAAACTGTTGAGAAAGCAATTGTATTGTCTGTTTAGGAAAGTCATAGCCCACAGAATAAAACACTACAGTATTATTTTTAGAAAATGATTAACATTAACACTGTCAGTAGTAACAGAGAAGTCAGGCCGTAAGCCCGTAGCTACAATGAGGCAATACGTGGTATGTGCCTCCCATTACTTCTAGATTTTTATATCCTAGCAATTGGGTGATCAGTGTGATTTCCGATTAATTTGCCTCCTATGTTTGACGTGTTTGGTTAAGGTTAACTTATAAGTTTCTCCATTTGACTGCTCTTTGAGTCTTCCTAAAGTTGCATTCTGAAGTCGTTCATTTTAAAAAAAATGTCCAGTGAATCAATTTACGCCAAACGCTATATAATATCATCTTTTCCGGCGTCCTCGTTACTTCATCTCCATTCTCTTTTTTCTCCATGAAGTCAAGGTCAAGTCCAGAAGGTCAAGGTGATGACCTCTAATCCGAATATTAAAAAAAAATCAAACCAATCAGGTCGGAATCATGAAGGTCGAGTCTATCAACACCAGCATTCAGTGGCGTCTTCAGATCAACCACAGGTTTATTGAAGGTAGCAGTGAAATGACGGAAAACAGTGTCAAACAAGAACTATCCCTTTTAATATAGGTAGCCCACTATTGAATTGGATGTGGACAAAATGAATCATGTCTATAGCTAGAACATTCATATCACTGATATGAATGTTCTAGCTATAGACGTGGAGCAATACTCAGTGGAGCCTATAATCAGGCGTGGAGCAACATTTAATACGGCACGACTCAATTAAGTTCAGTAGTACTGTGTTAGTTGGGAGCTTTCTCCCCATTTGCATCTGGCTATGTACACAAGACCCTTCTTGTAACAGGAACACCTCCCTGTACAGCTAGTTCTACATCCGCAACTGACAACCTCTTCCAGGCCTTTCGCTGCTCGAGGGAGGGGAGTCAAGAAAGGCACCCAACCAGATTCACACTCAACCCCACCCGCAAGAGTCTGGGCTCGGCAAGACATGTTAGTCCACGAGAGATTGCCTCCGCACCTATCCAGCTTGATAGGTCGCTCTCTTGACGTGCTCTATCAGGTTGGTGGCACGTACTCGAACGTACGTGCGAGATGACTGAGCGAATACCTGCTGTCGTGCTTGTTTGACTTCCGTCAGCGGGCAGGACACAGATTATAGTGAGACTAGGAAACTCTCAACGACACTGATATAAAACGATGTCAGTGTGGTTTATTGTGATCAGTGTTGTTTACTGTGATCAGTGTTGTTTACTGTGATCAGTACGCGCTTGTAGCCTTGTGACACTGCATTTGCCGCTTGCAACATAACTCTCGTATCGAACTCATCGTGGTTGCATGGACTGAGAGGATACTCCGTTCGAATCACAGGGTCGTCATTGCATGGTGCAGGATTCTGGAGGACGTTTTCATCGCAAGTTGTAATAACAACCTTCCCCTCGTGGAAGAAGACGGACTGGGCGATCACTCGTGATAGATACTGGAACAGCTGCAACTTTATCGGTTTCGTTGCGCAGATAGCTGTTCTTGTTCTTCGGCATCTTCCCATTCCCATCACTTTGTAATCTCTGTCAGATTCCTACTCCCTTTTTCTCTCGGGCCGTCGCTTTCATACTAATTGATAGATACCGGTTCCAAATGACATCAATACGTTTAGCCGTTGCCAGATGCTTCTCAATGAAGGGAATCACCTTCTTGTTAGTTGTTGCATCAACCTCACCGAAGTCGGATGGCGAGTTTGTTTCCAATCATGACAACAGATCACACTTTTGGCCACTTCGCATATTGCCGTGTTTTGATAAGGACGGTGGGTGGTCAGCATTGCCGACTTCAAACAGGCGGTCGGCATTGCCTTCACTGACGTGCAACGCGATATAGAGATGTCCTAGTCGGTGCAGATCTTCTTTGGTGCTATTGACAAACTTGCATTGTTTTTTAAATCGATTGCTGGGAAGGGGGATTTTGTTCATCTTGATTGGCTCATGGAAGGCGACTGTTTAAGGCTGCAGGCGCTCCTTCACAAAAGCTGAATGTAGTTTATTCCCCTCATCATCGGTGCACAGGATACTTTGGGCGACCTTCTCTGACATGAACTCTTTGGCGTCAAGAATGATGACCTCGTCACTGACCTCGTCAAACGGGTTCTCCGCCTCTTGGAATACTGCGTCGATTGCCTTTGTGTCTGCTGCAAATTAACCTCTCCTGTACGTTTGGACTATGATCGTGATGCTTGGGAACAGAGCCCTTACTTGAAGGCATGCCGACCCCAAACTCCGCGATGACCTGTGCAACTTCCGGCCCTGCCACAGACCACTCTGTTAAGACGCACTCATCTTTCAGATAATGGGTCCCACCTCGTATCTTCAGTTACTTATTCTGCTGCTCACGGAGAACGGGTTTTGCGTCTTGGAAATGGTGAAGAAGCCCCTAGCAAACTGCTTGTAGTTATCTGGGTGTTTTAACCTTAGGTTCAGCATATAATGCACATGCACTGGGAGCAAGTCTCCAGCATGAATATAACGGATAAAGCGCAGCAGGAGCATATCCACGTCAGAAACCGTCTGCCAGTATTTTAACTGAGGCAACGCTCTCCTCCCTTCTGTTTATACCATGCTTTGAACGATAGGAGTTCCTTCCCACACTCCCGACAGTTACTTGCGCACTTTGTGTATGCTTCCCATCGCAGACATGAAAGCGACAATGATGTCAGTTGATGTGCATAACACGTCATCGCTTCAGCCCGACCCGGTGTTGTCACATCGCAGCCCATTTCAGCCTGACCTGGTGTTGTTATATGATGGCATTATCAGGTTAATCGTTTGTGTAATTACGTAATTTCCAGTTATCAACAGTTTACTTTGAAAGAATACTACGAAATAAAATGCATTGTTTCTATCTGAGTGGAAATGGTTAGTCTTTAACATATCATAATTACGCTCAAAATCATTACTAAGACATAATAGGCTTATCAATGTAGATATGCAAGGAGTCAGAAAGTTGGTGGAGCTGCAAGACAAGTTCGACAGCTATGTCGAACGCTGCTCGTAACGCTGGCCATCTAAAAGTACATTCGTCTACTGAGAAAGACCCCCGTTTTATACATACACAAATGTTACACTTGTTGCATAGAAGTATGCCTGTGTTGGTACATAATTTACAGAGAAAATAAATAAAACATGTAAAACTAATGATGAAGAGTAACATGAACTGTCCAGTGTTATACACTTTTAATAGGTGCAATGATTGATATGCGGGAAGGTAGCTCGCGGGTAGTCTAGCCGGGCTGTCGACCGGTGTTCGAGTACACCTAGGCTTATTGCGGTTTCTTAATTCGGGTAGTCTCGTTCAACCTACTTTGTTTGTTTCTTTCGGAAGAGACACTACAAGACGTGTTCATTCTAATTTAGCAACTAAACATGTTTACAGGTAAATAAAAAGCTATTACGGGCACTTGGTTAGCTGCAACCTAAACCACCTTGTGCTCGTTTTTGTACCGACACGCTCAAAACACTAAAAGACACACATCCTACTGATTGCAACTAATATGGGAATTACTTTTATCAGTGCGATGTTGATAGATAAATTAGATAACATTCGTTTTTATTCGTTCTATTACCCAAGTGGAACTACTTTTATCTCAGCGGGATTGGGCGTTCGCATCCGTCGTATCACCCTGCCAACGGTCCCGTACATGGTGTTGGTTTGTGCTATAAATGAACGAAACAAGTTTTGTTGTATCGTGAAGATCATATTGTAGTAAGCAGGAGTGTCAACTAATTTGATACGGTAATCAAACAATCACTACCCACGAGGCTCCACACTCAAAATCCGGCGCCGAGTTATTCCTTAATGTGTGCCTTGCAAAACTGTTATATACGAGGACGTTCTTAATAATCAACAATTAATTTTTTATTTTATTTCGTTACTTCTGTTAATTCACGTATTAAATGTAATGCAATTAGTATGTTATAATTATTTGTTACAATTTACTATAGTTTAAATTAAATAAACTAAACATTTATTCTATGACATTTTGTTATCATTTATTGGTAACATAATTGAAATATATGTCAAGCACTTACTGCACTGGAACTTGTGTCGTTGTTATTTTTTTAAAGTGTTTAAGTTAGCCAAATGTACCTTGTTGAAAATTACAAAATCGAGGTTGCTGCGACGAGAGTGACCAACAATGGTCTTAGCGGCAATCTCCCTGACCCCGTCTTACATTATGTACAGTAACCTGATAGTCCATGGTTAACATATTGTTAACTCAATCATTATACCTTACTTTAATTGTTCTACGTTTATGTTATACATTTTAGTTATAATAATATATGCACGTATTACCTGCTATTTTAAACATATAATTATTATATCGTGTTGAGCTATATATATTTATGTTTTGAAAATTGTATGTCTCTCCCCGTCTGTGTGTTTCTATTTTTCTGTCTGTTTTCCTATCTGTGCTTCTATCTGTCTACTCTTCTCTCCGTAGTTCCGTTTCTCCATCTGCCCATTTCTCAGTTTCTTCGTCTCACCCTCGTCCAGTCTCCCAGACTCTTCGTCTCTCTTTGTCTACCGGGCTGTGTTTTGTCAAGTCTCAGATGCAGTCGATTACAACACGGCACTGTCGTGGGCGGTTGATAGTCACACTGGATCAATGAGTATGAGATCTTTTGGCGCATGTCTAGCTTCACTAAATGGAGTCTGCCCTGTTGATGTTTGAGCCCACTGACGTTTCGTCGTCAATACATTCCGATCGATCAGCATTAGAATGTATATGTCAGGCTAGTGGGAAATCTAGTTGTAGATAAACCATCGACCAGCGACAACGCAGTTACATTAGAAACTACACCAACACCGTAATGGCATCGACTTAAATATTTAATAAAGAAAACATAAATCAAACTTAAATATCGACTACAGAAAAGTCTGACCAAGATCGAGACACGAGGCTCGCAAACAGCGAAGTCGCGGTTGTCCAAACTGACACAAGAGGCGATTTGTCGCGGGTAGAGTTGTCATCAAATGACGGGTCTTCACACATCGACACGCACACGTCACCGCAACACTTCTTGGTGATAGGCGATGGAATCCCTGACATGCCGTCGCTTTCTGAAGACGTCGATGATATCGAGAAGAGTTCCGATGGCGAAGGTGATGGTGCCTGCGACATCTGCGGAAGATGGTCTGATGATATCGGCGACATCAGCAAATGGTCTGATGGCGTCGCTGACATCCGGATGTGGTATGACGGTAACGGATGTGGGATAGTGTGTGCTGTTCTAGGCAATCTTTCAATTACCATCCATCCGTTGTCGCCATCCTGCATGGGATGGACTACGTTCGACCGACGTCTGTTGAACATTATCAATATTGATATATTATACATGTGTTTGTGTGTGTGTGTCTGTGTGTGTTTATGTGCGTGTGTGTTTATGTGCGTGTGTGTGTGCGTTTGCAATATACTCATGCTTTGATCAATGTATTCAAACTCAAACATTTATTATACGAAACCATACATGCCTTAGTAATTGTGTATATTAGCTAAATAATTCTGATAGATTGGTGAACTATTAAAACAATTTTCGTAATAAGCGGATATGGCCCTATATACTACTTGAACGTCTGCGACACGAGATTCTTCGAGTGTCAGCAGAATCATGATGCACAAGTTGGAATTATCGGAATTCCGTTGTTCAAATGTTGAAAACATAACAACTAGAAAAGTAGAAAGTATACTGCTGGCTCAACTGTTGAATGCATGCGAACATTGTACGTAGGCGACTATTTGTTTGTTTTACGGTAATAAGAAAGAGCCACGTTGTATGATTATGAACAACAACATGTGTACTAAATATCTCCAATAAAAAGCTAACAAACATACCCATACTGACTGCGGCAAGGCAGGCTCACGGATATCAGCACGCAAACGAGAATGCTAAGAATCATGGCGCCCAACATGACACCGGGAAGGATACCTAGGGCGTCTGAAACAAACACATCGTGGCCTCTTGTAACTTAGATGTCAAGTTGGCGTTGTAACGAATAGGTGATCAACGAGTGAAGTGACCAGCGGTCGGAAAGACGCTTTTAACGTAGCGACATAACGTATGTTTTCAAAACTTGTGATTTATTATAAACATATCTGAACATACATACATTAGGATATAGAAACACTAACATAAATAACCCTGGCCAGTAGCAGACAGAGGTGTTTCTATTCAACACAATTTCTGAAATATGAACGTGTGCAGAAATTAAACGTTATCTAGTAGTGACAAATTGGTTGTAGTCGTGAACATGTGTACAACGCCAGCTACTATACAATGACTACTTGCGGAAGATGGTCTGATGATATCGGCGATATCAGCAAATGGTCTGATGGCGTCGCTGACATCCGGATGTGGTATGACGGTAACGGATGTGGGATAGTGTGTGCTGTTCTAGGCAATCTTTCAATTACCATCCATCCGTTGTCGCCATCCTGCATGGGATGGACTACGTTCGACCGACGTCTGTTGAACATTATCGATATTGATATATTATACATGTGTTTGTGTGTGTGTGTTTATGTGCGTGTGTGTGTGCGTTTGCAATATACTCATGCTTTGATCAATGTATTCAAACTCAAACATTTATTATACGAAACCATACATGCCTTAGTAATTGTGTATATTAGCTAAATAATTCTGATAGATTGGTGAACTATTAAAACAATTTTCGTAATAAGCGGATATGGCCCTATATACTACTTGAACGTCTGCGACACGAGATTCTTCGAGTGTCAGCAGAATCATGATGCACAAGTTGGAATTATCGGAATTCCGTTGTTCAAATGTTGAAAACATAACAACTAGAAAAGTAGAAAGTATACTGCTGGCTCAACTGTTGAATGCATGCGAACATTGTACGTAGGCGACTATTTGTTTGTTTTACGGTAATAAGAAAGAGCCACGTTGTATGATTATGAACAACAACATGTGTACTAAATATCTCCAATAAAAAGCTAACAAACATACCCATACTGACTGCGGCAAGGCAGGCTCACGGATATCAGCACGCAAACGAGAATGCTAAGAATCATGGCGCCCAACATGACACCGGGAAGGATACCTAGGGCGTCTGAAACAAACACATCGTGGCCTCTTGTAACTTAGATGTCAAGTTGGCGTTGTAACGAATAGGTGATCAACGAGTGAAGTGACCAGCGGTCGGAAAGACGCTTTTAACGTAGCGACATAACGTATGTTTTCAAAACTTGTGATTTATTATAAACATATCTGAACATACATACATTAGGATATAGAAACACTAACATAAATAACCCTGGCCAGTAGCAGACATAGGTGTTTCTATTCAACACAATTTCTGAAATATGAACGTGTGCAGAAATTAAACGTTATCTAGTAGAGACAAATTGGTTGTAGTCGTGAACATGTGTACAACGCTAGCTACTATACAATGACTACTTGCGGAAGATGGTCTGATGATATCGGCGATATCAGCAAATGGTCTGATGGCGTCGCTGACATCCGGATGTGGTATGACGGTAACGGATGTGGGATAGTGTGTGCTGTTCTAGGCAATCTTTCAATTACCATCCATCCGTTGTCGCCATCCTGCATGGGATGGACTACGTTCGACCGACGTCTGTTGAACATTATCGATATTGATATATTATACATGTGTTTGTGTGTGTGTGTGTTTATGTGCGTGTGTGTGTGTGTTTATGTGCGTGTGTGTGTGCGTTTGCAATATACTCATGCTTTGATCAATGTATTCAAACTCAAACATTTATTATACGAAACCATACATGCCTTAGTAATTGTGTATATTAGCTAAATAATTCTGATAGATTGGTGAACTATTAAAACAATTTTCGTAATAAGCGGATATGGCCCTATATACTACTTGAACGTCTGCGACACGAGATTCTTCGAGTGTCAGCAGAATCATGATGCACAAGTTGGAATTATCGGAATTCCGTTGTTCAAATGTTGAAAACATAACAACTAGAAAAGTAGAAAGTATACTGCTGGCTCAACTGTTGAATGCATGCGAACATTGTACGTAGGCGACTATTTGTTTGTTTTACGGTAATAAGAAAGAGCCACGTTGTATGATTATGAACAACAACATGTGTACTAAATATCTCCAATAAAAAGCTAACAAACATACCCATACTGACTGCGGCAAGGCAGGCTCACGGATATCAGCACGCAAACGAGAATGCTAAGAATCATGGCATTAAACGTTATCTAGTAGTGACAAATTGGTTGTAGTCGTGAACATGTGTACAACGCCAGCTACTATACAATGACTACTTGCAACCAGTCACACGGCACCTAGCCACTCAGGCCAGGATTGACATACAGTAGTTAGGCATCCAAAGACGGAACATATCAATACGTTTATTCTACATACAATTGTTACTTAGCAAAAAACATATTTCAACAAACTGCAAAAAGTATGTATTATGACTTTGACATGTCCTAGAAACCACAAAAGGGAACGTACAGCCATCTTTTTAAGTGCTGGTAAAATGCAGTCCAATTATCTATAAGTAGCCTGCTTAATGTACTTCAATTGTCCAACAGTTTTAGATACTTAACCTCTCAAAAATTAGGAGTACCCCAAAACGCATGTCTTTTGTGATTTTCCACTTTTAGCACCACTGATTTGAACTATTATCCATGGCCTTGGAATCTGTTTTTGCGATTGTGTTTTAGAAAATACATGTATACATTCAATTTAGGAAAATATTGGAAATATTGTTTGAGGAACCAATTTGTGTTGTCTATAGATTTGCTGTTTATTATGAAATCCTATTTTTTTTAGATCAAATACATCACGAACCATGCTATTTGTAGGACTTGATCTTCCTGTGGTACAGTCAGTATATATGGTTATATATGTTCAAGATAACAATGGTCTCTACTACTTCCAACCAATGCAATCATCTGACTTGTATGAAATCACCGAAATGTGTGCGACCCGTTTAAGGAATGTTTACTACGACATCCGGTTACTCAGTAATCTTATTTGTCATCAGTACCGGTCATATTATGCTACAGGAAATCAAATGATACAAAACTTTCCGCATCCGTATTTTTATTATAACCGTTATATGACAAAAACACTACAATCTATATTACGACATCCAGACCTTGTGGAAGACGCGTTTATGTGCCAACGGGGTATGTATGTGTCTGCGGGCAAATAGTCACATGTGGTCGTGTTACATAGTCAGTGGTTGACATGTACTAGTTAGGCATCCAAAGACGGGACATATTGATATGCGTATTCTATTACAATTGCAATCTCTCCTGCAAAGCTGCGACCAGATGCGTCGTCGTCGAAGCTGAGACAAATATATAAGTAAAGTTTTTTGTTTATACCATGTGTGTGCGTGTGTGTGTGCGCGCGCGTGTGTGTGTGTGCGTGCGCGTACGTGAAAGTGCGTGCGTGCGCGACCGTGCGTGTATGCGTGTGTTGCCGAACCGCTGAATTCCGGCGAAAAATCTTAGTTAAAAAAGAAGTTGGCTGGTATACAATGGTTAGCTAACGTGACATTCCATCCATTATATACAATGGATGCAAGTGTTTGAACTTTGAATGCCTGACATTGCGCCCCGAGCTGACGAAACCCATGTGACTGGATATCGTAGCACATGCACCTGAAATACACGGCTGAATGGTGACAACAACGGTATAGTGTGCACCTGTTTCAACGGAGACGACTGCCGTAAATAGCAGTCATTTTATCCTCCCGGTGAGTTAGATGGTGCTATGTGTCCAAGTCATTCGACGTTTATAATGAAATTCGTGAATATACTACCTGTCAATCTACCAATAGTTCCTCCAACCGCCAACGACCTCTTCATTGATTGCCATAGTACACTACTGCGCATGTACGTATATGTTGTGTGGTAAATTCCGTGCAATATACAAACATTAGGTGAATAACACATACAACTAGTGTTTATTTGGCCGATTCCCTCCAAAATTTGCAAACTGATGTTTTTAATTAACTGCGCCGTTAATTCAAAAGTGAAATTAACTCTACAAACGGAACTAGTGTCATCAGAACTGCTATGAGCTTGGTGAATCGCCAACAATCATAACGACGATATGATTTCCTATTTATTGTAAGCAAGTTATGTACGTGCATCTACTTAGCAAAAGGTGTGGTCATATTCTGACCAGTGGCGACTTCGATATCAAGGCAACGTCTTTCTTTAAATAACCAGTATATCTAACCCTATATCCTACCAAAGCAAAATATTACAACACTGCAATAAAGAGATTATCCTAACTAAATTAATATCGTACGTAAGCCACTTTTCTTTCAATGTTATCGAACAACTAATAGTCTTATATACAACGATTAACATTTTATCCAGTGAGTGACGATGAGCTCGTTTTACAACAGTTCTTTGGTTATGTTGTTGTTTTACAACAGTTCTTTGGTTATGTTGTTGTTTTACTCAAGCAATCTCTAAGTACTAATATTGGATTGATCATTTCACAACAACATCAAGCAAAACATTAAATTAATATATTTTCTAAGTATACAATTAGCACACACACACATATACATACGACCCAATTAACGTTTATGGCGAAGACAGTTTATTACTCCGCTACAGGTTCATGTCCAATGGTAACTAACCAACAGTTCAGATGATGTAAGTAATGCATTCGATTTAGCGCATTCTTCCAATATGAATACTATAATAATGATTTTGATGATGATGACGACAACGACGACGACAATAACAATAAAAGTGGCTCCGCAGACGGATACGTGGTGAACTACATGTGCCGCTACGTGGTGGATAGTTGGTAAAACAGTACTGCTTAAATTTGTGCCTCTTACAAGTCAAGGTCCAAAGTAGAAAATAGAGTGTGGTGCCGCCTATTGGCAGTGTTCGACTAACAGGCCTACGGTTAGCAACCGAACCGTTGGTTTGTTTGATGACGACGTGTCTAAAATGTGGTGTTATAATAATGCTTAATTTATAACATTAATTTTCACAAAGGGCTGTAAATGAATGTAACAGATTATCTGCTGATTGTGTGGGTGCTTGTAGCGTGAATATGTTTAAAAATAAAATCGACACATACCTCAGACGGGCGGGATACACATAGATAAAAGGGTCGGACTCTCGATAAGCCAAAGGGCTTCCTTGTCCACCTGCCACCTAGAGTTAATTCTCTGGGTGGCAAACTTGTTAAATCTTGTTAAATTATAAAAGGTTTATTAACTCAACGATGCGGTATGTATCTGAAGTATTGGATACGAAATGTACAATACATATATGACTATATGTTATAGCAGAACGTAAAGTCTTGTTTTTTTCGAACAGGGCAGCCATCTTGGAATTATATCGTTGCTATTTTTTCCTTATGGTAGTGCTAAAATTCGTGCCTTTTATGTGGTGATCGACAAAAATAGGTCTGCAAGCACCCTTTGGTGGTTATGTCATGAACTATTTAACGCGGTCAATGACGTCATGAAGTAGGTCAACGATGTCATAAAATAGGTTATTGTGCATGCGCAATGATGCTTTTATCCTATATTGTTCACGTTATAACATTTAAGCCTACTTACGCTTAACGTACAGTTATGCGACCTACCTATCACCCTATTTCCGCTTACCATTCAGGTCTACGACCTCCCCATAACCCTTCTTCCCTTTACCCTACAGCTTCACGATATCTTTTTAAGCCTACTTTTCTGTATCGTACAGCTTCACGATGTCTATTTTAGCCTACTTCCGCTGACCGTACAGCTTCACGATATCTCTTTAAACCTAATTCCAGTTACGGTACACTTTTGCGATGTCGTTTTGACCATAGTTCCGGTTGCCGTACAGGTCTACGATGACTTTTTGAGGTCCAGGTACCAAATTAACCCTACTTCCGTTTAGCGTACAAGTTTACCACGAGTGCACAACCTGTAGTGTTTCCGTACTGAACACCGGCCAGATTTGAACCTGCCACATACGACAATGGGACATCTTTATCAACCCTTCTTTCAATTACCATACACCTTCACGACTTTCCTATCATAGTGTATCGCTTTACGATAACAACACTTACTATTGTAGAAATGTTCCAGTAATTCGGTGAAACTGGTGGGACTTCGGGTAGGTCTGAACTTGTCCACGACGCACAATATATTTCCTTGCGTTTTGTTAATCTGACGTATGTGCTATTAATAGTAACGCGTGCCTCGAAACCGCATTCAAATGGAGGAATAAGGCGGACAATTTGTGAAGATGACGGGAAACCTTGGATGCGTCGACAGGAAAGCGGTTAAAATGGCGGGAAACTCGAGGAAAATGGCGGGAAATTATAGGAAGACAGCGGGTAGGTCCATGACCTCGTGAAATATACCATTATTTCCATTTATGTTTCCTATTTCAGTCCACTGGCGTGGTAACTTCCTAAAATTGTTGACGTCTTAGCGGGGTAAAGTTCGATATTTTATGCAACTTTCAGCGACATCGACTTAGATGAACCTACTAACCGATCGTCACCGTCTGTCAGCCGACCACAAACGCCGTCTGTCAACCGACCACCGTCGCCGTTTGTCAGCCGACCACCATCACCGTCTGTCAGCCGACCACAAACGCCGTCTGTCAAACGACCACAAACGCCGTTTGTCAGCCGACCACCATCACCGTCTGTCAGCCGATCACTCGCACCGTCTACTCACAACGTATTGCAACCGGAGGTCGTCGATGTCGGCACAATACAACGCCGGGTAGACACCGATCCGGTTATTGCGAAAGGCCTCGTTATTGACAAAATACGACAAAATGCTCCGTTCTACATCGGTTGTCTATATTTATAAAACCTACGTATAACTTACAATGATGATAATCGGACGTTTTCTGCTAAACCAGTCAAACTGACGGGTGTCTGCGTTGGTGTACGTGATAATTCGGTCAAATGAGCAGGCATTCGGAACTCACGCCCGTGTTTATACTCCCAAATTATGTAATAACATAGTTCGATGACGCCATTAAATAGATACGCATGGTAAACATATATTTGATGGCCAAGCGCACAAATCCATCATGTATGGTTCAAACCGACAAACTGCTTGATTACACAACTGCGCGACCGAGGACATTAATTCAACTGTAGTGATTAAAGACTGGTTGACTATTTTACTAGAGGCAGGTGTTAAACTATCCGATGTCAGCTGGGGTCAGAGTAGAGTCCCTGTATAGACAGAGTAGCAAACAACTCAGAAAACCCTGAACAGTAGTTGGCAACAATCCACCGCGGTCAGTCAATCAATCACTATCAATTAGTTCCCTTTGAAGCTATTTTGCCCTATAGGTTTACAGTTATAAATTAACTAAAGTTCCCGTAACGCCTGTATTTGTAACTATCTTCACGTATTAATGCCCTCTAGTACTCATGGCGATAGCAATGTGTTAGCCATACTTCCCTCGGAACTTATCCTTTACAATTTGAAATTGAACAATAACCCCTTAACGGCCATTATTGTAACTAATTTCACTTATTAGCATCCACAATCCTTCCAGGTATTCATGACACAAGCTAAGTTGTAACTAAGTAAGGTATTATTGTCCATACACCTTTCATATGGCGGCAACCATGCTTCATTCCTGCTTTCCTTGAAACTATCCTATTCTATAGAATTATTTACAGTTATAAATTGACCAAAACCCCTCTAGCGGTCGAAGTTGTAACTAACTCTACGTACTATTATGCACATCACCCTCATCCACATAGCGCGAATCAGGTGTTAGTCGTAATACCCTTTGGAGCTATGCTGACATATACCTTTGTAGCTTAATAATCCTTCCAAGTACGCACGTCACAGCTGTACAACTTTCTTACTTTAACACGTATGTGTCATAAATTCGTGCCAGTGTAGTATATCATCCTACTCACCATGTCACTATAATAGAGCGTGAGAAAGAAATTGAACTGACCAACACTGTAGACTTGTACGACTTTCTGACTTTAACGCGTATGTGTCGTAAATTATTGCCAGTCTAGTCCAGTTTTAGCGTATGAATTTTTGAACGTCGTTATTTCTTCACTACTTCATACATTACCGAGGTAGCTTTGTAAAAATTGGTATAACTTTCTTACATTAACGCGTACGTGTCGTACATTCATGCCAGAGTAGTGCATTTTTAGCGTATGAACGTGTGACTTAGACCAGCGAGTGCCATGAACCAAACTTAGACCAACGAGTGATATGATTCAAACTTAGAAAGTTGTATTAATGAAGGTTATATACAGAAAAAAACGAGCGAAAATAATTCAAACCACTACGGTGGTTTAATTCATTTTTTTTAATGTATTGTTTTTGTCCAGTGGGAAGTGAGCCACGAACAGATGGCTGTCTCTTGGAATGAAAGAATGTCACGTGATTTTCCTTAGATAATTTTGACATAGTTGTTTTTTTTGACAAAACGTTTTTGAAAGTTACTTATTCGAATTGGTGGCCCCCAAACTGACACGTAAAGTCACTATGTGGTGCCTCTCGGTAGGTCAATACGTCAAACTATGACATGAAACTCGATGGACGCCTCGTGCCTACGCGACCACGGCGTCGAAGACCACACCTCGATATATAGAACGATACCCGACACAGGGTGATCCTCTTGTGAAGTTGGTAAGTTTGTTTCGTGCAACTCGCTGGTCTAAGTTTGGTTCGTGCAAGTCGTCGGACTAAGTTTGGTTCATGGAACTCGCTAGTCTAAGTCTAATTCAAGGCACTCGGTGGTCTAAGTCTGGTTCATGGATCTCGCTAGTGTAAGTTTACTTACTAAAATAAGAAAGTTACCTTGGTAATGTTCTAAATCAATAAAACAATACAACTTTATCGCTATGAAACATTACAAGTTTGAGGACGAGGAGGGATTGGTCTAAGTTAGGTTCGTGGAACTCGCTGATCTAAGTTTGTTTCATAGAACTCGTCAGTCTAATTTTGGTCCATGGAACTCGTTGGTCTAAAGTTGGTTTATGGAAGTCGCTAGTATAAGTTTTGTTCATGGAACTCGCTAGTCTAAGTTTGAATTAATAACCCTTTTATTATAAATTCCGCCTAATTATAACACCACATTTAGACACGTCGTCTTCAAGCAAACTAACGGTTCGGTCGCTAACCGTCGACCTCTTAGCCGACCACAGCCAATAGGCAGCACCACACTCTATGTTCTACCTTGGATCTTGACCTACAGGAGGCACGGATTTGAGCAGTACCGTTTCACCAACTAGCCACCAGGGGGTGGCATGTGCAGTTCACCACCTATCGGCCAGGGGCGCCACTAGACATTTGCCTTTCTTCTTCTTGGCCTTGAATTTGATCTTGACCTAGATCATGACCGGAAGTGACGTCACTGCTCTTTGCTCCTGGCTCTGGCTCCAGGGTACCTTCTGAACTACATACTTTACTGCAATTAGATTTTAATTATCCAAATACTCAATCCACTTATATATTTTACAAATTATTCACGCAATGTGCGTTACGGACACCCAATGTAAGCATCGTTATGTTTTAAGCAGTCTAAGGCCGGCCTGCTTGCAGTTTCTACCCCTTTTGCGTGGATAATACGTGTTAAATTAAAACTTATAGTACACGTAATATAACCAGACAATACAATGATACAACACGCGCGCACACAGAAACACACACACACACACACACACACACACACACACACACACACACACACACACACACACACACACACACACACACACACACACACATATTTTGAATTATTTATTATTGTAACTGTTTTCTTGTGTATTTCACATCATTACGTCATTGTGTATAATTTAATGTATACTTTGTTTTATCGTGGAATTTATTATTTTTTAACATCAGTATTAGTTGGTTAGTTGTTGAATTATCACAATATAAATTTCCATGGTAGCCTGTACGTCAGCAATTCTTCAAGTGTTAGTACAGATCTCCATATAGATCTATCAAAGCATTTTGATTTGTGCTCAGTGCGTGCAATGTTGCTTAAATCCTTGCGGTTCCACGGTTCTCGTTATAAAACCTAGCAGCCAGTTTCAATATTTTATTGTTCCAGAAAAATAGGATTATACGTGTACCTGTTCTAGCTGGCTTGGCGATTGCTTGAGGATCATTCATCCTTCATCCGTAACGAATGGGAGCACTCTTGACACATGTTGTCATGTAGAGGATCGAGCATCATCACAGTATCAGGAACACTTGAATAAATCAATCTCACATGTAGCAATGTGTGCCGCAGCAACGTGGAGCAAACGAAATTTCCCAATCACTGAAACGGCAGCGACACGGTTCGAACCCATGTGATTTGGACTGAGAAGATGACGGTGAAGACACTACGATATTCTAGTCGAGTGTACTGGTCGCATTGAGTAAGAGGCAAGGTGCCTTCGAGATGTCACCATTTCGTGGTGTCAAGAATTCTTAATCAACACTTTCTCTTCGAACACTTCCTTGGTCAATTAATTATAAGAACATCCAGTTATATGTCTGATGTTGGAGTATATGGCCATGTCAGTCAAGTATGGAAGTTTCATGCTACTATTATTACAAATATTATTATAATTATTATTATTTTGGCTCCTTGTAATATATAGGTATAGAAATATACTAAAACTCCTAGTCAAACTTATTATTGTTGTCACAATAAAAATGGCGTATCTTTATTGTCGTACACTTAGCCGGTATCGACACAATTAGCATACAAAAACAGCACCACGGAGCGAAATCTGTGCTGTTTTCGGTGTTCGACATATTGCTTTTCGATATTGCGTCACAGTCGAAAAATCCGACTTGAGCGTAATTTCTTTAGGAATATCGTACGTTGATCGTTTGTTTTTCTGGAGAACACTGCCACCTATAGAACGACACTTTTAAGAGAGACCGTGAGTTGCTGCCACCTCTCGAATAAATTAGAACCGGTGAGCAGTAGCATGATACATGACGAGATTCCGCGCGAGTGGAGCCGACTGGCGACAGGAAGTAACTCGGAGTCTGCTTAGGGAATAGGATGTATTTTTGTTTTGGGGTGTAATCACATGAATGACATATAAAGACTGATAATAGTTCTGGTTTCTGACTGATAAAATTAAACTAAAGCGATGGGGAAGTTTTGTAAGTAAACATTTTACGGTAATCGTTTTAGCGGTGGTTATAGTAATACAGCCCGGATGATGACGTTACGCAAGGCTGATAAAACTCACGTTTACCGTGATCATAATTACCTACAACAGTTTCCAAATCGCATTAACTGAATAGGAAAACAGAAGTGGTAAGAAGATATGTTGTATATACATATACACACACACACACACACACACACACACACACACACACACACACACACACACACACACACACACACACACACACACACACACACACACACACACACACACACACACACACACACACACACACACACACACACACACACACACACACACACACACACACACACACACACACACACACACACACACACACACACACACACACACACACACACACACACACACACACATATGTATGTATATACACCATATCTTCTTACCACTTCTGTTTTCCTATTCAGTTAATGCGATATATGTAATTATGATGTGGCTGTTGTATCCCCGAATGAAGCACAAACTGCCTTACGTCAAATTACGCCGTAAACACATCGCCCGAGAAATATTACAGGTATCCAGTTATAACCAACGCTAAATTCGATTACTGTAGCATTGTTACTTACAAAACTTCTTCCACCTGGTTGTTTTATTTCCGTCAGTCGGAAACAGAAACATTCATTAGTCTTCTGTGTCATGTTGTCATACACCCCAAATGAAAATATAATAATATCCTATTCCCTACACAGGCGACAGCGGAACGGATGTAGCCAACTGACTCCAAAGTAAAAACGAAGCGCGATACTTACAGGCCCTATTGGGGGTTGAGCCGGAGCGTGAGCACTTCATTAAGGATTCGTCCGCCATTACCTGCTTAAGGAGTACGTAATAAAATGTGCGTTGTGCAGTTTGTGAGAATTTCGTGGTTGTTTCGTTGATCTTTTGTAAGGTTGAGTGAGTACGATCGAGGTGAAACTATCTGAGGTCGTGGTCGTGGTGTGCTGGTCTGAGATTTTGATGGTCGTGTGCTGGTCTGAGATCGTGATCGTGGTGTGTTGCTCTGAGATCATGATCGAGGTGTGCCGATCTGACATCGTGATCGAGGTGTGCCGGTCTGAGATCGTAATTGTGGTGGGTCGCTCTGAGATCATGATCGATGTGTGCTGGTCTGATATGGTGATCGTGGTGTGTCGCTCTAAGATGGTGATCGAGGTGTGCTGGTCTGAGATCGTAATCGAGGTATGGCAGTCTTAGATCATGATCGAAGAGTGCCGGTCTGAGATCGCAATCAAGGTATGGCAGTCTTAGATCATGATCGAAGTGCCTCTGTTTGATACCGCGATCGATGTGTCTGAGATCGTGACCGAGGTGTCTCTGTCTGAGATCGCAATCGACGTATGTGGTCAGAGATCGCGCTGAAGTTAAAGCATGCGTGCCCACGTCTGTTAATTATAATGACGTCTGTGCGGTTACCATTCATGCGCACGTATGTATCAACTTCAGGATCGCGATCGCGTGTACCGCACTACATGTGCAAATGCTTTGTAAAAAGACACAAAATGGACACATGGTTGTATTATTGTTTTAATAATTACGTAAATATCAATTACCCTGCAAATAATAATTTTAAAATATAGTAGAACTCTAAATCAGCCACCAATGTGGCTGGCACTAAATTGCATGACTATACACTGATCATATATTCAGATACACATACCTGGCAATGTTGTGTGTACACGTGCACATGCACGTGCTCTGCATAATTCCTTAAGTGTTATTATAATTAATTCCGTTCAGTTCGTTTGGAAATAATTTGCAGCAAGGATTATGATATTTCTTTTTGAGTAACCATCGGATGCTACTGAGGGAGTTGTCTTGATTTTAGACTCTTATAGCTGGTCGCACTAATAATTTTAAGGCGTTCACTTTACAAACATGGTGGTTTCCAGTGGAAAAAATCAAACAGAATGTGATAGGGTGACCGTTTTCAAGGGGTGGTCGTTTCCGAGAGGTGGCCGCTTTGACGGGTTCTAGTGTACTTAATGCACGATAAACGCCAGACGTATTGCAATCTCACTAGCGACCTCGTTGCAGTTTCTCGATCAGTAATACTATCTTGTTAATTCGATAAAAGTAAATCAATGGCATAAAAATAATAGATGCACGTCAATAGTCTATAAAATAACCACATGCACAGAATGTTGCGGTGTACGAGTAGGCCTTAATGGTCTAATGTTACTCTTCTTTCCCGTACATGCAATATGAAATGAGGTAGGCTAGCGCCAGATGGAAAAAACTAGCGCCATCTAGTGAATTTGCGTCTGCTGGAACCACAGGAAGAACGTTACGAGCAACATGGCTGCCACTTCCGGCATAAGTCGTATGGTCGTCGATGTACCTACAGTCAAAGACATTCCAAATGAGCTGATGGGTTGTTTGAAACAGGAACATTGGGCCCACATAAATAATATAAACTACGGTAGTATTTCTACGCATATTGCAAACATTTTAACTAGGTTGATAACGTGTCTCCTTTGTGGTAGTTATTGTCTCTAATACCACACAGCGAACATAATTATGTATATGGTTAGTTTAAGCTCCACCTTCGTTGCGTGAACATGTGACTCATCCCATCTAATCCTATATATTTTCAGGTGTTTTAATATGTCTAAGACTCGTACGTACCGAAAATCTCTTCTCTTATTTCTCCCGATTGCTGTTTGTCGTGATTCACTACCCCGCCAGATGGCGACACCTGCTCCTCTGAGGAGACAATTAAGAATGGTCCTTGTTCCAGGTCGTACTCTTGTTTCGTTAGGTGGGAAGTGACGTCACGCCGCTTCCGTTTTGTGCTGCAACAATGAACGTGTGTGTGTATGTCCGCATCGGGTTTTCTAGTTTGAGTGTTTCAAAGTGATTCTAACTATGTATAACTGCTGATGATCTTACAAGAGTTTCAGTAGTAGCAAATCTGCTGGAGAACATTTAGCGTTATTGAATGCGCTCATAGTTACAAACACACGAAGATCATTGCAACAAAGAAAGTGTGTATACGGGCATCATATAGAAGGTAGTAAGATATCGAATAGATATGGAAATAGTGATAGAAGTGTTTTTTTCTCGATGTTGAAGGCCTCTAAATAACGTTATTGAATAACATAGATATATCAGAAAGTATTCACCTCAGAGAGGATTTTACATAAATGGGACTGATCAACTGTTGATTGTGAAAGAGGTCGCCGTAACTCTACGAGAAATAATTGAAAAGGCAATCGGACACAACCAATGAGACCAATTCAATGACATAACATATCGAAATTACATGAAAGAACTCATGACGTCATCACGTTAATGGTTGATTTATTTAATACTCGTCCATACCCGCAGGATCGGTCACATTGCGAAGTCTTCTCGTCTCTGTCACAAACGAACGCCTTGCAGTGCATATACACGTACGTGAAGTTACCCTGAAACCGGAACGAGCGGAACCCAAACCCGAAGAGGGTCTGATTGAACGGGTAGAAGAGTAGAGTTCCCTCGATGCTGCACCTGTCGCAAAAGTAAACGTCGCTTAAAGTACGATTGAACATATACAGCGCTGTATCCAGTTCTTAGGACTGTTCAAAGCGCTTTACACTTTACTCTGACATTTATATTCAATCGAACACCATTTCGACTTTTCTGGGAAGCATTCAGCCACGCTGCAATTATTGCGCGATGACTATTTGTACATAAATATCCACTAGTATCTATATTTTCTCATACATACAACTGAGTAATCTTGAACAGTGTGGAGTGAAATAACGTATCCCACATTTCAAACGGCAACAAGAGTATTCGAACTGGGAATCTGCCGTTTGAGAGTGCGATGCTCCTACCGCTGCATTAGCATTGCGCTCCACAATGGATGAGTATATACCTACAGTAAAGATTGTGAATATGTCCAACAGTAAAGTAAAACCGATATGAATTTAAGTTATTGAAACTCTGATGTTGGAAGACTTGTCCCTCATACGAATTTGTAAATAAAGCTGAACTGTTGGAAACGGAGGGCGGCTTACAGAGCGGACTGGCGGACTTTTGTATACGCCCTATGCGACAAGTGACGCCCAAGGTATCCGTAAGACGTAAGTAACTGGAAACGACAAAAGACTAGATTTTATGAACTATGCTGTGCAATCCAACCATTTGCACGGTTTAATATTTTAACTTAGCTTAACGACATTCACACAATTCTTTTCTGACAAAGGCTGGGGATATATAACTCAGAAATTAGTTGATTATCGACAAACAATTTGCGTTCTTATAAGCTAGCCGTCGTTTCAGATGCTCTCCCGGAATACAGAGAAATATCCCGAATTGTTTTCTGAAAATCTCCAACAACAATTCCCTCCCCGTGTTCTAGACAGCGCGACACCATAGGAGACGTACTGAGACGTGCTTATCCGCTGGATTTCCGGCGAAAAATCTCCAACAGCACCCCCCTTCTTCCGATGTCAAGATCCCGAGACAGCGCGACAAGACAGCGCCACACGGGAAGCGTGCTGAACCGCTGATGAATCTCCCGGATTTCAACAAAACAAGTTGGCAGGTATACAGATGTAAATGAAGCTATTCGAGCGAGTGGCACCTACTTGTCTTTGATTAAGAAGTACTGCGGTTGCGAGTCCTTGTCGATCCCCGGAGAAGCGTAGCACTGGTTGAGGACGATCTTAAGGGTCGGGTCGGTGGTAGTCAATGTTATGCCTACGTACAGCCAGCTGGCGAGAGACACGCGGGCGGGGAAGTCACTGATCGGATTGGTGAAGCTGCTGCTATGGTACAGGCGCATCTTCACGTCGAAGTCTCCCTTACCGTACTGTGGCGCCACAGTGCGGGGACGGGGCTGGACACTGGAGGGGGAATTGTAGTTGATGATAGGCTGTTCAATTGTTATTAATTTCTGGCTGAATATGCAACATAACATTTTTACAACAACATTTCTCAGGTAAACGTATTTGATCCATTGCACATGGAATGTCAGACCTGTCAGTGTGTGTGTGTGTGTGTGTGTGTGCGTGCGTGCGTGCGTGCGTGCGTGCGTGTGCGTGTGCGTGTGTGTGTGTTTGTGTTTGTGTCTTGGTTTAGCGTCTTGGTTTAGTTTTTGTTTGTTTGTTTGTTTGTTTGTTTGTTTGTTTGTTTGTTTGTTTGTTTGTTTGTGAGTGGGGGTATGTGTGTGCACGGACGGGCACGTATGTCACAACTTCTAACCCATTCACAAACATAGCATTGGTTTCTTCGGATGAAAATATTTCACATGGTTGAGGAATGTCAGACACAGTGATACGTCTCCGAGAGTGGTTGGGTACGGCGTGTTTCCTACGTACAGCCAGCTGGCGAGAGACACGCGGGCGGGGAAGTCACTGATCGGATTGGTGAAGCTGCTGCTATGGTACAGGCGCATCTTCACGTCGAAGTCTCCCTTACCGTACTGTGGCGCCACAGTGCGGGGACGGGGCTGAACACTGGAGGGGGAAATGTAGTTGATGATAGGCTGTTCAATTGTTATTAGTTTTTGGCTGAATATGCAACATAAAATTTTTACAACAACATTTCTCAGGTAAACGTATTTGATCCATTGCACAGGGGATGTCAGACCTGTCAGTGTGTGTGTGTGTGTGTGTGTGTGTGTACGTACGTGCGTGCGTGCGTGTGCGTGTGTGTGTGTGTGTGTGTGTGTGTGTGTGTGTGTGTGTGTGTGTGTGTGTGTGTGTGTGTGTGTGTGTGTGTGTGTGTGTGTGTGTGTGTGTGTGTTGTGTGAATGTTTGTGTGTGTGTTTGTCTTGGTTTAGTTTTTGTTTGTTTGTTTGTTTGTTTGTTTGTTTGTTTGTTTGTTTGTGAGTGGGGGTATGTGTGTGCACGGACGGGAGCGTATGTCACAACTTCTAACCCATTCACAAACATAGCATTGGTTTCTTCGGATGAAAATATTTCACATATCAATGTCAGACACAGTGATACGTCTCCGAGACAATGGTTGGGTACGGCGTGTTTCTGCCGACACACACCTGTTGATTGGATCATGGTTACGGTGGTTCACACAATATACAGTGATGTTGTGCACGGTCGAGCGAGTGATGGTCGGGTCTTCTGCCGGCAGCTCGTAACGAACAATATTGGAATAGATGATGTGCGATTCATTCATCTGTGAACAGAGCAAGTGTTGAGAACAATGTTATTTGATACGCCCTCTGTATGCAGCCGTATGATATGATGACATTAATACGCTAACTTGGAGGCGCTGTAAGTGTAAGTCATCCGGGGTGACGAGGTTCACTCGCCACTGTTTCTGTTAATACGCGTCCTTCGACCATTGGCCTCTTAATTTGGGATACATAATAAAATACACAGGTAGTTATTTAAAGTTCTTACCTTTAGTGGACAAATGAAGTGGTCAGCCATTCTCCAAGTGGTACCACAGTGGAGTTATATTCGATTTATCAGTGTTTTCTCGAAGTGTGTGTGTACACCGGAAAGTAATATTGTCTTGAGTTTTAAAGAAGACAACTTATTAGGATACTTATAACACCATGCGTATTTGTTAAGTTTCTACTACAATTATGTCATGATTTTGTGCATTTCAAACAGGCAAGAAAAACCCTATTCATAGCAAAAACCAACCAACATGTGTGATAAAACATACTATACTATACGAGGTACTGTGGGAGAAATCGCCTTACCTCCCTTTGTGTCCCGCATCCAATGAACGGCAAGGAGATGGTGACATAATTAGTATCCGAGGATTTGGCGACTCCACAGCCTGTGCTGCCACCTGGCACCGTCAGGTGGTCAGGGCGCAGGCGCGGCTCGTCAGACAGGAGGAATTGAGCGACAATCTTCTCGTTGTCACAGAAGATCTTCGGGTCGGGCACTGGGGACGGGAGGAGGGCAGATGTCAGTGGGATGGTTGGGTGTAGTGGTCATATAGCAATGGATTATTCCTGTTGTTGCTGCTGCTGCTGCTGCTGCTGCTGCAGCTGCTTCTGCTGGTGCTGCTGCTGCAGCTTATGTTGCTACTACTATTGGTTCTTGTGCTGATGACGTTGTTATGCTTTTGAAGCAGTTGTTATTACTGTTGCTAATTTCACTGCTGCTACCGCTATTTATACTGCTAATTGTTATCACTAATGCCATTGCAACCTCGACTACAGTTGCTGCTGTAACTGTTGCTGGTGGTGCAGTTGTAGCTATATTTTTGCTGTTGCTGCTACAATTACTACTACTGCTATTGCTGTTATTGCGATTGATACGGCGTATGTGTATGATGCTGTGTGTGTATGATGCTGCTGTCTGTGTATGATGTTGCTGTTTGTGTATGATGCTGCTGTCTGTGTATGATGCTGCTGTCTGTGTATGATGCTGCTGTCTGTGTATGATGCTGTTGTATGTGTATGATGCTGCTGTCTGTGTATGATGCTGCTGTCTGTGTATGGTGCTGCTGTCTGTGTATGATGCTGCTGTCTGTGTATGATGCTGCTGTCTGTGTATGATGCTGCTGTCTGTGTATGATGCTGCTGTGTGTGTATGATGCTGCTGTCTGTGTATGATGCTGCTGTCTGTGTATGATGCTGCTGTCTGTGTATGATGCTGCTGTGTGTGTATGATGCTGCTGTCTGTGTATGATGCTGCTGTCTGTGTATGATGCTGCTGTGTGTGTATGATGCTGCTGTGTGTGTATGATGCTGCTGTCTGTGTATGATGCTGCTGTGTGTGTATGATGCTGCTGTCTGTGTATGATGCTGCTGTCTGTGTATGATGCTGCTGTCTGTGTATGATGCTGCTGTCTGTGTATGATGCTGCTGTCTGTGTATGATGCTGCTGTGTGTGTATGATGCTGCTGTCTGTGTATGATGCTGCTGTCTGTGTATGATGCTGCTGTCTGTGTATGATGCTGCTATATGATGTATGATGCTGCTGTGTGTGTATGATGCTGCTGTGTGTGTATGATGCTGTGTGTGTATGATGCTGCTGTCTGTGTATGATGCTGCTGTGTATGTGTATGATGCTGCTGTGTGTGTATGATGCTGCTGTCTGTGTATGATGCTGCTGTCTGTGTATGATGCTGCTGTGTGTGTATGATGCTGCTGTCTGTGTATGATGCTGCTGTCTGTGTATGTGCTGCTGTCTGTGTATGATGCTGCTGTCTGTGTATGATGCTGCTGTCTGTGTATGATGCTGCTGTCTGTGTATGATGCTGCTGTGTGTGTATGATGCTGCTGTCTGTGTATGATGCTGCTGTCTGTGTATGATGCTGCTGTCTGTGTATGATGCTGCTGTCTGTGTATGATGCTGCTGTCTGTGTACGATGCTGCTGTCTGTGTACGATGCTGCTGTCTGTGTATGATGCTGCTGTCTGTGTATGATGCTGCTGTCTGTGTATGATGCTGCGGTGTGTGTATGATGCTGCCGTGTGTGTATGATGCTGCTGTGTGTGTATGATGCTGCTGTCTGTGTATGATGCTGTTTTGTGTGTATGATGCTGCTGTGTGTGTATGATGCTGCTGTCTGTGTATGATGCTGCTGTCTGTGTACGATGCTGCTGTGTGTGTATGATGCTGCTGTCTGTGTATGATGCTGCTGTCTGTGTGTGATGCTGCTGTCTGTGTATGATGCCGCTGTCTGTGTATGATGCCGCTGTCTGTGTATGATGCCGCTGTCTGTGTATGATGCCGCTGTGTGTGTATGATGCTGCTGTGTGTGTATGAAGCTGCTGTGTGTGTGTGATGCTGCTGTGTGTGTATAATGCTGCTGTCTGTGTATGATGTTGCTTTGTGTGTATGATGCTGCTGTGTGTGTATGATGCTGCTGTCTGTGTATGATGCTGCTATATATGTATGATGCTGCTGTGTGTGTATGATGCTGCTGTCTGTGTATGATGCTGCTGAGTGTGTATGATGCTGCTGTGTGTGTATGATGCTGCTGTCTGTGTATGATGCTGCTGTGTGTGTATGATTCTGCTGTCTGTGTATGATGCTGCTGTCTGTGTATGATGCTGCTGTCTGTGTATGATGCTGCTGTGTGTGTATGATGCTGCTGTCTGTGTATGATGCTGCTGTCTGTGTATGATGCTGCTGTCTGTGTATGATGCTGCTATATATGTATGATGCTGCTGTGTGTGTATGATGCTGCTGTCTGTGTATGATGCTGCTGTCTGTGTATGATGCTGTGTGTGTATGATGCTGCTGTCTGTGTATGATGCTGCTGTCTGTGTATGATGCTGATGTCTGTGTATGATGCTGTGTGTGTATGATGCTGCTATCTGTGTATGATGCTGCTTTGTGTGTATGATGCTGCTGTGTGTGTATGATGCTGCTGTCTGTGTATGATGCTGCTGTGTGTGTATGATGCTGCTGTGTGTGTATGATGCTGTATGTGTATGATGCTGCTGTCTGTGTATGATGCTGCTGTCTGTGTATGATGCTGCTGTATGTGTATGATGCTGCTGTCTGTGTATGATGCTGCTGTGTGTGTAAGATGCTGCTGTATGTGTATGATGCTGCTGTATGTGTATGATGCTGCTGTCTGTGTATGATGCTGTATGTGTATGATGCTGCTGTGTGTGTATGATGCTGCTGTCTGTGTATGATGCTGCTATATATGTATGATGCTGCTGTCTGTGTATGATGCTGCTGTGTGTGTATGATGCTGCTGTGTGTGTATGATGCTGCTGTGTGTGTATGATGCTGCTGTCTGTGTATGATGCTGCTGTGTGTGTATGATGCTGCTGTGTGTGTATGATGCTGCTGTCTGTGTATGATGCTGCTGTCTGTGTATGATGCTGCTGTGTGTGTATGATGCTGCTGTGTGTGTATGATGCTGCTGTCTGTGTATGATGCTGCTGTCTGTGTATGATGCTGCTGTCTGTGTATGATGCTGCTGTCTGTGTATGATGCTGCTGTCTGTGTATGATGCTGCTGTGTGTGTATGATGCTGCTGTGTGTGTATGATGCTGCTGTCTGTGTATGATGCTGCTGTGTGTGTATGATGCTGCTGTCTGTGTATGATGCTGCTGTCTGTGTATGATGCTGCTGTCTGTGTATGATGCTGCTGTGTGTGTATGATGCTGTATGTGTATGATGCTGCTGTCTATGTATGATGCTGCTGTCTGTGTATGATGCTGCTGTGTGTGTATGATGCTGCTGTCTGTGTATGATGCTGCTGTCTGTGTATGATGCTGCTGTGTGTGTATGATGCTGCTGTGTGTGTATGATGCTGCTGTCTGTGTATGATGCTGCTGTCTGTGTATGATGCTGCTGTGTGTGTATGATGCTGCTGTGTGTGTATGATGCTGCTGTATGTGTATGATGCTGCTGTCTGTGTATGATGCTGTATGTGTATGATGCTGCTGTGTGTGTATGATGCTGCTGTATGTGTATGATGCTGCTGTATGTGTATGATGCTGTGTGTGTATGATGCTGCTGTGTGTGTATGATGCTGCTGTATGTGTATGATGCTGCTGTGTGTGTATGATGCTGCTGTCTGTGTATGATGCTGCTGTATGTGTATGATGCTGCTGTCTGTGTATGATGCTGCTGTCTGTGTATGATGCTGCTGTGTGTGTATGATGCTGCTGTCTGTGTATGATGCTGCTGTCTGTGTATGATGCTGCTGTGTGTGTATGATGCTGCTGTGTGTGTATGATGCTGCTGTCTGTGTATGATGCTGCTGTCTGTGTATGATGCTGCTGTGTGTGTATGATGCTGCTGTGTGTGTATGATGCTGCTGTATGTGTATGATGCTGCTGTCTGTGTATGATGCTGTATGTGTATGATGCTGCTGTGTGTGTATGATGCTGCTGTCTGTGTATGATGCTGCTGTATGTGTATGATGCTGCTGTATGTGTATGATGCTGTGTGTGTATGATGCTGCTGTGTGTGTATGATGCTGCTGTATGTGTATGATGCTGCTGTGTGTGTATGATGCTGCTGTCTGTGTATGATGCTGCTGTATGTGTATGATGCTGCTGTATGTGTATGATCCTGCTGTCTGTGTATGATGCTGCTGTGTGTGTATGATGCTGCTGTATGTGTATGATGCTGCTGTGTGTGTATGATGCTGCTGTGTGTGTATGATGCTGCTGTATGTGTATGATGCTGCTGTGTGTGTATGATGCTGCTGTCTGTGTATGATGCTGCTGTCTGTGTATGATGCTGCTGATGCTGTGTATGATGCTGCTGTCTGTGTATGATCCTGCTGCTGTGTATGATGCTGCTGTGTGTATGATGCTGCTGTATGTGTATGATGCTGCTGTGTGTGTATGATGCTGCTGTGTGTGTATGATGATGCTGCTGTCTGTGTATGATGCTGCTGTCTGTGTATGATGCTGCTGTCTGTGTATGATGCTGCTGTATGTGTATGATGCTGCTGTCTGTGTATGATGCTGCTGTCTGTGTATGATGCTGCTGTATGTGTATGATGCTGCTGTGTGTGTATGATGCTGCTGTCTGTGTATGATGCTGCTGTCTGTGTATGATGCTGCTGTGTGTGTATGATGCTGCTGTGTGTGTATGTGTATGATGCTGCTGTGTGTGTATGATGCTGCTGTGTGTGTATGATGCTGCTGTATGTGTATGATGCTGCTGTCTGTGTATGATGCTGCTGTGTGTGTGTATGATGCTGCTGTATGTGTATGATGCTGCTGTGTGTGTATGATGCTGCTGTGTGTGTATGATGCTGCTGTGTGTGTATGATGCTGCTGTCTGTGTATGATGCTGCTGTGTGTGTATGATGCTGCTGTCTGTGTATGATGCTGCTGTCTGTGTATGATGCTGCTGTGTGTGTATGATGCTGCTGTGTGTGTATGATGCTGCTGTCTGTGTATGATGCTGCTGTCTGTGTATGATGCTGCTGTCTGTGTATGATGCTGCTGTATGTGTATGATGCTGCTGTGTGTGTATGATGCTGCTGTGTGTGTATGATGCTGCTGTGTGTGTATGATGCTGCTGTCTGTGTATGATGCTGCTGTCTGTGTATGATGCTGTATGTGTATGATGCTGCTGTCTGTGTATGATGCTGCTGTCTGTGTATGATGCTGTATGTGTATGATGCTGCTGTCTGTGTATGATGCTGCTGTCTGTGTATGATGCTGCTGTATGTGTATGATGCTGCTGTATGTGTATGATGCTGCTGTATGTGTATGATGCTGCTGTGTGTGTATGATGCTGCTGTGTGTGTATGATGCTGCTGTGTGTGTATGATGCTGCTGTGTGTGTATGATGCTGCTGTGTGTGTATGATGATGCTGTCTGTGTATGATGCTGCTGTCTGTGTATGATGCTGTATGTGTATGATGCTGCTGTCTGTGTATGATGCTGCTGTATGTGTATGATGCTGCTGTATGTGTATGATGCTGTGTGTGTATGATGCTGCTGTGTGTGTATGATGCTGCTGTATGTGTATGATGCTGCTGTGTGTGTATGATGCTGCTGTCTGTGTATGATGCTGCTGTCTGTGTATGATGCTGCTGTCGCTGCAGCTGTCGCCGCCACTCTTTTTTTTTTTTTTGGTGTTACTGTTGCCGATGCTACTGTTAGATCTACTCTCGCTAGAGCTGGTATGTGCTGTCACCTACAGTCTGGGTCAGCTGCCTGTTCCGGGAGACACGAGACAGCGGCCGCCTCAGTGAGGTCGCAGTTGTGGTTTCTCCAGGGGTTGTGACGACAGTTCACAATGTCCGTCTCATTGCCGACACATTCGACGTCTGCAGACAACGAAACAAAGAATGACGGACACATTAATGTCTACGTCACGTTATAATAAAGTGAAACATTTGCTAGTGAGTTATCCCGTATAGTAGTGATCTTTGAAATTTCTGTAATTAAACTAGAATTGTACTTTCACGGATACGATGTAATTGCTCCTGCTTGTTTGGGGGCAAATTGTTTGTACTTGCGGCTTCAAGCAGTGAGGGCATAACTGTTAAATTAGAAAGTGGTAACATTATTTTATTTCATGTAGCTTGCGGACATCACTACGGGAATACAGACATTGTTACGAGTGTGATAAATAAACGACGTAATGTTGTGACGTACTGTCCAGCAAGATGGGCTCCGTCATGTTGCCGAATCTTCCTCCCAACTGGGCCCGGGCATTCTTCTCGCTGCAAGGGATGAACGGCACAATTATATTTCATTTAACATGTGCATATTTGTGTATGTGTGTTTTTGTACGTGCGTGTGCGTGCCTGCGCGCGTATGTGTGATGTGTGCGTCTGTGTGTACAATATTTTCGATATTTATGAAATACCAGCAAGTGGCAATTAGTAAGTAAACAAGAAATTTAAATTTAAATATTGAAAAAGAAAGTGACGTACTGATAGCAGAGCATCTTGCAGACGACGGCGGCGGCGGCCAGACTCCAGCGGTCGTCGCAGACCGACCCCCACACCCCGTTGTGGTTCACCATCACCCGGCCCTCAGCATCGTTCGCCCCGCCCTCCAGCTTCACCAATTTGCTCGGGTCGTCACCTGTCGCCACAACACCGTTATAGATACACTCTCTAGAGTCTCCAGAAATCATTCACACACAAAATGAATGCAAATGTTGTGAACATAAAATTAGGAAATGGTGTGGCAGGGTTATCCGGCTCCCATATCCCATCTAATTTAAGATCAACCCCCCACCTTACCTTAGGGCCAACTACAAAGTGTAGATACCACTTGTGTAGATACCACTTGTTTTGCGGCGATCCTCCTTGTTTTAGGGCCAAACTCGCACCTCCCACATATTTTAGGCACAACCTCGCATCTTACTTGTCTTAGATCTAACATATTTTATCCCACTTGTTTCCCGGCCAACATCCCACCATTTTGAGTATGTTCCTCTCACCTCCCAGTTATTCCTACATCATACATCCAGCCACTTTAAGCCCCGTCTCCTGCATTCCACTCCCAGTCTCACTTCTCTCTTTGATGCGAACATTGGTCGGCACATATACCATATTGTACACTGATTAACTTGTATTCGTAGTTGCACCATTATTTAATATTCTAAAGTTTCCACAGTAAATTCCACTACTCCATCTAAGCGTTCGGTGGACATTTTGAACAGAGAATATATTATTCACAACTGAGTGATTACTTCAATTCAAATCACCATTGACGTATCTATTTTTAAACACGAGAATGTATAATTTGACGAACGACTACATTTAAAACATCGATCAAAAGACTTGATTAATACGTAAGGATATGCTTAGCGTGACCCCGCCGACAAGTGTATTATGAATGAATAAAATTAAGGACGCTTTCACGGTGAAATACTAAGAAAGATAACCATTCCGTGTCAGTGTGGCTCAAACTCAGTATTGTGAATATGGGTTACCTTTCTAGTATATTCATGAGAAAACAGATGACAAATTTGGGAATTCAGATGTCTAAATGACGAGGAATCTGAAAATAAAAGTGGTCGGGAACAGATTGAGATGGGCAAGACATGTGCACAGAATGCGCGAGTGAAGACGGATAAATAAAGCGTGGGAAATTGAAGTGGGCAATAGGTGGATATGAGGATGACCAAAATTAAGTTGGAGAGACAGTGTTAAGAGAGCTGCCAAAAGAGCCAGGGTGAACAGTGGAGAGCGGGAAGAATCGAGGAAGATCGCGATGTGGGAAGACTTGACATGAAAGAGGACCATACGCAAAGGATCAAGGGGAAATAGGCTAGTACTTACATATCCTGGGTGGGGGCGTGGTAGTTGTCGTGGGGATGGGAGTGGTTGTCGTCGTAGTGACCTTCTTCCCGAGACAGGACACGCCCGCGTCCTCCTCGTGGTTGCAGTTAGTGTTGCCCCAGCCCTGGTGTTGACACGATGCGATGTTCAGTTCATTTCCGTCACACTCGACCCCGTCCATCCATATCTTCATCGACGCTGCAGCACCTCCGAACGGCTGAGACTTGATGTAGGCACGGGCCTCGCCCCTGTGTAAATACAAGTAAATGTAAGCTCTTACTTAATAGATGGATGGATACGCCAGGGAGCTATGGTGAAAAAGCAAGGTTATAAAGGTATGTTTTTAAATGACGGCGGAATTGTGTAATGTTTTAAACTGATCTAACACTAAGAGGGAGTAGGAGTCGGTGCAGCAAATCTATAGCAGTATTCATTCTTTAGAACTGTTCAGAGCGCTTTATATCTTACTCCCCGGCAAAGCTGTTCAATCGAAAACATATCGACTTCTCGGGGACAAATTTCAGCCATGCAGCAATTAATGCGCAAAGGCTATTCTAACAATAAAATCAAACACTGTCTATAGCCAGGTACTTATTCATACACCTGAGTGAACTGGAGCAACGTAGAGTGAACGAACTTGCACAAGGTTTTTAAATGGCAGCACAGGATTCGAATTCGGGTTCTCTAGATTGAGAATCGCATAGCCTATACACAGCGCCACCGCGCTTCACAGAGAATGATACAAACCGTGTCGTATGGATATAGCGGTGCGCATAATATAAAGGTAACCGTCTGGCCATTTGCTTTGTAAGATCGCGTTATGCAAAAATATGTATTGCACAGTGATGTACACGTTATTGCAAACGTATTAAGTAATCAACAAAACGCTTACAGATAAAAAAAACACGCACACACAAATCGGAGCGGTAACATTAGGTGAATACCGTACGAAGCTTGGTGCAAAAATCAACGGTTGGTTTTTTAATCGCTTATTGTGAGGGATCTGGGCACCCACCCGAACATTTAGGCAAAGTGATTCGTTAACTCAAACGTCCGGGTGTTTGTTAATATGCACTGGACTACGTCTTTATAGCATAAATGTGTTCTAGTTAACAGTGTGTGTTTGTCGTATAGTTGAATTTGACCGTCATCTGTTTAATGTGCAATATTCTAGTGGAGTGTTATGTTAATAAAGTACTCTAGACGATACACCAATACTACGGTCAAATTAAAAAAAATGTAATGGTAACTCAAGCAGGTCCAGGCATTGTCGCCCCTGGAACAATGTGTACCCTTCAGTCGGCGAGAGAAAGTTCACATTACAGAAGGTTTCATTTCGTTCTCACAGTAATAAATGATGCCAATGAGCATTGCGTTTGGGCATCAGGGACTTAAAGCGGCTTTCTTGGTCGGTCATATTGCATAAGTTTTGTGATTTTATAGTGTTACAGATGTATACAGAAAACAACGTATTTATATCATACATGCAATGACACTATCGACTTACAGATGTATACAGAAAACAAGGTATTTATGTCATACGTGCAATGACACTATCGACATATATCGTTGGCGACACTGTGCGTTTTAATCTGATAGATGGACACCGTAATCACGTTAGTCGCCTTGATCAACCCCGTCAAACTTTACCCCTATTTCCTCACACCCCATCCCTTCACAGTCTATCCTCTAACATCCCATCCCCTCACAGTATATCCCCTCACACCCCATCCCCTCACATTCTATCCCCTCACACCCCATCTCCTCACAGTCTATCCCGTCACATCCCATCCCCTCACATTCTATCCCCTCACGCCCCATCCCCTCACATTCTATTCCCTCACGCCCCATCCCCTCACAGTTTATCCCCTCACACCCCATCCTTTCACAGTCTATCCCCTCACACCCCATCCCCTCACATTATATCCCCTCACAACCCATCCCCTCACATTCTATCCCCTCACACCCCATCCCCTCACAGTTTATCCCCTCACACCCCATCCCTCACAGTCTATCCTCACACCCCATCCCTCACATCACACCCCATCCTTCATCCTCACACCCCCAACCCTCACATGCTATCCCCTCACACCCCATCCCCTCACATTCTATTCCCTCACACCCCATTCCCTCACAGTCTATCCCCTCACACCCCATCCCCTAACAGTCTATCCCCTCACACCCCATCCCCTCACATTATATCCCCTCACACCCCATCCCCTCACATTCTATCCCGTCACAAACCATCCCCTCACATTCTATTCCCTCACATCCCATCCCCTCACATTCTATCCCCTCACACCCCACCCCCTCATCCCAGAGACTTACTGGAAGCCGGCCATCATGCACACGACGTTTGCGTCCTTGCGGTCCCAGGAGTCGTCACAGATCGTCCCCCAGACGCCGTTGTGGTACACCTCAACCCGGCCTTCACGCTCGTTGTACCCGTCAACCAGGCGCACACGGGTCACGTTCTGACCTGCAGCCAACCATACAATGTTCCAGAGTGAGAGAGAGAGAGAGAGAGGGGGGAGGTTGGGGCAGAAAGAAAGGAGGAGAGATTAAGGGGGAGAGAGAGAGGGAGAAGGGAGAGAAAGATGGACGGAAGGGGGATGATGGGAGTCACTCCCTCTCTCAGTCACTCACTCACTCACTCATTTATTTCCTCACTCACTAACTCACCCACCCACCCACCCACCCCCACCCACTCACTCACTCACCCACCCACCCCTCACTCACCCACTCACTCACTCACTCACTCACACCCACACCCACCCACCCACCCACCCACCCACTCACTCACTCACTCACCCACCCACCCACTCACTCACTCACTCACTCACTCACTCACTCACTCACTCACTCACTCACTCACTCACTCACTCATTCACTCACTCACTCACTCACTAACTCACTCACTCACTCACTCAATCAATCAAAAATAATTAATCAACCAATCAATTAATCAAACAATCAATCAGCCAAGCAAGGAATCACTCAAGATGGTTTCTAAGGGTTTGACAATGGACGAATTTTTTGTCGCGAAAACGTCCAAAATAATTAGGATTAACGACCCCTGGCGACGAGGAGATCACAACAAACATTTTTAATCGATTGAAACGGTTAGCAAAATATTAACAGTATTAATAATATTTATCACACATAAGAAAGATGGAAGCAAAGGATACGAAATAATGTTCACGAAAGAACAGTGTACTATAGATATAAGAGAAGGATTTATTCTCACAGACCACTATAACTGATTGGAACTGTTTATCTGTTTAAAACAAAATTCAACAAATACCGTAGAAGAGCAAGCACGCACGCCAGCTCACCCGCAGACACGTCCATACACACATACGCACGCAATCGCACGCACGCACACACACATAAACACACACACACACACTCACACACACACACGAACGCACGCATGCATGCATGCACGCACGCACGCACACACGCACGCACACACGCACACACACACACACACGTTCTCTACTCACCGTTGACACCCGTCTGTAGCGTGAAGAAACAAAGAAGGACGACGGTTAGCGACAGAAGATGCATCGTGTTACGTGTCGTTACGAGTGGCCGGCTTGCCCCTACAGTTCGCCTTCTCGGATATGTCCTGACAACAAAAAGGCATAACTCGAATGAGGGATTACTTTCATCATAGTAGGCTCGGTCGTAACTGTTAGCCTTATGGGCAAGTTTTGTTCATGATCATAATATAACAAAGCAATCACTTGTGCGTCACGCCAATTTGATAAATGCGATTAATGAACCAAAATTAATTTGCTATTAATTATGCATGATTCAATTGAAAAGACATGTTTGTTGCGGTGTTCACATATGAATATATTTCAGTATAAATAACCACTTTATAGTTCAGTACAAATAACCATTCTCTGTGTGTCGTATTTTAACATTTAGCATGATTATTAACAAACAATTAATTTGTGTGAGTTGTGAAATGTCCTTTTAACAATGTCTTATTCCCATGAACGTTCGTTGTAACAAACAAATTATTTGTTAATGTAAATACTACTTCACTCGTAGAATATTACGAGCTGGCACGCGAACTATAACTGAGCCGTAGCGGTCTTACTAATACAATAACACATCAAAGAGATGTAATTGCACATGTACATTCTCATTAATTCACACGATCTCGACTGATACCGTTGCTTTAATTATAGCGTCAGCGTCCCCAGGGCGACGGTGATTGGTTATCAAACACCCGGTAGAACAAAACGCAGCCAGAATGGACTCCACGCGATACCGGTCGTATTGTTAGGTGACGCGAGACAGACGGCCTCTAATGATACAATAGGTTCTATTTATTATTGATTTTGTAATCCAGTTAGTACACTGAGGTGAACGACACGGGAAGCAGGCAGGTGTCCGTCGCTGTACTTGTTGCTTTAAAGTGTAAGAAACATACATTATTTTGGCACTCACGCCTGATACAGCTGTACAATGGGGTGTTCTCTTACGTCCTTATGTATATACAGTGTATGTGATAATACATTAATACACCGTTGCATATCGCAACAGTTGTATACTCACAATAGCATACACGTCAACTACTGCCATAGGCGTCGGAACCAGAGGCGTGGGAGACTCAGTCCCCAATTAATTTAGGTGATAGCTGGAGAAAGGATTAGCATCCTTAATATTTAAGGAAGGTTTGTGGATTTTGGGGTGTAATTTGAGGTTTTTGGTCAGCCTGAAGAGGTGTGCATATTAATGTTGGTAGAGAGCCTGGCTGTTTTTGAGAGCCTCAGCCCCCAATATAAATTACGATCCTACGGCTGTGACTTGTTAGCTTTTTTCCGTTCAGCAAACATGCACAATGGTATCTCTTACACGACTCAGGGTCGTTTATAATCTTTGACGTTTTAACAATTTTGAGCACACAAGCGCAGAGGCGGAACCCTCAATGCTTGTCAAGTCGTTTACCCGAGAGAACTCGATCACGTTATGAATAACAAATCCACCATCTTGCATCGATAAAATGTGCAAATAATTGTTGAAATACACTTCTCTCCAACTTCGAGAACTTTTTTAACACAGTTCATAGAAAACCGAGGATTGTTTACGTGTTTACGTAAATAATTTTCAGGTGTGTGTGTGCGTGCGTGTGTGTGTGTTTGCGTGTTTACGTAAATAAGTCGTGTGTGCGTGTGTGCGTGCGTGCGTGTGTGCCTGTGTGTGTGTGTGTGTGTGTGTGTGTGTGTGTGTGTGTGTGTGTGTGTGTGTGTGTGTGTGTGTGTGTGTGTGTGTGTGTGTGTGTGTGTGTGTGTATTGTATATTATATTATTTTTTCTAAATTAATGTGGCGTGTGGATTGGCAGGGAGAGATATTCATACCGTAATTAATAAAACTTAGATAGGGTTAACTTCTGCAAAGATATAACATATACGAGATGGATATATAAATGTAGAATTTAATATTATACTATGTCATATTTTATGTAGAATGTACGTTATGTTGTTGACGCAGTATCTTCTATCAATTATTGCTAATGTTTTAATGCAAGCTAACATTACTTGCAATAATGATTATGTAGGTCCTACATATGCCATGCAATGTATGCAAATTAAGTTACCATTAGTATACCTACTGGTGTTAATATTTGTATAATAACAAAAACGATAATAATAGTAATAATGTTCTCTTCAATATGCACATACGCATACTAAACACCGCTTTCGTAGTTTTCTTTATCAAGCGTTTACATCGACAAACACATTTTATACGGGTTAATTGTTGACCATTCAGTCTCTATTCGTCGTCTGTTTTGATGGTTTTTTTTTTTTGTCATTTCTCTAGCTCCACGATCCACATTTAGAGCCCTTCGTAGCACTGCTGTACTTCGCACTATGCATATTCACGACCTCCTAGAGTTTGTCCAACACTTGAAGTGTGGTAGAGAATAACACAATGTGATCAGCGTAATGCATCTCGGATATCACCCGTCTACCAACCAACCAACCAACCAACCAACCAACCAACCAACCAACCAACCAACCAACCAACCAGCCAGCCAGCCAGCCAGCCAGCCAACCACCCAACCAACCACGATATTCAACACAACAGTGTTCATCTTTGACTTCCCTCGTAATGTTTCCTGTGTAATATTATATTACATAGTTAGTCTTGCGCGATGTTCGTGCGGTCAGGGTGCAGGACTGACGATCGGAGGAACCGGGGTTCGAACCCCTATCGGTGATTCGGTAATGGTATCGGCCACCATGTCAAAACTTGGGTAATTTCGTTCACCATACGTTGCCTGTGTTTCGGAAGAGACGTCATAAGCCGTTGGTCCTTCTACCTGGTGTCTAAGCCAGGGGAAATAAAAGATCCCACTCAGGGAAATGGAGAAAACCTGTCATGGACTCACTGAGCTGGGATCTCATTTTCTAAACTCCCATTAGCTTTAATACCAAAATAATCAACCAAATGATTGTGGGCAGCTACGGAAATAAGAAGAGGAACACTTGGGGTGAAATGATACACCCTTATCGCGCTATTATGCCTACACAACATAGGGCTGTTATTCCTATATCAGTCTGTTCCCGCCGCCGACTGTGTTCACCTGTACGGCGCTTGAGTTAATGACACTGACACGATTCTGTCAGGACATCGCGTATGCAGCTTGAGGTGAGTGATCGCGTGTGATTCTTCTGTGCCGGAAGCAGGCACGAGACACATCGATATCCAGTTTTTTCTCAATTAATGTTGTAGCCTTCGTTGTCCATGATGAAGCTAGTATCGATTCAGGTCCTCGAGTTTTGTTTACTTTCGTTTTGCTCAGTTATCTGCATCAGCATAACGCGGCATGATCGACCATCAAAACAGTCGGATAATTGTCATTCGCGTGTTTGCATGTTTTCAACTTTCAGATCATTGCTGTATTGCCACGTCTGTGCGTGGAAAATAAAATATCCCCACATCACCATTTATTTTGATAATACCTGCTGATATATTAACATATCATGAGTCGCAGATCTCACCAAGACCATCATTTGCCATAGGCCTCCTAGTGTTGCTGTAGATGCCAAAAAGACGGGCGCAGAATTCTTTTCATCTTGTCAGATATTGTTTTTATGTTAGCGTGTTATCATTTGCACTTTAGCCGGCACCCAACGTATGGCTCAATGTCTTCGGGAGATACCTTATCTCCTTGTACATTTCCCTCGCACAAAAACATGTGATGATACTGTAAGTATCTGCAATACAATGCCTAGTTTTATCGCTGTGCCTTTCATGTCATGCATGCTCTTAGAATAACCAGAAATAGTTTTCAACACACACACACACACACACACACACACACACACACACACACACACACACACACACACACACACACACACACACACACACACACACACACACACACAGAAAGACAGACACGCACGAAAACAATTGCTTTTCAAACGGAATAGTGATGTATGCCACTAATAATAACGTTGATGTTAATGGATTCAATTTTCCTCCACAATTAGGCATCGTTTCGTGTTACTGAGACAATCTCACAGCGGGGCTGTAATTCGGAAAAAAGCCTTTGTACGACCTGCCAAACTCGCACCGTCTTTAGAGATAGCGTGGTAGTTGAGTTGAGTAGTCATTCAAACATAATGTAACTGTTCTGGCGTCATTTTCCTGTTCTGCTGAATCTCGAACCAGTGGCATATTCCCATGATACGCCAGTGCTTCGGACACAACACTTGCTGTATTCCTCTACGGATCAACGTTTCAACCCGCTGGTACACTAGAACTGCTCGTATTTCTACTGCGACTATGTACTAATATTGGTATAAATGCCTAAGCCTATTAACCACGGAACTTACGACGCCATATCCCAAACCAGCCAAACGAAGCGATCATAGAAACAAGTTTACTAACATTTCTGACAGCGAGCCGATGGAGACACTGCAAAGAGTTACCTTGCCTTGCACCTGCACGCCGTGATTACTGCGTTTCCATGGAAACTCGAGGAACACTGTGATTACTGTGCGCCCGCGGACTCTGCTTAGCGCGCGTGATCGGAGTCGTATATTGGCCTTGTTGACCGCGCAAGAACACGACGCGTAGGAACATGTTTGAACGATTGTATGGCTACATACCTGTCCGTCGCAGTGTCTTGTCAGTATGTATACACACGACACAGCAACGCTTGCACATCAACGCCAGATGATTATACAGCGTAACGCCGACGACGCGAGCAAACCCGAGGGAGTTGACGTTGTTTCCCTCGCGACATTAATATGATATCAGGTGGTTAAACACAATACCTTTCCAGGTTATGCTGAGTTGGAGCAGCCGTAGCAGCGATATTCTCTTGTCAGTGGCGCATCAGTACACGTCAAGGTGCCCGGTGTGAAATATTTACATGTAGCAGCGTAATGTGCATAAAACGCTAATGTATACAGCGTAAGGTGCGTGTGTGTGGATTAGTGAAATGTCACACGCTGCCAGAGCAGGTATTAACAAGATCTCGTCTGGCTGTAATGACTCACAATGGGCGCTCAGTGGAAGTGAGGTGGAAGAATAACGGACACGCCCACGTCTACCAGAAGCGCAGTTACTTAGAGTATATATTCAATGACGGCTGCGCCATCGCCAGCATTGTTAAGCCAAATAATTTACATTGTTGAAAGGGTGAAACTGTGCACGCTTTAAATACACTGTAAATTTACTTTTCATAATACTGCAACTTCCATGATAACGAAGATGACAGAGACATTGGGTGATGTCACAACATGACGATACAGTTTCTGTAACGGACATATAACTGGATTCCGTTGAACAGTGGACATGTATATTGTTCAGTATCACTGTAATGTTTACAACACGTGGCTACCCGGCGTGTATAAACGGGCGATAAGGCGGTGACTTACGCGGACTTAGGTGAGTCGCAGAGGCTCTCTGTAGTCGGTGTTGGCGGTTGTCAAACTCATAAACGTGGTTCATTTTGGCGCTGCCGTCCAGTGACGAGTCAGAGCAAGTCTACAGCGGCGCGTCAAATGCCAACAAACAACGGTACTGGACGGAGTGACAGCGCGCTTTCGGGAATGAATCTCTTGGATTAACACGGATTTGTTATTGTCGTTCAGCCTGGAGGGATTGCATCGCCGTCCGTTCGCCATGGAGGGGAGTTGTGCACCGCGGAATACATGCGGTGTCATGTTTGTACTTCTACTGGCGTCGTTTCTCGGAAGTGCCGTGCTGGTTACAGGTACGTGTGAAGTACACAAGGGTGTCGGGTATAGTCAAAATACTGATGTTGTTATGCTCATAACATGCTTCGACACTAACACACGGGGTCACACACAATACATTAGGGAATAGGGGCTTAGTTGTTAAATATCACACGGCAAGTGAACATTTGGTGGGATGTTTGTCGCAGGTAGCTGTCGATAATCCGGCCCTTTGTTAAAGTCAGTTTAAATCAGACCTAAACCGAGTTTGTTGTGCAAACATATTGTTAAACAATAACGTCACGCGTTCTCCTATGATTATACATTGTCGAAATCTCACATCGCGACAATTACACATAATCCGTGATAAGTCGGGAACATTTAAAAATGGGTTGCTGACGTTACCGGTGCAAAGATACACGAATTTGGCCATTGCCGAAAAGACGATGTGAACAAAGCTGTACTGACTGAAGGAATGTTTATTAAAACAACAACAACAACAACAACAACATTACAGCAACAACAACAACAATTACAACAATTTTTAACATAATTCAGGTAGTGGTATCACACCATTACTAACTAGTGAACAAGTTTTAATGGGGCATGGAGAACTATAATGTTTACATTACATCCCAAATAACTAACTAGTACTAAACTTGAAAACTGTATACAAGTGTACACCTGAGATACGTCAACACAGTTCACGAGTGTCATTAATGTTAGTCCGAACATACATTATTCACTTGAAAGACATTCCAAACATATAAGTGAAAACAAAATCGTATGACAAAATTTATGTTCAAGGTAATAAACTAGTACTAATTATACCATGACAAGCTGAGTATAACATGCATAATAATTCAATATTTTAGCTTTATATTTTAGAATAGATGGACATTATGACAACTGTCAAATAAGCAATACAACCCACTTTGTATCAAGTTAGTTGTCACCTTTTGTCTGTACCAGGCGATGCGTACAGCCATCTACATGTCCGGCCCCTGTCCAGTGTAGACCTGACGTGTTTCGAATTACCGACAACCACTTATACTAATTAGAGATCGCACCACCTGTAATTTGTTCAGTACACTCTAGAGCGATCAGGAGATTACCTCAAGTGTTGTCGGACTCGTGGCAATGAGGCTTTGTATCGTTTCCACAAGTCTGCATAACTGATCGCCACTACTGTTGACAAACTCCTCCGAGTCTTCATTTAACACACATTATTTAATTGCCTCAAACACGATCCGTTGTTGTAGGCTAATACTTCACGAACAGGTAAATCGTAACGTCATGTGAATGTCAAATATATCGGGCCGGTTTCATGAAGCGTTCATAAAGTTACGCATTTACGTAGCGTCACGTGTTTGCGTAAATTCCCATATTCGGTCACCTTAGCGTTAAGAACGTTTTAATCGCTTCATGAAACCAGCCCACCCCCAGGTCGTCAGTCGGTAACACAGGGGAGGCACCCGATCGATCATCTAGTTCTGATTTACGTTTTTTTCCTAGTGTTAATGCGAACATTAGAACTACACGTGTCTATGACTATCTCTGTTGCTGGGTAGACTCTTTGATAGTGGGTCCCTATTTGTTAACACAAATAGGGATCAGTTGAAAACGTTACACAATTCCGCCGTCTGAAACTTGCATATCCAACTTAACCCCTGACGTATCGATTCATCTGTTGACAATCTTGTACTGCGTATAGTTTTTTTGAGATTGACTAATCCTTTTATTCGGATGCGCCTCTGAGCTTGGTTTCCAAGAATGTAGGTGCAGAAGAAGTCACAGTATTAGTATTAACAAAGTAACGTCACATTATCTTTAACAAAGTAACGTCACATTATCTTTAATTCTGATAACCACAAGCACAAATCTGCAGAACTCTGTAGATTATTGTAGAACTTTACAAATTTATATAAAAATATACTTCGAATAAAAATATGTCATAGAGACTTTTGAATACATGTTCCGTTGAATTCTATAGTACAGAATATTCTATAGAAACATATCCGGAAGAATCCTATCGAATAATCTGTAGATATTATGCTAAGGGAATTCAAAGTACTATACGAGGGACCATACGCGCAATGTAGACCGTTTGTGTAATCGTGAATAGCGTTAGTCATGTTGGTTGCGCAATGATTGGACATTTTGGCGATAGTTTTGTTATTAAGGCAATAATGGATCATATGGGCGACATACCTGTAGTCATACATATTAATGTTTTGTACAATGACGGGTGATGTCGGCCTAAGTTAAGAACACACTATTCACGTAAGCGGATCTCTGACAGAGTTTCCAGACTTTACACAGACAAGATATGCCAACAACGCCTACATAATGGACGTTTGTTGGTTAACTCATACGACAGCTGAGCGAAATATGTGTGTTCAGAAAAGGTGTATCGATGCCAAACTTATACAACCGTCGTGGCCTCCAAATCAGGCAGTCCAACCTCAACGCCACGCACACCAGCCAAACCGTGACCTAGGCATTGACTAACCGACATATTTTGTTTCTGGAGTAATTAGCAAGTATACATTTCAGTGGAATCCTAGACGGCGATCGGTTAGTGTTTCCTGTGTTGAATATCACGACCGAGTGCTGCTACGCAATCCATATTCGACGACAACGACGGAGAACGATTATCCACTCCACATGACCGATAACGAATGCAGGTATCCGAGTCCCTATTATGGCAATATCCATTCTACGGCCACTGTACGGACGGATTATGTTTTTTTTTACGAGACTGGGCGTTGACGATATCAATACTTTATACTTCCTCCCCCTAGACACGTTGTTGTGACGTCACTTTGTTGTTGTCGCAGTGCGGATCAAGTCTGTCGCCGCAGAAACTCTGCATATAAGAAATATTTGTCTATAAATTGATGACACTGATAGGACGTCCTAGTATGTTAACACCAAGTTGTATTTGAAGCGAACAAGACATTGAAGTGATACTACTGCTGACATTGATACTACTAGGTTACAATCACTACTGGTGTCGTCGTCCTTTTTGGTGCTTAATTTTGCTGCTTAAGTATTGCTATTTGTACAAAATTAATACTATCACCGCCACAATAGCTTCTGATATTGTTACTACAATAGAACTGTTTTCGATATGTGTGAGTGTTGCAACAATAATGATAATAGTAATGTCAGTGACAAAGGCATCATCATCATCATCATCATCACCGTTGTCGTCGTCGCCGTCGTCTGCAGGAGCAGCAGCAGCAGCAGCAGCAGCAGCAGCAGCAGCAGCAGCAGCAGCAGCAGCAGCAGCAGCAGCAACTGTTGCATTATTACCAACAATACCGCAGCACTGTAGGAACAGCAGCATCAAAGACTTCGCAATAACGAATCTAAATAAAGCAAGTTTCAAGCGACATGTCTTATCAACTCTTGTCAACGTTTCGTGTAAAATCACGCTACGTTAAACATACCTGAATACACTATATATTATATATTTATAAACAGTACACTTTTATCCCACAACAGGTATAACACGTAGATTCAGGCCCCTTGGCTTCCGAAATAGGAGTTAATGAAGGTGAAATATTTATGAGGATATTTGATGTAGAGCGTCAATATCGTTATTTTCCACACCGATCTTGCTCACGGTGAGTCAGACAACAACGTGCAACGTTGTATCGTTCATACCGAGACCGCCGGCGTCATATTATATTATATTATAGCAACGCTGTCCACCCATTATGTGAAAACCTAGCAGTGGTATCATTGATACCATAGTGAGCTAGACACTTATTACGCAGTTAGGACAAGAATCGCGCTGATCGGAGGGGCTGTTGTTCTCATTGTGTTCCTGTGATCGCTCGACTGAACGTAATTGTTTGATTAACCGGGCCGTTCAACCGCGGACAATGGCTGCTAGTCGTTCCGCATGAGTGATTCCGTTCAGCGCGCAATGCAGCTGTGGTCAGGCTTGTTGTATCCACGCTCCAGGAATACGTAATCAGCACTGCAGCTCTGCTCTGACTATTTGTCTCACTGTAAAGAATTCGTAACCAGTGCCGTAGCCGTGACTTGGTTGGAGGAACATAATACGTTTTGTATAATTACTGGTAATCGTTTGGTGGTGCAGGTAGTGTTGATATGTTGCACAATGGAAATCATCTTAAAGTACAGATTTAGTTACACACAATTAATATGCACAATCCACAAAAAACATACTAAGAACACAATTTTAATAATACTAAATTGTCGGTAATCATTATATTTTGATGATCCAGATAGTGTCGATATGTTATGCACTGGAGATCATCTTAAAGTGCATATTTTATTTACTTACATACATTTAATATGAACACTATGTATGTCATTTCATACAAATATTTATACGTCTTGGTAGTAATTCCACTGTCACCGACATTATTAAGCCCAGGAAAACTAACCGGACAGTATTGGACTCACCGAACGATTACAAAATACAAACGTAGTCAAAGCCCTGACATCTGATAATATTCAGAATAGGACAAATAGAAACATCATATTTTATATTATAGCATGCGTGAAATAAAACATCCTGCTCGTAAACAAGAGCAGCAACTCTTATCAAGTTTTATTGTACAGCACTGTATAGTTTAACTGTATCCGGTACCCGCCGGGATATAAAACCATAGGCGGGTCATCCGATAGATGAGTGTACTGTAATGTTAATACCGCGATAGCTGCAACACACAATGGTAATCGTGTTGACTCGATTCGACAGCTTTTATACAATGATAAATTCAATAGTTGTATTCGCCTGAACATAGCTTGGTTTAACACTATTTGTGTACGATATGACTATGGTTTTAATGTTTTACCATGTCGATGTCTCTGTCGTCAACTATAGCTTGCCTTAACATGTACTTTACGTATAGACAATTAATTACATTATTGTATTTATTATCATAATACAGCTGGTATTGACAGGGGTTCGTTTGGTGTCACCATGAATATGTTTACCTGCCTCTTCCTGCATTCTCACGTGAGGATTGTCCATCCGGCGAGGCACAGCAAAAAGTAAATAATGTTTAATTTAAGACATACCTTTAAACTTTTAAGTGAACCAAACACTTATTAATTTTATATTCTATATCTTTAAAAGGAATCATGTAACTTTGCTAACTTGCTATATTGACATGTGCTGCTACAAGTGTCAACGTCACGCACACGTGTCAAGTAGACCAAACGATACGCTTAGCAGAAAAACTCGTTTTGGACAACTACATGGAGAAATAAAAACCGTGTAAATTGAGCGAAATATTATTGGTTGTACAGGTGTTTCCCAGTTTGGATGTGTAATGTAATAATCTTGTGTAAATTATGCGAGGAATGTAGTTCATCTCGCATACGTTGACATTCTAATTTGTTGCTTTGCTGTCAATTCGCTGTTACACACTACGAGATAATGTGATTAGTTATACATTAGTTGACAAATGACTCAAGTTGCTGGGTTTCTGTGGACAACTGGCAAACACACTGAACAACCTTTATCATAAGTTAACGATATTCTGTATCAGGAGGTGACGTCGCCTTTCCTTCTTGTCTTTGTTTAGACACGCACATGCTGAGACACAGTCCGACCAGTAAACACAGTCTGGTGCCCGTGTGAATCGTATTTAGTTGGGTAAATAATTAGCAATAGTGGCATTGCCTGTTTGCAACAATGGCACAGCCTTGTCAGATTTGGTCAGGAGATCATGCGTGGACATGTTCTTCCACATAGGAAAGTCAATGTTACGGGCGTATTGGTATCTGATCGCTGACCAACTTCAAACTTCATGCAGTTTGAGGTTGGTCAGTGAATAAATTATATTATCAACATAAGTTTTACACTGCATAATACTACTTCATGTTAATAATTTGTATTTCTTAATAATGTTTTGAATATTTGTGGGAATTCATACGATTCATACATGATTCAAGTCCAGTACACCCGTACCATGCTACACTCAAACATGAATTTATTCACTCAGACGTAAAAAGATCCTTTACATTATTGGATAACATAAACCGGAAAATTGGATTCCATCCGACACAATTAAAATACGTCACTACTGTTGTCACATGTGAGTGCTCGGTATGTGTAAAGGCAAGGGTGCCACAAATCTAAATCTAGATCCTCCATTGATAGATTAGGTAGGGGTATGGATCTTATTTTAATTATTAATTTAATTATTTATTTATTTGTTTAAAATATATTCATTTGTATATGTTTGGGTTTGTTAGGGTTTTGTTTTATTATATATTTTATTTTTTATAATGAATGTTCTCCATAGGTCTGACTCGGATATTTTTCTCTTGGTAAACAAATCATTCCTACCTCCTCGCAACCCCCAATATGCGGCAGAATAATCAGCAAGATGATTGTGGTCGCCAAAACGATGATGATGGTCAACGGTTTTATCAAGATTGTGAATATTCGTTTCAGTGTTCAGTTAATTTTTGCTTTAAAAAGCGTACCATAGAAAACACATCGTCTGGCTGCCGTCTAGCTCTTGAATCTAAATGGAACAAACAGTTAAACAATATAAACCCATATTGTGTAAGTCTATCATCAATATCTGATTCAGAAAGCCAGTGTTTAAATTCTTGCGCGATGCTGTTTCTACATAATCCGCTAGATGGGGTAACTGTTTTGTATCATTGCACGTTTTCAACAAAAAATGGTCTCGACCCAGTTTGATGAAATATTTCTTTTTAAATTCTTTATGCATATTTACACCATTAGAGTGGTTTCAAGCTTAATTCAAATTCACACTCAACTACGTGCATATCTATACACGTACATTATAAACACTTTAATTCTGGCAAAATTACGCCTGACGCTGTGTCTATAAAATCCGCTAGGTGGGGTTTTTCGAAAAATTCAGCTTTTCCAACGAAGCCATTCATTGAGGATGGTTTCAAGCCGTATTCAAATTCGTGCATAATCGGACAGTTACGGTGTATCAACGTCCGAAGCATATGTAGTTCAAATTAACCCAATAAATGACATGAACTCTGTTTCGGTGCCATGACACCATTTAACGTACATAGCTCTCATGAATTATAATGAAATATTGTGTTTTGTGGTCAGAATAACTGTCCGAATTGTATTAGCTTTTGTTGTTAATCTACCGCGCTTCTAAAAATTTCAGTCAGTCAGCTAAGGCAATCTGGACGTGCTATTTGATACAAACATCTGTACGTTGTGTATCTTAAATTATGTGTTGCGATGGAGTGAACGTTACGTGAAAGAATCAATGACAATACAATGAAATGTAAAGCAGTAGTAACTCGTTCATGTAAGTAAGTTCTTCACTCTGTCCATCGGTGTTGTTGTAGGTGCAGGAGACGCTCCTAACTGCCGTCCCGGCTTCTTCAACGAGAACTGTACTGGTGTGTGTCACTGTTTGAACGGAAATGACGTGTGCGATAACTTCGGATGCAGAGACTACATATGTGACCGCGGGTGGACGGGAGCGCCATCATGTAACATTGGTAGGAACCATAGTCCAAGAATAATTCATCATATTTGTTTCTTATGTTTCGTTTTCTTCGTCGTCGTTCTTCTCTTCTTTCTTTGTTTATTTCCTTCCTCGTCGTCTTCGTCTTCTTCTTATATCGTCTCATTTCTTCTTATTCTACGTCTTCCTTCCTCTTCTATCTTCTTCTTTCCCTTTATCCTTTGTATGATGGGGCTACACTGCGTGATCGGTTCCGACCTATCGTCTTCAAATATCACGATACTTGTCTATGTTCTCTCACTTTCATTTGTTCATCTTTGCACTCTCCATCTTAATGACTGTCTTCTTCTCCTCCCTGTACCACCCTCTTCCCGTCCGTTTTTCACTCCGTCATTGTCAACCTCTCCTCGCCAATCCTCTGTTTGTGTTCTGCACAACGCAAACTTCTCCCAAACTTGCTTCTATTCTCTTGTGTTATTTGCCAGACAATTTGTACACATACACAATCTCTCTCGGTCTCTAATGTTAGCAGCTTTTCTTAGACTTACGCATGTTTTATATTTTCTATACTCTATATTGTATGTATTGAAGACATAGAAGTGTTATGTCGTCAGTGCATCCTTGTCCAGACATAGTCATATAACTAAAAAGAACTCTAAGATTAACCACAATATCGGCACCACAGAGAAGACGTAAGCTATGTATCTTTCTGTGACCACAAACAAAGACAAACACATGACGTAGTCTGCGTTTGCGTCAACTGCTACAAACAACAATTCTTTCAGAATGTGACCCCTTCCACTTCGGCAGCGACTGTCGTTTCACTTGTCACTGCCGAGGCAACGACACCTGCAACAAAGTCAACGGGGTCTGCTCGTCGAATCTCTGCGACCCCGACTGGGCCGGATCCGGGTGCCAAATCCGTGAGTTGAGTTTATGTAAACTTATAAACGGTGATTCTACTCATGGGCGCCTGAACGTTGTGAATGTGGGAATGAACATCACCAATACCATTCAACTGCACCCCCCTTCAGGCTATCGACATATCCCACATTCTCACGCCATGAAGCTCACCGAAATAATGGGTCTAAACCCACCAAAGACCTACCCACACCAAACATATTGGGGGGCTCAGTCCACTCAGACCAGATTCCGACCCTTTGCTATTGTTACTCGTAAAAGATTACTGAAACATTGTATGCTACCTAGAGGTGTTGCGATTAATTACATTGTATTTTGGTTTCATTGTATACCCGGATTACCCGCCACACGAGACATTTGATACGTCGAAATTAACATGGTTATTTCGTTGCGCAATTGCTTAATGGAACACACAGAAGCAAGCAATCAAGACGTTGTGTAAGACACGTTTCTAACTACAGGTCTTCCAAAACTGGTGAACGCACCGGAAGTCGTCAACGTCACGTGCACGACCTTGACCGTGGTGTGGTCGCGTTGGCAGACGGCGGTCGACATCGGGAATGTCGCTATCGGCGGCTACAAGTGAGTAAAGCCTCGCTTTCGTCGCGAGCATACTCTTGGTTGAAGAACATCGTTCAAACATAACCTCGTATCCATCCCAGGCGGGTTGGATACGAGGTTACGCTTGAACGAACTAAACTGCCTCTTTGATGTCACCGAATTGCGTCAATAACATGAAATTTATTTGAGTAAGAAAAAACACGATAAATAATAAAATGTAAATTAATTGTATAAATGCTGGCAACGTGAAACATTTTAAAGGCAAATATCTAAGAAAAGCGGGTTGCATATAGATGGAACAATTTTGAACTTTCAATAAATGAAAGACTTCCTGGTCAACCTGTTTTCTGGGGTTTATCTCTGGATGGCAAACTTGTTAAATCTTGTTAAAATCATGATAGCTGGGATATATTGTACTTATGGTGTATGTCCGCTTACCCACCACAGCGTAGAGAGGAGGTCGAACATGACGGGGTGGCATAAAGTGGCACATCGAAAGGAGAACGTCACGGTAAACCAGTACAGTGTCATCTCCTCCCGGCTGGACAACCGCAAGTACTACCAGTTCCGAGTGACCGCCATGTTCACAGATGATGACAAGGCGATGCCCGGTCTGCCCGGGCCGGTGTCTAAGGCCGCCAAGCCGCGATGCCCAGGTGAGTGGGAATCGATGTAATAAAAATACGCTAACTTTAGGGGGCAGCCTAGTTGTATCTCCTCCTAGGTGTCGAGGTTCTTTCGCCTTTTCTGTGTTCATTCGTTTCTTTGGACCATTGGCTTCTGAACTACCGATTGGCCATGCGTTAAAAACAAAAAGGTAGTTATTTGGATGTATTGCCTTATTGCGTTATCGTTGATGTTGGTGGTGTTCGTGGTGGTGGTTGTGGTGGTGATAGTAGTGGTGTTGACGGTGACGATGACGGTGTTGTCGATAATGATGGTTGTGGTGGTAGTGGTGGTGATAACGATGATGTCATGGTGATGTTTGTGATGTCGTGGTAGAGGTACTGTGTTGAGTCGGTTGATTTTGTAAATAAGGTATAATAGGTAAACAAAAAACAAATGCTAACCTAACTCCTATTCGAATGCATTAAAATTAAGAACGAATGAAGTCGCAACATTTTATTGTAATTTCTAATGAACACAAACAGTTGATCTAAAAGGGGATATAGTATCTCCGTCTTTTTGCAGTGCAGTATGCCAACTCGGAATACACAATACAGGCGTCTGCGATGTCTCCTCTAATCAATACGCTAGTTTGTGATAGACGTGGACCCGGTTGAACACTGACATTGCCTGCCTCATATATATGTGTGACTCTGTCTCTTCAGTGGAGCCAACCACTGTGGCAACAACGGAAGCCATAGTCGTAACGACCTCAACCAGCACAACGTCGACCACAGCCAGTACAACAACAACACCAACGACAACTACGACAGCAACGACTACAACAACAACGACGACGACAACGACGCCTACTCCAACAGGTAAAGCGATTGACTGACCAGTTTGATTTTAGTGGTAATATATTTATTTCACAACGGTGACGACGCGACATTAAGTAGGCCAGCACAACAGCATTTTATAATATTAAAATAACAACAGTTACATAGGCGTAACACCAACATAAATACACGCTATAACAACATTATATTACAAAAAAGACAATTACATTCGATCGTACGCATTAATTTTGAAATTAAAATATATGTTCACTTCATTTTCAGAGCCTACACCGGTACAAGACATTCGTGTCATTCAGAACGCAACGACCCGGATGGTACACGTCACGTGGCTTGAACCGGTCGACGTGGGTGAGACGTTGATTGGCTACGAATTCACGTATCAGGCTGTCCATATAGGTGACTGTGCTGACAACTACAACGGTCCCATAACGCAGTTGTCTTTCCAACCTACGGTCACTTCGTACGAAGTAGCCATGGCCAGTCTAATGGCGTGGACAACATACAGACTTAACATTTATGCGCAGAACCTTGTCGGCAAGAGCGAGGCTGCTACGACAGAGTTCACGACCCCAGAGATCGGTACGTTGTACGTATGACGTGTCGAGTTAGCACTCCCTTTCCCTCTCAGTACTTGCAGAGCCAGTAATTCAGAAAATTAAAGTTAGCTGTGCTAATTTGTGCCGTATTCATAACATTAAATGTATTCATATTAGGCATTTTACTATAATGAAATAACGGTGACCATATTGATTTTTAAGTATTGAACTGTCATGAAAATATTGATAGAGTTATGGTTTTCCATTAAGAAAGACAGCATATTTAGAGGATTGGAAGCCATATAAAGTTATTGAAGGAGTAGCTTAGATTAAATATCAGAAAGTATTAATTCGCATAGAGGTCGACAGCTGAAATGAAATAAGTTAATGTGGCATTTGAGTAAATACTAGCAGCATCAATACAAAGACATTTGACAACTATCTCAGAAAGTTTGTCATATTATGATACCTGCGTAGATCTTCGGTTACAAAAAGGTAAAAACCTGTTGCTTTCTCGATATATCAATGGTTCCCTTGTAATTTTGACACGTGATGTTTTTGCTTCTGTGTGCCAGTTTTCTTAAATAAGTTGCTGATGGCGACGTTTAACCCATTACGTCATTGTCTGCCTAACAACTAAGTCGGTCAAGCGTATACAGTTGTCAGATCCAGTAAATGACGTCACTTAAAAAATATGCTGGTAATTCCTTCAAGCTTTGCTTTACCAACAATGTTTATATGTATGCATTACAGCACAATGGTGGCAGATCAATCTTTCCGGCATACATTCTTCAACAAATGTGTCGCAAAATATTTGAGCGCCAGCATTTCAACAAATTGTACGACGGAATTTCCAACGTATTTCCATGTGCGTCAGTCATTTTGTACGCTTGTCGGACCTACCTTGTTGCTATGCAATATGTTATATGATTGATATATCAGTTATCTATTTGTTTAGCACCGAACGGCACCGTGAAGAACGTACGTCACAGTGACGTGCTTGCGACGAGCGCGACCTTCGCGTGGGATGACGTCACGTGTTCCTCGAAGGGCGGCGGTCTCGTCTATTTCTATGTTGTCGTTCGTGACGTCACCGCGTCGTCAGCAGTCGTCGAGAGGCAGACACGTGACATGAACGTACAAGTGCACATACTACAAGCGTACACAACGTACGGCGTGAAAATACGCTACGTCAACTCACGTGGGTCGGGACCGTTGTCACGAGAGCACACCGTCACGACGAAGCAAGCAGGTGCGTGTCACGCGACAAAGGCTAACCAAGCTTGACAATGATGTCGCAATGTATTATGGAGAGAGTTTTCATTTACAGTGACGAACAGTATAATACGTTTACTATCTGAAACTTATAACGTTATTATTTTAATGCTTTGCGTAATGTTTATTACACATTAAAATTGAAAGTTTACAGTATAATGACCAGTCGAATGGCTACAGATATCAGTCGAAACTTCAGGTAGCATAACTGGCAACTATATAGAAAATATCCACCCGGCTAGACTGTAGTCTCTCTGTACTTAGAAACGATGCAATTAATCATTCTTTTTGTACTCGTTCAATTGTATTACAGTGCCGCCAGCTCCGAGATCCGTCCAAGTGAGCAACCAATCAGAATCGACACTACACGTCACGTGGCTTCCGCCGTCACCGCCTAACGGCGTTATTAAGAACTATCGTGTCGAGTATTGGCCGGCAGGTGGCGATGATGGCAAGATGACGCCAGTGCAGGGCGTCGCCAGCGGAACGAGTCGCGTCATTCGTGACCTTCGACCTCACACGACCTACTTCATACAGGTGGACGGCACTCCTGGGTTGTCACCACATATACCTTTGGTGTTGTTCAATTCACCGTCCATATTGGTTAATTTGTTTCATAGATTTGCGAGACTAGGAAATACATTATCGTTATCTCACATACTTCGTACAGACGTCAGTTTGTTGCAAGATTCCTCTCGTGGTAACGAAAACTATAGAAGAAACCTCGTTCGTGGTAATACTAAATATAGAAAACAAATATCGTAGGCTCAATAACTCGAGAGTTGGAACACTCTCAAGATAAACCACTCTCATATAGGCTGTTGTCGATAGGGTATTTTGGAATTAAAAGGTAGACGATTTTGTGTACTTGGATGCTATGCACAGAATCACATTGACGCCTTGATCTGATACGCGTGTTCCCCGTTCAGGTTTTCGCACAAACCGGTGCAGCTGTGAAAGGCGGCTGGGGGAACGGTAGCGTGCTCATCAGTCACGTGACGTCCGACGGTAAGCCGTCGCCACCGGTGCTGGTGGAGAGGACATTCCGGAACGAATCTTGTATCGGGATCAGATGGACTGCTCCGGAGACGCCGAACGGAGTGGTAACTGGGTACAAGGTGAGTCCAGTTAATCCGTTGTCATAGTCCATGGGCATAAGAATGACCACACATAGAGCAGCGCGACTTACACTACCATTGCAGATGTTAAAATGTCTCCTCTTTGGGGTATGACGTATCGTTCTTTGCGTTTTGTTGATGTCTCTTCTATTAAATAACCACGACACATAAACCGTGCGAACACAAATTGGCACCATTTTAAAACAATGTTCGTGTTCTGGGTGAGGGTTACTTCTACCTAATTCTGTTTCCTTTGTTTAAACTCACCAGGAGAAGTTTTCGTCTTTCTAATGAGATACTTTGGCACCCTAACATTTTATGAGGGCTTTCCGCTGTGATTATTATTTACAAACATCGGTTATTATAATGTTAACTGACTTAACTCGAACATAAAGACCTATCTGTTTCTGCGTCACACATTGACACTCAGTGACCAGTGGTTTATTGGCATACACACGCATGCACGCACACATGCACGCAAGTACGCAAGCAAGCACGTATGCATGTCATACATATAGAGTCTCCCACACGCATGTACGTCAAAGAAATGCAAATGCACACTCATTGAAGCTCGTACACGCAAAAAACGCACGCACGGACCCCCCCACACACACACGAGGGGCATGGAGGGAGAGAGACCGAGAGACGGAGAGACGGACGGACGGACTGAAACACCGAGACACCGAGACACCGAGACACATAGACACCGAGACACCGACAGACTGCGAGAGTGAGAAACTACGATAAACCAATAACATCGTGCATTATCTTTGTGTGTAGGTGCTCTACAGGGCGGTGCAGGTGCTATCGGTGGCGAACGTTGTCCCCGACGAACAAGAGAAGGAGACCCCTGCACAACAGCGCACCCTGCTGGTGTGTTCCCTGCTCGCCGCCGCCAAGTACATCATCAAGGTCAGAACAACGCTTAGTATTTAATTACTTTCTTAGATCCAAGGACATGTTTCTTCCTAAATGATGAACATCAAGAAAACTGACAGAAAACGAGAAATGACATACAAAAAGAAAATCGTATAAAGGATTATATATATGTGTGTGTGTGTGTGTGTGTGCGTGTGTGTGTGTGTGTGCGTGCTTGTGTGTGTACGTGCATGTGTGTACATGTGTGTGTGAAACATCGCTGAAAAAGAAGAAGGATATATGACATGAACGCTCGTAAAAACGAATTATATAAAAAAGACGAACTATATAGATATGAAAAATCATGAACATAATTGAGGAGGACATTACTATTCTTTCCTATAATATACGACCTTGGCTATTCTACACTTGCTGTTGAAATTTTGTAGTATAACTCTTCTGTTTGTAGGTGAAGGCTCGAACACGAACCCGCTACGGCGACTCGAAGGTTCTGACAACGTGGACGGAAGTTGCCATGCCGACGATGCCTCCAGCGCCAACTGTGGACGCACTTAGCGAAACGACAGCATCTATCACTATACGTCCGGTGACACTTCGTGGAGGGCCTGTGTCCAGCTATTTTCTCGTCGTGGCACCTGTCTCCCGGGAATCACGTCGCAGGCGGAGACGAGCCAACCCGACCACCGATATCCCGTTGCCCGGATACACGACAGCGCAACTTCCGGCTGATGACGTCACGAGTGAACGTTCATTCACCATAGGTTTGTTATGTGTGCAAGTTATGATTCGTTAGTGGTACATATGTACTATTATTATTATTATTAGTTGTTGTTATTAGCGGTATTGTCGTCATCGCCATTTGCTATCATCGCCATCAGTAATCATGTTCGACGCCGTCGTCATTACCACCACCACCACCACCATCACAGTCACCACCATTACCACCACCACAACCACCACAACCACCACAACTACCACAACCACTACAACCATCACAACCATCACTACTACCATACCACCACCACAAACACCACCATCACAACCACCACAACCACCACAACCACCACAACCACCACAACCACCACAGCCATCACTATTACCATACCACCACCACCATCACCACCATCACAGACACCACCATTACCACCACCACTACGCTTACATCACTATCACCACCACCACCACCACCACCACGACCATCATCACCATCAACGTCTCGTCGTCATCGTCAACATTTGTTCCGTCGACATCACCAGCAGCGGAGTACCTGCGTAACAACTGCCAAAATCTGCATCTGCCCAGCTCCTTTCGAAAATCAATTTTAACATTAGTTGTCCATCTGTCAGGTTCGATCGTTCATTATAAATGCAGCTTGTTGCAGCTGCGTATCAATTGTTAGCCTCATTATGATCAGTAGAACGCATTCTAATTGATTGGCTCTAATGCATTATGAATGCACAAGGCAGCTAGGAAAGCTTCGTTTGCCAAACTGTGGCAAATAGAACTCAGCCACTTTGTTCGGTTGTAATGTTGCATGAGTTATCTTTGGATTTTACTTGCTATGGTGTTTTTAAAAAATTTAACAAGAAGGTGCGTAGGTAGCTAAAACTGGAATGACACGAGTGATAGTAACAGTACTTATAACACTGACAACATCTTGTTTATCACTAAAGGCGACAATTCGAACTACGGCCCTTACCGCAACATCCCGCTAGAGGGCGACAAGAGCTACACGATCTACTACGTGGTGGCGAGCGAGGTGGACGGCACAACCAAGATGGCGTTCTCTCTCACTTCCGCTTCACGTGACACCAGCCGTACGGATATACCGAAGACAACGACGACGAGCACAAAGCCGCCAACGACGCCCCCACAAACCACGAGCACGACCCCGGTACAGGCGGGAGGAGACAACATCCTGCTGATTGTCGGGGTGTGCGTCGCATCCTTCCTGCTGTTGCTACTTCTCGGTATCCTGCTCGTTGTCTGCCTCTACCGGAAGTGCCAGTCGCCGAAGCCGGCAAATCTGCCGCCCACGTGGATGGACGTATATAAGAACAAGTTCGGGAGCACAACCATCGCGAAGCCGACGCCGAAGTGGAGCGATATATATGAGCTGAACACGTCACGATTCCCTATCTACGATACGTCGTATAGTCCAGACGACCTAAAGGTACGGACAGCAAACATTCAAGCTCCCTCATGTATTTAGTGAATACGCAACCTTTGCGACCATTTCGCTTTACCCGTTGGATGATTAAGCGATTAATGAGCCTACCGTGACGACTCAATAATTGTGCTGACCTTTGAACCTCTAAATCAAAATTGCGATATTCTTTGTTTGTTACCAGGTATAGTACTAGGCTTGGCCGTGGGATACAATCGAGTATTATTGTTTGCCCGGGATGAAATCAATATCTTAAATGTGTTTCATTGACAGATGTTTAGACGTTTTATCACCGATTCGTGTGTGTGCATGTGTACGCGCCAGTGTGTGACTGCGTGTGTGTGTGCGTGCGTGCGTGCGTGCGTGTGTGTGTATTGCGTAGGTGTGTGCGTGTGTGCGTGTTTGCGTGCATATGTGCGTGCGTGTGTTTAAGCGTGCGAGCGCGCAAGAGTGCAGGCGTCAACGATGTGTGTGTATACATATCTAAATATTAAGACCAATTCTGAAATGAGCAAAGAAGTGTTGCACAAATGTCAATAGTCAATAGCAGCCGTTTCTAATTATTTAACCTGTACGAAATATTTATTGGCATGTTGGTCATGATGATTATGTCCCACAGTAGTAATTTATCTCTGAAAAAATAAATGTGTAACTGCCAAAGTATGCAACTGACATTATGATCACTGGTATAATTAATAAGTAACTAATTTCCAAAACTTTGCTGTTATGGAAACACTTTTGGACTGTCCTAGGTTGACTTTACTTGAGAGATAGCTATGTTACTGAGATGACCGTAAAGCGAGATTCGATGTACACTGTACGTTTTACATAAATCTTAAACAGTGGGAGTCTTTGGTAGGTGGCGGAGATATACCACAACAAGCCCCGCATCCCGTGCGAGGATGAGTATCGGAAGTTGCCCCACAAGGCGCAGTGCACGACGGAGGCGGCCGAACGATCGGATAACCAGATCAAGAACCGCTTCGACCATCTGCTCGCATACGACCACAGCCGAATTGTGCTGCGGCCCCCACTACGACGAGACACCGACTACGTGAACGCCAATTTCATCCACGGATACAACTCAAACAATGCATACATCGCGGCCCAGAGTCCGTTCAACGAAGGTGGGTCGACCATGGGTACTCATACCTAGTTATTATCATGCTATTTCTGACTCTCGAAGGTATACTTACTTCTATTGGAACCCAGTAGAAAATTTGTTGAAAATGCGTCTGGCAACTTCTATTTAGAGCAGTCCCCTCTTAAGCGTCCCTACCCTCCTCGTCAACGGCCACCCGCCAACAGCTTACATGTTTTTTCCAAATACGTTTGAACACGAGGTAGACTTTAGATTATTTAAAAAATATATTATTGGAAACCACCAACTAGCTGTGAATCAGTTAAACCACTGAGATAGTTGTACAGTGCCTTTAATGAAGAAGTACCTATACATAGTCATTTACTAGAACCCACATTCTGGGAAAAATCAGCATTGTTCGCTTTGTTTAAAAATATCGATGTTTAATGATTAGTATATTGGTACAATTTCATGTCTACATTTTCTAGAGGTTTGCCTTATTCAAACAAAAACCTTTTACTACTACTACTGCTACTACTACTAGTATTATTATTACTCCTACAACTATTACTACTACTACTACTACTACTGCTACTACTACTACTACTACTATACTACTACTACTACTACTACTATTATTACTACTACTATTACTTCTACTACTATTACTACTACTACTACTACTACTACTACTATTACTACTACTAATACTACTACTACTACTACAACTACTACTACTACTACTACTATTATTATTATTACTACACGATGTACTACTACTACTACTACTACTACTACTACTACTACAATTACTACTACTACTACTACTACTGCTACGATGCTTATTATACTCTGTTACCTCAGTGACGATGTGCGACTTCTGGGCGATGGTGTACCAAGAGGCCGTCAGCCACATCGTCTTCATGGCTCGTCTCACTGAGGATGGTATCGTCAAATGCGAGCAATACTGGCCAGACGCCGGACTCGAGACATACGGCTTAATAACGGTCCGTCACGTCTCCTCCCGACCCTACGCCGACTTTACGCAGCGCACCTTCGACATCTCCGCCAACGGTCACCGTACGCGCCGCGTCACGCAGTACCAGTTCACGGCCTGGCCCGACCACGGCACGCCGGAAGACCCGATCCCGCTGTACGAGTTCCGGACGATGCTGCGTTCGCGCGCACCCGCCGACCGAAAGTCCGGTCCGCTGCTGGTGCACTGTGGGACGGGAGTGAGTCGGGCGGCCGTCTTCATCGCCGTTGATTCGCTGTTGGAGCAGGCGCGAGAGGAGCATGTCGTCAACGTGTTCAACTTCTGTAATAAGATGCGCAGGTACATGTGGTCTAGATACGCCGATTAGGTATGTGATTTCTATGCGGACTACGCAACGGATTTCTATGCGGATTAGGAAAAGGATCTATATACAACATCTGCGCTTAGGCTACCGATGATTACCACGTCCTGTCTTCTCATAAACTGCGACAATAAACTTTGACAATGATGTAAAACGTGTAGGGA
>CM034540.1:9170011-9180694 GCA_020002185.1 Paraescarpia echinospica
GTTCTCCAACCAACCGCACAAACTAAAAAATGATGCCAACAAATTCATCCGCCATATGTGTAAGCTAATGAGTTAAGCTGATATATGCTGTACGCCAATTTGTATTAATAGTATAACCACGTGTAGAACACGGCGGATGCATAATTCTGAAAGGGTTGACATTTTCATGTGTAATTATTTTTTTACAACTTGCGCGAACTGTAAATAAAAGGTAACTACACAATGAGTGAACATGGGAATTGCTTAAACTGTATATAAAACATTCGCTGCGTTTATACATGTATGTATATAAATGTGTTTTCTATACAAACTAGTTTACGCTACACACTATGTTTCATACGCATTTTATAGAATGCTCTGTGCCCAGTAACTTATGAACAAATGTGGTTTTATTATGAAATGCTGGAAATAAAATGTTGTATTTACGTATTTATGTTTCGTATCTTGCAACACTGTCCTTACAAACAAACAGCAGGCACATCCTACAGACCGGAAATCTACACAACCCTATCAAGCTTTGCGTTGTGTTAACGAGATAAGTGTGCATATTGCACACATTGAATGTGGATAGAAGGAAGGCCGAAATACTGGTGGAGTTTGCTCCCTACAATACAATAAATATAGCGGACATAAAGTTCACAATACTAGACTTTTGAACCCACAATTACGGGTAAATAGCTCGTACAATATCAGAACTTTGTGGAACTTGCTTCCTCGGTTACAGAAATATGGTGAATTATATTAATCGGTAGAGGGACGTTGGCAGAAATACGTCCAACCGTAACGGAAAGGTCGTGATCATAGATGAAACATGTCACTTGGTAATGGATTGTAGGTGGTTTTGGTATTGGTAACGGACACCAAATGGAAATGCTATTTATAGTAGGCCCTATCCTTGATTAAGGAATAATATATTGCTCGTTAGAAACCACTGTTGTCGTATGACCGTCCCGTACGAATGCTTTATTATTAAAGGTTAAAAACAAACAAATTCGTGCAACGGCTGTTGCTGTTTGAATATAAATACCATGCAGCCTTATATCACATTAGTATGCTTGATGCACAATCGTTATACTTTTAAACGGCTCGATTTTCGGGCGTTGAATCAAGTGTGGCATTTAACGGAAACGTCTGTCGCCTCAGGGTATCGCGACGTTGATTTCAAACCCGGGTTATTTTACAATCGACGTTGATGGCCTGTCAGAGTCGGCCAGTGTCACACACGCCGTCAACTGGGGACGGCAACAACGGGTGGCAACGAGGGACGTTATTAGCGAGGACGCCTGGCATTCATTGTGTGTGTTTGTGTATGTGTATGTGTGTGTGTATATGTGTGTGTGTGTGTGTGTGTCTGTCTGTCTGTCTGTCTGTCTGTCTGTCTGTCTGTCTGACTGTCTGTCTGTCTGTCTTTGCTGTCTGTCTGACTGTCTGTCTTGTCTGTCTTGTCTGTCTATATGTCTGTCTGTCTGTCGGTCTGTCTGTCTGTCTGTCTGTCTGTCTGTCTCTCTCTCTCTCTGTGTGTGTGTGTGTGTGTGTGTGTGTGTGTGTGTGTGTGTGTGTGTGTGTGTGTGTGTGAGAGAGAGAGAGAGAGAGAGAGAGAGAGAGAGAGAGAGAGAGAGAGAGTTTGTGTTTCTTTATATTATTCCGACCATTAATAATTGAAATGCAACATATACGCAGTATGTACACTTTCGTACACAAGCGTACATGTTTGAGTGTATTTACAGTCCATGCATGTACTTGTGTTCATTATAATCAATAAAAATGCTCAGTATTAATGCTTTATTTCAGATTATTCATTTGATGGGAATAAAAAGTAAAGTACTATCTCATATTGTGTGTGTGTGTGTGTGTGTGTGTGTGTGTGTGTGTTTGTACGCGCGCGTGGACGTGAGCGTTCGTGTGTGTGTTTGTGCGACCGTGCGTGTGTATGTATATGCGTGCGTTTATGTATGTGCGTGAGGGAAAGTGCGTGTGTGCGTTTGTATGTATGTGTGCGTGCCATATGCATGCGATTGTGCGTGTTTGTGTGTTTCAGGGTGTTTATATGTATTTTATTATATTATATTATATATGTTTGTGTGTAATTTAGTGTATTATATGTACAGTTATGTAATGGACTAAGAAAAACACACACTATTTTAACTATCATCCACACCTGGGATAGGCCTACCTAACACGTGGCAGCACTACCACTCACGACTCGACTACACCGCAATGACTCACCCGTTTAACCGTCAGCGACCTCAACCATTATAAAGACTTTTCAAAATGACTATAGCTGCTCTGCCGCCGCTGTGGCCACGCATGAGTGGATATCACATGGCAAAACAGCGCGCTGACATACAAAGCAGGCAGTCACAAGAAACAGTGGGACGGTTCAACCGACGATTGTGGCGGGACATTTGAGTTTTTTTAAAAACCGGCAACCGTCGTTTGTGTTTAGCTATAAAGTGATGTGCGTCGCTGTGTTATTTGTCATACGAAGACAGGTGCGGAACTAAGGTGAGTCGATGTTGATGCTCCTATCTTGTGGACACATATTAGTAGGTTGTTCCTTGCACGTCTTACCGTGTAGTGTCCCACATGGCGGCAGTGATTGATGATATAAACAATAGGGACGTGCCGTGAGCATTCACATACAATGCTTCAGGCAATGTTTAGCTTAGTAGTTGGAAAGAAAGACGCCAACATGTTTAAATATTTTGGCTAAATGTTGAGTCTAAACGCTGCAGCTATGGGAATACATTATATTGGTGAATATTTCGTAGTGAGAAAAATGACCCCAGTCTAACTGACATGTGCGGTCATGGGGACGTGGTAAATACCACCATGTGTGATCATCGATCTATAAAGATTTAGCCACAGAGTGCACCTTATTGTGTACATTAACGCAATGCAAGGGTATCGTGGGGCGGTTTCTGATAGCTGTACGACGTCGGTAGACCAGCCACATTTGAGTGAGTACATCGCCTGGTTCCTGTAACCTGATCTTGTCAACAACAGCCGAGGCCTGCACGTAATTACCGTTTATTCAACGTACTACTCTACACCGTGTGCCTATATGACACAGTGAAGTCTACGCACAGGACACTGCACTGTCTGCGTCTAGGACACTGTCGAGTCTGCGCCTAGGACACAGTACAGTCTGCTCATAGGACACATAAGTCTGCGCCTATGACGCAGTACAGTCTGCGCCTAGGACACAGTACAGTCTGCTCGTAGGACACTGTAGTCTGCCCCTATGAAACCGTAAAATCTGCATATGGGACACAGTACAGTATGCGCCTAGGACACCATACAATGTGCACCTCGGACACTTTATATTCTGCACCTAGCACAGAGAACAGACTGCGTCTAGGTCACAGTACAGTTTGCGCCTAGAATAAAGTACAGACTGCACATCCAGTCTGCCTTTAGTGTAATGTCCATTTTGCATTTTGAACGCAGTTCACCTTACACTTAACGAAAGATGAAGTTTGCATAATTTAAAGACTTTTATATATCATTTAGTCGCAGTCCAGTACGCAGTTAGGTCACTGTACACTCTGTACTTGTGGCTCATTGCAGTCAGGACAGTCTCGTACATAACGCAATACAATGTGCACTTATTGCACAGTTTAGTCTGCACTTAATATTTCAGTCTGTATTAGAGGGCACATTGCACTTAATAGTTCAGTCTGTATTAGAGGGCACATTGGGCACATTACACCCTGACTAAATGTAAAGTTAAAGCACAGTTCAGGCCGTACTACGAGGACAGTACAGTCTGCATGAAAGGCACAGAGTCGTGTGTCCTTGGGATACAGTCCAGCATGTCTTTAGGACACCATCTGCTCGTAGAGCATATTTCAGTCTGCATTCTGGACATATTTCGGTATGCACAAAAGGCACGACACAACTTGCATTGAGGGTTCAGTAACGAATATCTACAGTCGATGAGTATATACAATTTTACGAAGAACAAAACTGTGTCCAAAATATGACACCCAATGTTTTAATCCATAATTAATTTTAATTATTTCCCTCATTATCTCCAGAGTTAACATAATTGGTATCCTGAATATACATGGTGTCATAGGCGGATTCTGGGAGCCTGGGATACGTGCTCCCTGATTCTTTGGAATTTCCTTTGAAATATGCCCGCGCTAGCGAAACGTTCCCCGAGACCTTCAAGTGTTGGTATTTTGGCGAGCTTCAAGGGGTGTAATTGGAGTTATTCTAGGCGAACATCGGGTGGGGGGGGGGGGCAGGTGGTGAAGGTACAATCTGACGTTGTTGGAGACCTCAAGTGTTATTATTTTGGCGAACCTCGGGGGAGTGTTTGGGCACCCCTAGACTACCCTGCCTGGATCCGCCCCTGGGTGTAAGTGGCTACCCTTTAAACAAACGTATACCCTATTTACACTGACATACATCGATGTGTCTCTATTTATTTTAAGAATTGTCATTGCGATTCACATGTTGATTTGAAAAATATTTAAAAAATATGTTATTTTATGCCATAAAGAAATATACATAATATTCCTTATCAACTAGTAAACTGACGTTCTGTGAACATTCATAGAACTCAGGTTCTCCGTCGTGTTTATCAAATATAGTTTAATAATATCTGTTAATTTGAATTACATATTTGGACCCTAATTTGAATTGTCCGGTAGTGAGGCGGGCACACACACCTATAACAGCCTATCTGTCGCGGTTAGACAGCGCGAGCTGACAGCCATAATGTATTGGCGCGAGCGTTGTCAAACAGGACGAGTAGGTTGCAACAAAAGAAAACGACCAAAACTCGACGAACCGTTAAATTACCTATTCGGGTTTTTCATACAGTGCGCACAAACGGTTGAGATCGACGGGGGATCACTTACTGATTATTCTGCTACATCTTCTGAAAGGCTTTTTATATTATACAGTTAGCTGTTATATGTAGGCCCTAACGTCTTTCGTATTTAAAATGTAATACATCTTGCAGACATGAACATTTCAAAAATTGTCTTCTCTTGAGCATTTATTTCCCAAAATAATCCCGATGTGTTGTCTCTCATTATATAGAACGTGTCACACGATCACCTAACGTGCGTTCGTCTTGTGACATCGACATCTGCTGTATCACACGTATTGTATTTGCAGGTATCAAGGTGAAGACAAAAATAGATCATCATGGCAACAGCGAACGGTAATTAAGTTGGACTAATTAACGCAACCAAACTGGATGTTAATCTGACACAAGAAAACATCCTTGACAAAATTACGAAAGCTAGGCAGTATGTTTTCTGTTTGGAGACAATGATTCCAAGTTTGGCCAAGGACATTATGCAGAGTATCTAAACATGTTTTCTGTCTTTCCTTAAATTGTAGCAATAAGCTGAAAGTCACACATAATCCTGTGACATTAAACGCTGCAATAATCATCGTTTGATAATGAAATGCGCCTTGACGAAAAGACATTTACTAGCCTTTCTTCGACGAAAATTAACGACAAAGATGTACCTCATTTCACAAAACTAATTTGATGTGGATTAGCAGCTGTTGCCTTTAGTGACAGCACCGATGTTTTGAGGTCGTCCCTATGTGCATTATGTCATTACAAAAATGACGTTTTCTTTACAGTTGTCTTGAGCGAGAACAAACACAGTGATGTTGACGTTGAGAAGCAACCCAGTCCTGTCAAACACCAGGAGAAGTAAGCATGTCTTCTTCCTCTTAACCCCTCGAGAGTATCATTTCATCTGTTCCGTCCTCTCTACGTGTCGTCCGGCTACTATCATCTGCTATTATCTGCCAATCTCGCCTGTTCACCCTTGCCCTTTTTATTAACACTCTTTCTCCATATTAAAGTTGGCCTTCTGCGTCCCTTCTACCTCCATGATCTAATCTCCGTGCTCTCTTGGTCAGTCTCTCGTCACCCATTCTCATATGTATCCTGCCCATCTGACCCAGCTTCCATGGGCCATATTATTCAGATATGCCGCTTATTAGTACCAACTGTCCCAGTTAATAGATAGTTGGTATCTATCATAAACTGAACGCATTTATCGTAATGTTGTAGGTAAACGTGGGTTATCTTATAGTCACAAACCGTTTGATTCCCACGTGTTCGCCTCAATTGATTGTGTTTCGCAGCATATACGCTGGATAGCGGTATGCAATATGTGGCGTAGAGAGAGACCTCTCGCTGTGGCTCACTGTGAAGACATTAGTTGCTGCTTCAAGTTGACATCATGCATATATGATACGAAACAATTTGCTACACTTAACTTGGTGTAGCTTAGAGATGTATCATCTTTTAGCTGTGGTGTTATTTTATAATTATATCATATTTGAATAGGTAACTGCAAGGAAGCAATACCAATGAGGTCTAAACACTACATACGGGCATATGTAGTCACGTCGAGTGCATTTACGAAAACATAACCAGTCGACTTTAACATTAGTAATCATATCATGAATGGAGTATCCACTTTATCTAACTGAGAAATGACTGGACTGGTTTCAGACGGAAAGCCACAGATGAACTACTTCCGGGCAAGGAGAACGGGGAGCCCCGGGTGAAGAGGCAAAGAATCAACCGAGAGTTGTCCGCCAAGTATGGCGCCAAATTCGTAAGTCTCGCGAGATCATGACGTCACGTGACAATATTTCTACACTCGCTTTTGCTAAATAATTATACGCTATGCAAATTAATAAAATCTGGCTAAATACAGTGATTTATTAGGAAACTCTGTATATAATTATTTGCATACTAATTTAGGTCATAGTTCAGTGCATTTGGCTAGCTATGAGAAAGTAGGCCTACTCTTTCTCCCAGAGACGATAAATCAATTGAGCAAATTATCTACCGTTAACGTAAAAAATGTGAATACATTGTTTAAACACAAATGCCACTTCCCAGGTCAGGGCGTTCAACACACCAATGAAAAAAATGAAGTCTCAATAAACCTACGGAATCACTTGGCAACTAGAGCTGATCGTCGTAGGTGGCAAATTGGCTAAATTTAAAGTTGTAGATTAATCTAAAAGCAGTTCATTTTCAGTTGGCCCCCGTGCTGTGGACTGCCGATGCCCAGACAGAGGGGAGGGGTCTGTTCGTGGATGAGACGAGGTGCATTGTGGGAACCCGGGACGGCAGAGGTAATGAAGATTCTTCTTCGTCTTCTTTGTCAGTCTCTCTCTCTCTCTCCTCCATTTAGCTTCAATGCACTTTAGGATACCTACGGTTAGGTAGTGAATATGATTTATTTAGTGAAGTTTCAATTTCAATTAAATCATGAGAAGAAACAAATACCTAAATGCATACAAATATTTTCTTTTTACACCCAACTATTTGAATGACGCAACGGTTAGATGCTGTTCTAGATAGGCGTAACACTCTGAATAAATTACAACTGAATAAGATTCTTTAGGTTAGGAAGGAAATTACCGCCTCGAATAGATCTGGTGGCGATATAAATCAAAATCAAATAATGATATTGTTACGTTATCTTTATCAATGAGATGCAAACGTCATGGCATGCTAGTTTCGGCTGAAAAGTGAAGTTATCACAAATCAAATGTAGATACATAGTGATATTTTAAATGAATGCAGTTATTTTGACGTCTCTGCGATCCCACATATGCAGACGGTCTTGCTAAAACCCTATTTTATAAAGGGTTATTGAGCTAAACCCCTATTATATACAGAGTTAATTAGCTAAACCCCTATTATATACAGGGTTAATGAGCAAACGCAATGTAGTGTGCTGGCAGAGTATAGACAAGACAGAGACCTGCAAATGGTAGTTTACGTTCATAAACAATTTCTCATATGGAACATTGGACTAATATTGGAAACTGTAATGGTTAACATATTCTGTTCGATGTGGAAACATGTTTTATTCTTAGCAAGTCTGCTACTGTCAAATCCACATCTAACAACTATGAAATATTAAATAAATAATATGGTTAAATATGCAACAATGAATTGCTAATAATTATTAACCTGTGTTGTACTCAGTCATTGAGTTGGATCACGACGGCAAGTTCGTGCGTCAGTTCCGGTTGGAGGGGGAAGTAGGTGGCGTGCTGGTCGACGGAGACTCTCTGTACGCGTGGTGCCACTCGAAAAACAGCTATGACGAGTGGAAGGGCGCTCTCTATGGTAAGACGTAATAATATTAAATAAAAAATAAAGAATCACAATGAATAAATAAATACTCTTCGCCGTTGCTTATCACCACTGCTTGCATCTCCTCATTGATGCTAACCACCAGAGTGCGTTTATATAAAATAGTAGCATTATTATACATAATAAAATGATAACAATTGTATTATTATCAGAGTAAGGACTCTGTTTTTATTGTGATAACTACACTTGTTATAGTGTTATTTGTTGTTAACTGCAGCCAGTTACAGATGGTTACCTTTGGTCGTATGTCAATATTCTTTAATATACTCTTATAAAAATCCGAAATATATAATGTTTTATTTGTGACTTGCCGTTTTCGAATTTATTTTGGAAATGTGCAGAACAAATAAAAGTAAATGAAATGCATGCTAAGTTATTGTATCTTTCTACCTAGATCTAACGGACGAAGTGCCTCGTAAACTCTTCAATATGCACGAATTTGGAGAAAAGGTAGGTCTACAGTAACTGAATGTAAATATAAGAAGGATATTAATTAAACGAATGTTATGCTAAGGGACAAGTATTTTATTGTTATCTGCCTTTAACGCGGGTGTCGTATCCTGACTGTCGTTTCAAGAAAAGATTTTTATGTTTCTCTTATGAGCCTCTCGGTAAAACCGGATCACTCGTATTGGATATTGCCGAGAATACACGTTTAACACATTGTAGTAGTCTTTTTAAAAGTTATTTTCAAAATACTATTGCCAGGTTAACAATATTATGTCGATATTCATTGAACCTAATAATAATTTGAACATAAACCTGAATAAATCATACTTTTGTGATCAAAATGTTAGAACACAAAGTTAATTGAAACACAGTCATGTTTGAACCTACGCTCAAAACACCCAATATTATTGAAATCAGTACTGTAGTGTTTTTGAGGGTGATTGTTTTGCTTTGACTAAACGTGGACTGCAACCAGGTGCTGCACGCTGCCGTGGTCAACGGGTGTCTGGCCCTGGGAGATGACAAGGGCAGTGTCGCCCTTCTCGGATGCGGCGGAAAAATGCTGTGGAAGAAGGAAAAGACGGACGGAAACGGACGATTTGTAAGTTTGCACATCATCTAACACCTTAAAAGATTGACCTGTATAGATAATTAATGTACGTCCGCATTTTTATTGTACGGGTAAAGTACTAATGATTTTGATGCGGTAACCACAGTATCTGGGAGCATTTCTGCAGCATTAAACAACAGTTATGAATATTTTTATCTTATAAGTGAAAATGGCACATCTCCACACACCGAAACTCTGATGCGCACTAGTTACTAACTAGCACTAATACAGATCGAACGAAAATGTTGGTACATACACTGAAAAAGCATAATATCATTGCAGTATTTCAAAAAACTAACCATAAAGGGATGCACTTTTCAAAAAAATTATACATTTTTATTTCAATTTACATCGCGAATATGGTAACAAAACCTTTTTTAGTATAAACTACTTGTTCACGCATTATTGTCTGTTTAGTGTTAAATTAAAGCGCAATGGGCGCGTGCTGACCTGACCATGAGCGGGTTGGTGTGCGCCTTTAAGTAGTATTCAGTTCACTAATGAAAATGTTTCGGTGGTTTCAGTTCGCGGCCGACAAAAGCGGCGTGTACTTCGCCCACAACAAGGTCCTGCGGCGATACAGCCTCGACTGTGGCGACATCGTGTGGCAACACAGTGTAGCATCAGATAGATTCAGCAGCATCAAGAGCGGCGCCATGGTAAGTAACGTAGATATGTGTCATCTTTACTGGTAACACCTCTTTGTCGCCTATTATATGATATTGTGATCATCTATAATGGAAACTTGCAATTTTCCTGTATGATAGCATTTTCTGGTTTCTATATGATGGAACATTATGATCGTATATAATAGAATATTATTGTCGTCTATGACATGAATTCTGTTGTCCTCTCTCTCTCTCTCTCTCTCTCTCTCTCTCTCTCTCTCTCTCTCTCTCTCTCTCTCTCTCTCTCTCTCTCTCTCTCTCTCTCTCTCTATATATATATATATCTTATTGTGATAGTATATAACAGAATATTATTGTCGTCTATGACATGAATTCTGGTCGTCTATTATACAACGTCTGGTCGTCTACAACAGGATCTTCTGAACATGTGTGATATGACCTTTTGTGTCGCCTAAAATGGGACCATCTGGTCGCCAATGATAGGACCATGTCATCGTCTTTGATATAACTTCTGTTTATCCTCATTATGTTTTCTGGTCGTCTTCTATAGGATGTCTGGTCGTCTATGATAGGACGCATGGTCATACATATGATATGACCTTCTGGTCGTCTATGATATAAAACCTGATCAGATTAAACTTCTGTTGACTGACACATGGCGTGACGTTTGGTCGTATCTGATAGACTCTTCTGATAGTCTATGATAGGACCTCCTGGTCGTGTATAAGATTAACTTCTGGACGACTGATAATAAATGTCACTAGTGGGAAAACAGGGGAGCACTTGGGAAACTACTGCCCACGGATTCTGTGGCCTTATATTGACAA
>CM034540.1:9181694-9274203 GCA_020002185.1 Paraescarpia echinospica
GAGAGCGAGAGAGAGAGAGAGAGAGAGAGAGAGAGAGAGAGAGAGAGAGAGAGAGAGAGAGAGAGAGAGAGAGAGAGAGAGAGAGAGAGAGAGAGAGAGAGAGGTCATTGCAAATCATTTATGTAGGACACTATATAAAACCATTGCTCATTTAAACTCAAACCACCTCCTTCGCATTACGAGACTTGTAATTACTGACGACAGTGAAAATATCCACATTCTTCATTCTGTCCATTTACTGGCAGTCCCAACGGTATATTCAGTGTCCTGCCTGCATTCTCTCGGAGTCAGTCTCCTTATGACTGATATCGGGACATACGATACGTTAGTAGAAACATACTGACGTGTGACGCTTAATGAAACAACTCCAAATCCTCTTTCCGCTAAATACTTTCACGCTCTGCAGTAAAGAGATGTTCTGAGACTAACCCTAGTTTATGTATGGTATAGTGCTCTATGACTTTAATCATAAGCCTGCCGATGTAATATGATTTGATTAGGCACTTTGTTTTTAGAAAATTATATACTCAAAAATAATCATCTGCCGATAAATGTTGCTAGAAAAGAAACTGTGTTGTTGTTTTGATGGTAAATGTATTACTGTTAAATACACGGTACAGCATTATGGTTAATATTGGACTGTCGACGTGTTTTAATCAAATTTAGTATTTGTGACTTGGAAGGAAGTTTATGGCATTGCCAATGGCCAACTTGCTGACCGGTGGCCAGTTTTGTGTCCAGTTTAGTAGTTAAAGTCGTCATTTGACTTGTTATACAACATTATTCGAATGCTCCGGCATTTATGCTGAGTGTTTGTGATTTCAGTGTCTTCGGCTCAATCAAGTCGTTGAACATGGACGATGAGGAAAAAACGCCTGACACAGAGGATGCCCAGGATTATAAACCCAACCCAGCCTCCGAATCAGCCGACCCGGAGAACGAGGCAGCACCCACGACGGCGACCGTCACGGTGGAAGAACCCACAGAGGCTGGGTCCTCCTCCAAATACGCTGCACGTGATGCAGCCACGGTGTCGGCGGAGCAAACACCCGACACGGAGATAAATACTGCCGCCGTCGAGTCGGGGACATCTGAAGGACAGAACACCGAGGAAAGCCCTGCCGAGCAACACACCGGAAGTGCAGTGGTGGAACAATCCGAGTGACGATCTCAGAGCATAAAACACTCCGAATAATATGAAAGGAGGAAGGTGCACACTCGAAAGAACAATTAACAAAAACATTGCTTTCGTTGGTGCTTTGTAGACAGCTGTGTATTTTCACACCGTCACACGGAACAATTTCACACACATATACAGTGTATATATTGCAATCCCATCGCAAACGTACGTACTAATATACATTGAACCCATAGTGCATGTGTTAGATGCTTTAGACGCGCTATCTCGATATTATCACATGTGAATTTGTCAAAGCAAACGATCTATTTTGATCGAATGAACTATTACCGAGATAGTGCCGCCCCCTGGCGAACATACGCGAAACGAAACATTTTAAGGTCGTTCATGCTTTGCAGCTGTGTTAACTCGAATTATGACGGACAGCGAGATGGCTATGTGCCAAGAACGCCTGTAAATGTCGTAATTAGCATTCCATTTTTAATACTCAACGTACTGCATGGACTAATATACAGGCTCACACGCACGCAATCACACACCAAGCACACACACTCCGACACGTGTTTTCAAGAATGAGTAAAATTTTATTAAAATATTAAGATGATTATCATAATTTAAATAATGCTATATTGCCTCACTGTTTTGTATAATTCAACATAAAAATACTATTAGAGATGTTTGCCGCAGCCGCTTCATCCGTGTGTGTGTGTGTGTGTGTGTGTGTGTGTGTGTGTGTGTGTGTGTGTGTGTGTGTGTGTGTGTGTGTGTATGTGTGTGTGTGTGTGTGTGTGTGTGTGTGTGTGTGTGTGTCTGCGTGTGCGTATTTGTTGGCGCACGCGTTATGCGTGAGTGCGTGCTATAAACGCATGTTAGTGCCGGCACTTGGCAAGAAAGAACCGCTATAAAGGCACTAGAACCGCCTTGAAACAAAATCATACCCGACGATTCTGACATATTTAAAAATCAATTTAATTACGTTATCATCCTGGAAAATGTCCAATTCGCTAGATGGCGCCAATATCTTCTACCAAGACGGGTTTGTGAGCTAGCCTGGACAATTTACAATCTGGAGCGTTGTAAATGCAAATCAAAGTTTATTATTTACACTAGTGTGCGATTACGACATAATTATAAATGTACAAATAACTTGAGAAGGATCTTTCGTCCAAGTGGCCACCTGTTTTTGAAAGCCAGTAATCTATTATACATAGTGGAATGATCGCGGTATATTGAAATAATAATTGTGAAAAAGTGTTGTTATTAATTTGTTGATGTAAGTGCAAAATGCCATAGACAAATTATTCATTGAAAATATTCTTTGAAAAAAATCTTCGTTCACAATACCCCATACGGAGGTTTGACTGTCAATTCTTGCATTGCGTTTCGTTCATGGAGCGCGACTATCAAAGCTGAACGAGAGCTTCGAGTGGATACAACCTTCCCAGCTCGGATTCCCAGTTTTAAGCAACAACAAACTAACAAGGAATTTGCCTATTATAAACTCCTGAGCTATATGCTCTTTTTGTCAGACTAATTTAGTTGTGTTTTATTAAATCGTAGTTCTTCCCTCATTCTGCTCCTGACATGCCTCACGGACCGCTCTCCGCTTAAGTCTGGAACCGAGGCTAGTCAAATGGAAGATAACTCGACCGAATTGGCGTGCATTTGTATAAAAGGGTCGAACTGCGTATGACAACTAATATGTCAATATTTGTGCATGTGAGAATACTTTAGTCAACAAGTAGTTATCTGTAGCTAAATCAATTCTAAATGGCAAGAGGACGTTTTCTGGTCTCTTCTCTGAATTTCTATACAATGATATATTCAATACTGAATTTGCATCTAGTTTCTTTCTAGTCAATTTAAATAGTTTTCTGGCTCCAGTTAAAAGTATTATATTTGCAATGGAATGGCAGGGTTCTTAAGTAATGTAATATTGGTGACATATTTTGTATTGCCCATAACTAAACATGCAGTGTCTGTTATTCATCCACGGTAATCATCTAAGACATAACGACCAAAGAAAATGGCATACAATTAATAACATAGTAAATAATAATAGCTTCCCGCTTCCATAAAAACGACAAGAAACATTTTAATTGTTATTTATTAGGTACACTGACGTATACCGTTTAACCTGCCAGTATGTATCGCCGCAGTGCTAATTAGTGAATACAGTTTTGCGTACATGTAGAATGATCCACTATGATCGTACGTGCAATGCTTAATTTACCTCCAGAACTAGCCACAACGATCGTACTTGTAACAACCTTGGGGGTAGGAAGTTGTTTTCAAGCGTCGCGACAGCGTGAACATAAAAAGTGTGATATTTACCACCAACGTATAGAGTTACTAGGCGGGGATGAATGACCTTCGACTGCGGAAGTGTCGGGGACACAGAATGTCATTACTACACCACCTGCGGGGTATTTGTGTAACGACTTAGTATGTACATACAGCTTCAGTATACACTGTGGCAGTTAACACACAGGACGTTATCATCATCGTCGTCGTCATCATCGTCGTCATCATCATCATCATCAATGCTATCGTCATTTATTGTCGTCAACATCGTGGACATCGTCACCACGATTGTCATCGCCGTCGTCATTGTTGTCAACGTCATCATTATTTTCATCGTCATCATCGTCGTCGTCATCTCATTCGTCGTAATCGTCATCATCACATTGTCATCAGCAGCATCGTCATTATCGTCATCATAATCGTTGTCATCGTTGTCATCTTCATCAATGCCGTTCCCAGCAAAAAGTGTAATGATGGCTATGATATACTACGTGTTGCGTGTCGTCACGGCTCCAGGGTAATGATGGCTATGATATACTATGTGTCGTGTGTCGTCACGGCTCCAGTGTAATGATGGCTATGCTATACTACGTGTCGAGTGTCGTCACGGCTCCAGTGTAATGATGGCTATGCTATACTACGTGTCGTGTGTCGTAACGGCTCCAGTGTAATGATGGCTATGATATACTACGTGTCGTGCGTCGTCACGGCTCCAGTGTAATGATGGATATGATATACAGCGTGTCGTGTGTCGCACGGCTCCAGTGTAAAGATGGCTATGATATACTACGTGTCGTGTGTCGTCACGGCTCCAGTGTAATGATGGATATGATATACTACGTGTCGTGTGTCGTCACGGCTCCAGTGTAATGATGGCTATGATATACTACGTGTCGTGTGTCGTCACGGCTCCTGTGTAATGATGGCTATGATATACTACGTGTCGTGTGTCGTCACGGCTCCAGTGTAATGATGGATATTATATACTACGTGTCGTGTGTCGTCACGGCTCCAGTGTAATGATGGCTATGATATACTACGTGTCGTGTGTCGTCACGGCTCCAGTGTAATGATGGCTATGATATACTACGTGTCGTGTGTCGTCACGGCTCCAGTGTAATGATGGATATGATATACTACGTGTCGTGTGTCGTCACGGCTCCAGTGTAATGATGGCTATGATATACTACGTGTCGTGTGTCGTCACGGCTCCAGTGTAATGATGGCTATGATATACTACGTGTCGAGTGTCGTCACGGCTCCAGTGTAATGATGGCTATGATATACTACGTGTCGTGTGTCGTCACGGCTCCAGTGTAATGATGTATACGATATACTACGTGTCGTGTGTCGTCACGGCTCCAGTGTAATGATAGATATGATATACTACGTGTCGTGTGTCGTCACGGCTCCAGTGTAATGATGGATATGATATACTACGTGTCGTGTGTCGTCACGGCTCCAGCATCACGTAATCAACTACCAAATAGTAATAATAGTCGTCGCAATCGCACTTCAACCCAAAATGTCCAACAGCTACAAAATAACTCCAATTACTGTCAGCCATCAAAAGCTTGATCCAGCGACGGACAAAGCCAGCGGGAAATCGTCTTCATCTAGGGGAAAGTCCCTAACGCGCACCCCCTCCCCAAAGCGCCCCATCCCTACCCAAGCGGATTGAACCAGCACAATGCAGGCGTTGCTTGTAACATTCGATAGATGTCGCTATTTCACGCATGCGCAGAAAAAATTAGCACTTGCGCGATCGCCTCGACATGAAACGACGTTCGGTTTTATGACACTTTTTATCTTATTTTGTGCATTTAGTGGAAGGCTTGTCAGTGCGCCAAATAATAATGATTACTGCTTACGATGACACTGTCAGTAGTTCAATTGTATGACCAGACCATACGCGAATACTATGAATTTCATTTATAAATACAATTTTGCAAATGGCCGATATAGTGTCACTAACAGTTTTCCACAAAGCGCACCTGCCCCATGTCCCCAAAGCGCACCGCAGCAAAACTCATACAATTGGAGGTGCGGTTTGGGGACATTAAACTTGTTCGTGTATATCATAAATTAATTAATTTATTATGAAAATATAATGTATTTCTCGCGTTCTAGAAAAAAAAGTGGACTAATACGCACTGTACTACAGTCAAGGTTCACAGCCGGTGCGTTTTGGGGACCCGCAAATGTGACACAATTTAGGATAGACTACTTTAATTCATTTCCGTATGTTAAACCAGTTTACTTACAATTTTCTTGCGGATTCAGATAGCATATTGCGATGATTGATTGTAATTTCCCGAAATTGAAACTATGCAATCACTGTTTATTTCAGATGGGACGTGATCAACAACAGCGGAAATATGGAGAGGCAGATTTACAGGAGGCCCTCTTTTCTCTTCAACATGGCGAATCATATAGAAGCGTTGAACGGCAATACGGAATCCCCAGGCGAACTCTTCAACGACACTATAAGGACCAGGTAATTGTTATGTAATTTATCCAAAAAAATTCTGAAAATTAGATTTTCATAATTCAGTATTCATAATTACAATAATTATTACCATTGCAATAAAATGGGTTGCGACTCGCTCAATGTTTTATGCGTTCGAATAATATTACAAGTAATTTATAATAAAAAAACACCACAAAGCTTAATTTCAATTGCCATGGTGTGGTACTGCCGTATTACTGTGTTGTTTCAAACTTTATAAAAAAGGCTTATGTGAAGTTATCTATACAAATTCGGCTCTGTCCTACAGGTTCGAGCGCCAGGTCGGCAACTTCTAGGGAGATTTCGCCAGATCCTAGACACCGACATTGAATATATTATCGGCAACCATGCAATGGAAGTGCAGCAAAGGTTCTACGGGTTAACAAGTACCGAACTCCGACAAATGGCCTTCCAAGTGGTTGAGTACAAAGGCGTCGCACACCCCTTTGATCAAACCAAAAAGATGGCTGGTCGACACTGGCTAGCTGGATTTCTTGCCAAAAACGGAACACTCTCTACTAGGGAACCGGAAGCGACGAGTATAAATCGGGCAGTGGGATTCAATAAGGCACAAGTCAATAATTTTTTCGAGATATGGAGGTCGCTTCTTGAGAGCATTGGGCCAATAGATGGTGACACAGAATCTGGAACATGAACGAGAGCGACATAACGGTTTTTCACAAACCTGGGAGAATCGTCGCGAAAAAGGGTCAGAAACAGGTTGGAAAAGTGACGAATGGCGAAAAGGGGAAAACGGTCACTATCATATGCAGCATGAGTGCAAGTGGGCGTTATCTAACACCATTTATGATCTACCCGAGGAAGAAAATGAACGAGCACTTGTTCGTTGGCTGTCCACCTGATACAGTGGGAGTGGTGACAGACAGTGGCTAGACAGACAAAGTCTTCGTGCAGTGATTGAATCACTTTGTCGATGCGGTCAAACCGACGCCTGCCAAAAAGTTCGTACTCTTTGTTGGCGGACACTTCAGCCACAAGTCGCTCGAAGCAGTGGAACTCGCCAGGGCGAATGGCGTCGAGCTCATCTCCTTTCCACCGCACACTACTCATCGACTCCAGCCGCTCGACAAGTGCTACTTCGGACCGCTCAAGAAGTACTACAGACAGGCATGCGTCTATTGGATGACTAGCAACGCTGATAAACGAATCACCTTCTATAACATCGCGGCCCTCTTTGGAGCAGCGTTCACAAGGGCTTGCACGATCAACAAAGCCGTGTCAGGGTTCTCCAGTTGTGGACTGTGGCCATTAAACCCTGCAGTGTTTAGAGATGCAGATTTTGCGCCATCGTTGATGACGGACAGCGAACTGGCAGCCCCAGCAAGCAGCGCCCCGCCGGCGGTAACTGCTCCTATTGAAATTGTCGCGTCTGAGCCTCTTCCCAGCAGCGCTCATGTTGAAGCGACTAACCTCTCCGAACGCGCACCAACAGAAGATTGGCTGCAATGTCCATTGTGCCGCCAATGGTACCATGAAAAGTGTGGAAACGAGAAATCCGCATGCGACCTTTGCATGCAGTAGTCGCAGAATGGCTGACTGTAGACTATCAGTGTAGGTTAACAATCAACAATGAGTCAATGGTGGCTAGACTATAGGCCTAATAGTAATTAGTAATTACCACTCCGTAATGTCATCTGTAATTGTTTTCACCCGCATACAACAATAAACGTTTAGCCTAGTCTACATTTTAGTTGGATTGCCTATGCGATTGACAGCATTTAGTGACCATGATACAGGAGGTGCGCTTTGGGGAGAGGCGGTGGGGCGCTTTGGGGGCACGCGTCCCCAAAACGCCCCATTAAAATTTTTTTACGTTATGCAATATTGTTTTCTTTTATAACGATTATGACGTTTACTGTATGTATAATGATGAATTAATGTACCCGCGTCGAATAGTGGAAATAAATCGATTTTGTGACAAATACATTTCAAAATAATAGCAGATAATGGGACTTTCCCCTACTTAGCAGTAGAAATGCCGTGACGGGCACGCGTGAGACACACACCGTTTCACTATGTGTAAACACGACACGACGACTCCAAAAGAGCATGCATTGTGCATGCCTTTCAAATATACGAACGATTTTTACTTAACTAAATCCGATAGTCTTTGGCTAATTAGTCTATACAAATGGCTACCGGAAGTGCGAGAATATTTACCCATATTTCCCGCGAATGCTGCCACGCCAAAGGAGTCGTTTGTAATAGCTGCATCGTGGCCCGTCGCCCCCATCTGGTTGTCCGGTGTCGCGCTTACATTGATCCGGGCGTTACATTTTATCCGGGTCATGTTTATGTGCATATGTAAGACATAATATTTGGCACCAGTAGATCACGTAGTGATAACTAATATCCAGTAGTAAAATATGTTTTGTTTGTTGTCGTAATACGAGCGTCGTAGTTAGAGTACATAAAAATAATTTGCTGTATCAGATTTGTGACCAAGTACAAGAGTAAGTCACGTGACGTGTGCATGGAGAGGAAACTGTTTTACGACAGAAATTGTTTATATCTGTGGGAAGCAAACATTTTATAATTTATGTATATATATAGACTATATATGTATATATATATATATATATATACATATATGAAAATAAATGAAAACGCGACAGTCGTAGCTGGTGCTAAATGCATTCCCCTAGATACGGGCAAGCGCAGAAACGTCACCTGGATATTAAATTAACGCCCGGATAAATGTAAGCGCGACACCGGTGCTGACTGAGGTTCGTTCTACTGTCACACCCTCACCGCGTGACGCCAGTGTGAAAGGGTCGTTGGAAAATACCGTTTCTGCTATCTGTTGATTCATCGTTTCTTTCGCAGAAGGGGTATTTCAGTATACACAGTCGCTGTTTTTTCCATTAGCTGCCATTCGGGACAATACATCTAGGTCGTATATGAAATTTGTTTTTTTCTCCTTTAAGACGAATCGAGTTCGTCTGCGTTATTAGGCGGGTTGATGATTGCGTCCTTGGCTGATCGACGCGTTGTACCAGCGCATTCAACGAGTAGTTCTGGTTGAACTATAATTATGACTTGCCTGTACCAAGCAAGGCGATCAATTAACACAAATTATAACGTAAAATCACAAACATTTTGGTACAGAAGTTAAATTACTACGGATAGAATGACAAGGGGATCTGGATCTTTGTAAGAGTTATTTAGAAAATCGTAGAAATAATGTAGAAAATGTAGAAATAAAAAAGGTTAAGCCTAAGGAAACAATCATCGACACTGGTGCAATTTTAGGGCCATTGTTATTTATTTTATACACAAATGAAATAACACATTCTAGTGACCTTTTTAAATTCATAACTTATGTTGTCGACACCACCCTTACTAATGATGCGAAGTGAACATATCAACAAATAACTAACAAAGATTAGCAATTGGTTGAAAGCTAATAAACTGTCACTAAATGCCAAAAAGACTAAATTCACGTTTGTCATATGCGTCAAAAGAAATTAGAATACCCTGTGTTACAAATAGATGAGGCATACATTGAATGTGTAAATGATTTCAATATTTTAGGCATCACAATAAATAGTCATTTAAACTCTCAGAGTCATACAAACAAAATAGCAAATAAAATATATAAAACAATAGGCATATTAAATAAACCTAAACACATTTTATCACTTAATACATTATATATTATGTACAATGCTCTTATTCTCCCTCATATTAAATATGGCTTACTTTTATGGGGTCATCAGGCACATCGAATTTTCAAACTACAGAAAATACAAATAAATTCCTTAAGTAAATATACTGCTCATACAAGTGCTATTTTTAAAAGACAGTTGTTAAAGTTGGATGATATTGATAAAATCAAACAATTAAAATGTTACTACAAATTAATTATCAATATTTTACCCTACTACTAGCACACACATCATGATATTCATCAGCACTACACACGTGAAAGAAATAATATGTATATGTCCAGAGTCAAACATGAATTTGCCAAAGAAATGCATTAGACACAATATAGTGGAGACAGGTAACAATACACCAAGTATTATCATTAACACAATTTACACCCACTGTGTATATGGTTTTTCCACTTACACAAACACTTTTTTTTAAATTATGAATCCAGTTGTCGTATTCATAATAGCTTTATTTGTCATTCATAATACGTATTGAAATGTATATCTTAGTATCCACATGTACGTCAATGTGTACACGAGTACATATAATCAGTCCTTGTATTATGTATGTATGTTGATACATTGAGTAGTTATCAACTATAAAAACAAGTCATATGCTATTCTGATTGTGTCATGTAAATTTTGTTGTTGTTTATATTTATGGGGTGGCTCCTGTGCTAGCGATATTGTATATCTTAATGGGAGTCTCCCGACCCTATCTATTACTTACGTTATTAATTGTATATGTATCGTATTTATGGGTCAAATAAACTGATTCTGAGTCTTAAGTTCTGAGAACTGTAAACATGCATTCGTGGAACTCTGGCTATCAGACACAGCGTGAAGCAGCCATTACTCCAATGCTTGCGTGTGAGTATGAAATGTCTGCACACGTAGTAGATTGCGTGGGTTTGATAGTTGCATGATTCATGCTACCTTTTGTTAACAACATAAATACACAACATAGGTATGCGTTAGCTCGCATATATTGGTGGTGATCCGTACCTTCACATAAGACAAGCATCTAGCACCGGATTATTGTTGAATATACGCACCATTTGGATTAAAAAAAAAAAACCTACAGTGACTAGAGACGAGGGGGATACCGGCTGAGTCACGTGTGGGACAGACTGCTCGACACACCATCTGGCGAGCAGAGGAAGAACAGTTCCTGGTGAAGGCCGCCGAAACGTCGATTGTGAGTCGAAAATGTATACTTGTTTACAAAAAAATGGTGTTATTTTAATATACACAGTTGTAAATATTCTGTTATAAACAGGCAAAATTTTCACAATATAATTTACGAACAACTGCAGAGTCAGACATCATGCATGTTATCTTTCAGTAAGGGGCAACATATGAAACTAACGACATGGATCCCAAAACAAATATGACAACGCTATCAAGGCAGCCACTCGGTTACTATAAAGACAATATTAAAATAGTGTGATCATCCGAGTAAATATATGTGTATAATAGTTGTTTCATTCGGCGGTTGAAAGTCAGCAAAGACGTTTACAATTTGGCCATACGTGAAGGGTCAGGGGTCACGCAGTGACAGGGTAATGCCAACCACCAACGAGCGTCGGTAAACTACCTCCAATGGAACACTGCTTAAAGATTAAATGAAATGAAATTTTAAAGAGGTACGGCCTGAAATACCAACCCGCATAAATGCACGCCATGCTAAATTCTAGCGGTGCTACCTGCGGTGACGTCACAACGACTGCTACGTGTCGCAACAAACTGTGCAGAAAATGTACAGAAAATCGCGACCAAAAGGGAGCTTGGACAGGGTGACAGACGGGGTAAATTAGTTGAATATCAGGACACTATTTTTAGAGTATATTTAATTCAGATTGGGAATAGAAAGGTTTATTTCGCTTAGTCTTTAAGAACCATCGATTCGCTACCGGAGAATATCCAGTGCATCCAATGCATTTAAGAAAACAAAACTGTAGCTATTGTTTTCCTTTTTCATTGGGCACAATGGTTGATCAGGCATTCTCCAGGGTGCAATGGTTTATAGTCCCAGGCGTGCGTGTAAGCAATTTTGAAATAATGTCACACGAAATTTCAATTTTATATGATAATGTTTGTTAGTTGATCGCCTCAGTTGGTACAGGCAAGTCATAATTATGGTTCGACCAGAGCTACTCGTTGAATTATAGCTCTGGTTCAACACGTCGATCAACAAAGGACGCAATCATCAACCCACCTAACAACGCAAACGAACTCGATTCGTTTTAAATTTGAAAAAAGACTATTTTCAAATACGCCTAGATGTATTGTCCCGAATGGCAGCTGATGGGAAAACCAGCGACTGTGTGTAATGAGGAAATTTCTCTTCTGCGAAATAAACGATTAATCAAGACAAATAGCTGAAACGATATTTTCCAACCCTTCCGCCTTGGCGTCTTGCGGAGTGGGAGTGACTGTAGAATGAGCCTGCATTCAGCACGGCCAACCCAGATAAGGGCGACAGGCGACGATGCAGATACTACAAACGACTCCTTTGGCGTGGTAGCATTCGGGGGAAATATGGGTAAACGTTGGATATTTTGTTGCATGTACTATTTTCGCACTTCCGGTAGCCATTTGTATAATTAGCCAAAGGGTATCGGATTTAGTGAAGTGAAAATCGCTAGCATCTTTGAAAGACATGCAGAATGCATGTTCTTTTGGGGTTGTCGTTTTTACACATAAAGAAACGGTGTGTGTCTCACGTATGCCCGACCCGGCATTTCTATTGTTAAGTAGATGAAGAAGATTTCCCACTCTGGAGGAAAACATCACGCCTAGATTACTTTGTGTAACGTCGTCGTTGCGAGGGCTTTGTCCGTCGCTGGACAAGTCTGTCGTGAACATACTGTCTATGTTAATAGAAATGTCTTTGCCTTGGTTTTATTTGGCTGTTTTATCAAGCTATTGACAATTGACAATTTGTGTTTTTAGTAGGTGTTTGACATTTCGGGTTGAAGTGCGGCTGCCACGATTATTAACAGGCTGCTGGCAATGTAACCACCTGTAGTGTCCATTGGCGGGAAATAATTTTTCAGATCACAACTAAAAATTGTACAAATGTCAAGATTCAGTTGGAGATACATCGAATTGTCCGCATCCGTTTCATCTTGGGCGATTCACGGAACTCTCTGTTCATTCTCAGGTTCGAACGTGAAATTTAACTACATATTTCGCTGCTTATTCGAGGAGACTTTGTAGCGCTATGACATTTGCTCTCGTTTCCAGTTCGGTTCTCCGCAGGAGCTTCAGGGGTCAGGCCAACAGTGAACGAGCGTCGGGTACATGGTATACTATTTGACAGAGTTTAGGTATCAAATGTAAATATTAATACGCTGACTTTTGGAGCACTCTGACTGTATCTCGTCTCAGGTATCGAGGTCCACTCGCCTGTTTTTAAATCCAATCGGCCCCATGTACCGTTGACTTATGTGGTGTACCAATTAGCGATGAACTAGAAAACAAAGGTACTTAATAACAGTTAGATATTTACGTGAACCCTTTATGTTTTTCTACCTGTCGGAGAAAAAATGCAACCTGTGTTAAATTGAGTGGTGATGAACTCTCCAGAGGGCGCTGAAGTAGTTCTACGTTTCCTTCACTCTCGCCGTAAGTGGCAACAGCCGAACTTAAATTGTCTGCGGTAAGACAAAATAGTGATGTTTTTGGCTCGTTGCTTCATTGGTATAAGCTAGTAAAATCAAATTCGCCGAGCTGTATGGAAGCGCCTTTATTGTCTTAGTAAATTGAGCTGATACAGGGTTATAAAATGTTAATACATAATGCATGATCGCCTATACGAACATAAAAATAAAATAAAAACATAGTTATATTTAAACATTAAATATACGTCTATAAAAAGCGTATTTTTCTTATTTTTACACGTTCTCCGTCATGTCTGAAGCATGTATTTAACCTAAGATCCGGGTAGGAATGGTTTATCCAGTGATCCTGTGTGCAGACCAACACATCCATGTCCGTCACCATCCTTCTTATGTATCCGCGGTATGAATGTCTTTGTTTTATATCCGCGGTATGCGGTTGAGAGGATGTCTAGTAGTATTTCATTGGCAGGATGTCTCGCGGTATGTCACTGGCGGGATGTCCCGAGGGATTTCATTGGCAAGGTATATACCTGTATTTCATTGGCATTATGGCTCGCGGGATTTCATTGACAGGAACTCCAGCAATATGTAATGACAGACGTGTATCTCCTTCTGCGGATATTTGGTATCCCGCAAGAACAAGATACAACACTTATCATACCGAACAAAGCACATGCATATGCGTGCGCAGTTTGAAATTTATGACACATAGTACCCATGATGCAATCCCACGAACAACTATTCAAGCTACGCAAGAACATAATTCTGTTATCGAGTATTCTTCAGGGCAATTCATTTTCATACTAACACAGTTTCTATTAACCATCAGTTCAGATACCTGTAGCGACTTTTGCTTTTTTTCATATTCTTGAATATTTCTTACAATTTCATGTACGTTTCATAATGTGTGTACGCGCCTATGAACGGGCTGGTCCCGGATATATGTTGGTAGTAATAATAATAATAAAATAAAATATCACCATTGAACGAATTATACGTTTTCCTGGTTAAACAACTGGTATCATATGTAAAACAAACGATATTGTGATATTCCTGCATACGATATCAATCTTGTTAATATTAATAAATACAACAGTTTAAATACCGTTCGAGACTGTCGCAGTCTTTCCAATATGACTTCTTCCGTATGGATGACGTCGTGCCGATATATATATATATATATATTCTTGATTATTTCTTATAATTTCATGTACGTTTCATAATGTGTGTACGCGTCTATGAAAGGGCTGGTTCCGGATATATGTTGGTAGTAATAATATATATATACATATATATCCTGGTAAAAATAATATTTCTTATAATTTCATGTACGTTTCATAATGCATGTACGCGCCTATGAACGGGCTGGTCCCGGATATATGTTGGTAGTAATAATATATCCTGGTAAAAATAATATTATATTAAGTTAAATAGACTTTATATGCTTTAGGGCGTGGGGATACCTTGGCAGTAAATAATCTTTAGCATTTAGACAACATCAGAGACAATTTCGATTCAACTGAAACATATTTGAAATGACGATTGTTGTTGATAAACTTTTCCAGTAATCTTACAGTAGTTAGTGAATCAAGAGTTGATGCATTGGGACCCCATCGATAAGTGTATCTCGTCAGGGCAAGGGTACCTCTCATACGTGCTAATTCCGCCTACCATGGCGGCACCCTGTCATTTAGAACATTTGTTTTCTAATTTAGCTACCAACCGTGAAACTTCACATACATATATATGTCAAGACGGTTTTTGTCTTTTTATCTTTGACTTTCATCGAATGCGTGGTCATTGCGCAATAAATTATCATTGACGTTATTTCAAATGCCTCAACAGACTGCTGATTGAACGCACTAGTTGTGTTTCTTGTTAAAATCACGACAGACGAATTCTAAGAATTCGTTACACGCAAACTATAAACACAGTTTATAGAGTTAGTTATGTAGTTGTCGATACGCCAACTGCCTAACATTAAACAGACGTCACTACTAAACACAGACCTGCCCAGCCGATGGTCAGACCGCGTACGTTGCTTATTAAGAATGTTTACGTCTCTGTTGCTTACTGTTTTACAAGTTGTGTGGTTAAGGTAGGCGTCATCGTGTATGCTTATTCGTTTTATTTTAAAACACCTCTATTTTAGGAACATGTAAGTAGTTCTTTGAGTTCAAAAGTTGTCATTTCTTGTTCTTCCCTCTGATTTCCCGTTGTGCAGCCCTGATGTTGAAATCTTACGAACTTCCCGACTCCGTTTACCACGTTTGCTTTCGATTTGCAAGAGGTTCTCTCTAGCCACGCCAATAAACACACAGGTTTTGTGATTCTTCTATGGTCAACAAGTAACGTTACCAAATGCTATCAATCCATGTTTTTAGTTTACTATGCTTATTTATTTCATCATTATTTATTGTGTCATTCATCACTACGTGAAAGCAGCGTTAGCCATAATTCCGTGCCCGCGGACCCGGGGTCCGTGAGTAGTTGGTCGGGCCTGCAACAGCAATTCTACTGACGTTAAAATGCCATCAAAGTATCACAACCGACGGACGGCCCATTAAGTGCAGTCATATCATATTAATTACAGAGTAGAATCACGACAGGCGAATTACCATAATGCGTTACCCAAACAACTATAAACACATTGTGTATAGTTGGTTTTATAGTTGTCGGTACGATGACTGTCAAACAATAAACACGGACGTAACTACTAAACATACAAAAAGAAGGAACTGTTATGGTCGGTCAACAGAAAGAGGGGTTGTATATCATTTTGGAGGTGAAAGAGATCAAGCGTGCGGATGGCTTTGTGCGCATTGGAGTGATTGATACCTATGACGTGCGTTTCTAGATAAGACAGCAGGAAGGATGTTTATGAGACGATGCATGGAACAAGACAGCAATATATCAGACAATTTGACCGAGAACGCCCTAAGATCGTGCATTACGTTGGTATGCCAATGTTGGCTGAAGGAGATGGCTTGAAATGGATTAAAAGAGCGGCATTAACCGAGGTGGCGCGTTTATGGGAAAAAACAAGGTTCGGAGAATTACAGGTGAGAAGAGGGTGTATGGCTTAATGGAAGAAATTTGGGTATAGTCGAGCCCAGGATGAAGAGTAGTAAGAAGCTAGATGATATAGATGTATGTTTATGAAAGTTTTTTCAACAACAACAGCATAATACATGCACAATATGGTGTGCTCCTGAAAGAACATAGCTGAAGTCATAAGTTGCTATGCCCTTCTCAAACTAAAAAAAACATGAATAAATACAATACGAATTATAAATAAATTACAACATAATATTCACAATTCATGTATAAACTTGTCACCATAATGCTTGTACCAATACATGGGTTTATCTAAACGTCATCTTCAATTAACAATTCACAAATATTTAGAAAGTAATGACAACTTGAATGCTTTTTAAAATTGTGTTAAACTTGGAAGTTGAGACAATTTGTTTGCTAAATTGTTCCACGTTTTTACACTTTGATGGTGAATGACAGCAGTCTGAGCGTGGTGTTTGTCTTATAACGCCGTCCGCTCGCTTTCTGCAGTGTCTACCATCCTAGTTTCCTGGTTGTTTCCAGCACTCGGCAACGTTCTATTAACTGACTAGTCTGTATATATTGTGGTTATAATGTTATGATCTTATGAAATCTTTTTCAACTAGCCAGCCTTTTTCAGAACATTATCGCCAAGCCGACCTTTCTATGCTGGCACTGAGTGGTCACTGCCACGGTGCTTGTCGTCCTCGGTGATATTAACGTGATCTCTGAGTCACGAGGTATACACAGTCCCAAATGTTGAGAGCCAGGTTTTTATACCAAATATACCATGCCCGGTCCGGGTATTGAACTCGGGGCGCCGGCATGTCAGGCGGATGTGCTAACCACTACACTATCGCGCGCATCCTCATCGATGTGTGTGGGTCCGCCATATCACTGACGCCGACTGTTCGTGATACCGGCGTTATACTTAACAGAATTCTTGACATGTCGGCTCAAGTATCGAACGCCTGTCGTGCTGCTTACGCCAATCTATTTCGTATTGCCAAGGTACGAACATGCCTGACTATTACAACATGTAAGAATCTCGTACGCTCCCTTGTTACATCACGGCTCGACCGCAGGAACGCTGTCCTGTGTGGCATCTCTGACCGCCTCTTGCGCAGCCTTGAGATGGAGCGTTCGGCGGCCAGAGTCGTGCTGCGAAGCAGGCGGGGCGACCGGCGAAGCAAGACGGCCGCATTGCAATAGCTCAGCTGGTTCCCGTAATGTTCCGCATTGAGTACAAGCTATTCGTCACTGTGTTTCGCGCCCTCCACGAACGGACGCCTACGTACCTCGCTTCGCTCATCACGCCGTATGTGCAGCGCCGCGCCCTACGATCTGCCGACCGGGCGTTGCTAGCCGTTCCGCGCCACAAATTCGAACGCCGCCGTTCATTCTCTCGCGCGGGGCCGACCCTGTGGAACGCGCTACCCGAGGATCTGCGTCTGACCGAGTGCATGGACACATTTAAAGCGCGTTTTATGACTAATTATTTCAAGCTTGCTTTTAAAGTATAGTTCTCTATACCATTCACTCTCTCATCGTAGTATTTATTATTAGTATTGTTTTGTACTATTATACTAGCTTATTATTTTAATTATTTACTCATTAATATTTTATTGTCTGCTTATTTATTATTATTATCTGTTATGTAGGTCTTTATATTTTTTAGCTTAGGTTTGTTTAGTACATTTTGTATGTACTAAACATACATTTGGATATACATTCTACAACTACAACTACGTTTGATGATATTCTGGCATTCTATGATTTGAAAAAAACATGTTACGTTTTCAACTCATATAGAGGGCCATTGGCTAGACCTCTTGATAACCCGTTCAACTTGTAATGATATCTTAACACCTACTGCTTCAAATGGGTTATCAGACCACCATATTGTTATTGCTAATGTAAATGTCACAATCAGCATACAGATTGTTTCATTCAACAGAGACGGCCCTCTTAAAGGTTCACAATGACATTAACTTGAACATTAATAATGGTAAAGTAACTGCACTTACCTTACTAGATCTCTGTGCCGCGTTTGACACGATTGATCACAACATTCTCGGTAGACGCTTACTAAAATGGTACGGAATATCTGGCACAGCTCTAAGCTGGTTTTCTTCATATCATATAGATACCAAACTATAAAGATTGGGAACTGTTTTTCGGCTGCTCTGCCAACTTTATTTGGTGCTCCCAAGAGTTCTGTTCTTGGGCCTTTGCCTTTTACTCTTTACACCACGCGACTTAGTTCTTTTATACAAAGACAACTTGATCGTCATCTTTATGCTGATGATACTAAGATCTACATTTCGTTGGCTACCCCATATACAAATCGCTCCCTTAACCAACTTAGTGATTGCTTCCAAGATATCTTCCACTGGATGACTGACAGCAAGTTGAAATTAAATGCAAATAAAATGGAATTGATCATTATTGGTACTCCAATGCAGCGTAGTAAACTTGACGGTTTTTTCCCTACGCGTATTTTTTAAATCAGCATATCACGCCAGCATCCTCGGTGCGGAATCTAGGAGTGATTTTTGATAGCAACTTCAATTTCCGACAACACATATCTCAAACGTATTGCTGCTGGGTTTTTTTTCTTCATATTCGTGATCTTCGCCGTATTCGTCGGTATGTGTAATTTTCTGCTGCTAAAACTATTGCAACAGCGCTTGTTAGCAGCATACTTGACTATTGCAATTCCCTCCTTTGTAATATCGCTAGCATGGATATTACAACACTTCAACGTGTCCAAAATTGTCTAGCAAGGGTAGTTACTCCTCTCGTTTTTTAACGCTCTGTACCACTTTTGAAGTCTTTACATTGGCTTCCTGTACGATATCGTATACTGTTTAAGATCTGTATCATTACATACCAGGCACTGTCCAGTAAGCAATCGTCTTATTTGCATTCACTGTTTACTCCTAGAGTCAACACTAACATTGCTTACATCACCAGTGTTACCATATATAATAAGCATATTCGCGTATTAAACGACGTAAGATTCGCTTATGCCACTTCAATGATCTGCTTCATCAGTTCGTGCCGTTGCAAGCCAACTTTGTTCAAGACCCCGTTCAGCATCGTTGGCATTGTCACCTGAGGTCGTCTTCGAAAGCCGCCCCTGTCCGGCTTGAATTATTCGTCAATGACAAGCTGGGCAGGGAAGAAGAGTCGCCACCGGGCTTTTCGGATCAACCGGCTGATCGCCTTCCACTGGCATCAACAATAAAAGGTTTCTCTAGTCATCTTGTGTGGGTAATGAACACCGATTATGATGGCGATGGTATGAATCTAGTCGGTTTAACTCCGTCTGAGTGCCCTTGTTGTAGGTCAGCACTGTCAGAACGAAGCCGTAGCTTTAACTGATCTGATTCCGCCTGAACCAGACTGTCCGCAGCTTCCGAAATGCTACATTTGCGAGCTGTTTATGGCGTGCGACATCCTCTGCGTCTCCCAGTAGTCAGCCTAGCTTCTTTGTCATCCACCACTCCTCAGATATTCGGTCCTTGTGTCTCTGGACAGATATTCTTTCGGTTTTGGATTCGTTGATGGTGAAGAATCATTCTGCCACGGTGCGTGGGCAATTTCTTCAATTCGGTCCAGGAAAATTCGGGAATAACTGACAAAGTCAGTTTAATCTACATATCCAATGTCAAGTGGCAGGTCGATGTCAGTGATTGGTCGTTGAAGCAGCTGTGTCCGCAGGTTTCTCAAGGCCGCCTCAAGGTAGATGATAAACAGCACTGGGCTGAGAATATCACCGTGAGGTGTACCTATCGTTATCACGAAAGAAGGACATTCTCCTACCGATTTGTGTGGTTCGAGCGATGTGTTTGCAAGGAGAAGTCTTAACATTCGAATTTCCGACTCTTCAAGGAAGGTTGAAAGTATATCCATCAACTTGTCTCGCTGGATGGTATAGAATGCTGGACTCATGTCTATTCCAATAATCTGGACTGCGACCCGGTATCTCTGTGCCATCCATCGGTATCCGAACACTGCGTCAGCCGTACTTCGACCTCGGCGGAATCCACTCTGTCCAGGTGAAAGGAATTCGTCGACTTCCGATGCGATTCGGGACAAAACCACTAGCGACAGCGTTTTGCGCACGACAGTCAGTAGCACAATAGGTCTCAAACTCGGTAGAGGCCCTACCGTCTTACCGGGCTTTTGCAGAATGATTAAGACACCTCCACCAAGCTCCAGTGGTTCATGTTATTCTAGCGCATCATTGAATATTTTCGTGATGGGCTTTGCCAGACATGTGGACGCGTACTTTAGTAGCTATCCCGGGATGCAGTCGTAGCCACTTGCACGGTTGTTGTTGAGCTTACCCATCGCTAACACTTCTTTAGATGTAGCAGGTGTGGGCAGCGCTGTTGGGGAGCCTTCAAATGCTGGAATCCCTTCGGTTTCGGAACCGCGGAACTGTTTCCTGAAGTATTCACTGATCCTTGCACCGAACTCAGCCGGATCTCTAACAGTTCGACCTTCTTCGTCGTGTATCGTGGCCTGAACGTAAGGTTTGCGATTCATCATCCTAACTGCGCGGAACATCTTGGCTCCATCGTGCAGTCTTTCGACCTCGGTTGCTAACAACTCTAATCTAGCTGACCCGTTCTCTAGAGCTTTTAGGAGCATTACATGAAGAAGCATGTTTCGTTCTTGTTTTAGTCTGCTTTTTTTGTGTTGAGTCGGTGATGTTACTGATTCTCAGTCGTAGTTCTTTTTGGGTTATCGACATCCTATTTAGCTCTGGGCAATAGATGGTCCGAATGAATGTCTGGATGTTTCGGTACTTTTGGCCCAAGTCCAGTCCGTTTTGGGTTTTAGTTACATACACTCTCATTGGTCAGAATTAGCATTGTGACGTCAATCCTCAACGCTCCGACCGTCCACTACAATTGACATGTCCATCATGTGACCTGTTGCCTAGGAAAGGGTCAGTCAAGCCATCAAAATGAATGACGAACACGCGGAGTGTTCAGACATTCGGTCACATATTGTGTTTACATTCTGGTTTTTCCTTATGACAAAAACATAACGCAGTTTTTAAACTGGCAAATGTGTGCGGGATTGTTTGATCTAGGAGATGCAATGCCGCAATAGTAATGTAAATAATATATAGATATAAACATATATATATATATATATATATATGTATATATATATATATATGTATATATATATATATATATATATATATATAATCGTTGTCAACATCGTTGGCAAAGGCAAAGATTGACGCATCCGACAATAGACGGATCCGCTACTTTGCAGTTTGCCTACATCGCAATCAAACTTATGGGCGTGACCTCAGTGAAGCTTTGGCTTAGACATCAATGTTGACACAATGCTAACTTGTTATCGATTTGTTTACATTTGGTAAAAGAACAGTTTACATGTTACATGACATGATCTATGTACGTTCGTTGTCCACCGATCACTGCTTACACCACGACAGCCGCATTGTTCATCTTTTTTTTTTGGGGGGGGGCTCAAGAGGGATGAGGGCTTCGTTTGAGAAGAGGTCTATGAAATTCTGTTGTCACCAGATTACCTGGATTCTCAGTCCTCCAGTATCTGAAATGCTGTTTTTAACGCTCCTAACAAACTCCTAACAAATGGGCATGGCATTCATTAGTTATGTGAAACTTCCCCAATAAAAAGTCTTCAGTCTCAAATTTTTCTGATAACTACATTCATATCATTTGTCGTTTTGCTGCGATATGACTTAATTTTGCAACGAAAGGCATATGAAATCTGCCCTACGGATCAGTTGTATTGGTGCACCATGAATGTTAATATCTGCAGAGAGTCAACGCATTGATTTCCAGGGAATACCAACAAGTGACTTTCTTACTGTGTTCACATTCTCAGCAGATTGAGCTATCCTCTTTCTATCACTTTTGCTATATTGGTACCATTATATACAGTTTCCGTTGTAGACAATTTAGCAACAGTCCTACGGATAGTACTCTCATTTGGAGCATGAACAGTATTGAAATGTCTTCATTCATTCCGTTGAATCTGCACAACACGTTTGGTTAAGTCCAAAAACTCAAAAATTGATGTCCTCTGAATACGATTCATTTACGGCATTATCCAAATATTCAGTTGCTTGCAAAACAACCGATGCGGTCCTTTGAAGAAGAAAGCCTAGTTAGTTGAAAGTAAATCTATGATGCCGCCCTCTAATAACAATTTATTTGTCCGTATATTATTTTGAAACACCATAAATACCGATTCACGATATAATACCGTATACTATGTTTGATTTAACGGTTTCACAAAAGTGAATGCAGCATGGTTGAATGCGTCCCGTATCATTTTGTAATAAACATGTATGTCAGAGAATGAAATATACTGCACTTTGAATGGTGCCGAGGATCGATACCACACTGTGTAAAGCACTTATTCACCGGGGGCAAACTGACAAGAGACGAAAACCACATCCTATTGAAAGCAACATTTGTTATTATAATTTATGGACAATGAATCGGTAGCGTTTAAAAAAATGTATGTTAGAACGCTGCCACATCATCGCGTACGTCCACACACATGGAATGTGCACGAATAAGATTGTTTTTCTTTACACAAGTAACGTGACTGGGTGTCTTAGTGGTATGGTGCTCGAATCAAGATCACGAGATACTCAAGTCTAATGCGGTTACCCGCACAGTCGTTTCACGTCAAATGCGTACAACGTACACACCTTTAGCATTTGGTATATAGTTGGAATTATGTGTATTTTATATGAGACCATAAAGCCCGTTAACGCCTCCTACCAAGGGTCGAAGTCCGGGATAGTAAACGTCCCTCATCCGTGGCAACTGTGTAAGACATACTGGGCTAATAAAATAGTGGTCTCTATCATTAAACACCAATGATACCCCACCTGGAAAATAAAACATCTCAAATACGTAATAACTGTGCAATATATAGTGAACTCATAAAGTATTGGTCTCTATAGTTAACCAGCAAAGGTCATCCACGGGGAATATAAAACATCTCAAACAGTGTGGTATATCTTCTACCGTAGTACGCTGATTGCCGACGAAGATATAAACAATACCAGTAGCACCATCGGTTTTTGTGTGTAAATTGTGCAAATAATGTAAGAAGACATTCCCCAGCGTGTCTGTCTAGATCACCGTGACCTGACATGTATACTGCTTCAATTGGCAACAGTGCAGGTGGTGGTTTCTTAGTTATTTGTTGTTTAGTATGCAATTACAATATCATTCTTAGCTGAGACAACTTGTACCCGATGGTGTCATGTACGATTCGTAACCGAAATGCTTCTAAGCAGAGACTATTTGTACCACGTACCATTCCTTGTGAGACGATCTCACCACATGACATTCTTTACAAATATGATTCGAAGTCCAAAGGAATCATGCCACATACCATTTTTTTCTAGTACGATTCTTGTGTAATTGATTCATATCAGATCCCACTGTTCGTAATTTATACGTTTCGATGTTTAGATGAATAATACCACATGGGATTCTTTACTGATATTGTTCGATTATAGTTAGATGTTAGTAAACATTAACCGTCTTGCAGGTGACTTTTATTCAAACTTAGTTAACAAAAAACTCAGATGCGTTCCTGAGGCTGAAGCATACTGCTCAATATTATTGTGTTTACGGCACCATGATATGTCAGCATAACGACATACGCCACAATCCGACAGCAACGATGGCACAGTGGTCCTTCCTCGCGACCGGTATCCTTGATGCAACACTTTAACAATGACATTGTTGGAATGAAACAACATTGCAACACATTCATCTAAAGAAACCACCCACTGACCCAGCTCACCTAGAATTACACTCATATATCTGAGTTTTTGTTTCGTTTAAGATGGTTCTCGTCTTTCCTAGGGTATTATACCACACTCCCTCACTTTATTTGGATGACAAAAGTATTACATTTTTCGAATAAGTTTAAATGCTCTCTTCTGTATTCTTTCTTGTGTGATTATGTCTCTCTTGCGATATGACATCCATATTTGTATTCAAGATATAGCGGGTGCCAGTCTATTGGTTTCTGTAGACGTTTTTTTATTTCGTTCTCATTATTTGTATTATTGATCATAATCAACAAAATAAATCGGTTACCTTTGATGCTACAATCACACACTGCTCTGAAACGTTCATGACATCATTAATTGTTAGTCATAGTTCCTTTACTTTATGACATCACATAGAACAGTATTTTCAATTGTATGCTTAACAAAGAGTTCCTGTCTCTTGCCTAGGTGTGCACCATTTGCCAAAATAAAATGATATATATTTCTGTTCAGACTATTTGACTAATTTGTCTTAAATAGTAATGTACACGAGACGAGACAAGTCAGTCAAAGAGCCGATACAAAAGCTTCGCAACAACAATATATAGCATCTTAGATCCAATGACAAGCTTGGACTTGTGACTTGTGATGCTATAACAGATTCTCTCGCTGCTCTTGGGTTTGTCACGTGTGGATAAAAGGAACAGTTTCCCTTCGAGGTGGTCACTTTTGTTTCAGCGCGCGGGGTAATACATACATAACGCACCTCCGATCTTACGAGCCTGGTCAATGTTACATTATTTTATCTGAGATATTCCAAGGTCCTACACATTTGGTTGAGTACGAAATAAATATTGTTTATGCACAAAGATTCCTAGAGGTTGTTCTACTGCTGAATTTATGTTTGTGTGCATGCAGCTACCCTAATAATTGTTTCGCTTTATTGATATTTAACAAGATTGCCACCCAGAGAATTAACTCTAAATACCGATACACGACATAATACCATATATTATGTTTGATTTAACGGTTTCACAAAAGTGAATGCAGCATGGCTGAATGCGTCCTGTATAATTTTGTAATAAACATGTATGTCAGAGAATGAAATATACTGCACTTTGAATGGTGCCGAAGATCGGTACCACATTGTGTGAAGCACCTATTCACCGGGGGAAAACTGACAAGAGATGAAAATAACATCCTATTGAAAGCCATATTTGTTATGTAACGTTACCCCATCATCGCGTACATCGACACCCATGGATTGTGCCCGAATAGTGTAGTTTTCCTTTATACACGTATCGTGACTGGGAGTCTTAGTGGTATGGTGCTCGAATCAAGATCACGAGATACTCAAGTCTAATGCGGTTACCCGCACAGTCGTTTCACGTCAAATGCGTACAACGTATACATCTTTATCATTTGATATATAGTTGGAATTATGTGTATTTTATATGAGACCATAAAGCCCGTTAACGCCTCCTACCAAGGGTCGAAGTCCGGGATAGTAAACGTCCCTCATCCGTGGCAACTGTGTAAGACATACTGGGCTAATAAAATAGTGGTCTCTATCATTAAACACCAATGATACCCCACCTGGAAAATAAAACATCTCAAATACGTAATAACTGTGCAATATATAGTGAACTCATAAAGTATTGGTCTCTATAGTTATCCAGCAAAGGTCATCCACGGGGAATATAAAACATCTCAAACAGTGTGGTATATCTTCTACCGTAGTACGCTGATTGCCGACGAAGATATAAACAATACCAGTAGCACCATCGGTTTTTTTTTGTAAATTGTGCAAATAATGTAAGAAGACATTCCCCAGCGTGTCTGTCTAGATCACCGTGACCTGACATGTATACTGCTTCAATTGGCAACAGTGCAGGTGGTGGTTTCTTAGTTATTTGTTGTTTAGTATGCAATTACAATATCATTCTTAGCTGAGACAACTTGTACCCGATGGTGTCATGTACGATTCGTAACCGAAATGCTTCTAAGCAGAGACTATTTGTACCACGTACCATTCCTTGTGAGACGATCTCACCACATGACATTCTTTACAAATATGATTCGAAAGGAATCATGCCACATACCATTTTTTTCTAGTACGATTCTTGTGTAATTGATTCATATCAGATCCCACTGTTCGTAATTTATACGTTTCGATGTCTAGATGAATAATACCAAATGGGATTCTTTACTGATATTGTTCGATTATAGTTAGATGTTAGTAAACATTAACCGTCTTGCAGGTGACTTTTATTCAAACTTAGTTAACAAAAAACAGCCCTCTCAGATGCGTTCCTGAGGCTGAAGCATACTGCTCAATATTATTGTGTTTACGGCACCATGATATGTCAGCATAACGACATACGCCACAATCCGACAGCAAAGATGGCACAGTGGTCCTTCCTCGCGACCGGTATCCTTGATGCAACACTTTAACAATGACATTATTGGAATGAAACAACATTGCAACACATTCATCGTTTCTCTAAAGAAACCACCCACTGACCCAGCTCACCTAGAATTACACTCATATATCTGAGTTTTTGTTTCGTTTAAGATGGTTCTCGTCTTTCCTAGGGTATTATACCACACTCCCTCACTTTATTTGGATGACAAAAGTATTACATTTTTCGAATAAGTTTAAATGCTCTCTTCTGTATTCCTTCTTGTGTGATTATGTCTCTCTTGCGATATGACATCCATATTTGTATTCAAGATATAGCGGGTGCCAGTCTATTGGTTTCTGTAGACGGTTTTTATTTCGTTCTCATTATTTGTATTATTTATCATAATCAACAAAATAACTCGGTTACCTTTGATGCTACAATCACACACTGCTCTGAAACGTTCATGACATCATTAATTGTTAGTCATAGTTCCTTTACTTTATGACATCACATAGAACAGTATTTTCAATTGTATGCTTAACAAAGAGTTCCTGTCTCTTGCCTAGGTGTGCACCATTTGCCAAAATAAAATGATATATATTTCTGTTCAGACTATTTGACTAATTTGTCTTAAATAGTAATGTACACGAGACGAGACAAGTCAGTCAAAGAGCCGATACCAAAGCTTCGCAACAACAATATATAGCATCGTAGATCCAATGACAAGCTTGGACTTGTGACTTGTGATGCTATAACAGATTCTCTCGCTGCTCTTGGGCTTGTCACGTGTGGATAAAAGGAACAGTTTCCCTTCGAGGTGGTCACTTTTGTTTCAGCGCGCGGGGTAATACATACATAACGCACCTCCGATCTTACGAGCCTGGTCAATGTTACATTATTTTATCTGAGATATTCCAAGGTCCTACACATTTGGTTGAGTACGAAATAAATATTGTTTATGCACAAAGATTCCTAGAGGTTGTTCTACTGCTGAATTTATGTTTGTGTGCATGCAGCTACCCTAATAATTGTTTCGCTTTATTGATATTTAACAAGATTTAACAAGATTGCCACCCAGAGAATTAACTCTAAATACCGATACACGACATAATACCATATATTATGTTTGATTTAACGGTTTCACAAAAGTGAATGCAGCATGGCTGAATGCGTCCTGTATAATTTTGTAATAAACATGTATGTCAGAGAATGAAATATACTGCACTTTGAATGGTGCCGAAGATCGGTACCACACTGTGTGAAGCACCTATCCACCGGGGGAAAACTGACAAGAGATGAAAATAACATCCTATTGAAAGCCATATTTGTTATGTAATGTTACCCCATCATCGCGTACATCGACACCCATGGATTGTGCCCGAATAGTGTAGTTTTCCTTTATACACGTATCGTGACTGGGAGTCTTAGTGGTATGGTGCTCGAATCAAGATCACGAGATACTCAAGTCTAATGCGGCTACCCGCACAGTCGTTTCACGTCAAATGCGTACAACGTATACATCTTTATCATTTGATATATAGTTGGAATTATGTGTATTTTATATGAGACCATAAAGCCCGTTAACGCCTCCTACCAAGGGTCGAAGTCCGGGATAGTAAACGTCCCTCATCCGTGGCAACTGTGTAAGACATACTGGGTTAATAAAATAGTGGTCTCTATCGTTGTGATATATCTTCTACCGTAGTACGCTGATTGCCGACGAAGATATAAACAATACCAGTAGCACCATCGGTTTTTTTTGCAAATTGTGCAAATAATGTAAGAAGTAATTCCCCAGCGTGTCTGTCTAGGTCACCGTGACCTAACATGTACACAACTGCTTCAACTGGCAACAGTGCAGGAGGTGGTTTCTTAGTTATTTGTTGTTTAGTATGCAATTACAGTATCATTCTTAGCTGAGACAACTTGTACCCGACGGTGTCATGTACGATTCGTAACCGAAATGCTTCTAAGCAGAGACAATTCGTACGATGTACCATTCCTTGTGAGACGATCTGACCACATGACATTCTTTACAAATATGATTCGAAGTCCAAACGAATCATGCCACATACCATTCTTTTCTAATACGATTCTTGTGTAATTGATTCATATCAGATCCCACTGTTCGTAACTTACACGTTTCGATGTGTAGATGAATAATACCACATGGGATTCTTTACTATGTTCGTTATTGTTCGATTATAGTTAGATACTTCTTATCCAAACTTAATTAACAAAAACAGCCTTCTCAGCTGCGTTCCTGAGGCTGAAGCATACTGCTAAATATTATTGTGTTTACGGCACTATAATATGTCAACATAACAACATACGCCACAATCCGACAGCAACGATGGCACAGTGTTCCTTCCTCGCGACCGGTATCCTTGATGCAACACTTTAACAATGACATTGTTCAAATGAAACAACATTGCAACACATTCATCGTTTCTCTAAAGAAACCACCCACTGACCCAGCTCACCTAGAATTACACTTCTATATTTGCTGCCAGTGCCGTTATGAAAGAGTCCAGCTTGGCTCCACAGAGATCACTTCATTTTAATTCCACGATTTCAAGTTTGTAGTAATGACTGTGCGCTCAACATGTTTGCGTTGTGATTGATAGTTATGAATGGTGAAGTATTAGTTATACAATATCGCTAGAAAACCAATTGCTTAAGCGTAGAAACTCGGTGGAAAAATGCATCTCGTTAAGGCGCAGTGTCAAGGCGGCTGACATACAACTATCACTGGGAACATGCTAAGTACGACCTAAAATTCGGCGTCATGCCATTAAATTTAGAAATCGTTGTGCCAAAAATAGGTACCACATACATGTATGTAACCAGAGACAGTTATATTCTAAAACGGTTTGTGTTTTAAATTTACGACTTACGTTGAACCTCTATAATATGCAATAAACTGTCTCTGACTTTCGAGTGTCAGAAAAAACAGCAAGCCCAGTGCATGTCCTTTCTGTACTCCAGTCGTGTCTGATCAATTACTTGTTCATCTCATGACAGCCGAACTTTACGATGCCAAGTAAACAAGAAACAGTGTTTGTAAAGTAGGTTTCACAGTTGTCGTCACGCTAACTACCTAACATAAAACTTCATCACGCCCAGTCTGTGTAGGTTTAAAGCACAGTAGATGTTTAGCAACGTTTGCACAAATGCTAAGCTTTACATTACGATCGGTTATCTATGTGTTAATTATTCGTTATTATGTAGCTAATAGCAAAACACATTTTTGTTTCATTTAAGTTGGTTCTCGTCTTTCCAGGGTATTATACCACACCCATCACTTAATTTGGAGGACAAAAGTATTACACTTTCCGAATAAGTTTAATTGCTACTTTTGTATTCTTTCTAATGTGATTATGTCTCTCTTACGATATGACATCCATATTTGTATTCAAGATATAGCGGGTGCTAGTCTATTGGTTTCTGTAGACGGTTTTTTAATTCGTTTTCATCATTTGTATTATTGATCATAATCAACAAAATAACTCGGTTACCTTTGATGCTACGATCACATACTGCTCTGAAACGTTCATGACATCATTAATTGTTAGACATAGTTCCTTTACTTTATGACATCACATAGAACAGTATTTTCAATTGTATGCTTAACAAAGAGTTCCCGTCTCTTGCCTAGGTGTGCACCATTTGCCAAAATAAAATGATATATATTTCTGTTCAGACAATTTAACTAATTTGCTTAAATAGTAATGTACACGAGACGAGACAAGTCAGTCAAAGAGCCGATACCAAAGCTTCGCAACAACAATATATAGCATCTTAGATCCAATGACAAGCTTGGACTTGTGACTTGTGATGCTATAACAGATTCTCTCGCTGCTCTTGGGCTTGTCACGTGTGGATAAAAGGAACAGTTTCCCTTCGAGGTGGTCACTTTTGTTTCAGCGCGCGGGGTAATACATACATAACGCACCTCCGATTTTACGAGCCTGGTCAATGTTACATTATTTTATCTGAGATATTCCAAGGTCCTACACATTTGGTTGAGTACGAAATAAATATTGTTTATGCACAAAGCTTCCTAGAGATTTTTCTACTGCTGAATTTATGTTTGTGTGCATGCAGCTACCCTAATAATTGTTTCGCTTTATTGATATTTAACAAGATTTAACAAGATTGTCACCCAGAGAATTAACTCTAGGTGGCAGGTGGACAAGGAAGCCTTTGGCTTACCGAGAGTTCAACCCTTTTATTTGTGTGTATCCCGCCCTTCTTAGGTATGTGTCGATTTTATTTTTAAACATATTCACGCTACTAGCACCCACACAATCAGCATATAATCTGTTCCATTTATTTACAGTCCTTTGTGAAACTGAAAACTTTGTTATATCTAGTCTACACTGCTTCTTTGCTAATGGTTTGTACAGGGGTATTATTAGTTCTTTTTCCTTATACGCTATATTTCGCCTAATTAATCGAAGGATTTGATTTCCCTTTGAAGCTGCAATTCTGCACTGCTCTGAAACATTCATATCAGCACTAATGGTTAACCCTAAGTCCTTTTCTTTTACTGTAATACTTAGTACAATACCCCCCATTGTATATTCTACCTCTTCGTTCCCATGTCCTGCGTGGAGGCATTTACATTTCCCAAAATTGAACAGCATTTGCCACTTTTCAGACCATTTGATCAACCTGTCAAGATCATCTTGTAAAAGCTGTCTATCTCCATCAATGTTAATCCTTCTAAACATTTTTGTATCATCCGCAAATTAAAGTACATACATATAACTAACACAATTGTCGGTACACTGTATGCGTTATATAAACTTATGGGAAATTACACAATTGAGGTAATTCTCGTTTGTAAGCTCCAGAAACATACGACGAGTTACATAGATAGGTTATTTTCCTATTCACACGTATCATAGCGGGGGTGTCTTGGTGATTAGTCACAAATGTCGCTAACATCGAGACAAGAGTTACAATGGAAGACAAAGATGTAGCATGTGTCACCCATCCAGAATGCAGTTGTTAAGTAGGCAAAAAGGACACCCCAATGCAACTGTGCAACACATTAAAGCAAATGGTTGTTTTGATGAGAACGTGACATATCACAGTCGCAGCATTTGGGTGTCAGGTGATATTAAATGACACTTCGGGCGTACGAACCATCAAGATATCTCTCTAAGGTACGCACACAGTAAACACGTATAACGGAGGCGTATTCGAGACGTGACAGCGCACAACGTGAACGGCGACAGAGTTAGAAGCCTTGCGTGTGATCCGCCGGCTAGTCAATGTTTACCTTTGGTTTGGTTTATGCACGTCTTCCACACTTTGTGCCCTTTTGTTATGCAACCGCAGTGTTTTATGTCACCCTACATTCACGACGCATCTCTGATCTGCACAACGTATTCCGTCTTAGTCACACCAGTAAATCGTGAGCACGATCTAGTCATGCTTGCTTACTACATTTGTGATATTGATTAACTTTGGTTCTTACCAAAGAGTATCGGATCTCCTTCTGCAGGCATTCTTCACCAATATGATTAGGTAAAACATGAATATATCGTTGATGACATAGTGTATTTTATGAGACGTTTTGCACCGTTTCTGTGATGCATGCACGCATCATCACTTGACTCGAACCCGCCCAATTATATCCCATTTCCGTCATTATCATTGTAATGTGAAGTGGAGATGTTCACAACGCTTAGCAGTGTTTGGGCCTAATCAGCTGGCGCACTGTAGTACTACCAACGTTATAAAGTTTGACGCCCTAACCATACGTTGCTGGTTCATATAGTATTTTATTAACTGAGACCCATTTGTATGTGAAAATACAGCTGTACATGTTTCCGAGACATTATGACTATGCACGTTTTTCGCTATATATAACAGTAAGACAAATCGTAAATACGACGTCATGTGTTCTTGTTCTTGTTATTACCATTGTACCTTAGTGTAATCTGCATTTTAATGCCCGCTGTATGTGGTTATAATTTGGGAATAAAATACTCCGATTTGGAAACAGACACATTTTCAAAGACGATGGCTCGAACAAGAACGTTAATGATAGCAATGGCGCAGCTGGCAGTGGTAGCCATTATGTTTCCGGCAGTAGATCAAAGCTGACTATCGAGGTCAAAGTAATCTTACCGTTGCTTGTTGCGACAACCGACTTGGTGACGTCTCCCATTCTTTTTCTTTAAGCTCTGGGATTACTCGACCGACATTCTGGACATAAGAGATCAGCGCACACTCTTGTTGAACGAGGGAAGGCATTTAAAAGGTTCTTTGTTACTTAGAATCCGTTCGCACTGTCTCTCAGTTTTGTAAGAAGAGCGTTGAAATGCCATTTATGATGACGCAAGGTATCTTAGCCGGAGTCTTCTTTTTTGGAATTGTGCCAACTACATATGCTTTCACTGGAAACGTTTCACCTTCGTATACCATTGTTGGACTAAGACCGTGTCATCACCTCGTAGCGAGGATGATCTTTCCATGGATTGTCGGTGTCAGTTGGTGTGTGCTCGTAAATGACTTACGAGTCCATTCTTTGCTCGACACAGGTTCCATCGGTGAGAACACGTATACACAGAATGTAGTGAGGGTGTTGTTTTGTAGATTCCCCATGACTTAGTGCCGTTTAGTACGTGATAGAGCCTCAGATTTCCAAGTCAAAGTCACGTTTCAAGGTCGGTTTGAGGATGTCTTTTTAGCGCTTACGCTGTCCACATTTAGACCATGCCATGAATCAAGTCTGAATACAAACCTTTTTTGGGCATCCTCGGGTCAGACGTTCATCTCAATTGTTGTTGCATGATGGTTGTGTCATTGCTTGACATGCGAGTCTCATCTAGGACAATGCTATTTCTTTTTTTTGTCTTGGCAAATGATTCGGAATATCGTTCGTAAGCAGTACTGGTGATTTATATTGCTCTAAGGCCTGTATTTGTCTTCTGTACGTGACCATGTTTCAGCTGCGTAAAGGAGTGCGTGGAGCATCTATGTAGATGCTTAAGTTTGTATTGTGTCATTTGTGTTTGTATTTGCAATGTAGTCGCTGTTGTATTTCGTCATCAATATCAGCATTCTGAGAAAGGTGACTTCCCAGATATGTGAAGTGAGGTTGTGTGCGATAAGGTTGAACCTGCGTAGGACATGTCTTCGTCATCATCATCATTATCATCGTCATCATCGTCATCATTGGCGTCCCTCACAAAATGAGGAATGCCACTGGTGGATCGTCAGTTGTCTGTGATGTTTGTACGAGAGGCTGGTATTGGTTCCTCTCCTTCTGCTCTCTTCTCTGTCACATATCCGCCTATTCAATAGGCGGTCTGTCCCAATGTAGGCCGTTGCCTATTTGAATGTGCAGAGCTGAATTGAACAGTCGGCGGCCAGGTCCTTCCATATTGCGATGCTAACCTGGCCTTGTAAAACATGTACACACTGATAGAAATTGCACATTAGATGTAGGTAATGTTTTTCGTATATTTGTCGTTGGCTGTCAAAATGCTGGTGTGTGCTTCGTAGATGCAGTAAAACATAAATTTGGGTGTATCTAATTTGTCAGCGATGATAACAAACTGATAACGGAGCGTGCACTGCTAGATATATTTTGCACTACCATATAAAACGTGCCCTACTAGCCAATGTGTACGCTACTAGACAGAGCGTACATAACTACACAGCGTGTGCACTGTTAGACATGAGAGCTGGACAACAACATTTTGAAATATATTAAGTCCAGGACATCATGGGTTTGGGAAAATTACTTGAGTCCAGTACATGTACATTTTAAAAGTACTTATAAACAAGTACTTGTATGTTTGGTGTACTTTAGCTAGTTGTATTGGAGAGTAGGGAGTGTGTTGTTAAACTTACAGTACCGTATTGATCACTGTATTCGTTGACACTAAGTCTGATGGATCATGACATTTGTAGCCCTCCACTTTTTTAAATACCTAAATCATTGGTGCGCATCACTGGAATACGGAGATTAACATATGTACACAGAGAACACATATTTACTTTATGAGAAATTTAACATGTCTATATGCATTACAAATGATGGTTGTCGAGGAAAATCTATAAAAAACCCACCTAAAGTATGATTCATCTAAACTGCTCGGAAAAAACTGCATAAGGAAATGTTCTATATGAACGTAGGTCGTATTTGCTTGTTCTGGTGGTGGGAAAACTGGCGTCGTGGGTGATTTACTTCAGTACATAGATAGAATGGTGTCAAGGTTGCGAAATGGTGTTCTGCACGTTGGCGCAGGCAAAGGAATGCAACATACGCAGTCATAGAGTAATTCATGACACAGGTCTAGTACAGGTAGGCGTGCTAATGGGGGGTATTATACATCGTTAAGCGGTACTTCGAGGCCGCCCTGAAAGATGCAAAGTGTGCGATATATATTTTGCTTGAAGTGCTTAAATGGTAAGGGCTGGCCGGGCAATCACTTTCAAGGACACGATGGTGTCGATAAAACTCTATATTATATAGAAGCGGGCGCGGGAGTTACTGGGAGGAAACACATAGACACTTTGAAAAGGTTTATTAATACAATGACGGCTGGAGTTTTTAGTAAATACGATATACATCGCAAACAAATGTTGTGTGGGAAACAAAAGTAATTTTGGGCCCGCACATCTAAAATAGTTAATAAAGACAAACCGTTTGTAACATCGGTTCTAGTCGATGTCAGTCTGGCGTATTAGAAAGTGTCGGCCAGTCGGTGCCTTTATACAAATGTGACACAGTATACATACAGAGAACATCGTAAATCAATCAAAGTAGCATAATTGGCTGAGGAAATATGTCACCTACCACAGCGAAGGTGGTATTAAGTTGCAATATTATTGTGAAATAAAATGTTTTACATGTTTGGATTCAACTAAATGTAAGTTTTATAACGATACTTCACGTGTTGAAATATTTCATGGTTTTATATGTTTTGCTAAAAATGAAGCAAACTTAAAACAAGTGACGTTTTGAAAAAAAGTAGGTTTTCAAACTGGACCATGTCTTACAAACAATGTCCAATGGTAACATATGTTTAGTATTTTATTAATTTTGGATTATTATTACGAGGAAAATATACTATAACGTATGCATGTTTGGTATATTTACCTCTCAAGAAACGTTTTTGTTTTTCTCAGTATAATTTCGACCGCATCTCGCGGCCTTCTTCAACCGGTCGTGTCACATGACCTACGTCATGTGACACAAGATGGAGCATGACTGGCGGGAGCTCCTGGCCGACGTCTCTATTCAGTGAAGGCTTCCCACTGTAGATGTTAATCGCCTCCTTGATCTTTCTCCAATGCCAGTTCTCCTCTAGGTCTAAGATCGTTCATCGAACACTGTTGGCCTGTGTTCAACTTGTGCTCACTTATTACTGATAGGGGGGTTGGTGACACGATAGATGTTCTTTAAATCGTGTGCCCAGTGCCCTCGCTGTTTCTCCTATGTAGTGTTGGTCGCATTCTGGGCATTGGATGTCATATACCACCCCACACTTTGCTGCCTTGTCTGTTTTGTCTTTTGGATGTACTAGCAGGGACTTCAGGGTGTTAATTGGTTTCTTGTACAATGGTATGTCGTAGGATTTGGTTTTAATCCCAGTTCGAATACTGGTCTGCGTGTGTTGCCTTCCGATACACCTTAACAATTGGTTGATACATCGTCCTTCAGACATATACATGTTTCTACAAAGGCTAGTGTGGCTAGTGTGGCAAGTGTGATTAGTGTGTTGTCATGTTCCGGTTCTGCTGTGAATTTGATGTTATCGTCCATTGAATTCAGATGTTCTACTTCACTCTCTTGGAGCACTGTGAATGTGGCATCCACGTATCTCATCCAGATGTCTGGAGAGTGGGGTGCTTACCTGATGGTTCTTTCTTCAACATACTCCATGTACATATTCGCCACTATCGGGTACACCGGTGAACCCATGGCCGCACCCTTCTTCTGCTTGTAGAACACTCCATTATAACTGAATTTGTGGTGTTTAGACATATTTATAACAGTGGGGTGATCTGGTCTACTGATAGTCAACATCTGTCTTTCGTCCGTGGTGGAACTTCCAATTTTTCGTACTTTGCTGTCTTGTATGTTATACTGCCTATATTGAAACGATAGGTCTTTCTGGTAGGTTGTCCTTGTGGACTTTAGGCAATCCACTAAATGTCTATCCGCTAGAGTAATGACCCACTTCTTCGTGATCTTATCCGAGTCATTCAAGTATATTGAGTGCACTTCGGCCAAAATCACAACATTTATGGGACATGACCTAGATAGCTAGTGTTGCCTATCTAGGTCATGGTGAAGAATGTTCGACTCAGTACCCAGTCCGCTGTGGAAGGTCACATATAGCTAGAAACACTAAGAGACAGTTGGGCGAAATATATGAGTTGGGACTGAAGCGACGTTAACTAGACTAGTATTCCTAGCTCGACGACCTGCGAACTGGAATTAAAGACTTTAGATATTTAGGTTAATTATGGGTAATATTTTGTTTAACTTAAAAAAAATTGTTAAAAAGCTTTTTTCTCACAAGAGGCCTACTATTTATATTACAAGTCACCGATCAGGTATTGGTTCTGTACATAGGTCGCTGTTTACACAATATCTTTTTTGCCGGTCAGGTTTAGGATTTTTGGTTTAATATGGGTTATCTAACCAAGTAAACAAAATGTGATTAAATAACTATTTATGCCTTATCTTTCATGGCGTAATCGTTGTTGTTAGCTTGTCAGTCATTTCATAACTTTGGCCACGTGTTTGAATATTTACGATTTTGGAAGAAAAATTGCATCAGCGGGGTGGGGCGCGTATGCACGCATCGCGCCACCCCCTGCCTACAGGCCTGCCTTTAGCTACTCCGACTGCATGAGACAGACCTGCGTTTTGACTTGTATCCTTATGTTACAAGATCAATGAAGGCATCTGAAATTGCAGAAAGTTTTGAACAAACTTGCGCTATCCTCATTGTTACGTTGTTACGCTAACCTAGTGGTACGGTTCTTTGCATTGCTGCATCTGCCATTAGTCACAGGTTTACCTGGACATATGAACGGGCTAAATGTAACTGCAATGGTCCTTTTGTTGGTGAGAGCCTTTCTAGCTCCTGGGGCCACCTTTCAAAAAGATCATACCCGGCTTAATTAACACCTCCAAGTAGACACGGGGTATCCACAACACAATCTGCAGATGAACGGTTCTGACTACTGGTTATTTTCTCCACTTAAAATAAAATTTGACACAAAATTGGTCAAAAAAATATTTTTTCTACACGAGGTGTTCTATGTATATTACAAGACGCCAACTTCTTTAATATTTATATACATAGCATAGGCGGATCCAGGAGGCCTGGGGGGTACGCGCCCCCTGAACCTTAGGAATTTAGCGTGTCCACAGACATTTTTATAATGGGCCCACGCGACCGACCCTTGGAAATGTGCTCCCATTCAGGTTACAAAAGCTGAAGTTATTCTGACGCATTTTTAACAGCACCGGCGCGGTAGAGAAAACAATTCTACTACACCATTTGGTTCGACCGCCAGTGAAGATTCTTGTGCCCCCTCCCTAGACAACCCTCTCTGGGTCCGCCCCTGCAAATGTCACTGATTACGAAATGAGGATTTAGCCGCCATTTTGTTGATTTTGCGCTTTTGTTGTCTTTAGTTCCCCCACCACGACTTGTTCACATCCACCAGGCAGGTACTTACCGTACTCCATCATTACTTGAAATTGCATTCCAACCCTAACCTTCGGCGGTCCCTTCCTCTATTGACGACTCTTGCTTGTCCCTGTTAACGATTGTGCCCAATGATTCTTGTATGTTGCGCCTCTGAGCTCAGATTCCTGGGGATTTAGACGCTATAGAAGTTTGTATTTATTATTATTATTATTATGTAATGGATGAGAAAAAATTAGCCAGGCCAGGCTTGTTTTCACCTAAGGATGTGAATGGACTTCACACGTTAGGCAATTAATTTACGTATTGGCCTGTTCTTGGCAATTAATTTATCTCTGACTGTTTCTTTAAGTGACTGTTTGGTGTAGGTGTCAAATACAACGTCCATCTGTATAACACATGGTAACAAAGTGATTTATTACGGGAGTCTTTGTATCATTGTTATTTGCCGGTGCGTGGAGAACTGGAAGCATACCAAGACGGTATAACAATAGGAACAGAGGTGTTGCTAGTTTCAATGAAACTAGACCAAGATCGTATATTTTAGCTCGCACCATTGGATACTTGGGATAAAACCCATGCATCACTCTCTGCAAACCAGTCTTATACACCTATCTTGTTGTCAGGGTGGAATACAGTGGTCATCTTGGCCTGGTGCAATGTGTGAAGCTTAGAATCCATCGTTTCGTGGGGGAACGCTTTTGGTCTGCGTCTGCCCATAGTACGATCATTATCAGATCGTTCAGTAACTGATCCTGGTTATTATCAGAGAATTTTCCGTCGATGATTTCTTCAAATATATCAAAATCCAATAGTTATCTTGTGTTATAACCATTAATGCTCGTTAAAACAATCTGACATGGCTGGCTGGTTACAACGCTGATTGCATCCTGTCATATGAGGTTTGAAATGGTTGCAATTTCGTAGACAAAATGTCTCATATTGGACCAAACATAAAGACGAATTGGCAGCTAAACGTCATTAAGTAATCAGTGACCAAGGTATATACATTGTATACAGGTTGGTAATATACGCAGTAGGCCACACGTGTAAGCTTTTGCCCAAATCTGTGTCAAATTTGATACTCCACAAAAAGGCTCATAATGGGCACAACATCACACAGAGGAGTTAATCTGCAGGCTGCGTGTTGTTTGCCATATCCACTTGAAGGCGTCAATCAAGTCGGACCCAGTGATCACCTATTTGTTTCGCCGGGTCAGTAACATTTTTGAGTTACAGGTCCATGTAACTGTCCACATTTTGGGGAACTAACACATTTACAGCAATATTCATACCAGCTAATCGTCAAAATTGGCCGTTGTATAAACCAACCTCTTGACAGAAAGTAATTACCCTGAAATGTTATCACAAATTGCGGCGTTCACGAAGTTCGCACATTTACTGAATGATATCGTTAATAAATCGTCCATGACGTACCCAAAGGTGGTGTAATGTAATTTTGGTAAATGAAAACGAGACATCACCAGTAGTGCAGACATCGTATCTTAACAAAGTACGCTGATTATATTTTTGGGAAAGGGATAAATCTGCGGTGTAAAACCTTTTTGAAAGATGTGAGACGTGAGGTCCGGCTACCCAGAATGCTGGGCTGAGGCAGATGCAACTATTTAAACAGTTGATCCATCATGTACAGGGGTAGGCGGTTGTAAGGTAAACATTTCTTGCAATTCCAGACATCGTTATCGAGTTTGTAACTTGGGGATGCGAGTTCAAATGCAGTAGTGTTGTTGTTGGTTGCACCACACCGGTTACATCCTGAAATATAATGGACAATTAGTCATATATTAACACAATTGTGGTTATTTTATTTGAATAACCCATCTTTAACCAACAAATCCAAAATCTGTCCGCCTACTGTGTAACCAGTGACCTATATACAGAACCAATGTCTAGCTGGCCATTTTAACATAGATAATAGGCCTCAAGTTGACAAAAAGAGTTTTTAGATTAATTTTGTGTGAAAATTGATGTTAAGCACAAACTGACCCACAATTAACCAAATATAAAAATAGTCACTAGCATACGCCATGTACGATAACCGTTGATATATGTGGACAAAATCTAAAGTGGTTGGAAAGTTGTATCCCACTGATTACATTCTGGAAAAAACTGGTTAACATAGTTGCTTAACTACATTTTAGTCAACATTTTCATTTTTCGGGACACGAATGACCCACATCTGGCTAAAACCCCAAATTAGATCGGCAAAAACTCCGCTTGTGTAATACGTGGCCTATGTAGAGAAACCTCAAGCTGATTGGGAAACATGTGACATTGTTATTATGCCTTATAGAGCCGTGATGCAGTTTTTAGTTTTTATTTATCTTAAATTTTATTTAAAAATCCATTTTCTGACCTAAAAATCCAAAGTCAGAAAGTCCAACAACCCATGCCATAATCACTAACGTATATGGAGAACGTCTAAATTGATTGGCTACTTGTAAAAAAATGCTTATGAAACGTTTTCTGAGCACTTTTCTCGTCCTTAGCTGCCCATCTAGAATGATAATGTATGTACATGTATGATGAGTATGTTATAAAAACTGTCTTGACAAGTCCGTTTGGGAGTGCACGCGTATGAGCACGTTTGTGTGCGTGTGCGTGTTTTGTGCGTGTGTGTGTGAGTGTGTGCGTGTATGTTGTGTGCGTGCGTTCGTGTGCATGTGCGTACGCGTGAACGTACGTGTGGGAATTGTCTGTTAATGACCTTGTTAATTTCTGCTAGGCGTCTGTGTAATCTGCGTACTAATTTATAGCGGACCTAACAATATTAAGAAGGCTTTCGACAGTGTCCACAGAAATTCGCTGTGGCAAATCCTGAAGCTATACGGCATACCAAGCAAATATATAGACATTTTCAAATCGCTATACCGAAACACCAACTGCTGCATCAAGACCAACGATGGCTACACAGACATGTTCGATATAGAGACAGGTGTACGTCAAGGTTGCATCCTGTCCCCTTTCCTCTTTGTTGTTGTTATCGACTTCATCATGAGGAAAACGATGAAAGATCCGAACTTTGGTGTTAAATGGATAAATAATAGGTTGACAGACCTTGACTTTGCCGATGATATTGCACTGCTCAGCCACACGCCGGAGATCCTACAAGAGATGACCAATAATTTAAACAAAAATGGAGAGATGGTCGGATTACGAATCAGCTATGGGAAGACAAAAACATTGTCAGCTGGTGATGGATCTGACCCCCACATTGTGATCGGTCAGGAAGAGTTGCAATGCGTCGAGAACTTCCCTTACCTTGGAAGCTACATCTCTAGGAAAGGCGATGGGAAGTAGATGTACGAGCGAGGATAGGCAAGGCATCAGCAGTGTTCCAAAGACTACGTCCAATATGGTCCAGTAACACCATCAGAAAGGACATAAAACTACGTCTTTACATGTCAATCGTAATACCAACAGCGATATATGCCTGTGAAACTGGAAGAATACGGCGAGGATATCAAAAAAAACTAGACGTATTTCATCGACGATGTCTCCGGTTCATAGTGGGCATATCGTGGAGAGAACACACCACAAATGAAGAAGTGATGAGGAGGGCAGGTCTGGACAGCCTGCATCACATAGTTAAGTCTCGACGACGAAGACTAGCGGGACATATCCTACGCCTACCAAGAGAGAGAACAGCACATGTAGCAATGGAATGGGTGCCTGAAGGTGGAAATAGAAGGAGAGGAAGGCCGACTAAGACCTGGCGCAAGACGTTTAAAGAAGATCTGGCAGAGATGGAAATCACCTGGAATGAGGCCAAAGAAATTGCGAAAGACCGTAGTAGATGGAGAAAGCTCGTCGCCCGATGTCCCGAAAGGAACAGGAGGAACTAAGTCTAAGTAAGTAACAATATTCTACACCTTAGGTTGTGGCACAGATCACGAACGTCTTGCGCATAACCATATATAACGCCGGGAATGTAATACTACCGAAACACCTTTGTGTTGATTCTATTTTAGACAGGTACTTACTTTGTAAGACCAAGGTTAAGCACTTTGTGTGCTACCTACGTGTAGTTCATGACACGTTCGTTCTGGCCAACCCAACTTCTCTCCTTTGACGTCTTGGGTTTGGGCTGTCGCGCAACTGCGCCTGAATCAGAACATTTAAAATAATTATTTTACCAGCGAATAGAAAGTTACTAGAGTAAATATGCTAAATATATTATTAAGTAACTAATGATATACAATTATACACTTACATTCCTTTGAAATTGGACTTTTTTGTAAATGTAAAGAATTAAATTCGAAAACAAAATGGCGGATTTCATCTATTAACCAACCAGTATCCTCGCAAGCATGGGTGGTGTTTCACTACATTAGCTCTGCTAGATTTTTTACGCAATGAACGGAATCACAATTGCTGAATCAGTTGCATTTTTACTAGTAGCTAAACTATGGAACCTACGAACGCCATATCACGGGAGTGCGTTTTATAATTATTACTTCTACTTTCTGAACGTAACTTTTAACATCAGTCACAAATCGCCATAAATTGAATGATAACAGGATGCCTGGATAACCGGCTTCGTGTAATGTCAGCGTTTTGACAAGACGATACGCCAGGAGGTACTGAGACGGGTATACTCCGCAGCGCCCTCTCACGAGGATGGACTCAGCGTGAAAAACCCTTACATATTTTGTATTAAAGAATCCAACCTAAAACAGAACAACCTGTAAATATCTTACCTTTAGTATGCTGTTCACAAACAATGATTAGTTTTATTATCTATGACAAAACGATTTGAATCCACTTCAATCGAAAATAAAACAATCAAAAATCCTAGGGGCGCTGTACTGCGGCTGATCCTAGTCTCATCCGGTCTCTGTTTTTGTTGTGTAATTACGTTTTCTGTTGGAGGTTCTGCGGCATGCACAGTTCCAGGGTGTGTTGGACGATGTCGTCAACGTGTGTTGTGACTGTCTTGGTATTGTGTATTATCTTGAAGTCTGCTGAAGCAATTTACCACTCGACCGGTTCGGGTGAGATCCGACATGGGGCCGCCAAGACACCACTGTTCTACAGTTGGGAGGTACTTCTGAGTTTCCAACACAACCATGATATACCGCCCCCTTCAACTCTGACATTGACTTCTGGGAAGCGACCCGCAAAAAGAGGACAATCAAGAAACGTGGATTCAGGGAGGGGTAAGGAATAGACTGAAGAAAAATGCGTACAGGCCTCCTCTACCAGCCATCACTCTCTCGAATGTACGATCCCTCCAAAACAAGCTAGGCGAACTGTCAACGATGATTCGTTACGATGGAGATTATCGAAGAACCAGTTTATTTTGTATTACCGAGACGTGGACATTGGCATTGATATTTTATTACTATTCACTCTAACAGAGACAAAACAAAAACTAAGACTACAACTAATTGATGGAGGTCTTTGCATGCTAGTCAACAGATTGAATTCCAGAAAGTACACGCTTTCCTTGAGGACGATTATGACATATCAACCAAGGATAAGACACATTGATTGTGTCGAGATTGTGCACATGTTGTACTAAGTGTATGAATATGTTTAAACACAAACGTGTCAACTATCTCGACCGGTTTCACATATGTAAAATTAACTCAAGCCTCCCTTTGAAACATTCTTCTGGACTGTTCATTATACGAACGGAGTGATTTTCTCCATAGCCTTCGTGTGAGTTCACGTTTCACTTGTTTAAGCACTGCGTAGCGAGTCACAATACATGCTATGTTGTGCAACCTTCTATTGAGTGGTGCACGTCGTCCTAGAGTGGGCGGTCATTATTGTCTTCGACACCCTTCACCAGTTCTTTAATAAGGGAATAATATCAGGTATGTTTTCTTCTCGAGTGCGTTAGCGCTGGATAACAGTCGCCTGTTATCTACGACCCGGCAAAGAATGGAAAGTGGATCCTCATTATTCGTTCTTGGGACAGGGCGAAAGTAACCTAAATAAAGTAAAAGTAAAGGTAAGTTCTTATTCAGCGCAGTATCCAGTCCCCAGGACTGCTCAAAGCGCTTTACATTTTACTCCCTGGCAGACTTGTTCAATCGAACACCATCTCGATTTCTCTGGAAAGCAGTCAGCCACGCTGCAATTAATGCGCGAAGACTATTCGTACACAAATATCCACCACTGTCTATAGCCAGGTACTCATTCATACAGCTGAGTGAACTGAAGCAATGTAGAGTAAACGAACTTGCCCAAGGTTCGACACCGCCGCACAGGATTCGAACCCGCATTCTCTCGGTCGAAAGTTCGGACCTCTTATTACCGCTGCGCTACTGCGCTCCACAAATAGTTACTGTATGTGGAAATAATCTGGGACTGTCCTTGTGTGACTGTAATTGCGAGGTGGTTGTATTACCGATGTGACCATATATATATATATGTGTGTGTGTGTGTGTGTGTGTGTGGGCGCGCGTGTGTGTGTATATGTATGTATATATATATATATATATATATATATAGTGTACATATATATATATATACATATATACTCTGCATATGTATGCAAAGAAACGTGGATCCAGGGGAGGGGTAAGGAATAGATTGAAAAAATGCGTCAGGCCCCCTCTACCGGCTACCACTCTCTCCAAAGTACGATCCCTCCACAACAAGCTTGACGAACTTGACGAACTGTCAACGATGATACGACTATCGAAGAACCAGTTTATTTTGTTTTATTGAAACGTGGCTGGCAGAGCAGAATGTGGACATTGAGGATTTTACTACTATTTGCGCTGACAGAGACAAAACAAAAACTAAGAAACGCATTGGTGGAGGTCTTTGCATGCTAGTCAACAGAAAGTGGGCCACTAACTTTTGTGTGAGAGAACGAACCAGCACGAGATCGTACGAAATTTTGAATGTGTCATTTCGGCCTCACTACCTTCCCCGTGAATTTGGTCGGATCACTATTGTTCCGACCTTCACAGTAGGACCAGACAACGTAGAGGCAGCCGAGCGTGTCGCAGAGTGCTATAATTAAGTAAGTAAGTAAATAATTTATTTCCAACAATATTCATCATAACACGTCACAATATGACAAATACAATGTTGTACGTGGACAGGGGATGAACAAAAGTACAATACTTATCAATGGTTCACCCCAGCCATATTAGGTGCTGACGAAGTAAATACAATATGTTTTTATTAAGTATAAATTGCCAATAAAACATAATTGTACACGGTGCCTACAACATAATATGTTTATATATATATATATATACACTGTATATATGTACATATATATTTTTTTACCTTTTTAATATTTCTTATGAGTCTTCATTACTCCACATAATATCACGATTACAACACTGCTGTATACCTCTCAATTATAGATGATTTGTACTTTTTTTAAACATACAAATATGCTGACACTTTCATAAATCTTCAGGTAATCTATTCCACAATTTGATTACTCCAACATTAGACACACACATAGCCTTCAAAGTTGTACGAACGTAATTTGTTTAAATATATATCTCTGTCTTGTTACGGAAGTAAATGATATTTCACCTTGTACATTGTGATAGCCGATTTATACTCAGTATAACAAGTTGTTGTGTGATCTTGAGCTTTTGCTCCATATATAATACATATCACTATTTTTTGTAAAACAAATATCTGCCATAAGTTAGAACGATATGTGTTGCCCCAAACCTCAGAGCAGTAGTCAATATACGGCATAAAATGTGAAAAGTATAACAAGGATAATTCACATTTAATAAGCTTCGTGCTTGTTAAATTATTGATGTTATTTTTGCTAATTTAGATTTAACCAATTGAATTTGTGTTTTCTAGGATAGCTTCCCATCAATGATTACACCCAGGAATTTGGTTTGGTGCACTATTTCTATGATTTATGGTTATATTGTTGCCGGGAATGTTTATATTTTTTCCAAATATCATGAAACTGATTTTGTCGACATTAAGGGATAGTTGACTACTGCGCTAAGCATATTTGGATCATATGCACAATACAATATGGTAGTGTCATCTGCAAATAAAATGACAATGCGGCGCTAAGCAGGTCAGTGGATCAAGCCGTGTTTATATTCAGAGACTTCAACACGTGCGACATCATTGGCCAGCTGCCAAACCAACACGAGTACGCGTCTTGTCCAACACGCCTCGACATAACTCTTGATCGTTGTTATGGCGCTATTCCCGACGCCCATAACAGACCCCCCTTGGACGATCCGACCATAATATTATACACCTGATTCAAAAGTATAGTCAGAGAGTGAAATGTGAAAAACCAAGGTCACAGCGTATTAAAGTTCCTCTGTGATAGCACAGAGGAACTGAAAAGTTGTTTTGAATCGACTGATTGGAAGGCATTTTTTTTACAGTTGTTATGAAAACCCAGATGAACTTGTGAATCATGTAACGTCGTACATTCAGTTTGTGAAGATTCGGTGATAAAACCAAAGACTGTGCAAATGTTTTCCAACAACAAACCATCGGTTACCAATGCGTTAAAAAGTATTTTGAATGAAAACAAACAGGCATTTCTAGTTGGCGTCACCACTAAAGTGAAAGAACTGAACAAGGTCTTCGGAAGTAAAGTTAAGTTAGCAAAATTATAGTACAAAGACAAAGTGGAATGCAAACTGTTGTGTGGCAATGCAAAAATTGATTGGCAGGGTCTCAATACAATGATGGGTAGAAAACAACCACCAACACCTTTGGCATCAGGTAACCCTTCTCACTTGGCAAATTAAATGAACAAGTTTTATACCCGATTTGATATTCAGGATTTCCATGCCGAATGTGATCAGTTGTGCCTGCCACTTGTATCTAGTCTATCTAGTGTTGTAATTGAAGAGGCTGATGTTGTGAGATATTTTTCACGTGTCAAGGCCAACAAAACGCCTGGACCAGAAAGTCTGCGAGGCCGTGTGTTAAAAGTTTGTGCCGAACAGCTGGACCCTTTTTCACTCGTCTGTTTCAGCTGCTGTTAGATAATCATGTTATGCCGTGTTCATAGAAGATGTCAACTATCATTCCAGTGCCTACAATTCCAGGTGCTTTTCACATGAAAGACTTTCGTCCAGTGGCACTTAATTCTGTCGTTGCCGTGTGCATGTAGATGATTGTTTGCGCTCACCTGATTACGTCGGTGGCCGATCGCATAGACCCATTGCAGTTCGCCCATACGGCTAGAAGAGGTTCGAGGACGCAACTCTGACTCTAGTAGATTTCATAGCTAGTCATTTAGATAAAGCAGGTACTTCTGTCAGAGTTCTTTTCATGGACATGTCCGCTGCTTTTCAAACTATTCAGCATCATGTTTTGATTCCGAGACTGTTAGACTTAGATGTAAATTCTGATCTCGTTTTGTGGATAAGGCAGTTTTTTGTGCGATCGGCCCGCATGTTTGCCAAACCGGTATTGTCTGATGAGATTGTTGTGAACACTGGAGCCCCATCAAGGGTGCGTTCTCTCTCCCGTACTTTTCTCACTGTACACAAATGATATCAGGTGTAATGACCCAGTTCTTACCCTTCTGAAATACGCAAATGACATGGCTCTTGTGGGTTGTCTGAAAGACGAATTTTCCATTTCTCAATACATTTTTCAGATTTACGTGTTGAATACAATGTTTAAGGACAGTTTTCTTGAATTAAATGTATGGAAAACCAAGGAGCTTGTCCTTGACAGCAGCCAGAGAGAGGCAGGAAGGTCAGTAGTGATAGACCAGAGGGAGATGGAGGTGGAGAGGGTGGACAGTTGCAAATACTTGGACATTACTATTGATACGAAACTCACTTTCAATTAACATGTTGACATGTTGCATAACAAAATCACAGAAACGTCTCGTTTTACTTAGGAAATTCAGAAGCTTTGGGGTCAGCCCACATGTCCTTGAACTAGTGTACAGAAGTCTTGTTGAGAGTATCTTATCATTCGACATCGTAACTTGGTTTGGGCATCTTACCGTTAAACAAAAGAAAAAACTGGGTCGGTTTGTTAACATAGCTAGTAAACTCATTGGTCAGCCACAGCGACAAGTGTCTACTCTCTACGACTATGCCCTAGCCAGGAAGGCATTTCACATGTTCAAAGATCATGCCCATCCACGTAACTTTGCATTTCATAAACTTCCACCTGGCAAGCGTATTAAAGTTCCTTCTGCACGAAAGAATGTATATAAGAAGTAATTTGTACCTTCAGCAGTTGCTGTCCTGAATGCTGCACTCAAATAATGTGTCAATAGAGCTGCAGTTTTAGGTGTGGGTGGTGGAGGAGAGAGTGTACATGCATGTATATATATAATATGAATACCATTCAATATATTACTTTAAACTGCATGTATCAGGTATTAATTACACAGTTTTGTATCACTGCATGTTTTGACAATGCAGATATTGACGTACTAGTGCCCTTCTCTGATGTTCTGGGTGTGCTTGGGTTTTATAATATTTAGGCCACATGGTATGCTCTGAAAACCTTTACATTTAGTCAATTGTCTGTTTATGTGGTATGTTTAGTTTTCGTTTTAGGACACTTTCATGTGTTATTTATATACATCCTACTCGTAAAACTTTACATGTGTGGGAACTTTACATGTACATGCAATAATGTTGTGTGTTTTAATATCTATATTTTTAGAGCTAATTAATTGACTGGATGGTCAATAGATGAGCCTAAAGACAATTTTTTATATTAAAATGTATTGTTTTAGGACAGACAATAAAGTATTTTTGATTTGATTATTTATGCAGAAGATCTGGAGCTATCTACGTACTGTTTAGACGTGACATTTAAGAGAATTGTTGTTAAACCAGCCGGAAGTTGTCTATAATCTAAAATTTCTGTTTACAAATTTAGAAAGACAAACTCTAATTATAAACTCTGTTTCGACCTATTAAAAGCAATTTGGCGGGAAGTATCCCGTCAATACACATATTCGTCTTGAGATCATTATATTAATTAACCCAAAAGTGACAGACAACCTCAATTTAACTCAGGTTTATTGGTTATGTTTTTTAAAAGATTGCATGATACAGCTGTAGTTACTTATGGGCACTGCATGTTTGTAGAAAACAAACAGCGTGCCGTTTATGCCACGTGCAGCGGTCTTTGCTGAACATTTGTAAGAAGTTTTGAATGTGTGGTGTCGTATATATTACAGTGGTGCCTTGTTTGTATGGTTGAGGTCCAATGTCAGTGAACTTACAATAACGCAATGTGAAGCACGCAATACCATTTGATATACGAGTCAAAATAACGCCAACGGCTCCAACAGTTCGTGGCCGATATAGTCTCTGTGTGGCTGCCAATCTGCGTTTATCAAAGTGGCTGGCGCTGGAATATTCTTTTTGTCTGAGGGTCCCGTGGTTTATGTGTGATCATAGAATATGATGAACTGCAGAGAGAGGTGGGTGTGCGAGACGTGGAGAAACGGGTAGAGGGGGAGAGAACGAGAGGGACGGAGAGTGGAGAGAGGAGAGAAAGGGGGAATAGAAAGGGAGAGAAAAGAAAGGAAAAAGGGGAGTTCCAAACTGATAAACTGTCCACTGACCATTTGATGGATGCCCTAGTTAACTGTCTACTGACCATTTGATGGATGCCCTAGTTAACTGTCCACTGACCATTTGATGGAAGCCCTAGTTAACTGTCCACTGACCATTTGAATGATGCCCTAATTAACTGTCCACTGATCATTTGATGGAAGCCCTAGTTAACTGTCTCCCGACCATTTGATGGATGCCCTAGTTAACTGTCTACTGACCGTTTGATGGATGCCCTAGTTAATTGTCCACTGACCATTTGATGGATGCCCAAATTAACTTGCAGAAATCGCAAGAACAAGAAAGTTTTATTTAGACCCCAATTACAATATATGTATAATATCAAATTAACGTAACATGAATAGGCATATATATTCATATATACAAATGCAGTGTAATTTCAAATTAGGTGGGGTCTGTGACTCCTATTAAGACAATAACAGTCGCTCTCATAGGAGCCACGCAATGTTTACTGATCAGTAGGAATCAGTTAATGTTGCGACAACAACAAAATCAATAACAAAATAATATAATCATGTGAGCTGCCTCAGCAAAGTGGTATGAAGTAGGACAATTACGAATTTTGGAATTTTGTACCTTTTTTGATTCCACCGAATATGCGTTTAAAAATAAGCCTCATTTGCTGAGATATATCTTCCGTAGTTTTTTTATTTCAGAATTTGAGGCAGTCTTAAAAAGTTAACGTTTTGAGAAACGATGCCATATTGACTGTTCATATAATATGTGGCTTCCTTAATGTATTTGTTATTAGATTTGGGTTATTTGTCAAGGAAAATCAACTGGACAATGAAATGTGATATCATAAAGTACGCATTTCTGCCAATATCTCAACATTGATAGGATATGACCTAGACAACTACCTTTGACTAGTGTACAGAATAGGCATTCCGTGACGTAATACCTGGCTCACTGTTGTGGTCCACATATTATACGAAAAATGCGTGATGCGTTGTATGATGGTCACATGACATGTTGCAGACTTCCTGCGATCCCATCAACTTAACATTCGATATATCGTATTAGTTGTTCTACACCAACATGTTGGCGGAGAAGAAACAAAGGGTATTAAAAACTAGTATTTAAAATAAGTAAACTGCTTGAATCCTACCATTGATGTAGTATATTCCAACTACAAACCATACATATGGGTTATAATATATATATGCATTGTATATATATATATATATATATATATATAGGTACATATATATATATATACATAGGTATATATATACATATACACACACACACACACACACACACACACACACACACACACACACACACACACACACACACACACACACACACACACACACACACACACACACACACACACACACACACACACACACACATATATATATATGTGTGTGTGTTAGATATTGAACAATCTGCCTACGAGATGTAGCGCTAACCACATGTTTGCTACAGCTGATCACGAGGATTTACAGGTTTGTTGATACAATTATCCAGAGTATTGTTACTAGCGACATATACAGTACGTCACTGTTGCGGTATCAGTGGGTCAAGGTCCCTGTCCCAAGGACGAATAATGAGGATCCACTGTATTACCGGTACGGATTCTTTGCCGGGTCGTAGATAACAGGCGAATGTTATCCGGCGCTAACGCACTCGAGAAGAAAACATACCTGATATTATTCCCTTATTAAAGAACTGGTGAAGGGTGTCGAAGACAATAATGACCGCCCACTCTAGGACCACGTGCGCCACTAAAGAGAAGGTTGCATAACATAGCATGTATTGTGACACGCTATATAGTGCTTAAACAAGCGAAACGTAAACTCACACGAAGGCTATTGAGAAAATCACTCCGTGGGCATAATGAACAGTCCAGAACAATGTTTCAAAGGGAGGTTTGAGTTAAATTTACGAATGTGAAACCGGTCTTTCTGAGATGGTTGACACTTTTTTGTTTAAACATATTCATACACCTAGCACATGTGCACAATCTTGACACAATCAGTGAGTATTACTTCCTGGTTTATATGTCATAATTGTCCTCAAGGAAAGCATATATTTTTGCGATTATAGGATACAAGGAGTGGAGTACGTGTTTTTTCCTGTATTGTTGACGCATCCATTTCCATTTCTTCTTGATCACATCCAGACAACAATGACGGGTCTGTGGTGGAACTAACGTGGTAATTTTTGGTTGGTTGGTGACTCAAATAATGTCCCACACCTTCTGTCATATATTATGTCTCACGTAACTCGACGCGATATCTCCGCCGAAGGTCCTTCTATTTGTCTCGTTATGAAACTCTTTTTTGCATATAGGTTGGCGTCCCGTCTGTAAGGTCTTTCAACGAATATTAAAAATCACGCCATGATATGCTTGTTAATTTGATAGCCTCATAAATCAGCGAAGTTGCAGACATTGTTCGAAATCAGATCGTTTACAAGTTTAACCATGCATTGAGGTATATTATATAATTATAGCCAGGTGAATTAAATTAAAATAAACATCCCGTCTATCACAACCCAACATATTTTAATATCTTAGCATATTTGTCAGCTATTTTGAACACTAAATAATTCTGCACGTTTTAATATTTATTGCTGTAGTGTATTTCTCGGTAGAACTTGTATAAATGGGAAAAGAACAGTCAAAATACACGACAACAAGGAACCGGTCCTCCATTCTTGCGGAACTATGGCATCGGTTTTAGTGTGAACGATGACTTTTACGGCAGAACATTGCGACACTGATGAAAACCATTCTATACGTATACAAAAGTACAACGGTTTTATGTATGTATGAGTTGCCATGTCAGAACGTTATATAAGGCGACCTTGTAAGCATACTGCAGTAAGTGCATAAAACCCAGGGCCGTTCTTAAGGTATAACAGTGAGTCGCCTACAGTTATATTACACACAAAAACTAGGTACTCTGATTAATGTGGTATAGGCAATGGATAATAACTCTCACCTTTCGTCTAGTTATGTGCAGACGAGCATTTGCAATAAACCCGAATCACCGGGTAGCCACATCACGGACTTTGCCTTCGCACAGATGGACTATTATGAAGGCGGACCACTCCTATGTAAATTACCATTTTATGGACATTTTTCACCATTGGTGGTGCCATTCAAAGGTGTTAGCTCCCGTGGAAATAAAAAAAATTCCAATATATTATCTTGTAGCATGGCGTAGGTGAAATTGCCCCAACAATGAGTGTCTATAATTTTATGCTCGTTTTATTGGAACAATGCAACAAGATGGACAGCTCACCTAAGTGCCGTTTGACATGTCGGGGAGTTAAAGCTTCGCACGTCGCCAGTGAGATGTCGACTATTTTGGCTCATTGACAATCACAAAGTAGGCCATAGAACGCCATAACTCAATCTGTTGACAGGTTTCTTGGAATAATATACAAGCGGAAAATTCCATTCGAATGATACATTTAAGACCGGCTAGCCACCCGTATGACAGACAGTAATTGACCGCGTGACCAACTGAGCGATTTACGAGGAGTCTAAAAGTGTATCTCATATATACCGATGTGTATGGCGAATGGCCAGATGAGAGACGGTGAAACAGAAGCCCGTGAATACGTGGTGGTGGGTCTGTGGATTGTCATGTGCGGAATGCCCAACGTCATTATATCTGACCGCATACCGCAGTTCATCTCTCACGTGTAGCTGGTTTACAATCGCTACAATGGGTCCATCACGTCAGTGTTACCATTTACAGCTTCTGCTATTATCAAACTTGAGGCGCTACCTTGGCTTTAAAACAACAACACACGTTATCAAATGGAACATCTACTTAACTAACTGTTCACCATCCGTACTTGCAATATTAACTCACTATTTGTTTGTAAATTCTGAACGGGGACTACGTAAGCGATGAACGGACTATTTGTTACATTTTTAAGTATTCGTACAGAGCGGAATATGACATTAGTCATTAGCTCATATATTCTTCGTTATGTAAACGTTTGTTATGTATATATCGGGTTACTAAGACTATGCTCGCTATGCTGTTCGTGTTATACTGATTACTTTATTTTCATCGCCCGATACTTTTGTTCAAGTTTAAACTTGTTCTATCTCGATGCTAACGACATGTATCACTAGGTAGTTATTACATTTATGAAAATGCAAAAAAAAAATATTATTGACATTCAAAACAAAGATAAAAAATATATTTTTGTGTTGGTAATTAATGGGTAATTTTGTTAAAATTTTGCAAGTCTAAAACAATATAACTGTGTGGTATAGGAAGTATGGTGTGGATCTCATAAATGTATTGTGATAAATAACATAAACATCTATGTTCATCTGTACAAAGCGGCTGGTTTTTATACAGTTGTTCGTGGGGAACCGTACTTTTTAATTATTGCATTCACGTGTTACGCAGGTAAACTGAAAAAAGTCCAATTTAAGGAAAAAACATTCTGTGCGTTTCTGTTCCCCAAAAGATAGTACATTTAACAAGATTTAACAAGATTTAACAAGATTGCCATCCAGAGAATTAACTCTAGATGGCAGGTGGACAAGGAAGCCCTTTGGCTTATCGAGAGTCCAACCCTTTTATCTACATATATCCAGCCCTTCTGAGGTATGTGTCGATTTTATTTTTAAACATATTCACACTACTAGCACCCACACAATCATCAGATAATCTGTTCCATTCATTCACAGTCCTTTGTGAAAATGAGAACTTTCTCACGTCTAATCTACACTGCTCCTTTACTAATGTAACTTCATGTCCTCTAGTCTTTCTATCTTTCTTAACTGAAAAAAACATATTTCTATCAATATTTTCATAACCATTCAATATTTTAAACACTTCTATCTGATCTCCTCTCAATCTCCTGGTCTCTAGTGTTGTTAAACCACATTCTTTTAGGCGTTTTTCATAACTAAGATCCCTCAGTTTTGGTATCATTTTAGTCGCTCTCCTCTGTACTCTTTCTAGCATATCTATGTCCTTCTTGCGGTATGGCCTCCACGCTTGTATACAATATTCTAAATGAGGCCTAACTATTGTTTTGTACAGCGGTATTATTAGTTCTTTTTCTTTATATGCTATATTTCGCCTAATCAATCCAAGGATTTGATTTCCTTTTGAAGCTGCAATTCCACACTGCTCTGAAACCTTCATGTCAGCACTAATTGTCAGCCCTAAGTCTTTTTCTTTTACAGTAGTACTTAGTACAGTTCCCCCCATTGTATATTCTACATATTCGTTCCCATGTCCTGTGTGAAGGCATTTACATTTCCCAAAATTGAACAACATTTGCCACTTTTCAGACCATTTGATCAACCTGTCTAGATCATCTTGTAAATGCTGTCTATCCCCATCACTTTTAATCCTTCTAAACACTTTTGTATCATCTGCAAATGTCAACACCTTGCTAGCTATATCATCGTCCAAATCGTTTATATATATATTAAGAATAATATATGTCCCAGTACTGATCCCTGTGGAACCCCACTCAAAACTGATTTCCAGTTTGAAGCCTCCCCATCAACAACTACCCGTTGTCTTCTGTCAATCAGCCATTTTTCTATCCAGTTAATTATACCATTTCCTATGCCATGGGCTTTTAGTTTAAGCAGTAATCTCTGATGTGGCACTTTGTCGAAAGCTTTTTGAAAATCTAAGTAGATGATATCTACTGGTGATCCATCATCTACCCACTTAGTGATATCTTCCAAAAAACATAACATATTTGTTAAGCATGACCTCGCTTTTAGAAACCCATGTTGAGATGGGTTTATCAAGTTATGTTTAACAAGAAAATCCACCATGTGATCTTTAATTAGTCTTTCTAATAATTTACAAATCACCGATGTTAAACTAACTGGTCTATAATTATTTGACTTGTTTCTCGAACCTTTTTTAAATAACGGTATAATGTTTGCTTCTTTCCATTCTAAAGGAACCACTCCCTCTTCTAATGACAAGTTGAAAACTGTTGCAAGCGGTATGCTAATTTGTTCTACAATTTCCATTAGTAGTTTGGGTGGAATACCATCCACTCCAGGTGATTTATTTTCCTTCATAGCCCTAATTTTCTTAGCTACCATTTCTGGGGTTACAATTAACTGTCTTAAATAGTCTGATTCTGCCCCCTTGAACTTAGCCTCTGGTACTGGCAGTGAACTAGTGTCTTCTCTGGTAAACACTGAACTAAAATACTCATTTAGGTCTTCTGCCATTAAGAATCCTTCTGATATTATATTTCCAGCACTATCTTCTAGAGGACCGACCTTATCCTGAACTTTCTGTTTGCTTCGAACATACGCATAAAAACTCTTGCTGTCATGTTTTATATTACAAGCTAATTTATGTTCATAGCTTCTCTTTGAATTTCTAATTTCAGCTGTAGCTTGGTTTAGTGCTTCTTTATAAATGTTGTAGTCTTCGTCATTTCCAGTACGTCTATATGACTTCCACATCATTTGTTTATACTTAATTTTTCTAATGGCTTCTTTCGATAAGTATTTCTTTCTGGTCCGTTTCCCTTGTTTTTTGAAGGGAACAAATTTATCTACGATGCACTCTAATTCATTCTTTAAGATATTCCAGCATTCTGTTGCTGTCTTATTCTTCAGTGTATTATTCCAGTCTATCTTTGCTAAATATTTCCTCCTTTCCTTATATCTTCCTTTGTGGAAATTTCTCCTGAACTCCTTTTTATTATTTCTTTCTGATTTTACTTTGATGGTAAAATGTATCTGGCTGTGATCACTACTTCCCAGAGGCTCACATAATTTAACATTGTCAACTAATTCATTCTGTGAGGACAAAACTAAGTCTAACACATTCTCTCCCCTGGTTGGTTCTAGCACATGTTGAGAAAGGAAACTATCTTGTACTAAAACTAAAAACTTGTGGTCCTCACTACCCATACTCTGTAGAGATTTCCATTTTATATGCCCATGGTTAAAATCCCACATAATAACACAGTCCCGTTTGCTCACTTCCCTTATAGCGTTTTGTATTTTTTCATTCTCTTCTATGCTTATGTTTGGACTTCGATAAACTAATCCAACCGTTAACGTTGAGTTTCCTGTAACTATGTTACACCAAACAGCTTCTTCGCAATCTGCTTCTCTGTCTAATTTTATTTCATAAGCCTGGATAGATTCTTTAATATATAAAATAACTCCACCTCCCCTTCTTCCTATTCTATCTTTCCTAAACATTACATATCCTGTCAGTCCCAATTCGGCATCTGATATATCGGTGGTTGCCCATGATTCGGTTATACCTATTATGTGAGGGTCAATATCTTCTACCATAATGTTTAGTTCATTTCTTTTGTTTACTATACTCCTTGCATTTAAACAAACACATTTATACCCAGCTTCAGAACAGTTTTCCAGACTGTTCTTTGCTGAATTATTTTTGCTGCCTTTATGTATGCCTCCAGTTTCAGGCTTCTCTGCGAGTCCCCCCTACGAATTTAGTTTAAATAGATGCAACCTGTCCCACTGTCAACAGATCGCAGCAGATTCTCTGAGAATACTGCTGCCCCCTTTCCACTTAGATGGAGGCCATCTCTCATGTACATATCTTCTCTCCCAACAAAGTACCCCCATAAATCTAGGAATCCCACGCCCTCTTCCTCACACATCTGCTCAACTAGTGCGTTGATCGCCATCCTCTTACAGTTTCTGTATCTTGCCCCCCTTCCTCCCATTACTGGCAAAATTCCTGAGAGAATAACCTGTTCCACTCTTGTCTTCTTTAGCTTCCTCACTAGATGTCTGTACTTCTGAACTATCCCAGTTGTTCCCTCCTTGTCTGCATTGTTTGTCCCAACGTGTACTAGTATAGACCCTCCCTTGCCATGCCCCAATACCTTCTCTACCCTTTCGGTCACATGCTCTATCCTAGCCCCCGGTAGACATACAACAACGTCCTTCCCCTCGCATATAGTCTTGTCTGTTTTTCTCAGAATTGAATCGCCCATAAACACTCTCTCTTTTCTCCTTGCCCCCTCAATCACTGCCTCGGAGTAGCTCCTCCGGTTTGCATATGTCTGGTTGTTGTCTTTTCCTCTTGTCGTCTTCTCTCCTGTCACATTCTCTTCCATTCCTTCTTTCCTGTCGCGTTTTCTCTTGTCCCCTTTCCTCCTGTCATCTTCTCTTCTAGCACATTTACTCTCACTTCCTTTCGTCCCTTCTTCTTTCCGCCCATCACATTTTCTTCTCTCCTCTCCCGTCCCTTTTCCCCGGCTACCTCCTTCACTACGGTCAATTTCTCCCCTGTCACCTTCACGCCTGTCATGTTTTCTGTTTTTTGCTGAACACTGTCTTCTTCCATCAGTCTTCTGTCTCACAGTCTTACCAACTGCCTCTGTGGTATCTACCTCTTCACCACCTGTATCGCTGTCGTGTCTCTCCTCGTTCTCTACAGTCTGACTACCTGCTGATCTATCCCCACTGGCCCGTTTTCTTTTCCTCTGCCGAACACTTTTCCTCCGTCCCTCTGTTTTCTCAATGTCTTGTTCCTTCACACCGGTCACCTTCCTTCCTCTCAGTCTCCTTTCTTCAGTCTCCGTGTCACAACTCTGCTCCTTCCGTGTTGTAGAATTCTCAACTCTCTCCGCGCCATCCCTCTCTGCTCCATCTATTTCTATGTTGAGTCTCGCCTCCATCTCCTTCACTATATCCGTCAACTTACACACCTCCTTCATCAGACATTCCACCTTCAAACACCCCATACACCGAAATGTGAATCCGTCATCTTTGGTCTCTGCCCATGATTTTGGACAGCCAGACAACGCAAAACCCACCCAGCTCTGGCAGTCGTTGCAAACTAGGTGTCGTTTTGCCCTGAGTTGCCGCTTGCAAGGTGCCATATCAGAATTTATTGATGTTCAAAGTAGTTTTTTTATGTAGTCTTTGAAAAGACTTTTCTGTGTACAATTTACACCAGATTGTTTAAGTTATAGTTAGTTATATTTGTTAACACACAGTGACACACCGTGCCTTACCTAGTTACGATGTCGATGACAATGTATTCAAGTTAGGCTTAGGTACAAGGTAGTCTTTACAAAGACTGTTTCCCGTGTACTATTATACACTTTAAAAGATTGTTATTTCAGGTTTTAGTTACTAATCTAACTACACCGATTATCTCAAATAACGCTATTCTATTGTCGTTCACGGTACGCTAACTTCGCCAGTGACCTACTTTGTAAACAACGTTCCGATTACATTAACATCCCCAATTATCGCTCGCAAATCGCCTACTTTTAATCTACCCTAGATTACTCCCTCTAGCTAACTTGTAACAAAAAATATTGCTTATTATATATCTATAATTACGGTATGTATGCTATACGCTCAATAATATCACTTATCTTGATCAAATATCCTTATATTTTCGCAAGTTTGCTTCACCAAATTCAAATCAATTCACCACCGGAAGTCCCCAAAATAGAGTATGTCCATAGTAATGCTTATTCTTGTTCGGCCTACATGGCTGCATGGATGGTTTAACATGTGCTGCCTCGTGTTCGATTTTCAGCCGTCATGCCAGCTCATCCTAGGCATATTAACGTTATAAAAATATTGGCCCGGTTTGCACCAACACGCGCTGTTTATCGCTCATTTCAAGACGCGGCGCAATAATGCACGGCCGCAGCCACGCAGGCTGGCACAAACCGGAACGTTGTTTCGTCCTCAAAATGTGCTAAGACGCAATGTTTTATAGCATATGCCTGGGATTGTGAGGAACGATTGAACTTACGTATGTATGTATAAAAGTTTCCTAGCAAACAGTTATAACAGTACAATCGAGGTGAGCCCGGATTCTACAGAAGTATTGAGTGCCGAGGCCACATTTAATTGAAACCGGATGCTGATCGAATTTGTGCGAGATTTTGCGTGATTTCGATCTTTGAAAAGACGAATAAAGGCTGTCATGCAAATAGATACGTCTGGTGCGTTGTTAGTACTGACGAGTTCACTCGTGATAGCTCTGTACTCATTGCGGCGATCAATTAATTGCAGCTTTAGTTTATCTTTGCATCTCAGTAATACAAAACACATTAAACAGGTTATTTCTGCATGATTACATTACCGTTCTTTCACTGGAGTGGACTGTTTATCATGCTAAACAATTAGCCGCGTCATGCTGTTACAATCGATTGCTGTAGGTTAAACTAGATGCAAGACACGTGAGTTTTTTGTATGAAATAAAAGCAATTTTATTGAATACAAAGTGTAAGTGTATATGTACAAAAACCGAAAAGGTACATTAGCATTTTATAAAACAAACAAACCAAGAAATATACTCACATGCACACACGCTAGCATTCACACAAGCGTACATGAAATCAATAATAAACACAAACACACACACGCGCGCACAAACACAAAGATATATATACACACGCACTCACATACACAGTGCTATCCAAAGTCATTAAGGACACTCTTCGGTAGTTCTGAACAAGCTGTAGAATACGACAAATCCTCAACAATTGGCCATTTCTTGGGAACGCATTATAAAAAAAACCTATATACACTTTATGCTTGATGCAGCAGTTGTAATGTACCATTGCAAGATGTTCACTCCTGTGCCCTGCCCACTCGATCGTCATTATCGGACACGCAACATTTGCAGATGCTGCATAACCGAGTGAAGACGTAGTCGTACGGTTGGAGTGAATGAAGCGGACGGGGCAGGAAGTTCCAATTCCTGAGCTTCGCCGGTAGGCGACCTGGTTTCTTTGTTTGCAGAATGTTGATGATGGCGATGATGATGAAGATTACGAAGATAGGCAGTCCGACGCCCGCCAGCACCACGGTTCCTGCGACAGATAGGCCGAACACAATGCCCGGGATTACCATAAATACAATGAAGAGATAGAGGAAAGCGAACCAGCGATATTTTGCCGTTGTATTGCCGAGGATTTTCGCCAGGCTGATCGGAACTTGGCGCATCAGCGGAATCGGATACCAGATAAGGATGCCTAAGATGTTGAAGAGCAGATGCGAGAGCGCCACTTGCAGCGTTTTCTGGAAGACCTTGCGGTCGGAGGCGAGAGCGGCGAGGATGGCGGTGAAGGTCGTGCCGATGTTGGCTCCGAGCGTCAGCGGGTACATGCGGTCGAGATGCAGTATTCCGACGCCCACAAGCGGAGTGAGGGCAGATGTGAAGACCGAACTGCTTTGAACCAACATCGTAAAGCCAGCGCCGATGAGAATGGCCACGTATCCGGTGAGGTGTCTAAAAATTCCCGGGAATTCGGCGTTGATGAAGCGACGTAGAACTGTAGCGATCTTTCCTTGAAGAAGGGAGTGCAGAAGCTTGACGATGAGCACGAGACAGAGGCAGAGAACTCCAAGGGCGAGGACCAACAGAAGAATCCCCAACGCGTGATCGCTCCACGTCCTCGCCAGATTCTCGAATAGGAAATGGCCTGCAAGAATTAAGCAGAAACATTCAGTTCTACAGCATTATAATTTTTTATTTCGACAAAATCTTGGTATGTTCCTTCAAGCTTTCATACACTATAAAATAAATAACAAATGATTCATATAATGCTACAGAAACGTTGTTGAATAACATGGAACGTTGGTCAGTAGATGTTGTCACGGAAATCCAAAACATAAAATATTTATTTTCAAGGCAAAACACAAGATATCCATTTTGTTCGTTTTGAGAAAAACTACCTTTCATGTTTCATCGTTTAAATGGAAACTTGTGTATCAAGTTGGAATGTACTAAGAATCATAGTTATGATAGTTAGTAATTAAATTCCTATTTCATATTCAGGTATTATGTACACAAAGCTAGTTCAACTCACATTGACCCTGGCTCTCGACATATTCGAGCTTGCATGTTCCGTTGCCGACATAGACCGCTTCAGGCACCTTTGTTTTGCAGAAGTGTTTCACCAACGTCTCATTGCCAGTCGTCGTGTTGCTGTTTTTTGCGTAATCAGCTATGACCTTTTTGTCGAGCTGTTGAACGAATGCAACGTGTTACTGTGGACATCAGAATGGCGTGTCTGATCGTCTCCATGAAACAGGCATTTAACTCAATGCACGATTTGTATGAATCAGAACTGGTGTTTCAAGTTGTACCTTATATTTATCATTGAAGCGACTTACTATTGTGTAGCAAATTACAATGCTTGCTGTGATATAACGAGCACTAACGTACAGACGGAAAATTGCACGTACGTAATGTTACACAGTCTTGGGTACTATCGACAGTGTGGAAAGACAGTTATGACAGAAGCACTTTAGTATGGCAATCTACTTTTCGAAGAGTGTAAAGACAATATAACTAGATAACACGTACTGAAGCTACGTTAGATATGCGTTGTTGCACCGCCTCAAATTGCATATGTCTATTTTAAAACAAGGTCGATATGACCCATATGACGTACCTGAATAATTAGCTGGGTGAATGGCTTCGTGAGGGCCTTAAGCAGTTCCTTCTTCGTACTTTTCTTTTCTGTTTTAAGATTTATGGTCATGGCATATGTTATTTGACACAGAATGCCGCAGTCCTTCCATGAGCCGAATGCACCTGAAGATGGATAAATCAATTACAACGGCGATAACGAATTTACAAATTCATTCAAATTTATGGAAAAACAAATTATGCACGACATTTACCACCGTTACATATTGTTCAACATAAACACGCAACTGCTCCACACATAATTTCTGCAGTCGCGAATTAAGACATGCTAAATATGTTCACGTTAACAAACATAGATGTCCCTGGAAAGTGGCTCACCAGCATCCACAAATACCTAGTAATTCAATAACTTCAAACAGTTTTGTGTGTTTCAATGCATCACCGTTTGGGTGGCCAATGGTTAAATGAAGCGAATGAACATACGAAGATGCAAATTAACCTTGCCCCATGGGAGGAGATTCTGTTAGACTGCATCCAGAGTTAGCATATCAATATATTAATATGACAAACATAATGACAAAGTAGCATTAGATCAAACAAAAATACGTTCGTTAAGTTATAATTTGAATTTCCGAAGAACTGTTTGCGCAGGAAGATATTAGTGACCTTCGCGATGGCCTAGGTGTCAGTCACCATCTAATATGGTGCTACTGTTGATGTAGGCGCGCCGTCATACGGTCTTCTAGTCTGGCTAAGCTTCACAAAATAATTAGTATAGCTAATCCAGCGCTACACCACCCACTACTTGCGACATTCCACCCAGTTCGACAATACTCTAGCCACATATGTGTGGCTGATACAGAGTTATGAATTGAACATAAGACGAAGAAAAAGAATAGTGTACGCACCTGTAAGCCACTCAATGGGCAGGATACACACGACACTAAGCCAGTTGAACATGTCGTGAATCGTGGCTCCGGCGAAGGCTCGACGGAACTCGTTACGTTTGGCAGCCTGTCCTACTGACACGATCGTGTTTGTCACTGACGTGCCGATGTTGGCGCCCATGATGATGAAGATGGCTTGACGGACGTTGAGCACTGGACGAAAGGAAGACGATTGTTAGATTTTATAATACACTGCAAAAAGACACATATCATAATATCACAGAAACCACACATGTAACATTTTCAGAAAGACGTATGTATGTATAATTATTGCATACATATGTATTTCACATAATCGTCATCAGCATTATGGTTGCGAACATCCTGTTCCATTCTGTCTCGGTTCTCTTCTATCGGGTGTCCTTGCTTCACATAATCTCTCGCTCCGATCTATTGAACTTCCACGCCTGCTTACATCTCAACTAAGCCTTCGGAGGTATTGCGTCGTTTATATGATACAAGGAGTGGAGTACGTTGTGTATGTATTCCACTACTTTCTGGTCACATCCAGACAACAACTGCGGTCCTGCGATTGAATTTACGTGGTAGTGTTTTGTTTGGTTAGTGACTCAAGCAATTTCCCGCACCTTTTGTCATATATTATGTCTCACGTAACTCGGCGCGATGTCTCCACCGAAGGTCGTCCTATAATTAGTTTCGCTATACAATTAAAATTTCTTTCTCTAGCCTTATTTCTTCTTAAATTGAAAGAAGGAAGTTCTCGGTTCCCGATACATGGATTGTACTCCAAATGTGGTTCATTGGAATAACACGTTTTCGTGATATCTTTTTATGACAATGATATCCCCGATACATTTTATTCTTTTTCAGATAACATTATGTATGGCATTATGTTTACCATCTGCACTAACAAAGATATTAATAAATGTTGGTAAATCGCTGAATATCAACTGTGCTGTACCAAGAGTGAGTTCAGTCTAACATGTGACCTGTTAAGATAGAAGCAGCAGCGAGAACACGCGGTATACTCACAACCAGATGCGACCATGGTGACGACAATGGACGTGGTTGTTGACGAACTTTGCAGCAGGACAGTTGCCAAAATTCCCATCATCAGGTTCGAGATCGGGTTGTTGAGAATCTTGATATTGGACAACGCCTTGCCGGCCGCCTTGCCTAAAGAAGCACATTTGTTATTATGTTGTCCGATTGGTCCATTTATGATTGACCCATTTGTCATATCAGCACGCGAACATCGCCTCTAAAATGGCGAGCTTGAAGACTTTGGGAAATATTGTATAGTTATGCTACCATTGTTGTATCAATAGGCGGATCCGGAGGGCTGGGTGGCACGTGTCCTTAAACCTTTGGAATGTTCTTTGTAATTTCCTTTGCGATGTGCCCCCGCTAGCGTGACGTGCCCCTCAGACCTTCGAGTTCTGGTCTGTGGGCGAACTTTAAAGGAGGAGTAACTCGATAGTTTTGTTTTGTGCGAAGACGACACGACTATTGACGATAGAAGACAAAGCATTCGTAAAACATTAAATGAGACCGTTTGGTCAATGATGATATCACGACGCTTACAATAAGTAGAACACCATTTAAATAGCATTTACCATTCAGTGAAACAAAACTGACAGAAAAACAAAACTAGACGCCACATAATTGAAAGGTCGGTAAAAAGAAACTTACCACCAAGTAAACGGAAGGCATCGCTGAGGAAGTTGAGAGAGCAGATGAAGAAATACAGAAGCACAAATAGCAGGACGAGTCTCGTCAATATGACGGCCACATCCTTTAACTTCTCAGTAAGTGTCATCTCTGCAAATGTAAACGTACTGTAGAAACATCGGCAAAACAAACACAAGAATTATACATCCATATACGTGTAATATTTTTCTTTACGAGTTTCTGGAACAATCTGTTTTTACGAGGTAGGGTTGTTAACAGTACGTTGAACCCCCAACCAGTATGGCCAGCTAATCGATTTAGTCTGACCTCTACCCCTTAACCAATCCGATATTAGTGACCCTACCAGGAGTACAACATTCCAACCGGGGTAGCTCGCAGGGGGGCATGCAAGCTACCTTACCACGACATCTCATAGGGAGTGTATTATATGTAGATAATTACTTATCACATGACATCGGCTGGCTATTATTTTGTTGTTTGGTATGTTTTGCTAAATATTATCGAGTAATTGAACCAAAAGCGATAATCATAATAATTGACGAATTTCTTGAAATAAGCACTATAATATTTATAACAAAACAATCGAGCAATGTCGGCCTATGTTATTATATTTGAAATCGACCATTTTCTTTCCTTGTACGTTCAGCAAAGCATTCCATTGCCAGGTAGTTTTTCTATCGGAAAGAATGTGCGATAGAAATGGAGCGATCCAGAAAGTGACATCACAATCATAATTATGCGCGTGACGTCAGTCAAGCTTTGTCTTACCAACGATGTTTACCCATGAGCATTACATTACTAAGGCGGGATGACATCTATTATATCCATCTTTCTCGGATACAGTTCTCGCTTAAGCAAACTTTATGTTATTGTTACAAAGAAAAACATTTGGTGCAGTAATTGCAACGAAATATCTATTCGACGGAAGGTCGAACAGCTTCATATGTGCGGCAGCCTTTTTTTAAAGATTGATAGACCTTGTTGCTAGGCAAATAGTCACGTGATATATCCGATAGGTATTTTCACATAATACTTTCTTGTTTCGTATCAATGACTATACACATCGGCCGATATATGCATAAAGGTTCCTACCTCGCCAGTGCTTCCCGTGGTGTGGCGGCGCAACAAGTGCCCACGGGTCATCGTCTTCCTCTTTTTTCTTTTGGTCTTCCTGTCTCATCTTTTCGAGATCGACGACCTGGACGACGAAAACGTTGAAAATGACTCCGGGTTGTGCAAGCTATTAAACACGGACTATTGGGTTTACGTGGGACGAATTGAAAGGGAACTGGCAATGAAGAGCACACGTACCCGCAGGACGGGGTGGGTCAAGTAGAACAGGAAGAGGGCCATAGTGTAGTGGTTAGTACATGCCTGTTCTCTGAATTCAAAACCCGGACCGGGCAGGCATGGTATAGTTGGTCTAAAAACCGGGTTCACAACATTGGGGACTGTGTATCTCTCGTAACTCGGAGATCACTTTAACGTCGGTCTCGTCACAAATTGGGACGAAAAAGAACCACTGAGGACGACAAGTACGCTGGCAACGACCACCTTCAATGCCAGCATAGAAAGGTCGGCTTGGCAACAGCGTTCTATAAAAGGCTGATTAGTTGAATGGAACCTTATAAGACCATAATATTCTAACTACAATATGTGTACAGACTAGTCAGTTAATAGAACGTTGCCGAGTGCTAGAAATAACTAGAACTAGAACAATGACTTGTGTGATTATGTTGGGCAGGTTGAGCAAGAGCGATATATTTGGAGTGTGGAGACAGTTGGTGTAGACAGCAACGAACAAGGCTCGGTGACGGTCGAAATGAAGCAAAAATCGAGCAGCGTTCTTACTGCGAACTGGAGAGGCAGAAGAGAGCAACAGCAACGATTGGATATGTTCCCACAAATCTTCGTTACCACGACAAACATATAAGTAAACAAATGAACATACCGAAGTAGACAAGTTGCCATTGGTCTGTCCATCGGCGATGTCCATTGGGGCAACTGTAACAGAATGCAGTCTTAATAGACAGTGCATAAAGGTAGTTGTGCAGTCGTGCGTGCTGGGAGACTCTGTGTTGGCATGTGTCCATGCAAGTGTCAATGTAAAGAGCAAAACCAATATACAGTGGCAAGCATTACAATTAATACCGTTTAGCCAGATTCATTTAACTGAAAACGGGACCATTGCAATTTAAGTATGCATCGTTCAGAAGTATATTAAAGAAAAATACGAAATCACAAATATACCATGTTTAACATAACATATGGCTATGGAAACAGGAAGGTATAATATACGCACATTGGACAATCCAACCTGTTTTTGTGTTAACTAAATGCATTAAACATATCCAATTGCATGCAACATGCCGGAGTGAATTTAATATCAAGAGGATGCAGACGCTATGCAAATTTTTATTATTATTTTATTACAACAATGTAACTACTAACATATATTAATAACACGGGAAACACCACAAATAATAATATTTAAGCAGAGTCAGTACAAATAATTGGTCACATACATGCGCAACTATACATGGATGAGCAGTAATATTACACTCAACATATTTGTTCTTTGATTATGAACTAAACGTATAATAATCCGTCATAGCAGACGATGTACTTGAGCTATTTATTTAATAATGCAATACGAATATTAGAACAGATGATTCATTCACACAAGTGTCTCCACGAACGTACCTGATGCTCTTGACAGACCCATGTTTGATGAACGTCCGATCGCAGGGACGGCTAAACTCCCCTCTGAGTACGGGAGAAAGAACTCGTTGCAGGTGAAGCTCACATGCTGCGAGCGACGTCATAAATATGAAGACATGTGCGCTCAAGCGGAACGAGTAACGAATGGCAGGAAGCACGAGTGACGTGGGCGGAGTGGCTTCTTCTCACGCGTGGCGATCGTGTTTACATTTGATCAACTGTAGGTGCTCCGCGTGAGTGGTTAAGACAGTGCTTAGACATTGACTTATTTGCATAACATCAGTGTAGTTTAGACACTGGTTTTATGCAGGTGGAGGGATCGGCTCATATCGAGACAACCCAACGACGACACTGCTCCACGACCACAAACTTACGGGGTCAGGCCACAATAATTGCTATTCCCTTCGACGACATTTTAACAGTTTACGTGACTGTAAACAATATGTGACCGTTACACATGCATGCACAACGTTATGACATCCACGGGTATTATGCTTCAAATGTACTTAATAAGTTGGTAAAAGTCGCATATTTTCACACTTGCAAACGCGATTACCACAAAGGCAGATACTACTGGTAGCTTCCCATTGGTGGTCATGTTAACATTTTGTTAGATTATAAGAAAACCGTACCCGAAAAGAAAAAAATTCTCAGCCACCGCCGTCATTTTAATGATATGCTGATCAAATTTCGTCAAAGTAACTTATCAATAGCTCTTTAAAAAAACCTCTGTATGCACGGTACCCATCAATATTTACCAACAGTAGCCATGTTTTTCTGCACATTTTTTCAGTGTGCGATGTGAAAAAATGGCAAAAATTACTGCGGCAACTACACTCTTTCAAATATGCGTCATTACTCTGCCAGTACATGCTAGAACTCAACCTGCTGATATGCCTGATCTATTGCACTTATTACCAACATAAAAGTTTTTTTCACAACCGTAGCCAATAACAGTAATTTTAATGTAATTAATAAGGATATTTCACATGAACTACTTATTCTCATCGTCTGATTGGTTATAACGACTATGCTATATGTAACTCTAACCCACCATGATTGTCTCCAACCATAACTAATTATAACTATCTAAATCCTAATAGATAATTATTTATTCCTGTCGCTTGATTACCACACTAACTATTGTTTTTCAGTCGTATGACTGGTTTCAACAACAAACTCAATCCATAAGTAATTGTAACATTGGCATTAGATATAAAAACAATTTATAATTTCACGCTAACTGTTTTTCCGTTGCCTAACTGGCTTCAACGATTTCCAACTTGACCCTAGTGTATAGAATGATTCCCAAAGGTGACTGATGTAACAGGCTGGTGAAATAATATTGACGGTAGCGTTTTGAAATTGCGTTTTGAGCGTATGTAGGGTAGTGTTTTGAACTTAACAGTAGAGTTTTGAGGGTACGCTCAAAACACTACGGTAATGTTTTAAAAGTAAGCTCAAAACACTACCGTAGTGTTTTCAGCGTCCTACACCACAACGCATGCAACTGACCTTCCAAAAACGTAGCAGATCAATTAGCTATGTTTTGATTGCCCCAAATGTATGCGGTTTCGTGGTACCCTTTGGCATTATCGTCTCGGGTTTGATTCCTATGAACTGACGACGTATTTTCATTTAATTAAAAAAACACCGTCACACAAACACCGGAAGGTTAACGTCAAAGGTCGTCTGTTCAAACGCATACAATGCAACACTCCGTCTTTTGCCAGATTATACGGACTCTTGTATGTTGTGCATTTGACGTCAGAAGATATAGCGTCGCTGTTACGTCCACCAGCGAGACGACACCACTGACGACTCGCTTCACTGCACATATGACATCTTTCACAACGTTCGTGCTAGACATATCCTATCTATCCAAGACAGGGCCTCGCGTGCTTAAACGTCGTACGCTGGAAATTGATACAGCACACCCTGCCACTTAATGGGCTGCCTTTCAAAACTGAATACAGTTTTCTATAAATATAGAATAGATGCACTGATAGGGACGATCAACCGATAAGCATGCCTAATGTTTAGTTGGTTTACCCAACCGTGAGGACTGATTAAAAACCGGTTTAAAAAATATGCATCAAATTATAATTAGCACACTATGAAGGTGACACTCTGCACGTTTATGACTTTCCTCAATACCTGTAATAAAAGTTGTACGGCGTACAAGAGGTTGACACAGTTAGTACCATGCGTGTTTCATCAGCCGACAGACTGAATAAAACAAAACAACATTTACGTGCATGATGTGTGACCTGTTGGTGTTATATTGTTATATATTATCGAAAGCAATGCGTGAAGCAGTAAATTATCATTGTTGTATAAAATACGGTTTGGACTTTGTAGTATACTGTGTATAAGTATACTGCGGTAGGATCGATGTTACGCACTCGTAGAAACTGGTTTCGTCTGTAGGGATAATAAATAGAGCGTTTTTTGTTTACGTCGCCCATCTAAGTATTTTATCTAAAACGTTGTTGAATTGTTTTCAGTCACTGCTAGTAAAGGTGTTATGCCATTCCACTGTTAGCTTGGTTGTTGTGAAAAAATCACTGGAAGGTAAAATAAGAGAGAACCCAGGCATAAATAACACATACGTTTTCCATGCTAAAATTAAATACCACAGCAGTGTACCTAGAAAACATTAGATAAATAATAGTCAATGGGTTTTCATGACCTAATTACCTCATTTTAGCACACATTTGGTCCCTTAACGTAATTTGATTAAAATGAAAAATTAGACACTATAAAAATACAGCAGAGATTTTTGCCTTGTAAACGCCAAAACAATCGCATACCTACGAGGAAGCGTGCTGATTCGGGTTCAATATTATTTAAATTGCAGGCCGAGGATTGTTTGCGTTATGATGCTATCGTTGAGGTTTTGTTAAGATACCAGTAACCAGTTTTTGGTACGACGTGTTCTTTACTGAACATACAATTATTTATAATAATCGAGGATTAAAATCGAATGAGCCTTGTCGTGGATACTCGAATGTTCGTCGACAAATATTGTTATATTATCCACCAGAGGCGCCACTTATACTTTCGGGTAACGCTTATTGGTGATAAAATAACAGCATATTACGGCTACAAATGTCCCAGATGATGTTTAGGCCATAGTGAATGCGGCCACATTCTCGAGTATAGATAAAATAACTATATCGTCGGTTATTGTGAAATGGGCATTGGTAATTTGTGTCGAGATTCGTCAGGTGGCGCCACTGTATGGACCGTTGTCAGTCTGAGGCACAGGTCATAATGGGTGCGCATAGAATAGACCCATATTCATGATTTACAGCGTATTTGTTATTCGATATAATTATATTGCATAAAGTGAATTCATTAGTACGTTTGGCGAGTAGTTTACGTTGCTGACACGTAATGTGTTAACGCTGAGATAAGTATTATATATGCTGTATTCTTGTGAAGCAAATAATGGTAACAGGATCGTCTAGAACATAGACGTTTGGCAAAACCAAACCGTGAGCTAATTATGAGTCGAGTAACCAAAACACTAACAGGGTCAACTATCCAATGAACGCCACACTATACCTATCTTAATTCAATATTAGTAGTCTCGAAAGACGATGCCGATACGCCCTGTTGTCAGTTTCTAAGCGATTAACCAGCCTCTGGAGGGCCTCTCCTGGGTGGGAAGTGAGTGTTGCATCATCCGCGAACAGCAGCTGAGTTTGGGCGCCGAGTTGAGTTTGTTACCGCTGTGCCAACACCCCTCATTATATCACTGCTGGGTCATCGTTATTTATACACCCGCTCGCGTAATTTTTTTAAAGGCGGCGTCCGGGTACTTACCTTACAATATGGCCTAACCCAAACCTTAACAATAACCCCAAACCTAACCATAAACATACGAAAAAATTACGCACTTTGCCCATGTGGTAATTACCCGGATCCGCGTACGAAAAGAAATCTTCCACACCGCTCACAGGTATGACATCAGATGTGTGGCGAAACGTAATTTGTGATACATTATTACTGTGACAACCAGTTACACCGGCCGCTTGATTCTATTCTGGGCCGCCGAGTGGCGCCACATATGATGAGTACAGTCGCACGAGCTATTTAGTTGGACACGCTGAAGCGGTGTCGTGCTTACATTTATCCGGGCGTTAAATTTTACCCGGGTGATGTTTATGTGCATATGTAAGGCATAATATTTGGCACCAGTAGATCAGATAATTATAAATAATATCCAGTAATTAAATTTGTTTCGTTTATTGTCGTAACACGAGCGTTATAGTTAGAGTACATAATTATAATTAGCTGTTTCAGATTTGTGACCAAGTATACGAGTAAGTTACGTGACATTTGCGTGGAGAGGAAACTGTCTTACGACATAAATTGTTTCTGTTTGTGCGAAGCAAACCTTTTATAATTTATGTATGTATATATATATATATATATATTACTATGATAACTGGAACAACTGGGCTTAAAATTGGGCACAACTCAGCAAATGTAAAACAAGACAGATGGTAAATTAAACACAACGAGAAGAACCTTTTCAGACAGTTAACCCAGATTCTCGTCCGCGCATGCATCACTTCAGATTGCCGTTGTCGCGCTTACATTTATCCGGGCATTAAATAATATCCGGGTGACGTTTCTGCGCGTGCGCGTATCTAGGGGAATATATATTTAACACCAGCTACGACTGTGGCGCTTTCATTTATTCGGGCGTTATGCATGTTTATATGTTTATATATATATAAACATGCATAACGCCCGAATAAATGAAAGCGCCACAGTCGTAGCTGGTGCTAAATATATATTCCCCTAGATACGCGCACGCGCAGAAACGTCACCCGGATATTATTTAATGCCCGGATAAATGTAAGCGCGACAACGGCAATCTGAAGTGATGCATGCGCGGACGAGAATCTGGGTTAACTGTCTGAAAAGGTTCTTCTCGTTGTGTTTAATTTACCATCTGTCTTGTTTTACATTTGCTGAGTTGTGCCCAATTTTAAGCCCAGTTGTTCCAGTTATCATTCTGACGTGCTTCAAGGTTGCTTACAAAGGGCTACAATTCGGATAATATATAAAGTATGCTTGTTATTACTACAAAACCATGTTATATTATATAAGCCATGCGTATTCTAAGCAAGTGACCGTAAACTGTGTTTTGGTGACCCAGATCTTTAAATCTTTAAATATAAACTAATCGTTATTTCTTGATAAAATTCGACCTTATTATTCAACGTGTCAGAAAACAGAATAATCGCATGGAACCGATAACAACTAAGCAGAAAATGGTTAACTAGGACGGTCAGAATGTTTCAACGAGTGACGATCATTCTTCATAATAATAAGTTTACGGTACAAAAACGGTCACACTGTGTATGCTTAATGAGTTCACTCGGGACAAGTGATACTCGTTGCGGATAAATAACATTGTCTTGGTATGAATAACTAAACCAAAGATGACTTTCGTGACTGACAGCTGTTGTATAAGACCAAAACCAATATAAATATAAAAAAACGAAAGATCACATGTATTTACAGCTGTATATTTTTATTATACAAACAAGAAAATAATATAAAAAACAGCAAGTGCAATAGCATTTTGTAAATACGCTGTTTTTCTTTTTTGTCAACGTGGTACTATTCTTTATAATTATATTACTGTACAACATTTACAAGACCGCAGCGTCGACAAATTGCCAGAGAAAAAAGTGGTATATATAATACATTATATGCATATCATTATTTCTACTATATACAACAGATGGCATATGTTATTGTAAAGTGTACATTCCTTGTCCTCTGTGACATATGGAGAGGCAGGTGAAAACCATACATTTCAAGACAGTCTTAATCGTCGTGATCTGATACGCAACATTTGCAAATACTGCATAATTTCGTGAACATGCGGTCGTACGGTTGGAGTGAATGAAGTGGACGTGGAAGGAAGTTCCAATCCCTGAGCTTCACCGGAAGGACATCCGGCTTCTTGGTTTGTAGAATGTTGATGATGGCGATGATGACGAAGATAAAGAAGACAGGCAATCCGACGCCCGCCAAAACGATGGTGCCGGCGACGGAGAGCCCGAAGACGATGCCAGGAATGAGCATAAAGACAATGAAGAGATACATGAACGCGAACCAGCGATACTTAGCTGTTATATTGCCAAGCATCTTCGCCAGGTTGATCGGAACTTGGCGCATCAGCGGGATCGGATACCAGATTAGGATGCCGAAAATGTTGAAGAACAGATGCGCGAGTGCCACTTGCAATGTTTTCTGGAAGACCTTGCGGTCAGAGGCGAGAGCGGCGAGGATGGCGGTGAAGGTCGTGCCGATGTTGGCTCCAAGCGTCAGCGGGTACATGCGGTCGAGATGCAGAATTCCCACGCCGACAAGCGGGGTGAGGGCCGATGTGAAGATCGAACTGCTCTGTACCAACATCGTAAAGCCAGCGCCGAGGAGAATGGCCAAGTAACCGGTGAGATGACGGAAGATGCCCGGGAATTCGGCGTTGATGAAGCGACGTAGGACCGTAGCGATCTTTCCTCGAAGCAGAGAGTGCAGAAGCTTGACGATGAGCACGAGACAGAGGCAAAGAACTCCAAGGGCGAGGACCAACAGAAGAATCCCCAACGCTTGATCACTCCACGACCTCGCCAGCTTCTCGAACAGGAAATTGCCTGAGAGAAACAAAGTTGAAACATTTTTTTCTTATTTATCTTCACATTCATCGTAAAAAAATGAATACAGCTTTGAACATATTAATCATGTTGTCATATTGTAGAACTGATGGCTATTTAGTTTTCTTTATAACCAACGGTAACAAGTGAAGTATACATAATCGTTCAAATAATACTACTAATAAAATACAGAGAATATTCAGTTGTCTTTCTCTCTCTCTCTCTCTCTCTCTCTCTCTCTCTCTCTCTCTCTCTCTCTCTCTCTCTCTCTCTCTCTCTCTCTCAAACATTATTACACACGAGTGCAATACCCTCCGTGCAATATCGGTGTGTCATTTTGATTTCATAGTCACACACGCTGTATTATACCGAAACTATTTTAGTTATGTCATGACGCTGTTATTGCCTTCACAATTATATTCGTTCTCCAAAAGTTGAATATTGTTATTGGCTAATTTCAATTATCACGTCTAAGAGTGAGAAATATATATCAAAATGCACCTTTGCGACCTACTTTTTCCGCTATAATCGTACTCGGCGTTGACGTAGTAGAACACTTAATCGGACGCGGTCTGCAGCCTGGTCAAATACGTGAGCTACCATGCAGCGTTTCGTACAATTATACCTGCATACAATTTGCAAAGATGCATTTTGATATGAGTATATACACAGTGAAGGGCTAGTTCTACTCACAGTGCTCTTCATCATTGACATACTGAAGCTCGCAAGTTCCGTTTTCAGTCAAGACCGCCGCTGGCACCGTCGTTTTACACATGTGTTTCACCAGAGACTCGTTGCCGACGGCCGTGTTTTGGGCGAACTTTTTGATGACTTTCTTGTCGAGCTGTTGAAAGAAGTGCACAGTTTTATTGTAAACGCATCTACGAAAACTTCTCTCTGTTTTGTGTGTAAATCGTGCATTCTGCGCATTGCACGTATGTTATCAATAGAAGCTGATTTTTTGTGAAGCGTTATAAATGGTCTAATGACGCATCACATGTTATGTGTTTAGCTAATAACACACCCATAGTAATGCGACGTTCATTATCTATATATTAGTATATTTCACAATTTTAAACTTATCGGAAATGGTACGGACTTTCAAAAAGAACAAAATAGTGTAGCGATTTCATATCATATCTTGTGAAACTGTCTGAAGTAAACATATTACTTACGGAGAAAGCATGCCATGTATACTTTATGATGTCTTCATACAACATATAGCAAATATTTTGTAGACGCCATTGATCAGAAAAAATAACTTTACTAGACATACCTGAATAATCAAGGAGGTGAGTGGCTTTGTGAGTGCCTTAAGCATTTCCTTTTTCGTTTCCTGCTTTTCTGTGTCTTCCAATCCACTCGTCATGGAATGTGTTATTTGACAGAGGAGACCGCAGTCCTTCCAGGAGCCGAATGTACCTGATTCAACGAGGACGCACATATATAAATATGATGTATTTTAATATTGTATATTATATTTAAAATACGGAGAAACAAACAAAAACATTGGGACAGTCCTAAGATGATCGCCATAGACAAAGCAACCGATACATTGCTGCAAATGTTTGAGACGAAGAATAACCGGAGAACCATAAGAGCGAAACAGACAGTTACTTGGCCGAATAATGACCAATGGAAAGTAAAATCAGGTGATGTTTACGACTCATTTGGAGACTACGAATGAAAAAGAAGAAGGTGAAACAGCGACGCCGAAGGAAGTGTTACATATTGTAAGATGAGATTATTGAATGAAGAGTTATGTAAGACCGACGGAGGTGGTGAATAGCGGACGGAAATGCTGGCGATAGAGAACAGTGGAAAGGAGCAGCAGCATAACTACTCGTCTACAACTCTTTAGACAGCAACTATGCTGACGACGAAGAAAGCAGTAGATTTACCCGTGATCCATTCAATGGGCAGGATAATCATGACGCTAAGCCAGTTGAACATGTCGTGAACCGTGGCTCCGGCGAAGGCTCGACGGAACTCATTACGTTGGTTGGCTTGTCCGACAGCCACGATCGTGTTTGTTACCGATGTTCCGATATTGGCGCCCATGATGATGAAGATGGCTTGACGGACGTTGAGCACTGGACGAAAGAGAGACAATTACAACGACTGCCGATTACACCGTGAACACGTAAACACAATTTCCAAAAACAACAGGATATAACCTTCACAGGACAACTGGTGTAGTTGCAAGTATTAACGCGCCAATTAAATCATACGAAAGCACATACACAATGAAAACTTATTCCAGCATCGACAAAAACCTGACAATTTAAACACCTATACATTTAAAGGTCGCATGACATTATACATAATATACATGGCATTATCATTGATTAATAATCTGCACTGACACGGACGTCAAAGTAGGTAAATCGCTGCAAATTTGCTCAATCACGATTGCGTTCAGGCTAGCATGTGACCTGTTTTGATAGAAGTAGCACCGAGAACACGCGGCATACTCACGGCTTGATGCGACCATGGTGACGATAACTGAAGTGGTTGTTGAGGATGACTGCAGTAGAACAGTCGCCAAGATTCCCATCATCAGGTTCGAGATTGGGTTGTTGAGAATTTTGTTGTTGGATAAAGCCTGTCCGGCTGCCTTGCCTAACAGATTAATACATTGTGATAAATAACGACGCAAAAATACCGCTGACATTGGCATTTCCTTTGTTGTTTATTAAGCACAATCCACGACGATACTCAATTCCACCGGTATAGACAAACATGTAACAAATACACAAAATATACGAACATTGTTTTGGCCACTGGCAACTGATAAATGTAGTGCACAAATGCAACATTCTACTGACGATTGAAGATAACAGTACAATTCACTAGACGTGAGATTAAAGATAACATGATATTCAACGACTCAAACAAATTCAATAGGATAAAGAAAATAGACGTCATATATACGCCTCATAAACGTAACGATTATAAATCGATACTTACCACCGAGTAAACGGAAGGCATCGCTGAGAAAGTTGAGAGAGCAGATGAAGAAGTAGAGAAGAACTAACAACAGGACCAGTCTCACCAAGATGATGGCTACATCTTTTATCTTCTCAGAAGCAGTCATCTCTGTAAATATAAGCGTTCTGAGTAAACGGTTTGCATACCAAAAGGATTAATCAACATATGCATGACATCGATTACTGTAAAGACGGAGAAAATGTAATACAATCAAGTTAACTACACATTGATGCTAATCAACTGCTGCCGAATATCTAAAGAAATAGTTAGTGATGATTGCTTAAAAATCAATAACTTAGCAAGACAGTCAACCAATCAACATTATCCATTAGACAATCGAGATTATACTTTATCTAAAATCATTCACCTAACCGTGACTGTTACCAAGTTCTTAGTAAGGGAGAGTAACAGTTTGTTTATAATTACATTAAACTCTCGGCAATGATGCTGATGATTGTTACGGCTGATACGCGTAATGACTAATTGTAGTGGATGATGTGTGTTCATAGTTACTTACCGCTCCAGTCCTTTCCCTTGCTTGGGGGCGCCACTAGTGCCCAAGGATCTTCTTCTTCTTCTCCCTTCTTTTCGTCATCTGGGGTGACCATCTGGATGAATTTTAAAAAGTCAGGCCATTTAGGACGCTAGCGTACATTGTTGTCGTTTAACTTATTAATGAAAGGATCGTGTGTTAGCATTTTCCCCAGAAATATTTAGAGAGAAAATAAACATTCGTGAACGAATACGTCGTTGGTGATATAATACACACCGGAACAAAGAAAATAAATAAAGTAAATAAATACACCTACCGACAGAACTAGGTTGCCATTCTTCGTTTCATCGCCTTCCAACGGGGCAACTGTAAGAAACATCGATCTTTGTGAACCAACCATTAATGTTGTTGTTCAATGCAAACTAATTCAAATTGCTCGCTATCGGGAATTGTTCATTTGTGAAATGATGCAAACAGATAAATCATTGTGTCATAACTAACTCTACAATTATTGAATTTATCACAATGTAACAATAACATTGCTTCACAAAGTTTGTCTGACGTTCTTTTGAACAAAGTACAAGACAACGGACTGATATATAAGAACATCTATTGTTTCTGTAAAGTATTAACTAATTACCATAAACCGGAAGTAAACACACACATTATAAAAAAATATAAATAACTGTAACTCTATTAAAAACACTCGATGCAAGTTAACAACACTACATAAGCAACGATGTCATACAACAAATGATTGTACTAACATTCTCCTTGTCTATGATGTATACATCTAAGACTTTACCAGTTGTTGGACCCATCGTGCTTGTACAACGTGTCTCCTTGCGTCTGCTGCCACAAGTCAAGCAAAACTACTCGATCTGAGCAGGATCGGAGCTGTCAGATCGGAGCCGATGAAGTTTCCAAGCCGCGGTTGGGTTATAATATACCCGGGCTGACGCACTGAACCGAAACGAGTCACAAGTGATACCACGCGTGTTGGCGTAGCTTACTCGTGAAACACGATTTTGATCACAGCGATATTTTCAATTATATAAGGAATCCGTTGCGTAAGTTCACGACCAATTCTCATTTTCCAACATAACAGTGATTCAGTTTTTGTGTTCCTCGGGAATAGCGAAGACGCACTAGCATAGGTTTACGCTACAACAGTGAGAGTTCGACAGCAACTATTTGCGCCTGTAGAAAGGTGGGCTCATGCCAAAACAACTCAGCGAAGTCTTGTAACCTGTAAAATGGCACAGTAAACATAGTCGTTAATATAGAGCTTATATATAAATTGTAATGAAGTTAACATAAAAGGAATACGAGGTCGATGAACCACTGAATGTCTGCATGTGTCGGAGCAAGTTGTCTGAGAGCAAGTTGTCTGGAGACTGGACCACGTGCTATGCGCAGGAATGTTGTGCGCTCAAGTACCGTGTCTGGCAGTGGTGTCGACGGTGGTCTTCACAAGTGTTAACTGTCAGCAGCTGGCTGCAACTTGCAGTATACCGAGACTTATTTCGTTATATTGGTAATGTATATTAGTGTATACCGGCCTCAAGATGTGTGGCTTTTGTCACTGTTTTCAATAATAATATTTTTGCAGTGCAGGTCTTTGTAGTATATTTGTTTTGTATTTATGGGTGGTGTGTGTGTGTGTGTGTGTGTGTGTGTGTGTGTGTGTGCGCGCGCGCGCGCATATGCATGTGTATCTATGCATGTGTATATATGCGTGCAGGTATGTGTATATGTATGTTTGTACGAGCGTGCGGTATGTCTATGTACGTACGTGTGTGCATTATCGCGTGCATATATGCATGTGTTCACGTGTGCATGTATAGTTGTGTTTATGTATTTAGTCATCTGCGCACTAACGCATGCACGAATGCACGAATGTACATATGCATGTTTGCTGCTACACTTGTATAAACGTGCATAATGTATATGAATGTAGTGTAATTTATTACGTGTGTATATTTACACGTGTCTTTTATAACTTAAATACCACAGTCATTGTTGGCATTGGCTTACTAACATATTATAGACAAATACTTGTACGCGATGATGTTTACATGTACGCATATGTGCATGGGCTTATGTGGCATGCACGAATGCTCGTACTAACATATTCACAAGTAATATTCTATGAATATTCATGATATGTTATATGTTTGCAGTCACATAGATGCAACACAATATGGCAAATGAATGATATCAGTTTCATAAAACACTGTTGTGCACGTTTTATGACTTGAATTAACTATATGTGATTAACATGGCACCTACACGCATATTATTAATTTATTTAATACTGCCACAGTAATTGGTTTGCTTACTAGTTAGGAATTATATATTTATTATTTTGTAACACGTAATATGCAAGGACTATAAGTATGTATTATGAATTATAAGTGCGCGCGTGCGCGCGCGCGTGTGTGTGTGGGTCCGTGCGTGCGTGAGTGGGTGTGTGCGTGTGTGTGCGCGCCATGTATGCGTGCGTGCGGCCATGCGTGTGTATGCGTAAGCGTATGTGTACATGTATGCGCGCGTGTGTGTATATCACTATTAAGTGAACAAGTAGTACTTCATTTAACAAACCAAAAATAAAAATCTACATAATATTATGGTCAAATAACTTATTTCTTTCTTTCATCGTTCATCGCTGATATTATTATCAGACTGACGTTGGTTAAGTAGTTCAAAGTCAACTCTGATCGGAATACAACGACAGTTGCTCGGCATACGTCCATATTTAGTTCCCTATCTCCATGTGGTCAACCGCATGAGGCCTATTAAGAATATCAGATAAGCAGGTGCATACAGTCACCTCTCGAATATACCGGAACCAGTTTACCCCGCGGCTTCACTTGTGATCCACTACTGTGGAAGCAGTGACAGCGCAGTAGTGAACCCACGACACATGTTAGGCTTTGTCTGTCGGTCGCAGGTGACGATCCCTCGTACGACAAGATTGTATAACCACCACCCGGTACGTTAAGTAGTAACTAGAAGTCAGAATGTGTCGCACTACATTTTTTATGTAAGTGTTTCACGTGGTCAAAACTACTGTTACTTAATTCATATTTAACCGGACAATGTGTAATATCACTAAATACCATCAAGTGTAACTGTTAAATTTTAAGATCGCTTGTTGATTATATTATACCTTTACAAATGTTCCAACCTTCTTATTGATTGGCGTAGAAATTAATTGGATCATATATATAGTGGCGTTGGTTTTTCAGGGTTATAATATTATTAAGTAGGTGATTCGTTAATACGACATATGCATATCATTACTTTATATATTCCAGACAATTGGGAACTAAATAATAATTGTTAGTACACCAAATTGTGTTCATGATATTTGACAATCGTCATAAAGAAGGTCAGAATACATACGGCAAGATTTGTTTATTTTGTTGCAATACATAACGTATCCCACTAAGTGTGCAATATACGAATTAGTAAAACGAAATTTGGCAACCGTTTGTGCGAAGTTTCAATGTACCCCTGCAATTATATTCACTTATAGTTACCAACTATAGGGCCTACATAAGCATTTAACTGTATTGTGCTGTGTAGTGGTTTTCGGTAACCCTGTAGCGAATTATCTGTAACCGGAACCGCTGGCTACAAATGAATACAGCAATAATTTTAGCCACATTTGAATATGCTCACGAGCTTTGCAAGAGAGCACGAGTGACGACACAATCCAGACTGTGTCAGTAGGTCAAGGCTAGCTGTTTATGGCGCTGAACTGTGACAGGCATGATATTCACCAAAGAAATGTTTCCTTGTCATTAAAAAAACACTAGAAAACGCAATTGTACGATATGTCGTCAATATGTACTCCATGTCGATGTTTATCTATTCCTGTCTTTGTGTGTTCAAATCGATCAAATCGATGTTGCATCATAATAGTATTTTAATCGTTTTCTCAGAAATGTTACATAATTTTACATTTTGTCTTTGTGGTGTTTTGAGATGTTTCAATCTGGCAAATGCAGCTAGTTGCCGATGTGTCACTATGAACAGAGATAAATTTAACTGTGTGTTGAAAATTGAAGACAAAAAATACTAGTTTATAGTCAGCCATCGGGTGACTCTCTGCAAAATGGTGTGTTGTTGAGGAAGTCGGTCAATAACGTTATTTACGTTCACGCTGATGCTCTGACACAGATATTGCAAACGGAACAACCCTTCCGCAAAGTATCAACTCAGTCACGTTGTCTGAGGTAATGGCGCATGCAACCGTCGTTGATATCAATATGCGTACCATCTATGTTCATTGGTTGTGCAAAACCAAAACATTGCTGAGCCGTTATCATAAGGGTCGAATGATCCCCGAGCTTCGAAGATCAGCCATTTCTGATTTTTTGCAGATCATTCTGATGTATATTTTTATCTTTGTTTCCCTCTGTCTGACGTACCATGAGGGTGAGCCCACAAAATGAGTCTTGACACAGGTTTTTGCCTGTGGAGATAGCAGCGGCAAGCTATTTGGAGGCGATACATTTGAAGTCTTTTCCCTATAACATTTTTGTTAGCATAATACTCCAGAGAAAATGAATACCATGGTTTGGTGAGTTATTATTTGAGAAGAGAGTTCGTTATAATAGGATTATCAATTTCGTTTTAAAGGGAGGTTGAATCAGTTGTTCTTCCCCCAACTGTTCGTTAGGTGTGTGAGAACCACTCCGAACAAGGAACTTCAAAGGCAATTGCTGACAGGGACACTTATCTAATAACTACCACAGACAATAACGGCTGTTTAGGACTTGAATGTTGTATTTACAATATAAACATTTCACTGACGCAAAATTCAAACATTGTTTTAGGATTGTTAAACGCAATTTGCCGGGCAGCATAACTTAAACAAATAACATAATATAACATAACGCGTTCTTTATTGCTTCTAGTGAAGATTTCGTTTAAAACATACTCTCTTAAAACAGTTAAGAGAATGATAAAGTAGGTAGACAAGTGATGGGTGGATGGAAGGAATATGAGGGATGTGGATGACGAATGAACGAATGATCGGAAAAGGCAAGGTTCGAAAAAGGCAAGATTCGAAAAACGTATATATGTTATTGTGGCATTAACAATATTAATAAATGTCAATAATTAAAAAAACGATCATCGTATATTTATTGAAGCCACTGACGAACCGATACATTGAAGGTGCAATTATTATACATGCTGTTTGCGAAAAGGCTGAAAACTCAAAGTAGCTGCAGTGGACCAACATAATCAGCCATTTGAGAAAATAAAACGACTTGCTCTTCCGCGAAATGTGAATAAAACGTTTAGATTATAAACAACAATAAAATTATTGGCAATATATAACGGAATGGTTGATTTAACAGCAAAGCTCTTTGATGATCACCGCGGTCGCGCTTCCAACATTGAAGCCAACAAATTCAATAAATTATTTGTTAATAATAATTACCACCCGTCTGATTCCGGGTAATGGAACAGACAACCTCCCTTTAAAGGAATAGACAACCTCTTTTTAACGGAATATACAACCTCCCTTTAACGGAACAGACAACCTCCCTTTAACGGAACAGACAACCACTCTTTAACGGAATAGACAACATCCCTTTAACGAAACAGACAACCTCTCTTTAACGGAACAGACCACCTCTCTTTAACGGAACAGACAACCTCCCTTTAACGGAACGGACAACCTCACATTAACGGAATAGACAACCTCTCTTTAACGGAACAGACAACCTCCCTTTAACGGAAGATAACCTCTCTTTAACGGAATAGACAACCTCCCTTTAACGGAACAAACATCATCCCTTTAAGATATACCGCTTATTAAAATAACATATCGCCACTTGGTAATATGTATGTATCAAAAACAGTGGGATCTCTTGATAAATATAAGCTTCTATGACACAGGGGAGGTGCACGTCACTTACTTACTTAGGCCTGTTTACTCCCTGGAAGCTTATAGGCCATCGACCATGCTCCTCCACTATTGCCAGTTTGTCGCCATTTTCTCAATTTCTTTCCAGGTTTTCCCATCTGCTTTCATTCGCTTTCCGTGTCTCTCTGCCAGGTGTTTCTTTTCCTTCCTCTTCTTCTCTTCACTGCAGGATTCCATGTATTTGCTTGTCGTGTGGTGTTTGTCGCAGGTTCCTTCGGTGTATGTCCTAACCACCTCCATTTTCTCTTCTTTATTTCGTTTTCTATTGGTAGTTGTTTGGTCCATTCCCATAGTGTAGTGTTGGGTACCTTGCCTGACCACTTTAGGTGTATGATTCTTGGCAGGCATTTGCTGATGAAGGTCTGTAATCATTTTAGTGTTTTCCGTGTAACTCGCCATGTCTCCGAGCCATAGAGTAACATTGACTTGACATTTGAGTTGAATATTCTCAATATGGTGTTAATCTTGATTTGTTTTGCCTTCCAAATGTTTCTCAAAATGAGAAATGCCACTCTTGCTTTCTGTATCCTTGCTTTGATGTCTTCTTCTGTGCCTCCTCTCTTGTTAGTTGTTTCTTCCAGTTGTTCCCCTCCTAATATACTAGTGTATCATTCATCGTGTTGGCTTTTATGATATATGTCTTGCTTCTGTTGATGTTGAGTCCTATCTGTGTTGACACTGTGTTTAGAAGCTCTCTTTTTTCGTGCATCTGTTGGTGACTGTGGGACAAGAGAGCGAGGTCATCTGCAAAGTCCAGGTCCTCCAACTGGCTCCAAGGTGTCCACTGGATACCATTTCTTCTGTTTTCTGTTGTCTTTTTCATAATCCAATCTATGGCAAGTAGGAAGAGGAATGGTGACAGAAGGCAACCTTCCCTCTTCACCATAAATGAGTAGGTAAGTTGTCCTGCCTGATTGACCTTAGATGCCATGCCCTCATAATTACTTTGTATCGGAGAAATACATTTCTCTGGCATCCCACAGGGTCGCAGGAGCTTCCATAGCGGCTCCCTGTCGATGCTATCAAATGCCTTCTCATAGTCTACAAAGTTTATGTATACGGATGAATCACATTCCATTGACTGTTCAACTATGATTCGGAGTGTAGCTATTTGGTCGGTGCATAAACTGTCTTCATGGAAGCTTACCTGGTGATCTCTGGGTCTGGCGTCCTCTGCTGTTTTCAGTCTGTCTTGGGGATCTTTCCGGGCACTGACAGGAGCATTATCCCTCTGTAGTTCTTACATTCCTGCAGTTCTCCTTTCTTTTGGAGTTTCACCAGGTATCCTTCTTTCCAGTTAGTCGGTATTTCTTATTGATCCCATATCCTCCCAATCAGATCATGCAGCATGTCTGTGGAGTTATCCATGTCTGCCTTGATTGCATCGTCAGGAATTTTATCTGGGCCGGAAGCTTTCCCTCTCTTCAGGTGATGAATGGCTTTCGTGATATCTGCCTTGCTTGTTTTTTTTGCAGTTTACCTGGAGTAGTTCTTCAGCTAGTGGGATATCTGGTGGATTATGTGGTGGTGGTCGGTTCAGCAGTTCATCAAATGGCAATGCCGTCGATGAAGTTTTTCTTTTCAGTTTTTATGCTTTTCTTGACCGCTCTGTTTGCCTCTGCATACTCTTCCTGGGATGCTGCTTTCGATGCTCTAGAGAGGTACGAATAATCACATGAAAATGAACCCTTCGTGTTGGTACAGCTCATGTTTTTTATTCCCTTGCCAGTGGTTTTTTATTAAGTGTTAGCGAAATTTCGGTTAAGAAGATGGATTTTAACTTTTGTCTTCTTCATCAGTAATCCGATGTTCGCCGCGCCTAGCCGTGTCAACGAAACACAACGGGTGCAGAAATGCTGGTGCGTCTAGCTGCTCCAGACCACGCGCTCTGGAGCAGTCACGCCTGACTGAACTCAATCCGGTTAGAACCGCAACAGATCAATAGAAAGTTGTGAGTCAGTCCATGAGTGACAGCGCAGCATAGGTGTGTTCGGAGCAGCCACCGAGCGCATGAGTGACGAGGCAGTGTGTCAGTAGGTCGATGATCTGGTGACGTTGCATTGTGCTAGACAACATTCCCGGCTTGATAAACATACCATTGCGTACTTGGCGCTTGTGAGTACATCTACGATCAAGTATATCTACGATCAAGTGGACCATGAACAAAGAGAGCAATTTATATCAATGTTGTTATTATCGTCAGAAAAAAAACATACAATACATCAATCAATCAGTAATTTGTTTCATAAAAAATGGTACAGGAATATATATATATTTATGTGCAAAAATTTAATGGTTATCTATATCATTGTAAAGATAATTATGCCGTCTACAAATATGTCGCGGGATGTATGCAGAAAGTTTGAATTTTTTAAAGATTTTGATGTTTGAAAATCCTCAGCGCTTAACATGCACCAGGTATACATGTCGCTGGTCATATAAGCATTTCGCCGCGTCAGCCATTTGATGAACTGCTGAACCGACCACCACCACAGAACCCACCAGATATCCCACAAGCTGAAGAACTACTTCGGGTAAACTGCGAAAATCCAAGCAAGGCAGACATCCAGAAAGCCATTCGTCACCTGAAGAGAGGGAAAGCTTCCGGCCCAGATGAAATTCCTGCTAGTCAATCAAGGTAGACATGGCGACCTCCACAGAGATGCTGCACGATCTGATCGGGAACATATGGGATCAAGAAGAAATACCGACTGAATTGAAAGAAGGATACCTGGTGAAACTCCCCAAAGAAAGGAGACCTGTAGGAATGCAAGAACTACAAAGGGATAATCCTCCTGTCAGTGCCCAAAAAAAATCCCATGAAAAAAGGCAGACTGAAAACAGCAGTGGACGTCAGACTCAGAGATCTCCAGGCAGGTTTCCGTAAAGACAGATCGTGCACCGACCAAATAGCTACACTCCGAATCATAGTTGAACAATCAACGGAATGAGACTCATCCCTGTACGTAAACTGTGTAGGCTATGAGAAGGCATTTAATAGCATCGACAGGTAGACGCTGTGGTAGCTCCTGCGACACTGCGGGATGCCAGAGAAATGTATTTCTCTGATACAAAGTAGTTATGAAGGCACGGCATCTAAGGTCAACCACAACTCACAGGCTCAATTATGGTGAAGACAGGAGTGAGGAATTCCAGCCACGGAATTGAATGTTTCTCTATATCCTTCTATATCCTATATATATACATATGTAATTATTCCATAAATGTGTCACTGGGTGTATGCAGAAATATATATTAGTTGTTTATGTTATTAACGTTAACAATCCTGGACGCGTAACCCAGCTGCCTGTTGCTGGTTACTTCAGTTACACGGGTGAGCGCTTGCAATTTCTGGGAAAAGGTTGTCCTAATTATTAGGCCAGTGATCAGTTACAATTTATTAATGCGGGTATGCTAGAAACGTTTGGGGTGGGTTTGGGGTGACTGTAACTTAAATGTTGGGCATTTGAGGTTTGGTCTATTTTCAATGTTTATAATTGAGTCAACAATGTTTGTTTACATTTCAATGCAAATTATTTGAGGATGTGTATGACTGCCTTTCCCCCCCGTGCAACGCCGGGTAACTCAGCTAGTATATATATATATATATACATATATATATATGTACATATAATATATATATATATATATATATATATATATATGTGTGTGTGTGTGTGTGTGTGTGCGTGCGTGCGTGCGTGTGTGTGTGTGTGTGTGTGTGTGAGAGAGTGTGTGTGTGTATAATTCGAGAATTACAATAGTCAGCGGCTTAACATGAGATTATCACTACATATATATGTACGCTGTGCACATCGTAACTGCATTTAATTAGAGAAAACAATAAAATATGGCAAAGCTGCCATTGTGTATTTATTCCAGAATAAACATAAAGACAGATTACCTTAGAACACCGCGTTGTCTTTTGCGTTCACAGCTGAAACAACGCACACATTTTGGCAAGTCTTTCATTGCATCAATATCAATGTTGCAGTCACACCACGTCACGGCAACCTTAATTGGAATCCCAATATTATACTCCAGCAATCCTCGAAGCAATGTTCTCTTGACTCGACTACACAGGTTGAAATTACCGGGTACTTTGTTAAGAAAAAATCGCCTTTTCATCTGCACCTGCTAAGACGAAAGTAAGAGTGGGGCACATGCCATAGCTTTACGTGTGGTCCTTTTCCTGTCTACATTATGTAAGATGATACAGTTGCTTACTTAGTCGTCTACAATATACTACAATTATGTCAAATGTAATGATTTTGCGGTTTATTTACTGGACGCGTTTGTTTTCGTCAATGTGTCGATGTCTTGAAATAATTTGGCACAAAACAACAACGAAACAAGGTTGTTAACTACTTTCCAGTTAAATTGCTTGATACATCACCATCAGATACTGTTCGTAATCTAGGTGTTATCTTTCACTGTGATTTCAGCTTTCACCAGAACAATTCTCAAGTATGTAAATCCTGTTTCTACCATATATGTGATTTCCACCGAATTCGGCGTCATTTGTCTTTATCTACTGCTAAGACAATATCAGTATATCTAATTAGCCGTCGCCTTGACTACTGCAACTCATTCCTAAACGATATTGCCAAAAAGGACTTAGCTAAACTCCAACGTGTACAGAATTGTTTAGCACGTGTAGTACTACATCGCACCCTTTCTACGCAACACCCATACTATTTGTTTAGTCTCCTTCGTTTTTCCGATATTCCCAGGAATCTCAGATCATCTCTTTCACAATGACTTTTTGTTCCGAAAACCAAGCTCAATATCGGCAAACGTGGTTTTTTTGTAGCTGCACCCAAACTCTGGAATCAACTCCATATCGCTTTAAGATCATCTGAGATTATAAATACTTTTCGTAAAAAACTGAAAACGTATTTATTTAAAATAATTGCATTCCCACCCTAACCACCGGCGGCCCCTTGCTCTAATGGCGACTCTTGCTTGTCCCTATTAACGATTTTGTCCAATGATTATTGTATGTTGCGCCTCTTAGTTCAGCTTCCTGGGGATTTAGGCGCATTAGAAGTTTGTCATTATTATTATTATATAAAATGAGACACCTTTCAGAACTTGTATCACCATCTCCTCGCGATGAATTGTCTTTGTCTATGTTGCATATTCCATATAAAGTCCCATTTGCGTTAATGTTGCCAAAAACACACTCTTCATAACGTCTCTGGATAGCGAGTGTACCGACTTAAACGAGTGACAGCGTCAATCGTCGAGGTTGCAATACTACATTAACCAATAATCTTCTCGACTACGAATCGTATCGCAAATGAATCGTATAGTGGTACAAATCGTACCTGAAAATATTCGTCTGTGCTATGTGGAAGTCATACGTGATATAATGCATAGTTGCCCAAATATGGGAGCGAAAATTTAAACATGTGACACGTGGCCAAATAAACGTCACGTGAACGTAGAAGACATTGGCTCCTCTTTTCTCTGACTATTACTCGTATCCTTCTTGATACGTGTTAATTATTATTTTCTCAATGTTACACAACTTTGTTTGTGAGTGTCCGGCCGTCCGTCCGTCCGCCAGCTCGCCAGCCCGCCTGCCCGCCTCTCAGTCTCTATATTTGTCTGTATCTCTCTGTCTGTCTATCTCCCTGTCTGTCTGTTTGTCTGACTGTGTCTTTCTCTCTCTCTCCCCCCTCTCTCTCCGTTTGTTCTGTTTGTATTTTTGTTTCTGTCTGTATTATATATGTCTACCTTTCTGTGTGTGTGTATGTCTGTCACTCTCTCTCTGCATATGTCTCTCTGTCTATCTGTCTACCTACCTCCCTGTCTGTCTGCTTGTTTTTCTGTATGTATATATCTCTCTGTCTGTCTGTCTGTCTGTCTGTCTGTCTGTCTGTCTGACTGTCTCTGTCTCTGTCTCTGTCTCTGTCTCTGTCTCTGTCTCTGTCTCTGTCTCTGTCTCTGTCTCTGTCTCTGTCTCTGTCTCTGCTTCTGTCTGTCTGTCTCTCTGTCTCTGTCTGTCTGTCTGCTCTTTATCTCTGTCTGCCTGCCTGCCTGTCTCTCTGTCTGTATGTCTGTCTGTCTGTCTGTCAGTCAGTCTGTCTGTCTGTCTGTCTGTCTGTCTGTCTCTCTCTCTCTCTCTCTCTCTCTCTCTCTCTCTCTCTCTCTCTCTCTCTCTCTCGCTCTCTCGCTCTCTCTCTCTGTCCCTGTCTCTGTCTGTCTGTCTATCTGTCTGTCTGTCTGTCTGTCTCTCTCTCTCTCTCTCTCTCTCTCTCTCTCTATATATATATATATATATATATATATATATATAAATGTATATATATATACATATATATATACATATATATATATATATTGATATATTATATATATATATATATATATATATGTGTGCGTGCGTGTGTGTGTGTGTGTGTGTGTGTGTGAGAGAGTGTGTGTGTGTATAATTCGAGAATTACAATAGTCAGCGGCTTAACATGAGATTATCACTACATATATATGTACGCTGTGCACATCGTAACTGCATTTAATTAGAGAAAACAATAAAATATGGCAAAGCTGCCATTGTGTATTTATTCCAGAATAAACATCAAGACAGATTACCTTAGAACACCGCGTTGTCTTTTGCGTTCACAGCTGAAACAACGCACACATTTTGGCAAGTCTTTCATTGCATCAATATCAATGTTGCAGTCACACCACGTCACGGCAACCTTCATTGGAATCCCAATATTATACTCCAGCAATCCTCGAAGCAATGTTCTCTTGACTCGACTACACAGGTTGAAATTACCGGGTACTTTGTTAAGAAAAAAACCGCCTTTTCATCTGCACCTGCTAAGACGAAAGTAAGAGTGGGGCACATGCCATAGCTTTACGTGTGGTCCTTTTCCTGTCTACATTATGTAAGATGATACAGTTGCTTACTTAGTCGTCTACAATATACTACAATTATGTCAAATGTACTGATTTTGCGGTTTATTTACTGGACGCGTTTGTTTTCGTCAATGTGTCGATATCTTGAAATAATTTGGCACAAAACAAAAACGAAACAAGGTTGTTAACTACTTTCCAGTTAAATTGCTTGATACATCACCATCAGATACTGTTCGTAATCTAGGTGTTATCTTTCACAGTGATTTCAGCTTTCACCAGAACATTTCTCAAGTATGTAAATCCTGTTTCTACCATATATGTGATTTCCGCCGAATTCGGCGTCATTTGTCTTTATCTACTGCTAAGACAATATCAGTATATCTAATTAGCTGTCGCCTTGACTACTGCAACTCACTCCTAAACGATATTGCTAAAAAGGACTTAGCTAAACTCCAACGTGTACAGAATTGTTTAGCACGTGTAGTACTACATCGCACCCTTTCTACGCAACATCCATACTATTTGTTTAGTCTCCTTCGTTTTTCCGATATCCCCAGGAATCTCAGATCATCTGTTTCACAATGACTTTTTGTTCCGAAAACCAAGCTTAATATCGGCAAACGTGCTTTTTTTGTAGCTGCACCCAAACTCTGGAATCAACTCCATATCGCTTTAAGATCATCTGAGACTATAAATACTTTTCGCAAAAAACTGAAAACGTATTTATTTAAAATAATTGCATTCCCACCCTAACCTCCGGCGGCCCCTTGCTCTAATGGCGACTCTTGCTTGTCCCTATTAACGATTTTGTCCAATGATTATTGTATGTTGCGCCTCTGAGTTCAGCTTCCTGGGGATTTAGGCGCATTAGAAGTTTGTCATTATTATTATTATATAAAACGAGACACCTGGTTCTTCAGATGTTTCAGAACTTGTATCACCATCTCCTCGCGATGAATTGTCTTTGTCTATGTTGCATATTCCATATAAAGTCCCATTTGCGTTAATGTTGCCAAAAACACACTCTTCATAACGTCTCTGGATAGCGAGAGTACCGACTCAAACGAGTGACAGCGTCAGTCGTCGAGGTTGCAATACTTTTAACCAATAATCTTCTCGACTACGAATCGTATCGCAAATGAATCGTATAGTGGTACAAATCGTACCTGAAAATATTCGTCTGTGCTATGTGGAAGTCATACGTGATATAATGCATAGTTGCCCAAATATGGGAGCGAAAATTTAAACATGTGACACGTGGCCAAATAAACGTCACGTGAACGTAGAAGACATTGACTCCTCTTTTCTCTGACTATTACTCGTATCCTTCTTGACACGTGTTAATTATTATTTTCTCAATGTTACACAACTTTGTTTGTGAGTGTCCGGCCGTCCGTCCGTCCGCCAGCTCGCCAGCCCGCCTGCCCGCCTCTCAGTCTCTATATTTGTCTGTATCTCTCTGTCTGTCTATCTCCCTGTCTGTCTGTTTGTCTGACTGTCTGTCTTTCTCTCTCTCTCCCCCCTCTCTCTCCGTTTGTTCTGTTTGTATCTTTGTTTCTGTCTGTATTATATATGTCTACCTTTCTGTGTGTGTGTCTGTCTGTCACTCTCTCTCTGTATATGTCTCTCTGTTTATCTGTCTGTCTACCTCCCTGTCTGTCTGCTTGTTTTTCTGTATGTATATATCTCTCTGTCTGTATGTCTGTCTGTCTGTCTGTCTGTCTGACTGTCTCTGTCTCTGTTTCTGTCTCTGTCTCTGTCTCTGTCTCTGTCTCTGTCTCTGTCTCTGTCTCTGTCTCTGTCTCTGTCTCTGTCTCTGTCTCTGTCTCTGTCTCTGTCTCTGTCTCTGTCTCTGTCTCTGCTTCTGTCTGTCTGTCTCTCTGTCTCTGTCTGTCTGTCTGCTCTTTATCTCTGTCTGCCTGCCTGCCTGTCTCTCTGTCTGTATGTCTGTCTGTCTGTCTGTCAGTCAGTCTGTCTGTCTGTCTGTCTGTCTGTCTGTCTCTCTCTCTCTCTCTCTCTCTCTCTCTCTCTCTCTCTCTCTCTC